>JAJMER010000008.1:0-739614 GCA_030574295.1 Kodamaea arcana | reverse complement strand
CAGTGAGCGGTAGACAGAGCTGAGGACCTTAGTTGGTGGTGAGAGGGTCAATATGGAACATTTTATTTTAAAAATTAGAATCGGCTGCAATTGATGTGGTTTGTAGAATGGAGTTTGGGGATTATTTTGCAATTTGAACCCAGTGTTTATGTGTATAATTGGTGGATTAATAGAGATTTCTGAGCGGCAATTTAGTATGGGCCCTCAGTGCCCTCAGTAGCCCTCAGTGGCCCTCAGTGGCCCTCAGTAGCCCTCAGTGGTATATGCAGGACCTCTCAAGAGAGGTCCTTAGTTGGTGGTGAGAGTGTCAATTTGGCACATTTCATTTTAAAAATTAGAATTGGCTGCAATTGAGGGGGTTTGTAGATTGGGGTTTTAGGATTAATTTGCAATTTGGACCTAGTGATTATGTGTAGAATTGGTGGATTAATAGTGATTTCTGAGCGTCAATTTAGTATGGGGCCCCGGGTGGCCCCGACTGGCCCCGACTAGCCCAAGTTGCCCCATATAGCCCCAGGTAGCCCCATATAGCCCCAGGTAGCCCCACTTGGCCCCACTTGGCCCCACATGGCCCCACATGGCCCCAGGTAGCCCCAGGTAGCCCCGACCTGGCCCCGACTTGGCCCCGACTAGCCCTCAGTAGCCCTCAGTAGCCCTCAGTGACCATATGCAGGACCCGGTTTATAGTGGGCGGTGGGACCTTAGTTGGTGGTGAGAGGTGTCCCAAATCCACCCTCAAGAATTGAACTCACGCAAATCTTGAATTCACCATATCCACCCTCGAGAATTGAGCTCACGCAAACCAAAAGAGTATCTTAAGAATCATAATAACTATGTCAAATCAGAATTAGCTGCCATTGTCTAATAGTCTTTTATAATTGATGAATTCAAGGATTTGTAGTTGTTTTGAAATATTCGGATAATACTGAATTTTTTCAAAATTGTAAAGATTTTGAAAATATATAGATTATCGTGGTGAAAAGTTAATTTGCATTATAAAAAGCCATCTCTGATTCCAATTTCAAGAGTTCAACAAAGTTTATGAATTTAAAAATCCTTGTATGTTCCTACATCTCAAATTCGAACCCAATATCCTTCTACAAGGTACTGGAAATGGCTGCAAATTCCTAACACAGGGTATTTTTTTTAAGCTGCGAGCTTAGAGAGAATTGGTTGAAAATCGATACTCTCACAGCAGGAAGGATTCTCACAGAGAGAGATTATACTATGAAGTGTATCTTCTTCGCATGTGTACATTCTTGCTAGTAAACTTGAGGAGTGTATCAGTATCCTGAAGAGTGTATCATTCCCAAGATAGAATAGAATGTTAAAAATAATACCTAGCTCTGGTCAAACTTCTGCTCAGTTAGCTTCTTGAGTGGCTGCAAAAGCACGTAGTCATGTGATCAACAAAAGGCTCCAAGCTCCACTCACGTGATCTTTAATATGTGAAAAATTCGAAGCATCGCGTAGGGAAAGTTACAGCCATGCCACCAAAGAAGAAGGTCCCAGCTATTTCAGCCAAGAACAAGGCCGCCGCCAAAGGCAAGGCCACCGACGACAAAGTGTTTGGACTTAAGAACAAGAACAAATCGAAGAAAGTACAACAGCAAATTGACGGGATCAAGGCTGGAGCTGATGGAGGAATGCAGAAGAGGAAAGAGGCCGAGGCCAAGCAGAAAGCCATAGAGAAGAAAGCCAGTGAAGACGCCAAGCGTGAGGCTGCGAAGGAATTTGGGATCGTCCAACCGAAGGTTCCATTTGGTGTGGACCCCAAGTCGATTTTATGTGCGTTCTTTGTCAAAGATTTGTGTAATAAAGGTACCAAGTGTAAGTTCTCGCACGATCTTACCATCGGAAGGAAGGATCTTAAAAAGGATTTGTATACGGATGCACGTACTGAGAAGGAGGAGGATACCATGGACAAATGGGATGAAGCCAAATTGAGAGATGTTATCACAAGTAAGAGTGGGAACTTGAAGACCACCACCGACGTAGTATGTAAATTCTTCATAGAGTCTGTGGAGAATGGTAAGTACGGGTGGTTCTGGATCTGTCCAAATGGAGGAGATGATTGTAAATACAGACATTCGTTGCCACCTGGGTTCGTGTTGCAGACCAAGGAACAAAAGAAGTTGGAGAAATTGGCTGCCGAAGCAGCACCCAAAATCACCCTCGAGGAGTTCCTCGAGTTGGAAAGAGGCAAGCTCGACAAGTCAAAGTTCACCCCAATCACAATCGAAACCTTCAACGTTTGGAAGGCAAAGGTCAACGCAAAGAAAGAAGACGATAGAAAGAAGGACTTGGAGAAAAATAAAAGAATCCTTACGGGTAAAGAAATTATTCTTAGTAGGTTCGGAAGTAAGTTTTACGATGATGAAGAACAGGGTGACTCATGGGATTTGTCACAGTTTAAGAGTGACTTACCTGACGCGGAGACTTATAAGGATTATGGTGATGGTAGCAATGCCCAAGAATATTATCAGACTGAGGATGTAAGGGAGGAGATATCGGCATGAGAAACAAGCAGAATCACTTACTTGCCGTGGTTGCAAAATTCTTAGGTCATGCTGTATCAAGGGAAGTTTGAGCTTCAGTTAGATTCAAAATGTCTTCGGTAGATATTGATTTTACAGACACTCATCTTGTAATGAACGAGTCTTTGTAATCTTACAGTTAGGAACTATATCCAATTAAGGATGGTACACACATGCAAGGAATGTCCATAAGGTGATACATGCGAACATACATAGTGTGGATCATAAAGATGAGACAAATGATGGTGAGAATTTAGGGTTATGTTGGAGAGGAATGAAGAAAATGGTGTGGGATAGCGGTATTTCTTTAGTACTGTAAATTTAGTGTATGTTATATTGATTATTCTATGAAATGTAGGTTTTACGTTAGGAGTGGTAAGTTCAGACAAAACTAAGTACTGATGATAGGTCAGTACTAACTTTCATTTAAGGAAGCTACTACCTGCTTTTATACAACGATTTGAGTTTATAAGATACAATAAAGGCTATGGCAATGGCCAATATAAGGATTAATATGTATTTAAATCATTAACACCTATTTAATAACGAACATCTACAAAGACAGATATCTCGTTTTATGGTGGAGTTTGGGGAAAAGAGCTATTATTCAACAGCAGTCAAGTTTCAAACTTTCAAACAATCCTGACCTGGAGGTCAACTGCCCCAAATAGAGGGGCCCACCTTTTTAAATTTTCAGCAGTTTGTAACAGCAAACTATAGCTACAGATGATGTACTCTCGACAATTCTTCAACAATTCCTCTCGCATGCTTGAAAAACTCCTCATCTTCATCCAAAAAGAATTGGATCTCGATGTTTTTCCCCTCTAGAAGCTCGACTGCTTCCACCACCCTCCTAATCCAATTGGCACCTTTCTTATCCATTTCTTCCAATTCAAAAAACGACTGAGTTGAAAATATACTCTGCAATGATTGGTTTCGGTGTGGCGATTGATTACGCTGTGGAGATTGGTTACGCGAGGATGGCCGTGGTGGAAGTGAATTTCGAGGCGATTGATTGCGTGGTGGCAATGGTGGAGCATCTTCTTCAAGAACGTTTGATGCACTTGATTCACTTGCCTCCATATTTCCATTACCATTTGCACCATCGCTTGCAGTCGAAGCAGGACTAACACCTCGGAATGGACTACTTCCCCTTGAAGGGGGAACCACTGGAGGAGTCTTTAAATTCACCTTTGAAGTGGTTGGGTCAAAGAAATCAGCGTCTACTGGTGGCGGTTTCCTGACTGGACCACTACGGAGACTCGTTGGTTTCTTAGGCACCATGGGGGAAAGTCTTGCTTTACTCAGAGGCCTACTAGCAGGTTTGCTAGAGCTATCTTCAGTATTAATTTCACCAGAAACCAAATCCGGGATGTCATTCTTAGGAAACAACAGTTCAGAAAATGACGCCTCTTTAGAAAACACCATTTCAGGAAGTAATGGCTCTGGTTCAGGCAGCAGGCCAGCTAAAATCAGGGCAGTAGGTCTTGGGAGTGGTACTTCCAATTTGGGAAGGTCTTGCCTATCAAAGTCGAAAGGTGCTCTTTTAAGAGCCGCACTGACTCTGCTTGGGGGAACATGAGATTTCTCAGCTGTATTGGAGTTGACCCCACCTGGAGGTGAATTGAGACCTGACAGCTTGGTGGCAGTTTTTGCTAACTTAATAACCCTCCTAATTTCTCTCAAAATCTTCATATCATCCACATCCGATAAACTGTCCTCAACATATCTTATATAGATAGCCACAATTTGTTCCGACTCTGCCAAGTCAACATAAGCCTCGAAGTCATGTTCGCCCGAGTCTCCAATGCAGATGAACTTCTTGTTTGGGAAGTCATTAAGGATTTTCGTTAACACTCGTTTCTTCCTCAGCGACGAAGGCTCCATCAACAGCTGCAAGATATTTCCTGTATATTGCTTCAAGTGAACCGAGTTGATTGGTAGTTTAACGCTTGTCAAATACTGTCCTATGGTGGTATAGAGCTGCCATGGTGAGTTGGACACGTAGTGAAACGACAAGGCCGGATTTTGCTCGTGCATGTTATTGTACCAGAGTGCAACTTGAGGGATGGCCCACAGCAGTACATCTCTAAGAAGGAGATTATGCATCAATTCTCGTTTATCACCAACTACCCCGGTCAATTTGACTGTGTCGTCAATATCAGAGATGATTCCAAGACCGGACGTACAGACCAAGTTGATATCTTGGAAAGCAAAAATGGTATCATCTGTAGTGGTTCGCACCTGAACAACAGTGGGTTCGTATGGGGTGGTGATGGAGAGTTCAAAGTGACCGTTTTGATCTGTTTGAACGGATCTGGTGATGGGTGGGAACGATTCGTTGGGTGAGCCTATCAGTATGGAGAGTTGTGCAAAAGGGATTGAACGGGCAATGAAGTTGGAAAGACGTTCTTTGATAAGGTCATCCGTTATAGAAGCTGCGGAAGCAATGGACGAAGCTGAAGACATGGTAGATAGGGAAGATCTTGAACCAGGGGGTTGTGAAAACTCCGCAGTATCACCTTGTACTTGATCAGAACCTCGAATTGGTAATTCTGGTGAAATGTCGTCAGATGGAGTTCCTCCTTCGGCGCCCTTTTGAAATACATCTTGACTTAAACTCTCATCCTTAAGCTGCTGTACTGCAGCTTGCGCTGCGACGGAAGAGGTTGTATTATATCTCGTAATTTGCCTTGCCAAAGAAAGTATCAATCGGTTTTTTCTCGTCATTAACCCTGGGCATGATAACCAACCTTTAACATCTACAGTATAGGTTGTCGAATTTCTTTCTTCCGTGGATTTTTCTTTTCTCTCTCCACCAAGAACCTCTCCATTATGAACCTCTCTAGTATACGAAGGAAACAAAGTGATCAGGGTATCTTTAGGAAATACCAAATTACCAGAGCCATCATACAAATCTGATTGATTACTTCCACCAAATGCTCTTGCACTAACGCCACTTGCCAATTGACTCACCGACCCAGTTAGTCTTGGGATATAAGTATCTCTTGTTGATTTCGCAAAACCTAGTAGCTTCAGCCTTCTTGATATTCTACCATCTTCTTCATGCTCCATTCTTTCACACCGCTTTCTCCAGTACCTATTCTTGAAGGCCGATCGAAACGAGCTTGGTTGGACAAGGGGTTTTTGAAGGCGGTAATCTCGGTAGATGGCAGATAAAAGCTTGAATTTGGATGGGCGGTGGAGCGATCGCGTGCTGATGATTGTTAGACTCAACGTGTACGCAGGACCTATTAATATGCCTAATATGATATATTAAAGATATAAGCTTTCAATATGATGTATTGATATGGCTGTATTACTTTGATTGAAGGTAATAGGCGTGGGTTAATGTGTGGAGTATACGCACCAAAAAAAGTTGCACCTTAAGCAAGCATATTCGACTTTATTGCATGTGCACGGAAGTCCTTCTAAAACGTAACTTTAAATAGCGAGATGTGAATTTCATTGGTAATTGGGATTAATCAGACAAAGTTTCAATACTCTACTTTATATTGATATTTCTCTAAAATGCACCATTCATCTACTATCTTTTCAATCATTCATTTTGCTAATGCCATCTTTTACTTCAATTTTTCAACTTTAAAGTGGTATTAGGTGGATTATTTGATAATTCCTCCACTTGCAACATACTCTACGTGTAAATGCGTAATTATATTCGATTAAGAAAGTCATTTGAGGTTGTTTCAGGACTCGAAAAAAGTTAGCAATAAGCCTTATGAATGTCCGTGTGTAGATTCAACTTAATTAGGCATTCAATTCATATATAAATAAAACAAGTTTAATTCCAAATTAAATTGCCTAGTTATCAGAAACGATAGGCTAATTTACAGGTTACGAGCTTTTTGCAGCCAGATCATTATTTTAGTTGATGTTCCACCAATATGACATCAAAGAGTCATTTTAGGCGTAAGCAATATTTAATAGTTCATTTGTAATGTACAAGTCAAGTTTTAGGTAATGTACACAGCCTTGGCGGCTTTGCTCAGCCACAACGTTCCTGAGTACTGACAACTGCGATTGTTTCGCGGGAGAGATCATCAGTGAGTTTTTTGGCATTGAGACTTAGTACTTGGAAGTGCTCAGCATTGTTTTGTCTGTGTTGATACTTTTGAGAGTGTTTAAGTGATTAGTTGATTCTGCCTTATTCCATTGTATCTTTATACCTGTATTTCTTTACTGGTAGGCAACCCAGACTTCATCCAGTCTTCTTTAAGAATATTTTCCTATTCATTCACCTCCTCTGTATATCCACTCAATTAACCCCCTCTATATTCACTCAACTCACCCCCTCTATATTCACTCAACTCACCTTAGTCCCAATCCACATTTAGGTCATCCTATAGGGCGGTGGCCCCCACCTTTTGTCTCCTATTTCTCCGAAACCGCGCCAAATCACCAAATCACCACCACCGGCATGGAAATCTCCATTGGAAACGAGCTAAAGGACTCATACAAGCCTACCAACAAATGGATCCATAATGGGATTACTTGGTTGACTGATGTTGAAGAATTTTATCGTGAAAGATCCACTTTAGAAAAGGAATATTCAGACAAGCTTAAGGAGTTAACCAAGAGACACTTTGACAAGAAGAATAAGGTACTGTCAACACTTTCTGTTGGGGATGAACCACAAATCACACCCGGATCCTTAGAACTGGCCTCTTTGGTATTATGGACAGATGTATTGAGTCAAACTGAGGCAATTGCAGTTGAACATGCTAATTTCAGTCGTGAGATAACAAGTAAGATCTGTGATAATTTACGGTCTCTAGCTAGCAAAACATCATCTGTTGCTAAGAGAATCGACCGGGTGAACGAATTCCTTACAGTGGAAAAATCAAAGATAGAGGAAGAGGTTAGCAAGTCTAAGAAACACTACGATGGTTTATGTGTTTCCACGGAGTCTGCTCGAGAAAAGGCGGAACGTAACCAGAAATATACAGCCAAAATGGAGGAAAAGCAAGCGGAAATGAATATGGGTAAGAATGATTATGTGATCAAGATTGCCCAAGCCAATAGACTTAAGGATAAATATTATTACCAAGATTTGCCCGAAGTATTGGATTATTTCCAAGAATTGAACGAGACCAGGGTGACATTACTTAACAAGCTTATCAAGAATGCTCTGATTATTGAACGCAATAGTAATGATAAGATTAAGGAGAAGTTACATCTTATTGATGGTACTGTTGATCAGAACAATCCCAAACTTGACACTGCTATGTTTGTTAAACATAATATTAAAGATTGGAAAGAGCCATCTGATTTCTACTTCATCCCAAGTTCCATTTGGCATGATGACGAATCATTGGTGGTGAAAGAACCGGAATTGGGGCAATTGAAAAGGATCCTTTATTCATCTTCAAAAGAATATAATCATATAGAAAAGGAATGTCTTGACTCAAAGCAAAAACTTGAAGAAATCACCTTGGAAAGAAAAAATCAAGATACAATCACTCTAAAGTTCGATACAAAGCTTAATCAAACCTTACAAGCGTTGGAAACGTTCATGAAAAACGATACCGTTAGAGTTAAGAGTGAGGTTTTGATTGAAATCATTCAGAATTTCGCAGGTGATAAGGACTTGAGTTATGTGGAAAAGAAAGTGGAACATAAGAGTAAGTTCGGATTGTTCAAGAAGAAAGACAAGGTGGAACTGACGGAAGGAGATACGGTTGTTTCCATCAAGAATGTAGACACGAAACATTCCGGGTTGTTTAATTTGAGGAGGAGTGGGACGACTGCTACGCAGTCTTCTGCCCAATCTTCTGGTGCTACATCCAACATAGCTGCCGTTGGTGCAGCCAAAGCACTTTACGACTATGCTTCCACTGGTCCTGATGAAGCGTCTCTTGTTGCAGGTGAAACCTTCAACATTGTTGAAACAGATACAGGAAATGGGTGGACTCTAGTCCAACTTCAAAATGGATCCACAGGTTTGGTTCCAACTACGTACGTAGAATCCATATCAGTTGCTGTAAACACAACAGGGGGTTCTAAGAAAGGACCAAGTGTTGCCCCGAAAAGAGGTGCGAAGAGAGTTCAACATTTGGAGGCATTATACGATTATGTTGCTGATGGTGACGATGAGATATCGATTTCGGCGGGGGATATCATTGTTTTGGTTCAAGATGATTTGGATGGTAGTGGATGGACGGAGGGAGAGGTTAATGGGGTTAGGGGGATGTTTCCTACGAGTTATGTTCAGAGAGTTTAACCCTTCCTGAGCGCAGCGAAGGTAGGTGTCGCGTAGTCTATGAGAACGCACCTTCCTGAGCGCAGCGAAGGTAGGTGTCGCGTAGTCCAAGAGCAGTACCGCACCTTCCTGAGCGCAGCGAAGGTAGGTGCCGCGTAGTCCAAGAGCAGTAACGCACCTTCGCTGCGCTCAGGTAGGTGTCGCGTAGTCCAAGAGCAGTAACTCACCTTCGCTGCGCTCAGGTAGGTGCCGCGTAGTCCAAGAGCAGTAATGCACCGCTCAGGTAGGTGCCGCGTAGTCCAAGAGCAGTAACGCACCTTCGCTGCGCTCAGGGATCGAGGTTACCACTCCTGCAGAATATACGAAATCAAACTAGATATCGAATGATTGTTGATTTACTAAGATTCAGGGCTACTTCTTCCTTGGGAATTTCTTATCAAATTCGAACCTTCTTTCGGACGTGGGACTTCCAAGCTACCTTGTTTAACCACTCGCATTATTCTAATTTGGGTGATAACTCTTGAACCAAAATATTTGCAGTCATTTCTTCATGTGTTTCGCATCAGTATTGAAGAACGAGAGTGTATGGAGTGGTGATAACTTCCAAGCAACTTTTTTCATTTCGATTGCTTTATCTAATGGCAGAAGGGAAGATAAGAATTCAGCATATATAGTCATTTCTAAGTATGGAATGAGTAATTTTTGTTAATGAACTTTGTAGACTAGTACTTGGAAGGGATCTATATTTGGGTGAGTGAATCTAACTTGGTAGAAATTCAACTCGGTGATTCGGTATACTTCAATGGAGCAGTTCTAATTCAACTCTAGTGCAAGTCAAGTTTACCATTCATTAAGAGCTTCACACTAAGCCACCTCTGTCACATTCGGTATATTAATTCCTACACCACTGTAGAGTGAAATATCCAAGATATCATAGTTGGGACATCAGTAGGAAAGACTAAGACTAATCATACCTAGCATTGAGAACCAAACCTAACTACTATTTCTACATGCGTAGCTTCACTTAAGCCTTCTACTTCTGATAGCTTAAGCCTGACTACAGTTTTCTTATGCCTTCACATGCTACAGCTATCTCCTTGCTATAGCATCGCTACAGTTTTCTGTAAGCAGATGAAGTGTCAATCAAATAAACGCTCGTGGTATGGTCGATCGTGATATCTTCCCGCTACGCTCCTGTTGTGAAAAATAAACGCTCCTGTTGGTGTGTTATCTTGCAACAGTCGCTACGCTCCCGTTGGTGTGTTATCTTGCAACAGTCGCTACGCTCCTGTTGGTTTGTTATCTTCCAACAGTCGCTACGCTCCTGTTTCTACGCTCCTGTTACTACATTCTACATCGCTTCACTCAGCCTACACATTGTACACATCTTACATCGTATTGCATTATATCATACTCACCAATTAGCAGTACATCTAATAATCACCTGGGATTTCAAAAACAACCTGCTTTCCGGTCAACTTTTGGTAAACTTGTTGGAAACTTTCCAATTTGTAGTCAACAGTGGTACTGTCCTTTGAGTCCAATAAAACCTTTTGGATCTTGTTACCTCCAACCAAGTATCTGACTCTCTTACCGATGATTTCGGTTGGGAAGACCAAGTCTTCCAAGACCTTGTCATGGACAGCGGTCAAGGTTCTAGATCTAGGTCTCTTTTGTTGTTGTCTAGACTTTCTAGCTGGCTTTGGTAAGATTCTTCTTTCAGCAAGGAAGACAACATGGTAGTCAGAGAACTTCTTTTCCAATTCTCTGGTCAATCTGGTTTGGACTCTTCTGTAAGCTTGTAAAGAAGGGACTGGGACAAAGATGGCAAGGGCCTTCTTTCCTCCACCAACTTCGATTTCCTTGATGGACTTGAATTGCAAAGCACGTAATTCAGCCTTGAGGTCGGCTTGACCTTCAAGGTCAACGAAGGCTTGGGCAACCTTTAATTCCAATTCAGTTGGCTTTTCACTTAAGATCTTAGAGGACATGATGGTTGGTGGTTTATGAAAAGTTTTTTGGTTATTTGGCTGGTGCTGAGGTGAGTTGGATGTGCAGGAAATTGCGTGAGGGCGCAAGCCCTACATGAAAAAAAGTTTTTCTCGCCAACTGCTTCGGTCACATGATGTGGACGGTTAACCTGAGAATGTTTTACCCTTAATGTCCACGTGACCACCTCTTCTCACCTCCGAAGCAACCCCACGACACAACCCGCTACCGGAACCTCCCACGTGACCCCCATAAATCCGAAATGCAGCTTACGCTGCAATTTGAATGAAGGTCAAAACGTTCACCAGAATGTCCTCCAGTCTTGTAGAATCTGCCAAGAGAGCTGCCGCGTACCGTGCTGTGGATGAGAATATTCCAGCGAATCCAACTGCCATTGGGATTGGGTCTGGATCGACTGTTATCTATGTTGCTGAACGTATTGGACAATTAACCAACAAGACATCTTTCACCTGTGTACCTACTGGGTTCCAGTCCAAGCAATTGATTATTGACAACGGATTAAAGCTTGGATCAATTGAACAATTCCCTGAATTGGATATTGCATTTGATGGTGCAGATGAAGTGGACCCTAAATTATCACTCATCAAGGGTGGTGGAGCATGTCTCTTCCAAGAGAAGTTGATTGCTACCGCTGCCAAAAAATTCGTGGTGGTTGCCGATTACAGAAAGAAGTCGGATAAGTTGGGAACTTCATGGAAACAAGGGGTACCTATTGAGATTGTGCCTAACTCGTATGTTTATGTCACTAAGCAATTATTGGCTTTGGGTGCAAAAAACGTAAATTTGAGACAAGGTGGTGCAGCTAAAGCTGGACCTGTTATTACCGATAATAACAACTTTTTGATTGATGCTGACTTTGGTCAGATTTCAGATGTTGCGAAATTGCACTTGAATATCATTCAGATCGTGGGGGTTGTTGAAACTGGGTTGTTTGTTGGGATAGCTGGGAAGAGTTATTTTGGAGAGGAAACTGGGGATGTTAGTGTTTGGCAAACTTGAGAGCGTAGCTAACTTGAGAGCGCAGCGATCAAGTTGATTCACTCAAACTTGAGAGCGTGGCTAACTTGAGAGCGCAGCGATCAAGTTAATTCACTCCAGTTAATTCACTCCAGTTTATTCACTCAAGTTAACTCACTCCAGTTTATTCACTCCAGTTTATTCACTCAAACTTGATTGCATCGCTTTCGCTCGCAAGTTAACTCACTCAAACCAAATCGGATTCACTCAAGTTAGCTCACTCAAACTTGATCGCTGCGCTCTCAAGGTTGAAAGTGTACATAATAGCGTACCTAAGGTAAGTGAAAGTATACACATAATAGCGTAGCTAAGATAAAAATATACACAGAAATAATGCAGATACCGAAGTGTCATCGCTGATGTAGTCGATGTGTCTAACCTATTAGAATGCTATAAATGTTGATTGAGGTGAAGATAAGCTGTTGCTATTGTCATATCTGGGGGCTGCATTAACGGATAAGTCCAGATGGCTAACAAGATGGCTGACTTTGATGTACAAGATACCTAACTTTGATGACAAGATGGCCAACTTCTACTAGGCGTCAAAGTTTTCTAGGACTTGCTCAACATAGCGTATACCAATCCAAAGCAAGTTCCTTTCCAAACGCATTCGGATTAATTCTCCCTATGATGAGAAATCTCCCTATGATGAGATTAATATCTTTCTATGATGAAATATTTTCCGTTATGAAGACCCTAAGTAGATCAAGTACACATCATGACTCCATCATTCTCAAGCTACTTCTTTGAAAGTTCATCTTCCTTGGTCAACTTAAAGTCGTAACTATTCATATTCATCGATAACTTAACAGTAATCATCATGAACTGTTTGGAAGTACTTGAAGAAGTTACAAATACCTTCAACAGTTGAAAACTACTGGTTGATATCACCTACCATATCATGAGGATAGCAACGCAATCATAATGGAGATGAAAAGAAGCCATAATAACCACGGTATCAACTCGTCTAGAGTTGATTGAAGGTTCATGTTAGAAAGCTGGAAAATATCTCAAGCTTGAGGAGCAAGTCCAAATTGAGATGAACAATAGGTTTGACAAGAAAGTTCCTCAAGAGGATCAACTTTGGGCAATAACTCAATGAAAAATCAGAACCTTTCAATTTTGTAGGCAATTCTTGAGATCACCGGCAATGTATTGCACCTTACTTTGATTTCTTGCCCTTCTTGGTACTCTTCGACTCCTTGACCTAGATACATATCGATTTTAAACAAATAGATGGGATTTTGCATCAACAAATAGATGGGATTTTGCATCAAGGGAGCTAAGGCTTCACTCGTACTAGCGGGCCAATTAGGAGGTTCTTATTAAGATTTCGTAAATACTCATTCCTTCAAATATTTACCCTCTAATATGTCAACTATAAGCTTTCTTCTATACTTCTTTGGATGCTTTCTGAAATCAATCGGTATTTCTTTGATTATTTTGCAGCCATAATGCGGAGTCCGGGAGTCAGTGCGAAACAATACACACCAATGATAAACGTACTACACCTCTAAGCCAAAAACTAAATAATATTAAACTATACTTCAAGAAGAGAATGTGTTGGTATCAACATAGCTTTAATTCCACAACAGTGGAGTTTGCATTGGTATTAGTGTGGGATTGCAAATCGAGTCGGTCACAGAAGTCGAGAAAAATCTACAATCTCATGACGCTCAGGAACTAAAGTCGTAGCAAAGAAGATGGAACCAGAAGAATAGATCCCTGCAAATCACCTCTTTATACCTTCGAATGACCCGATATCCAATTCAATGTCTCAACCAACCCAGTACCATCAATGGCGATGGTAGGTATAACGCTCCAAGTATGATCCCCGGTCAAACTGTTCAAGTCAAATATCTCAATTAATTCCTTTGGTTTGATGGCACCCGGGGCATCTTGCTTGTTAGCCAAAACAACCAACAAACAATCGGTCAATTCTTTATCGGTGATTACTCTCAACAATTCCTTCTTCAGTTCTTCTAAACGATCAACGTCACTAGAATCCACAACATAAATAAGGGCATGAGACCCAGTATAATAATGTCTCCATAAAGGTCTAATTCTCTCTTGTCCACCACAATCCCATACAGCAAACAGGACGTTCTTATGCTTGACTGTTTCCACGTTAAACCCTACGGTGGGGACTGTCTTAGAGGTTTTACCAAGTTTTAATTTATATAAGATGGTTGTTTTACCAGCGTTATCGAGTCCTAACATGAGGATTCTCATCTCGCGGTTTTTAAATAATTTGGACTGAAGTTAGTATATAAGTCTCTAAGGTACAGCCTGAGATAAGTGGGGACCTATGAAGTCATAAAGTGTCAGAAAGTGTCAAACCTGGCAGCGCATAAAATTGAAATTTGGAGTTTAAAAAGTCAAGCCAGACCATGAGATGAATCTAGCAGAATTGAAAGTAATCGTAGTCGAAATTGGTCAGATAATTCATTTTAAGGATACCACAGAAGGCTGAGATCATTCAACCGCCCTAACCTCCATAGACAAGTAGTATGACCCAAATTTATTGAAGCCGACATATTCATATGCGAAGGGTAATTTGGATGATACATTTTGTAGTTCATTGTTAGGTATAGGACTGGCGTTGATGATGATTGAAGTGTACTGGAATTTACGCAATGGATTCCGGGGATCCGCGCGTTAACGCGCGTCCGAACTACCTTGGATCGAATCCATTATGATGCATAGTGTACGCCTATCTTTCACTTTGAGGTAACGTTGATGCAGTCGAGGTGACTTTGAGGGCAATTTAATGTAAAGTACACTTTAGTAGAAACGACAGCACATAACTTATATTTTGAAGTTAATAGCCAAAGTTTTTATAACCAGATTAACCATGACATACACCAAACCACAATGTAATCTCTGAATACTTCATTGGCGCGAGAGTGCAACGTAACAACTTAAGCGACAGCTTGAGTGACAACTTTCGCTACGCTCAAGTTGAACTTGAGTGACAACTTTCGCTACGCTCAAGTTGAACTTGAGTGAAAACTTTCGCTACGCTCAAGTTGAACTTGAGTGACAACTTTCGCTTCGCTCAAGTTGAACTTGAGTGACAACTTTCGCTTCGCTCAAGTTGAGTTTAAGCCAATTACTTCAAAACTACTTTCCAATACCTCAAAAACACTCCAATGTTCTTTCAATGAATTTTCCAATCAAATTGAGCTTTAAACACGTCTTATTAACAATTCTACTTTAACAAAAGACCAAATAAACATCCTGCACTTCTATAGGCTACCTCCGCTTCAATAGGCTACCTCACTTCTATAGTCTACCTCCACTTCTATAGGCTTAATACAAATACTCACCATTAACAACCCCATCTTGAATTGTCTTGAAAGTGTTACTTTGTTTCGTATTGAAAAGAATACGTATTACTTTTATAAAAAGTTGACGAGACAGACGAAAATCACCCTAACAAAAACAAGACGAGAATGCGCACGCAGAACGGCATGAATTGGAGAAGTGGCTTGAGTGAGCTATTGTGAAATATAGAGAAGGTTCGAAGAACAGAAGAGTGTTGGAAGTAATAGAAGTTAGGAAGTTAAATGAATTATAATATTGGGCTTATGGTGATCAATAGGCCAGCTTATCCGTGTCCATGTATAGCGTTAATCTGAGTTATGTGTAGAGGGTGTTTAATACTTTTTATTAGGAATGTCCTTTATTCTTACGTATCACTGTTACCTTTTACTGTTACCTTTTACTGTTACCTTACTAGACGTACCTTGAATCACAACTCCAGCTTTGAAACCATTGTTCCCATCCACACCCTTAATGATTTTCTTGTCCAATTCATCGTCCACTTCTCATATGAGACATCCAATCATCATCACTCTCGGATAATTTATAATCAACATTCATAATACGCGTAGTCCTCTAGTACACTTTAATATGATCCAGTTTATACGCTCCTACTTCCCTTTAATATGCAAAGTTCCACCATTTAAGGCGAATTCCAAAATATCATGTCTTCATGTACATTACTGCCAACAATAAGTTTAAAAAACTCTAAGTAATTATTTAAACCTCTTCCCAAACCCTTGTCTTTCAAACGCTACTCATCGTGTACTTTCCAACGTATTAAAGCATTGAGCACAAAACACCCTGGATGCAAAATTGACCCTGATATTTTCAAACATGAAACAAGCAACAAGGTTTAATTTAACCCTTCTTGGACTTGTGGGGAATATTTGCTTCTCGGGCTATATTTTGTACCGATGTGAATTAGCTTAATATTCGTAATATTAAATTGCTATTGAATTGCGTATTCGTGTTAGACTCAGTATTGACATTAGAATACAGGTTACAAGAGAAATTTATAAGGTAGGAGATAGTTATAAAGTAGGAGATTGATAGGAATTTATAAGGATAAAGTAGTAGATTGATTGAAATTTATAAAGTAGGATGAAGTAGGAGATTGCTAGAAAATTACAAAGCAGGAGATTGATAGAAATTTATAAAGTAACCGAATGATAGAAATTTGATACCTATGCTTTGACACTCCAATATTTGCTATGAATTTTCATTCTCTCCGAGGTTACTTAAAATTAATTACTCTGTTACCTTAACACTTAATATTCAAAGCACCTCACCTTACTCTTTGCACTTGCAACATCCACCATCTCCCAATACCAAGCAAATCCAATTCCAGTACCTTCACAGCAAATTAAAAGCATATGGACCACCATTTCTTTTTTTTGGATGGCTGCAAAATTTGACGTAAGCGAGGAAGAAATTGATAATCTGGTCAACTTAATGACTTTTTAAGGGTGTTTGAAAGGTGTACAATAATGGGGTTGGGTGAAGTATATTGAGTGAACCTTGGAGTTGCTGCCTGTAGTTTTACATTGTAGATTTGATTAAAGTAGCCTTGATGTAAAGTAGCCTTGATGTAAAGTAGAATTAATTTAGTGTAGCCTTAATTTAGTGTAGCCTAGATGTAGAGGAGCCTTAATGCTTGAAGTAACCTTGATGTACTCAACTTAACTACCTTGCACCAATTTTACATGGTATCATAATAATACAATGTACAAATTTAAAGGCATTTTGATAAATGTGCAATACACCAGATGAGTAGCCAATTTAAAATCCCGACTTGACTAATTTAGATTTAATCCTTCACGAATTAGGCGTCGTCAGGTGTTTGAAATGGGCCAGATTGATTAATGTAGATTGATCTAAAATCTGGGCCATCCTACTTAAATGAGAATGAATTGAAATAGAATTGAAAAGTCTATTGAATTTAATCGATGCTCTGTTGCCTCAGTGTTGGTTGCAAAAGTCTCAGGTTTCATGAGTTTGCATGACCTAGTTGTCTTTACACGTACAATTCCAAATAAAACATAACACTTGTATGATTCTGTAAACATAAAACAACTCCACAAGTGTGAATTTCAAAATATCCCATTATATTCAGCTTGACAGAATCAAACACCTCTTACATCTCCCTCTTACATTCAAATTAAATCTAACATTTAATAATTATCTATATCTATGACTTCCCTAGAAGTATTGTAATATCTTGTCCTCCCTTCTGATTAGAGTTGGCGTCTTTAAATGCCTTCAGCACTCTTGAGGATGATTTCAAATTATGAGTCCTCGCCACAATGCTCTAGGTTCACAATCTATGCACGGGCCACAATCCTCTCCAAACTCAATTTAATATCCCCATTTCCGAAATGATTCAAATTATAATACTTTGGAGCGATTTCCACCAACCATTCCGGTCTAATCACCGTCACAGTCCTTATATAATTCTTACTAGTCAAAACAAACTCATTATATATCACCCATTCACCTTCCTTCGAAAGAACCGTCAGAGGATGAATCAACACATCCTGGTTATCTTTGACAGTCAAGAAACCCTTATTCCCACTCTTTTTCTTTGCTGCTTGCATAAAGAAACCAGCAACCAAGGCTTGACGAACGTTATCCCAATACTTCTTACTTTCAAAAGGAGTTGAAACCAATGGGACATCATGCCTCTGCATGATTCTAGCTAATTGAGAACGAACATTACCTGCACTTTGCAAGGCCCTATATGATAAAAAGTTATCCCTACACCATTTATGAAGACCAGTATGATGTGCTTCATCAGATAAGTACCCATCATACACATTAAGCAAGGTAAGATGGTCTCCATCAGGATGAGCAAATTGCATCTTACATTCATCTGCACGTTTCTTAGCAGAAGCTGGACGTACGAATACGTTTGGAACAGACAATAACGCTACAATGGTGAGGATTTCCTCGGAACAATTGAAGTTTGGAGATCCAATCAACATTACAGCCAAGGTTGGATCTAATGGGAATTGACTGGTCAATCTACCTAATGGAGTCAAATCACCTTCATCAGAAAGACATTGAAGATAATTCAATTCTTCCAAAGCTCTCATCATAGTTTCTGGGGCTGGAGGGTCCATGAAATCAAAATGAACAAGATCATCAATCCCAAGTTTTTTAAGTTCCAACACGGTGGAAGATAAATTACATCTTAAAATCTCAGGGTATGATTGTTCAATAAGTTCCTTTTGGAAAGCTTCTTCAGTATAAAGTCTGAAACATTTCCCTGGACGAGTTCTACCTGCTCTACCAGCTCTTTGTTGAGCAGAAGCTTTTGAAATTGGCGATACCAACAAACTTTCCACTCTGATTCTTGGATTATAAACTTTTTGCTTTGAAAATCCCGGATCCACAACATAAACAATTCCATCAATGGTCAACGATGTTTCGGCAATATTGGTGGAAATGATCACTTTACGTCCTGGTTTCCCTTGGGAATTGGCTGGTGGAGCCGGTTCAAAAATCTTTTGTTGTTGGTTAGGTGGTAAACTACCATACAAAGGATACACCGACATTGGACCAACACCTTGTTCTCTTATCATTTCATCCACTTCAAGTGAAATCTTCCTACATGCATCTTCAATCTCATCTTCACCGGTTAAGAAAACAAGAATATCTCCAGCGGTATCCTCAGTAGCATGGATCTGCAAAACCGTTCTGATAGCAGCATCCAAGTAATCACTTTGGAATTCAGGTGTATAATAAATATCAACAGGATGAGTTCTCCCTGGAACAGCCAATAACGGAGCATCCTCAAAATAGGCTTGAAACTTCTCAGCATCCAAAGTGGCACTCATAATAATAATCTTCAAGTCTGGTCTGTTTTTGGTCACCTTCTTAAGCAATCCCATAAGAATATCCGTAGATAAGGTCCTTTCATGGGCTTCATCAAGAATGATAACAGAATACCGTGATAACACATGATCTTCCATGGCCTCTCTCAACAACATCCCATCAGTCATGTACTTCAAAATGGTTTTTTCAGAGGTTTTGTTCTCGAATCTGATACTATAACCAACCTCTTCCCCAAGCACAACATCCATTTCATCAGCAACTCTCGAAGCAACAGACATCGCGGCAACTCTTCTGGGTTGCGTACATGCTACCATCTTCCCCGATAAATGTGGCATGTCATCATAAAGTACGAATTGTGGGATTTGAGTGGTCTTCCCTGACCCAGTCTCTCCCACAAATACCATGATCTGACTCAGGTGGAAAATGTCAAGAAACTCTTGACGTTGAGCATGTACAGGCAAGTCACGACGGGTTTTAAGAATCGAAACGTATTTTGAACTAAAATTTTGACCGGTGAATGGATTGGTTTCAGCAGATTCAAGAGCTGAGGCCTGTTCACTGGTGGTACCATGGCGGATCAAATTGGAAAAATATCCAGTTTCATCAAGTACGGGTACGGCTGCAGATTCACTGATCGGAGTGGTAGCTTCGTCGGACGATGAACTACGCTTGCTCTTCTTCGTTTTCTGCTTCTTGGTAGGTCTGTCGGTCATTGAGGTTATCTCATCGCGAAATTGTGATGATATAGATGAGTGGTCACGTGGTGTTCTTGGACTGAAGAGAAGAGTAGGTCACGTGACACTTAGAGGGCCTAACCTTAAGCTATGATGAGTCTTGAGCGGTGCCAAATTGTAAATGACTGCAAATTGCTGCGAAAACACCCACGACTGCGAAAACACCCACGACTGAGAAATGGCTGCCAAAACGGCTGCGGCTGCGAAAACACCCACGGCTGCGAAATGGCTGCAAAAAAGGCTGCGGAGTCGCATTTGTAAACTCAGACATATCAAGAACCCCCCCAAAAATATCATTTATTATCGCTATGTTTACTAGACCATATGTTGAAGCAAAATTCTCCCGGTCCAACCGATACCAAATTGATGGTGTTGTTTCGTCCAAGTGGAGAACCAGGGCACCATTCAGCCGTGCATTAAGGAAAGAAGACCTTCGTTTTCAGATCAAGGATTATTTGAATGAAGGGGGTTATTTGGGAAGTTATGGAGGTGGTGAAGAAGAGTATGAAGAGGATGGTGATATTTATGAGGGTTGTTTGTTTGGTATGGACTGGGATGTGAGTAATGATGTTGTCAATCAAATTGATGATGATGCCAATCAAAGTGATGACGTTGTCAATCAAAGGGATGATGTTGCCATTCAAAGTGATGATATTGCCAATCAAATTGAATCAAGAAGTGATACCAATGATTTTGAAGCCGTTCAAGGTAAAAAAGATTCTGCTCTTTATATTGATTCCAGTGTTACCTTTTCAAAAATCACCTCCAATGACATGCCAACATTTAAATCCTTTGGAAGTTCCTATGTTATTGAAAAGTTTCCATTTTCTTCAACTACCCTTTGTGATTCGGAAAGGTTTGGTAATGGAAGTTCTTTTGATACAAATGAAGTTAAATCTGGGGCATCTTTCGGAACCAATGATTATTTTGAGTCTTCAGGAAAGGGATTTGAAGCTAGAGTTGAGATTGGCTCTGTTGGATCTAAGTGTATGGAAAACCCTGAATTCTTTCAGAATTTAAGATGTAATGGATCCAAAAGGTTTGAAATGTTTGGAACAAACGTCTTTGAATCTCCGAAGCAAGCTCTTGGATTAATTCAATTTGAACCTGGATATGAACTGGGATATGAGCCTGGATATGAACCTGGATTTGGACAGAGAATAAGTCAATGCAAGTCTGGCTTCAATCAATTTGAGCCTGGCTTCAATCAATTTGAACATGGATTAGATCAATTTGGATTAGAACAATTTGAAGCTTGTTCAAATGATAGCTTCAGAGTCAAATCTTCTAGCACTGAAGTAGTACGGGGTTTTACTTCATTTAATTTTCAGGAATCTGGAAATGGTTCAAGGTATTCACCTGATATTTTCGATTGTGAGTTTATTGTTCCATCAGGGTTGGCAGGGTTAATAGGATCATCCAAAGTTTTAGTACAAGCAACAGAAGGACGTGATGATTTAAAATTTGAAAAGACTGGTGAGTTGTTATTTCATAGTTTGAGTCCTGATCTTTCAGTTTCTTCTCCACCTTTGGATTGTCCTTCATATTCACCCTCCAATTCACCTTCCAATTCACCTTCCAATTGTCCTACCGATGCACTCCTTAGTCCTTCCAATCCCCTCTTAAGACCTCCCTCATCCTCCAATTACCCAAATAAAACAATCAATGGATTATACAATTGGGCTGCAAGTCATACATTCACCAAAGATCAAAAGGTAAATCTAATTCACTCAATTGGTCAACTTAAAGACTTTATTGATTTATGCGGTGAGGATTGTCCACCTTATGAGCAGATTACCACCATTTCAAGACCTTTGCATTATCATAATATTGGAATCAACGAAGGGTTTTCAAGAAATAATATAAAGCGATCCCCAATTCAAAGAATTAGGTATGTTAGACCATACCTCACCAAAGAAATATATTATGGACATTTGTTAAGTAAAAATGGAAAGTTCTCAAGGGATTTTGCACCCAATGAACCGGAATATATTATGATACAAGATAATCTTGAAATTACTGGGTTATGTCCTTATTGTATTGATCTTAATTTTTTTAGTCTTGGTAAAGAATATGATGATCATGTTGGGAAGGTTCATGGGGTTTTTCCAGGTTATCTTACTCCAGATCCAATTGAAGATGGAATTTGTCCTGGATGTTTTGAATTTCAAGAAGATTATTTGGGACATTTTGGAGGATGTGGTGATGTTTCAAGTGTTGTTGTTATGACGTAAGTGGTATGATTAGAATAATAAGCTAACAAGAAATATAATGTAGTCAAAAGGCTTAATTTGATTGTCTGGAGTGTATTACATTGTAGACTTAAAGTGTAAGTATTGTATAGACCTAGATTCATAGTGTACATGACCTAAAGTGAAAGTATTGTATAGAAGTAAAGTGAAAGTTTTGATTGTATTAAAGTGATAGTGTGTATTGTCCTAAAGTGATCGCGTAGTAAGACTTTAAAAGTATTGTACATTGTAATAAAATACTTGATATTAACTCAGACTACATGACATAAACTTTAAGGAATATGTCCTGAAGTGATATCTAAGATATTTTCGCAGCCAAAATTTGCAGCCAAGTAGAGAAGTTTATATCAAGACAAATGAGTAGTTAAAAGAGGAATTAGTTCGAATATAGCAATGTTAGTAAACGTACAACATAATCATAAGTAAATTCAAAGTGAATAGAATATATGAAATTGAAATATTAAATATCAACTGGTTATACCAATAAAAGGAATCACACTGATAAAAATTCATTTCTATAGTTACCTTCACCTTTAAACTTATCGAAACTCCTTGATCCTCCATCATGCTGAATGCCTCACTTTAACACAACATGTCTTTGGCTGCAAATTATAAAAAAATGATTGAGTCTAAAAAGGTTTAAGTATGTTCTTAATGTATAACAATAAGTATGTTCTTAATATACAACAATAAGTATTGATGAATGTATTGAAATGTGTTAAATAAAGTTGATACCTGCGAAAACCGAGTACTTACAATGTGTTAAGAACAAAGGCAAACAATGGTACGCATACACAACAAAGTACACATTACACACAATTGAACAAATCACAATGAGTTCTATGCTTCAAAGTCGAAGTGCGCTGTTTTAAGTTATATTGTTTTGTTGATCATTGTTAAGGAGAAATGATATCATGCTCGTTACTCGAGGCTTTGACCAGGGGTATTGTTCTTGGGTTGGAAGATACAATGGATATTCGAGGGTTACCGTTTGATTAGTTGAGAATCTGTTCAGATAGGCTCGTAACGTGGGCGGAGCTAGTTTAAGACTACAAAAACTAAAGATCATACAACAACCTACTAAGAACATACACACTCAAAAGAATTAAGAAATTACCATTAATCCAAAGAATTAAGAAATTACCATTGAATTAAGCACCATTAATCAAATACTAAGTCACCATTCAATTTAAGAACAAAATACACATCATCTCTCACCTGACACCTTAATATAAGCCTTAAACAACAAGAATCCCTCCTTATTTATAGACGATCCTCCACAATATCAATCTCTCCTCATCTTCACCTAGACGATCTATAAACAAGTTTCAAATCAATATGTATCAACCGCGTAAAGTTCATCCCTTTCCATCTATATATACATCACATTAGAAGCTCGCTAGGTACTTTGTGCTCTACTTCTATACTCTTCATACACTCTCTATACTCTACATACACTCTCTATACTTCTACATACACTCTCTACCTCACCTTCACTCTCCCACACTCCCTCACCCCTTCTACACACTCCCTGCTTATCGACACCTGGCTGAAGCCTACTTTATACACAGCACCTCTCTACAGCCTCCAATTACACAAACATACAATTCGTGTACAGTACATGCCAATGATTTTATTTTTTAGCATTTTCCAAGTTCCGACCATGACAAATCCGACCAAAACAAAAGAAACCCCCCCTGTTGCGAAATCGTCAAAGCTCGCGTTATATAAACAAGCCAAAGTCCCACACCCCCCAAAAGTTTTTCTACATTACTTTATTACTTCAACCAACTTAATTCACTCCTTTTATTAAATTTAGTAAGTAATGAGATTCTCGATTGCAGTTTTAATTGCACTTGGTACTACCGTCAATGCAGGGTGTTCTCAAGTGGCCGGAAACTACTACTGTAACCCTACCAAAAAGGTTATCTTTTCCAATGTTGGATTCAGTGGAAGTTATTCCGATGTCACTAGTATGGATGAAACCACAGGACAATGTGGATCTACCAAATTATCTTTCAACGGGAACTTGGCTCCATTAGATGAAGAATTAAGTGTTCATTTCAGAGGTCCTATTAAATTAGTTCAATTCGGTGTCTACTACCCAGCAGGCTCTAGTAAGAGAGAAGATGAAGAAGAGGAAGTGGACTTGGCCAAGAAGGATCAAGCCCTTGTAGACCTTGATTGTGATTCTACAACAAGACATGCTCATCATCAACACAAGCGTGCTACAACTGTCCAATTGGTTACTTCAATCGTGCTTGTAGATGCTCAAGGTAACGTTGTTACCCTGGCTGCCACCGCACCAGCCCCAATTGCTGCTCCTTCCATCGTATCAGCAGGTGTACCTGTCGACAAGGCTTACCGTCCATTGTCCACTTCTTCCCTCCCAACTACAACCACCGCCGGTACCGCCGCTCCATCCTCTTCCACCCCAGCTTCCGCTGGTACATCTGGCTGGAACAGAGCTTCCTACTATACTCCAGGAACTGCCAACAACGTTGTTTTCCTTAACAACAATGGTGGTCAAGGTTCCGGTGTTTGGTCTTCCACCTTTGGTAACTCCCTTTCATACTGTAATGCTGATGCATCTGGTGGTTCTGCCACTTCTGTTGTCCTTGGTGACGTTACCCTCCCATCCAACAAAGAGTTTGTTATCTTCTCTTCTCAATCTTGTACTGATGGTAACCCAGGCTGTGGGTTCTACCGTTCTGGTACTCCAGCCTATCATGGGTTTGGAGGTGCTTCCAAGATCTTTGTCTTTGAATTCAGCATGCCTTCAGATCAAACTGGTGGGTTCAATGGTGATATGCCAGCCGTTTGGTTGCTTAACGCCAAGATCCCAAGAACTTTACAATACGGTTCCGTCACATGCTCTTGTTGGGCTACTGGATGTGGTGAACTTGATTTATTTGAAATCTTATCTTCAGGTTCTAACAACTTAATTGCCACCTTACATGATGGTCAAGGTGCCAATGGTGGTGCCGGTGGTGGTGGTGGATCTTCCGACTACTTTGCCAGACCAACCAGTGGAACCTTCAAGGGTGCCGCTATCTTCACAGGTAGATCCGTGCATATTATGCAATTGGATGACAGCACCGTCTTTGGACCTAACTTGGCTGCTGATCTTGTGAATGGATGGGTAAACCAACCTGGTTCGCAGGCGATTTTGCAAGGTTAAGTAAGCAAAGTCACTGATAGGGCATATGGACAATCTGAAGAAGAATGTTGAATTAGTGCTCTATTCTTTAGTTCAGTAATAGGGCTTTTGAGTATTTGGCTCTCACGCCCTTTTGATCTCATGACTTTAATGCATGTATTGGTTCCGTTAGTTCCGATCTTCATAGACATATCCTTGTTTTGTATAATAAAAGTTTTTAGTAAGATAGTGTAGCCAGTAAGACTTCAAAGATGGCCTGTGAGAGAATTGATGGCCTGTAAGAGAGACTTCAGATCTCTTGACAGCTAATGTCAAGATGGTCTGAAAAAGGTGCTAATCTAAAGAAGATACTACGATACAAAGAAGGTGTTAATGCCAGACTAACCGATGAGATCGATGAGAAAAATGCATCAAATGACTTCATAATGCACCATCTGACTTTCGACTTTAGAGCATTCTTGTAAATACTTGAGATTTGGTTGCCAACATGATTAAGCTTTCAACGCCTGGACTCCTTAGAAATGCAAGGGTACTAATGAACTTTGAGACGTTTTTTGGAACAATAATAAGCCTATGAAAATCTACATCAACAATTGCTAACTCTCGTCTGTAGAGATGATGTAAGAAGAATGTGCCTGTTTCGAATTTGTTTTAGTCCAATATTGCATTCTCTAACAAATACTTCACATATTCTGACAAATTTTTCAACCTTCAGCTCCTTACACCTGACAGCTCCTCACACCTGACAACTCCTTCAAATCTTCAGGTCAGCTCCTTCCAACCTTATATGCCAGCACCCGGAATTTGCACCTCATAAACCAGCAACTCTATTCGCTTAGTCTAAGTCGCAGAGTGCTGCCAATGTACCATCCTGCATACTTATTGGCTTAACATACTTCCGATTTCATTCGTCTACATGAGTTAATATCTAGTCCTATGGTGTTTAATTGTTTCTCAACCATGTTAAGTGCTTAGTAGTTGAGTGCTTAGTCGTCTCGCATTCTTCATAAGCATGGTTATTGAATATTGCAGGGTTATTCAGGCCGTTCCTGAACATTCCAACCTTTTACTTTTTCTTGACCATGACAGTCTTATGATTCTTCTTATGAATTTCCTTGACTATTGCAGTGGATCTTTTTACATTGGATGTCTTGCTTCACCTTAGCCTCTCCTATTTCAATGTACGCACACAAAAAAGAATGAAAAACGTTTACCCTCGAATATCGCGAAATGTTTACCAATGCGTAGCAACGCTGGCTGGTTTAGGAATGACATGCTCGGATCTCAAAAAAAACCAGCAAAAAATGCACTTTTGTGGTATTTTTAGGCTTAATCGGGACTAGTATATGCAGATGCACGGACACTACACTAACGATTAGCGATGGCTTTGATAAGATAGCAAAATATGAGATCCAGTGGCCTGATGTGGATTGATGCAAGAACGGTCAAAGAAAGAAAACAGCAAATCTAGATTGGAATCAAATTACATTCTACAAGGAAATATGATTAATGCTGCAGAATGTGCCAAATCATGCATGACAAATAAGCTCAAGCGAGCAAATAATCTAGACTATAGGTTAAATGAACCAGGTTTTCTTTGATTCCTATCTGATGCTGGTGCAGATTTCTTTTAGTAGTAGTGATAAGCCTGGTGGTCTTGTAGTAGCAGGATAAGCCCGGTGATCGTTTTGTAATCCAAGTGATCTTTACCAAATAAGCCCACATTTACTAACACCTGCTGGAGGTCGGTTGAGATGGGTATGGCGAAATTGGGTTGTATGTTGCAACTCCAGCTTCTAGGCTGTCTGTAGGTGTTTCAGAAATGCCTTGCGCGACGCTTTTGGGTGCAAACATGCAAGATGGCGGGGTTCTTCAATTGAGAATTATGTGAAGAGATGATCAAACTCAGATTAGATATGATCAAAAAGTAATCAACTTAAGAGATAAATCAGAGTAAGTAAACCGGGCGATAATAGGAAAAATGGAGTAAGAGATGTTTAAAAAGAAACCCGACAATAGGAAATATTATTGTGAGTAAATCACCATGGTGATTGAAAATAAAGTCGGGTTAAAATGTGACTGAAGAATCAGCGTAGTATGTCATTGAATACTGAAAAACGAAACGCTGAAGAAAATATGGAATTTTCCCGTTGACATGCTGTTGCATGTTAGTTTATAGAAATGAATTGTAAGGTGTGAAATTTTGAGAGAAGGAGGGATAAATGTAATAACTAGAGACAAAGTTGGATTTTTATAAGCTGTAAGGTGGTTAATGAATTATTATACTATGCTCTGGTAAAAGGACGGCTAGAAGATACCGGAATGTTATAACTCGGTTAGAGAATGTACATAAGAAAAGATACATGAGCGAATAAAATATGACATTAAGCTGACTTTTCTTTTTATACTCAGCTATACTTAAACATCTTCTATTACTTTATAAGAAACGTCCTTTTTCACTGTATTAGAGCGTCCTATTTCACTGTATAAGAGCTTCCATTTCCACTTTATAAGAACTCTATATCACTGTAGAACATCCTTTTATTACTGTATGACACCTTGTCATAAACATCTTCCAGTTAATATACACTGTACATTATGCACTAATTCACCCTTTAATACTATTAAATCAAAGGTACATAATCAAGACAAATATTTCATATTAAAATTACCCTAAAAGTTGGTTTGTATGATTATGGCTGCAAATTTCAATGCGGACTTTATCTGCAGCGGAAAAAATATTTTTGGCTGCAATTCTCGTATCAATTTTAAGGAGATTAGCAATTTTAAGGAGGATTTCAAGAACATATTGGAATAATGACAAGGTAAATTATAGAACTTCAATGGGATACGGTACATACTAGGGAAGAAAGTAAAGGTAAAAATACAAATAATTAAAATATACAAGTAATCTTTGTAGATTCCACTTATTATATATACATGATCGTGACGTTGAAGTTGAAGTTTATAAATTTAAGTATTGAACTTATAACTTCATCATTACTCCTATTTTTGCGTAGGAGTAATTGGAGGGTGGTATTGCAAACGAGTAAATTGGAGGGTAGTACAAAGGAACCTTGTGAGCATCTAAATAAGTGTTATTCTATAAGGTTTTAGTTAGGCTCATTAACTTGGACCCATGACCCAATTCCCTCCCCATTCATTTAAGCTAAAAGATCATTTCTACAAAATTCTATCAACCATTTCTCCCAAACTCATCGGACTGTAACAACGTGGTTTCACTCTCGTATTCGTTTTCGATTACAAATTCTTCCCCCAACTCAACACCTCTAGCCTCCCTATATCCTTCCAACTTCTTCCCCATTTTTCTATATATCAACCAACCAGTAAATAATGCCACTCCATCCACACTCATAATACTCAACAAGTCGAAGAACTTCATTTTCCCAGACCTCTCATCATTTCCCAAATCCTTCATCTTATGTCCAATGTAGGTATACATCATCAATCTTGGAGAACTGATCACGGATGCTAAGAAATATGTCAACCTGGATAGACCTGGAATCAGGGCAAGAGCCCCGTTTAATAATGAATAAGGTAACGGAGCAATCCGGATCAATACAAGCAAATACAAAGACTTCTCCTCACTCAAGATTTCTGCTATAGCTCGGAACTTTTCACTAGAATTAACCATCTTCACTGCTTGGTTCTTCAATAGTGATCGATATAATAAAAATGATCCAAAAGATCCTATGGTGGTTGCCGTAGCAAGAATGTACCATCCTTCCGGAAATCCATAAACCATTCCTGATAAGACAGCCAAAGTGGCATATCCAAATAAGGGTGGGAACCCAACGATGACAAGTAGCCCAAATAAGAGCAAGCTACCATACTTCAATTCATACCACGAATCCGATATCGTAATCAATGACAGGAGGATCTTTCTATAAAAGACTAAAATGGTTGATATAATACATACTAAAACAAGTCCTCCCATTATAATTAGAATTCTTTTCCATAAGGGTTGGTTCTTGAACCAACTGTAGCTCGACGATATTGAGGCTGTAATTTGAGATGTCACATTGGATATGGTTTCATTCATGGCACGATGTAGTGGGTACTTGGATGGTGGAAGCTCTAGTTTGTAAATTGGCGAAGCTCTAGTTTGTATTGGCGGAGCTTTAGTTTGTAAATTGGCTAAGCCTTTTTCCTTGTTGAGTAGAGTCTTCAAGACCCTGGTGTAGTGAAATTTGGGGTACAGCAAGCAATAGATTTTTGAATATAATATACTGCGGTGTGGGTCTTTTGGTATGTAATTGATATGTTCCCAAGGGCACCTTTTTTTCCCAAGAATGTCTCGGTGGCCAAGTGGAAAGGCACAATTTTACATTGATCGGGTGTTCGATTCACCCCTGAGAGAAAACTTAAATGATGATTACAATCTTTGGTCCGTGTTTTAGAGGTGACTTAAGACCCACCGCATGAGTGACAGCTTAGATTTAAATAAAATCCCTGATTAGTTTTTGACCCCAAGTTGGGGATTTGAGTGAGCAGCTTGGAGAGTATTTATTTTTAAGGTTACTTTTGCAGCCAACACCAACAGTACTTTGGGCACTGATATAATTTAAAATTGGAGGTTGGTGTCAAAACAACAGACCATTTCTCAGAAGCTTTCCTCAATACATACTCAAAACAGCAGACAATTCTTTAGAAGCTTACAATATGAATTTTAAAGTTGAAAAAATAAAAAGTCCCTATCCATTAGAATTTCTCTACCAAGACGAGCAAGTTTCGATTAGTTAAAAATAAGCTTAAAGTAAACTTCTCATCTAAAATACCTCATAAGCCATTTATAGTGTGGATTTATTGTTGATCATATGGTAATTATTATTCATCTTTCTCTTATTCTAGATAGTAAGATTCAAGCTACAATTAATGAGTATTATTGTATTGATAAGATAGCATATTGGAGCCATAATTAAACAGCATTATTGTGGTCATAGTCCCTAGATAGTAACATTGGAGCATTATTGTGGTCATAGTCATTAGATAGTAATATTGGAGCATTATTAGACATTATTGCTAGTTGAAACTTGATAATTAAACAGCATTATTGGGTCGCAATATTTGAGCCACAATTGTCAACGTAAGACTAAAATAACCACCCAATACCTTAAAACTCTCATACGAAGTAATAAATTTGGGGGTAAATTTTGTTGGTACGATTAATTTTTCAGTGCATCGCAGGCATCGGCTGCAAAAACGCAACGGTTATGAAACGTAGTGGAGTGTCTTTCCGAAGCATTGAGGGGATTTTACACAACAGAATGGGAAATCATCAATAAGATGTTGTAAGTCCTTCACATGGATTTTGAAAATGAGCAAATTTCAGAACTAAGTTGGGGGTTAATAGCCTCACTCGGGGAATCTACGTTCTGAGATGAATACCCAGCTCAATTGTTCTATTACACCGAGATAAAGTACGGGATGATTGTAGTAAAACAAACAGATAAGATGCATAATAAGACGAGACACATAATTCACTTGAATACTCAATATTGGCTGATTATCGTGGGTTATAAAAGTATTAGTTCTTTAATGAAGATAAATAACATAATGGACAATAGGACAGAAAGCATGTAATAGGGTACAAGATACAAATTTAAGACATAAAAGCAGCTTCTAAGGTACACGAAGTAAATCTTGGAGTGCAATCGTAATAGTGGGGTATGAAACATGTTTCAAAATTATAAATCCCTTAATTTCATTTCTATTGGTTAGACTTGGTTAAACTTTTTATTGAATAACAAAGTTTACGAAGGATTCGTTAAACTTCATACTCCTTCTATTTTATTCTATTGATAAATTATCCAAACTGTTTATACAGCATTTTGGAACCTTAACAAAGGGTAAGGATTCAGTAAGAATAAACCATTAGCCCCACCTTCAGTATACCCCACACCCTTTCTTACAACTCAATAAAGTTGTGAAAGCTTAATCATGCATATTACTAAGGCACATTTTCACGCATTCCAAAGTATGGAAGGTATTATCATGTACGATTGTTATTGGTATCCAAGGTACCACTCACTATGGAATCTTAACCTTCAAAGGTAATCTTAACCTTCAAAGCAAATCTTAACCCTCAAAGCTACCAACCACCTCTAAAACTCACCACCTCTGCAACTCAACCACCTCTAAAACACCACCCTTTACGACTCCCCCAAAATCATGGAGGATAAAAAAATAATCGGAAAATGCCTAATGAATTTGTCATTAAACCCTCTATACATATTAACCTCCAATTAAAGTTTATTTGGCCCTCCCACTTCGGACTTTCAAAAGCTTCGGCCTCTCAAAGTGCTAACTAATTAAAGTTATACACTTTCAAAGTTATACACTTTCAAAGTTATGCACTTTCAAAGTTATGGACTTTCAAAGTTATACACTTTCATGGTTGACTTGTGTCACTTATTATCTCACATCCCTCTATACACTGCTATGGTTTGGTGGGTGTCCTACCTGCACTCCTCAGGCGGCTCATTTTTTTAAAGTACATCACGCTTATTCCACTGAAATAAATACATCTACCCCATCATAAGACATTCCTATTGTAACCTGTTCGGACTTGTAATCTGCTTTGATCTATTTTTATTGACTAGTCCAACACCTTGTACAGCTTGAAATTGTGACATAAAAAAATTTATTCATTATGGACTTTCACACAGATGGTATAATCCCCAAGCTTGGGAAAGGAAATTCAAGACGAGGTCGAGTTGGCAAGGGCGGTTTGATCCAATCCGATTCAGGTGTTGATACTTTGAATGACATATCTGAAAATATCCTTTCAAATGAGAATCTATCAAATAATACCCTATCCGCCAATCCAAATAATACCCTATCCGCCAATGCCATTCCAAACTCCATGTCAAGTGGATCAGCCACAAGTTTAGATGTTTCACCTAACTCCCTGGTGACTAATAGAAAGAGATCAGCTGGACTGGCTTTTGACCCAAATCTGCCTTTTAATCCAAATGACCTACCTTTTGACCCAACTGATTCAACTCAACTGATTCATCAAGACCTCCATCAAGACCTCGACACTAACCTCGAGACTAACCCCGAAATGAAAAGGAAAACAAAATTCACCACCAAACACACCACCAATAGACATCATTTCAAAGATAAGTTTGAGAAAAAGAGAAAAGCAAACGTTAGAGCTTGTGATACTTGCGCTACAAGGAAAGTCAAGTGTGAGACAAAAAGACCTTGTAGTCATTGTACTGCAAATGGCTTGGAATGTACCCTGTTAAGAGAAAGGAAAAAGAGCGGACCAAAGAGATTGAGTAGGTATGCTTTGGATCTGATAGCAGTTCTTGAAGATACGAGGGAGTTGGAAGTAAAGGAAGATGCGGTAGCAGGTACGGCTGCAACCACTTCTGCAAGTGCTGTTGTAAACACTCCGGCAAGCGCCGCTTTAAGCGCCGCTGCCTTGATTTCGACATTTACAGGCACTTCCCTAGTTGGTACCGCTGGAACAGGAACTACGGCGGGAACCTCCGTTGGTACTCCAGTACTTAACCCTTCAGCACAATTTACGACTCCATATGCGGCTACCACCCCATTTGCTACGAGTGTTCCATATAATGCTCCATATGGCACCGCAGAACCCCCCTACACTGTTCATCCCACAACATCGACATCAATGGCCGCACCAACCCCTACTCAACCGGCACTTCCAGATTACATTCCCACTCCCAATTACCTAATTGAAAACATTTCCTTATTGCTTTCCGAACCTATTGTGGCCACCCTATTCAAACCAAGTACTGTAGAGACCCTTGACTTTGCAAAGCTCATAGAATTCCTCAATGCAAACTATGCGCCCTTGCCGTTTAAGGAAATCAATTTAATGGTACATCATGACGATTCCATCTACCTTAGCAAACTCCTCCTAATCTTCACTGTCAACCTTCTATGTTCCGAAGTCCTTATCAAGTTGAAGAAACAGAAGTTTAAGGATTTCGTCAAGTACCCAAAAAAGAACTTACCTCAACGAAACTTCAAGCGGTATAGAAATCTTTGTCATATGAAGTCTCTTGAGATTCTTTTATTGGTGGAGAAAAACTTCATTGTACCTGCAATAGGACCTCCCGGTCCTCTGAAGGTTGAAAACACCCAGAACTACTTCCAAGTGTATTATAACTTATCGCTAAGTTGTCTTCACTTATGTAATTATAATCACATATTAAACTTAACCAATACCCTCAATACCAACACTCATTTGGAGAATAACTTTGGTAATGAGATGCAAGAACATCAGAAAATATTGTACTTGCGAAAGAGTATTGCTTATTTCCAGTTGATCAATTTAAAGGCGAATGAAGAGTTACAGATTGCCCACGTAAATGAATTATATGAGCTGATAGTCACCTTTGAAATGTTTTATTTGATCTATCTGAGTAATAATTATAATTTGAACGTCCTTAGAAATAATGATATTTTGGTTCAATTGAAGTGTCAAAGGTTCGAGAAGCCTGGAGGTTCGTTTTTGTTTAGGTTGTTGAGTATTGTTAGAAATGACGAGGTTTTGGGGTTATTGGCTAGGGGAAGTAATTTTAATGTAGAGCTTCGGGAGGTGGTACTGAGCCAACAGCAGCCACAGCAGCAGCAACAACCACAGCAACAACAACAGCAACAACAGCAACAGCAACTACCACACAATTGGGTAACCTCTCAGTCATCTCATTTGCAGCCGCACTTGCAACCACACATGCAACCACACATGCAACCCCATTTGCGGTCTAATTTCATGCATTCGCAGAACACTCCCCATTCGACACGCCAGTTGCACAATCTGCTGCAGAAATACACCTCCATTAAGAATTCTGTACTTCAGCTCACCACGAATGAACCGATTTTTGAAATAATCAAGATCATTTTGATGTTCAAGACCTTGCTTGTGTATCCTACTGACGATAACAAGGAGGAACTTTGTTTCTTGATAGGGTATGCGAACCACCATTTGGATACTTCCAACCTGTATTTATTCAAGCAGCAAATGCTGAACTACCAACTTTTGCAGCCCTTATTGCATTTGTTGAGGATCATGTTGGACTTCTTGGTCACCCGAGTAGACATCAAGGATATTTTGGGGGGTGAATCCCGAGAAATGCTGAATTCCAGTGGTTTGAATTCCAGTGGTTTGCGTGATATGTTGAATCCAAGGGAATCTCGCGAGATTTTTGTATCGCTAATCCAATACAGTGACAATCTCATCAAGCATTTCCCCTTCTTCAACAATATCAATAAGTTGATCAGATCAAGTAAGGTGCTTAATGATTGGTTCTTGAAGTTGAATGATCTTCGGAGTAGTATGATTACAGATCAAGTTGGGGTGAAATCAACTCGAACCACAAATATTGAAGCGGCCGCAAATATTCGAGCCGCCCGCACTCAAGCTGAAATCATCCAAGCTGGTTCACGATCTCAAAACACCACTCCCAACATTAAGGAAAAGTCGTACCATTCCTCTGATGAACTGTCTGATGAATCAGAGCAGGAGTTGTATATCGGCAAGAGACCAAGTCTGCAACCACCTCCTCCTCAATACTCTGATTATGTTGCACCTGATTTCTCATATACTCCGAACTTCCTCACTACAGGGAGTCAATTGTCGATGGCAGACTTGCCGGCGGAGTTGTTGCAACCGGTGAAAACGTCCATGGAGGGGTTGGATTCGTTCACTCCTTTCCCTATAAGTGCCAGCACCAAGAGTTTGTATAATTTGTTTACTGATTTTGATGGAAGTGCTGCGGCCGGAGCGAGTGGGAGTCCGGGGAGGAGCATGCATGATAGTTTGACGAATTTGTTTCAATTTCATCAGGAGCAAAAGAAGTGAGCTTGAAGGTCTGGTCAGGGGGGTGATCGTCAGCAGGGGAGTGATCGTCAGCAGTGTGTGAGGTTAAGCTTGCTCTGCAAGAAAAAAATATTCAATCCTTTGAGGATTCTCTAAGATCATTAGAAGTCATTAGAACACTTAAGATATTCAAAACAGTCATATAGAGACAATTAATATACCAGTTTATAACGAAAGATTAAATGTAGTGGCAAGTATGGGGGGTAGGTAGTATTAAGGGTCTTAGTTTGGTGGAGTGTTCTGGTGCAAAATGGACTCAAAAATTTGGCTGCAAAAGAGCGTATAAATTATAGACTTGTCAAGAAGTGTTTTCACTAGTCCTTACCCGAGAGTACCAAAAGTTATAGTCATTCAAAGTAGTATATTTTAATGATAAAATATTTAGAAACAGTCGATGGGCAATAAGGTAGAGATCAACTACAAGATAACCGTACATTTCAGAATGTATTAAAAGGTTGATTATCGTAAGAATTATACCAGGTATTCCACTACTTCAATTCAAGATAGTAGTGTAGAAGTCTAAGAAATTAAAATACCAGAATTTAACTCAGACCTGTTGCAGCCGTCAAAGCCTTAAAGACTCCTAAAGAAATTGTGTGAGGATTTGCAGTCGTCTTATTTAATCTCAATGAAGAAATTATAACACCCTTTGAAGGTTTAAAGTACATACAACCTTCTGCTATATGGTAATTCAAATACGTCTTTTAGTGCCTATTGGTTAGTACCTAAATAACACACCCATTGCGTCCTGCATATAGCACTGAAAATTCACTCTAATTCTAGGGAGGCTTCTCGTTAAACTTTGGGACACGGTATGGGGTTTTTTTAGGCTATTTTTTGAGCTGTTAGGGGATATATTGGGCTTTACATTGGGCCCTTGGGGATACATTGGGCCTTTGGGGACACATTGGGCCTTTGGGGATATTTGTAAGGCTTTCAGTCTCTGGTAACTTATCTCTTTATTTAGTTCAATCTTAGCCCAGTCGTCATATTTACTGGACCATCTCTAACCACTCACCTTCCGTCTCGCCATACCAATTAAGAAATCTTACCTAACCAGGTTAATAACTGCACAAATAATCATACCCAATCTTCATCCCCGATAACTAGGTACAAATAATTCAGCTTGCTAATATTACCCATAATTGGGATATAAGTGAACAGAAGGAGAAATATTACTTGGTTTGGCCTGGGTACATGGTTTGCCCTGGTAAGAATGTATTAATACCTAACTCTTATTCTATAATAACTACATGGTGTACGTAGTCCTTCCCTTCTTAGAGTCCTCGGTGAAACTCCACCAAAAAGTTCACCAGGGAGTCGTCGAGGATTCGCACTAAATAAGCAACATTTTCTCGTCGCCCAATCAAAACACCATGGACCTCGACACAGACGTCCCAATGGAAGACGTAGAGTTAACCACCACGCCTACGCCGGTAGATTCCACCTCCATCAATCAACTTGACAAATGGATTGAGAAGCTTTCCAAATGTGAACCCTTATCTGAGGCTGATGTAAAAAAATTATGCGATATGGCAATCGATGTGTTACAGTTCGAGGAGAATGTCCAACCAGTACAAGTTCCGGTAACTATTTGTGGTGATGTTCACGGGCAATTCCATGACTTGATTGAACTCTTCAAAATCGGTGGGCCATGTCCAGACACGAACTACTTATTCATGGGAGATTACGTAGATAGAGGATACTTTTCAGTGGAAACCGTCAGTTACTTGGTTTGTATGAAGGTTAGGTACCCTAATAGAATCACCATCTTACGTGGGAATCATGAAAGTAGGCAGATTACCCAGGTGTATGGGTTTTATGATGAATGTTTACGTAAATACGGTCTGGCCACTGTTTGGAAGCTCTTCACCGACCTTTTCGACTACTTCCCAATAACAGCCTTGGTTGATAATAAGATTTTCTGTTTACATGGAGGGTTGAGTCCTATGATCGAAACCATCGACCAAGTCAGGGACTTGAATCGTATCCAAGAAGTACCTCATGAAGGTCCAATGTGTGATTTGTTATGGTCAGATCCTGATGATAGAGGTGGTTGGGGTATAAGTCCAAGAGGTGCGGGGTTTACCTTTGGTCAAGATATTTCAGAACAATTCAACCACACAAATGACTTGAGTTTGATTGCAAGAGCTCATCAGTTGGTGATGGAAGGTTTCAGCTGGAGCCATCAAGAAAGTGTGGTTACCATTTTCTCTGCTCCAAATTATTGTTATAGGTGTGGTAATCAGGCCGCCATAATGGAAGTTGATGAGCAACATAATAGGCAGTTCTTGCAGTATGATCCAAGTGTAAGGCCGGGTGAACCAACAGTCACAAGAAAGACCCCGGATTATTTCTTGTAATCTGGTGCCATGTCATCACCGTGTAATGCAGTGTTTAGCATGAGTGTTTCTCATGAAATGCTTTCAAAGAGCAGCCAATTCAATCGAATTTTCAACTCCTCCATTCAGCTCCTCCATTTGATTCAATTGAACAAGTTGACTACAATGTAAGTGATTGCAATAGTTAAGGTTTATTGTAATATATAAATTTCAAACGGACTTTATCAAGAGCAACTTGCACAATCTACAAGTTGGAAGCATATTTGAGTTTTGATGAGGACTGTATGATTACCTGGAGCCTATTACACTTTTGGGAGATTTAGATGAATCCAACTAAAGAGTACGAATGAAAGATAAAAGGAGAGACTCAATTATATTATGTTCTTCTAAAACTTTTTACTAGGAGAAATGAGGCTTTCTATGTTCTTCTAAAACTGTTTGCAATGAGACATTCTATGTTCTTCTAAAACTATTTGCTGTGGTGTCTAAGTTACTTCCGGAACTTGTATTACTAAGTTTGAATTTAAATTACATGTCTATTGTTCAATTACCCCAACAATTCGATCATTTTAAGAATGATCTTCACATCTATAATAAATACTATTTGTATAACTTGTAGGGGATGCCTAGGAGATTATGCCTAGTTTGTGGTTCATAGGCGAGGCTATTTGAGTTCCAAGGGATGGGCATTTGAATACCATGGACGGAATGGCTAGAGGTGAATACCTCGAAGGAATGGGTAGAGGAGAATACCTTGGAAATGCCTAGAGGTGAGTTAGAACTGTACAAATACTGAAGTTAAAATAGTAAAATAAAAAAATTTAAAAAATAGTCAATACACCGTCTAGGAAAGTGCAATAACAAACATACTGCTCTTAAAGTTCCCTACTGCTCTTAAAGTCCCCTACTCCCTGCTACCTCCCTTTCAATTCTTAACATCCTGCAAAACGATCGGCCCTTAGTCGCGGCCACGTGAATCATGGTATACTGATCCGCCTAAGTTCAACCAGTCTACCAAGAACATGCTACTACGTAGCCAATTCATTTTAATAGGTATTGCCACCTTTGTCAAAGGTAACCTTTACCTAGATCATCAAATCAACAATGAGGTGGCAGTTGATGAGCAAATCTCCCAAGAGCAGTTCAATGTCGTTAACTTCCTTGGTGGAGCAGGGCCCTACATGCAATTTCCAGGGTATGGTATTTCAACTGATATTCCAGTAGGTGCTTCTTTGGAGCAGGTTCAGTTGCTTGGAAGACATGGTGAAAGGTATCCAACCGCTGGTAAGGGTATGAAGTATGCTGAGGTTGTGGGGAAGTTGAAGGCTAATGGTGATACCTACCAAGGTTCACTCCAATTTTTAAATGAATACGAGTATAACCTTGACCCATCACAATATGGCTTGGAAACAACCCCAGAGAATTCAGAAGGGCTCTTTGCAGGTACCACCAATGCAAGAAGACATGGTGGGAGTTTCAGAAGAAGATACGGGGAATTGTATGATAAGGCTGAAGTTTTGCCTGTATTTTCAGCAGGCTCCAAGAGGGTATATGATACAGCAAAATCTTTTATAGAGGGATTTTTGGGTGAACCCTTAAGTGAAGGATTGATCTCACGAGAACAGGTTTTACGTGATAACAGTGAAGGATTGATCTCACGAGAACAGGTTTTACGTGATAACAGTGCAAAGGGTGGTGAGTCTAAGTCTTACAAAATCAATATCCTAACAGAATCCCCAAATGGAGCCAACTCACTTACTCCAAACCTGGGTTGTAAGAACTTCGATCCTATTGATGTCTCCTTCACAACATCATACCTTGATACGATTTTAGCCAGGTTCCAGAAAGAAAATCCAACCATCACTTTCACAATCATCCCAACGGATATTCTCTACTTATTCGATTTATGTGCATATGAGTTGAATGTTAAGAGTAAGTCTCCATGGTGTAATATTTTCACTACAAGTGAATTCACCCATTATCAATACTATAAGGATTTGGCATACTATTATGGCACTGGACCTGGGAATCCACTCTCTGGAAGTGTTGGAACCGTTCTCTTGAATGCCTCATTGGCTTTACTCAATGAAAATAATAAGAATAAAATATGGCTTTCTTTCACTCATGATGCTCAATTGGATATGTTTTTATCTGCATTAGGCTTATTCGATCAAAAAGATTTACCCGTAGAAGAAATCGCTTACGGTAGGTCGTACATTCATGCCCATATCATTCCACAAGGTGCTAGGATTTATTTGGAGAAGTTTAAATTGGATGGACGGAGTTACGTAAGGATCATTCTAAATGATTCCGTGGTTCCAATAAGAGGATGTAATGATGGCCCTGGTAGTTCTTGTATGTTGGAGGATTTTAATGAATATGTGGAGAAGAGATTGTTAATGTGGGATTATGAGTGGGAATGTGAAACCAATGGGCCGAGATTGACCTTCTACTGGGATTGGGATTCGGTTGAATATAATGGAGAGTTGGTTGTGTGAATAGGCAGTGGCCTCCATAACCTAATATTGAGTTAACTTATCAGCAATTAATAATGAGCTCCGGGAGTGGAATGGTCGTTTTTACAGCTTTTTTTAAATAATATATGCATACTTATACACTCTTGAGAAATTGTAGTTTGCTTTATAATAGTACGACTGTGAAATAAATAATCATGCCGTGATAAATCGGAGGATTAAGTACTTTTTGGTATTTTGGAGCATCAAGTTGGTTAGTGGCTGCAAAATGTTGGTTAGGTTGACTTGAATTCCTGATAACTCCAAATTATCATGAGTCATCCCAAGACTCTTATTCAAAGTGCGAGACTTGAGAGTAGTCAAAGGGAAGTAAATGAATTGTAAATCTACTTTGGTCAATCAAAGACATCTAAGAAAGAAAAATTAAAACAAAAGACAATTAATTACTACAGCCAAAGTAATTTCATTCATATATACAGTAATAAATAAGTCCTACTAGTCAATATGTACAGTAATAAATAATTTGCACTTCAAGTGCATGTATAAAGTCGGAGAAGGCTGAATATGCCTCTTTGTATGATGCTTTTCTCTTTTCTCAGCCATAATCTATAAGCCACTCCCTTGGCTCTTAGCCATACTCTAAACCATCTCTCCTATCCATACTCTCAAAATACCTCCCCATGCTCGTCAAGATAACTCCTTCATCCTCACTTCAAGCTAACTCCATTCCCATGCTCACGCCAACCTAACTCCTTCATCCTCCCCCATCCTGGTTCTCATTATCTCAAAAACCAACAACCCTATGGAAGTAGCTGGAACGGTTGCCAACGCATTTTTCACAAAGCCCTTATATCCCAACTGCAACCAACCTACCTTCGATTTACTCTTCATCTTCACCACCTGATTATATGTGTCTATGTATGAATTATAATACAACTTCACAAATGGTCTACCTACTTTATGTGAAGAGTTGTAAATATCTAGTGTCTCCAATCTGGATAAATGAATTTTTTGAATCTTTGTTAGTGGATATTGAACCAAGAATAATGAAAGGGCAGCTGATGCACCAGCAAGTAAAATGAAAGAAGTTTTTAGGATTTTTATCAGTCTTCTCTGTTCGATCTCAGTTAATCTTTGACGTTGTTCGTCGATTTGTTCAATAGTGTAGAACTTCAGTGTAATGGCTGTTTTAGCATGCCTATACCCTAATATCATCTTATACGTCAAGTTATAACCTTGGTTCTTTACGAGCTCAAAAGTCAGGAAATAAAAGGCGAATCCGAAACTTTCCTTGATTAGAGAAAAGCCATACCCTGCAAAGATTCCTATTAAGCCAATTTCCTTAAGCTTTGAAGCTCCATAAAGCCAGAGGTTTTGATGACCTCCTTGGAGGATTTCGGCCATACTCAGACGGGCGTATATGGCGTCTACAGGGGCTGCGGCTAGGGATTGCACTGCACCAGCAATGAATCCTGCTTTCCAGTAGTTTAAATAGCCAAGATTATTACCTATGGTGTTATTGGAAGTGCCGCTATTCCCGTTGGCTCCATTAGAACTCACGGTGCCAGTTCTATCCAACATAGTCAAATAGGTCCCATATAAAATCAATCCTGTCACCAGATTCGCCAAAAAAGGAGGCAACACCTTCTCTGGAATAAACCTCCACCCCTCATTCCGAATTACATTCACCAACATCCCAATAGATGAATGGGTATGGAACCGATATGGTTTAGTATGGATACCATCATGTTTATCTGCTAGTTCGCGTACATAGGCCAAATAATCGAAACGTGCGGGTCGAAATAGCTTGACTGGAGTCCGTAGATATAGCGCTTGAAGTTGATAGATCACCGCTCGGATTCCTGCTGTCAGTAGTGACACTTGCTTATTGGAGTGGGTATGCGTATCTTCAGTGGAATTCGTTAGTGTGTCCATAGCATGGGAAGATCGACTATCTTGGGAGTTTGTTTGGTGCGGATCAATGCGAGGGCAATTGAGCGATAGATGCAGAGCGCTCAAACTAAGTCCTAACCTAGCTGATTTCGAGTGAGGAGGAAGTGGGTGTACTATTGAAGAGAATTGTACCAATAAGTTGCAGTGTAAAATTGCATATGGCAAGATTGAGTAAGGAGATAAAACTACGGAGTGTGAAGATGACAATGGATACCCGAGATTATAAGCAGCTGAATATTTCTAGAAGATCGGGAACTTCGGGTCTCAATTAAACTGTAAGCCATGGTTCAATTGTACAATCCATAGCCTGGAGAGATCTGACAACTTTAGTGTTTAGTATTATGGTAATTAGATTGATTTTGAATCAAGTGAAGTAATTTATGAGATGAAGCTCAAGCAATTCATATGAACTACAAATCATGGGAAGGGGCATCTTATAATTCCATAGGAAAATGCTGATTGATGCTAGAACCACTCTTGTGGAGTTCAACACTTACAAACACCCCACACTACTTTGGCAATAGTAAAAATAAAACTCTAAAAGCATTTCTAACTAGTCTTTTGTAGTTACGAAACACTACGGAGATATTGGGTGCAAAAAAAAAGCCATTTGGGAAGTTTAAAGTTTTCGACCAAGATCTAATTTGAACTTTAATGTTTTAAATGTTATATAGTTATAATTTTTAATGCATTTTAAACCACCATCTTTTCTTAATTCAATTAATCCAACTTTATTCAACTTCATTTTGCCAATTTTTTTACAAATTTTGTCAATATAAGAACAGTCAAGAAAAAGTTTAAAAGTTCATGAAAAACGATAAAACTCATTTGTATAAGATAATTCAAAACATAGCCTTTAATACACTTCATTTAAAAGAAGATTCATGAAGAATCTGTCCTTCTAACTTGGAAATTCTGCATGAATTGGAAAAACTAGATAAACAAAGTTAGGTCTTGTAAATTTTCACGACAATCCAAAATCAGTACTGTGGCACAGTGGGAAAATTTGCACACTGGGCAGGGGTTCAATTCTTAGAAGTGCCATAAATATAAGTTTCACATATTCCCTGTCATAGTCATCAAGGAGGTTGTTAAGGATAGGATTTATAACTTGCATTGAGAATTCCTAGAAGAGTTTTGATTCATTGAATAATGGGTGCAAATTTGCAAATCAAGCCATCACCCAAAAGCCAAATCAGTTGCCAGTTTGTGCGTTTATGGAGCCATTTACAAGTTGTGTATTTAAAGTTTAGGTGTACTTTGGAGAAGCAATTAGTACAATTTGGAAAACATTCCAATTAACGAAACGAAATGAGTTTCACAAGGTTAATGAGTTAGGCGAGCTAGTCCATGCATTTTTATCAGAGAACGCAGGTCTAAGGAATGCTCAAGAACACAAGGAGGTGTGAAATTCTCTTGCAATATCTGTATTGTTTAGGTAATTCTTTCATGAACCCACCGTTATTATGAATACCGAATTATTATCTCTTTCTTGAAGAATACCGATTCATTATCACTTTTTTGAAGAGTTTTCGTTATGAATGAATACCATGAATTCTGTACTGTACTCATTTATTATCGCCTTTTTGAAGAGTTCTTAATTAGGTTGACAGCTGCAGGGTGGTTGCAAAATCGAAATTCAAAGGACGAGGTGGCAGATTTACGACAAATCGAAGTTTAAAGTGACAATTCGCTTAAACCTCTTTTTTATATCTATTGTCTGGGTTCAAAACAGATCAGGGCAATTAATTAACTACAGTACATTACAATTCAAGCTATGGTCATTCTAGTTGAACGCGGATCAATTGCCGTCGTTCCGTCAGCGACCATACATGCTAGTCTAATCGGATATCTGTGAGGCGGTAGTGTGGTACCCTGATAGGTATGCCCGCGATTGCTCAATCGAATGTGATTGTTTACCCCTCTTCTAGGACCATTTGAATAGAACAACATCAGCTTAAATTCAAACACACTTTATAAAGAAGTAATCTTAATATCATAATACATGATTAGCAGCGAAAGAGAACTGTGCTATATAAAAAAAAAGACTTCCTATTTATAGATTTATTTTTTAAGTATTAATGCATGCATTACTATTTTCTCGTATATGAAATAATGCATATATCCTCGTATAAAGCTGGACAACCTGGCTCCAATATTTCGGCAACAGTACCTGTTGAGTTGTAGATTTGAATTACAACGTAGGTCGTGCCTCTGTAGCGTTCTTCTAATCTAAACTCCCCCAATCATAATTGGAGTCTCTGTGCTCACTAAACGCTCAAGCTTCTCATGTAGGCTGCATAGCTTCTCAAACCAGAGTTCGCTACGCTACTCTCATTCGTCCTTAAGCCCTGCAATAGCTCTACCATAATACAATGGGAGGGTGAAAGTTGCATAGGATGGATATACCAATTTGGAATGCTTTCCTCTTAAACAGGCTTGGTGAGTATTGATTGCTTTTGCAAGTTGATTCTTTAAGGGTTCATATTTCTTATTGTCACTAGACACTCCGACTTGCAATACAGTTATTCTATAACTTATCCTTATCACACAGTCTAATAATATATTACTGTTTAATGATTTCGACGGTATACTGACCTTTCACTGTACACTTTTATCGCTATCATTTAACGACCACTACCTATCTTTTTTTTTTATATATTTCACAGTTCGCTTTCGCTAACTGCTAGTTAAAAGCTGTCAGTCTTGATTTAATTCCAATTGAATGTCAATTGAATGTTTTTGACCGCTGAACGGTTATTGCACAAACGCTAAGAACAACATAATCATTATCAGTACACTTGTGATTGAAACTTTTTTCACTAACGTTTGCCCTAGATGCCATTTTCTTGGTCACTTCCACATATAAAGTGTCGTTTTGACATATAAAGTTTTGATCTGGACTTAATACGTAAGAGATATTACTGTGATCACAACTTACTGTGACTGTCATTTTAACCTTGTTTGATAATCAAATTTACTTATTGATTTGCTCATTTATATAGAAATCTTATCGATAGTTATTATTTAATTTGCGTTTTTTTTGAGTTATTTTATTTTCTTTGTTATATTTTCTTTTTGGAATTGGAGAATTATCTGCATTGAATGGAATTTGGAGTTTACGGGCACTTCGTGCCATTCGATTTACTTTTAGATGAGCAAAAAGTGATATACTAACAAGTTTACTAACTCATCGCAAGAAAATGCCTGGCTAGCTCAATCGGTAGAGCGTTTGACTCTTATGCCATCAAAAGGTTGCGGGTTCGATCCCCGCGTCGGGTTTTCTTTTTTTTTTCAAGCTGGCTTGTAGCTACTGGTTTATCTTATACTTGCCTACATTTGAAGATTATGAAAGTTTACGATGTTTTTATTTAAGATTGTAGAGTGAGCCCGGCGGGCTCTATTTAAGTATACACAGCCCACCTGCGGCGGACTGAAGTCAGTTCAATTTAATAGGCCAACATTGTCAGTCCGAGTTTAAACTATCTCTTTCGGTTGCGGCCATATCTAGTAGAAAGCACCGTTTCCCGTCCGATCAACTGTAGTTAAGCTACTAAGAGCGAGACCGAGTAGTGTAGTGGGAGACCATACGCGAAACTCTCGTGCTGCAATCTTTTTGCAACCATCTGATAGGTAACTCCACCATAGAATCTAATTAGTCCATCAAAGTATAAGTGAGTCACATCGGATCTGTAGTCGTATCTTTTATGCTTATTAATAAGTATGGGGCAAATACTCCAAAGTCCAAATGGCTCTTGCTTTAGTAAGAGTGTTAGTCTGTAATTCAATATGAAAATGAAAATGTAGTACTGGCAACAATACTGCAAAAAGCTATCTAAAACGATTGTCCTTCGAAACGAACGATTACACACTACTACGAATATCAAAGATTATTATTTATCAGAATTTAGAGAGGAGAAATACTTATGATCACCTTTTTATGTTGGCTGGAGTAGTTTTTGGTGTGGAAATACTTGATACTGTAAAGTGGCAGCTTCCCACTTGATCTGGAGGTGTACCAATATTCTATGCAACAAGATATCGGTGAAAACAGAATTGAAGGTTCATTTGAAGTCTAATTTAAGTCGAAATTCTCATAGTGAAAGAGATCTCTCTTCTCTTGATGGCTCTCTTCTCTTAGTCTTGATGGCTGTGCTTGCACAGTAGTAGAAGAATTGCACAGTAGAGTGCCGAATTGCAGGAGATTGCTTTTCTAATATCTCCCTACACCTCCCTATACAAAATAATCTCACTCTGCTTGAAATACCTCCTTGCATCCTCATCAATCAAAACCAAACTTAAATACGTCCTTGTGGAAAACTTCTTATTAATATCCCTATACGTTGGAATCAAGTCAAACCCACCCAAAAACAATCTAATAGGAATGGTTTCGCCCTTGACGGGAGCTCCATCCATGATCTCGAACCGCACCACTGTTTCACTATCCGTCACTTGATTTGGGGCCGCACCTACCGTTTCTCTCCTAATCAACAGGAGTTCCATATGTTTTATCTTCAAGCGCACTAGTAAAAAGAAGATTCTACCTACAATCACATCCTTGAGAGAGAACCGCAGCTTCAGGTATTCAAACTCAATGTGGAGACAGTCTTCAATCCCAATGTCCATCTTCACCGTGGAAACCTCACTGGGACCAGCAATGTTTGCACTACCAGTTCCCGCATTTAATTTGCCAGCGGTGGGTATGCTCCCTACCGACAAGTACTGGTACACCCACAATTCCTTCTCTCTTGTGATCTCGCTGGCACCTGCTTTCTTGAGCAACGACACTCGGATGAAGTAGCGCAAGCGGGCGTTTTTACCACGATAACTCTCATATTGCTTCTCCACATTCTTAAACTCAAATGGGTACCGCTCGGCATGCGTGAGCACTCCAGGCGCCGCCAACTCGGTTGCCAACAGCAAAAACTCCGAAACTACCAAACCATCAATGTTGGTCTCAATGGCACCGAGAAGTTGCACCTTGACCCCAAAATGCTCCACTCGCCGTCCTTCCTTGGTGCGGATCGTCACCGTTCCTTTCACACTCTCGCCATCCTTATAAATGGGAAGTTTCTCCATTCGCCCTTGAGGAGTCTTGACTTCTACGTGCTTGCGATGCTCCTCATTTTCGAGCCGGATCTCGATGTCAATGGGTGCTTTGAAGAAGATGCTCATGCTGTCGTTTCACTGGCCGCTGTTGCTTATATTGTGCAGGTCGCGATGGTCACGTGAGCAGAGGATCTTAATTATAAAGTTAGATTATATGCAGGTTGAGATGGTCGGTCTTTAGAAATGGTATGATTGGTGACAAGGTTTTTAAAATGGTACTTAAGTAGCATTACTACTTAAACTAGGAGCAATACAATTACTACTTAATCTAGGAGCAATACAATTACCACTTAACCTAGTACAATTACATAGAGCAGTAATACCTGCTTTCTGCAGGATTCCCTCACTTTGTTCCTGACACCGAAAATTACAACCAGTCAGCCAAACACCCTAACAGAACCCTAGCATGTCTACGCAATACGATGAAATTGCCCCGGATGTAGTTTCACCCCATGATACCAAGCAGTCTCCGGATCAACCGCTCAAACACCTTGATACGGTGATTGCGCTCTATGATTTCCCCGGGACGCAGCCGTCACATTTACCCTTGAACCTTGGGGACACCATCTTCGTACTTAGTAAGTCCGCCACGGGTTGGTGGGATGGAGTGGTGATTGCCAACAATGAAATCCAGCGAGGCTGGTTCCCGCACAATTACGTACGTCTGGTGAACTATGTTCAGCCGGTGCTAAACAAGCTCAAGCTGAACAAGGAAATCGACCTGATTACTGCTGCAAACACCGCCGCCAATGTTTTGATTCCCTCTTTCACCAACCTACTCCAGAGATCCTTGATTGAAGATAGAGGATCTTCCGGAGGGACTAGAAAGAACTCGGTTGTAAGTTTTGCATCCACTCAAAGTGACTATCAAGATGTTGACAAATCCAATCAAGAGACACCTTCTGAAACACGGGAAAACTCGCGTTCAAGTCAAGAAACTGCCAGCCAATCCACATCAAGGGAGCAAAGTCTCCTGGAAACCGCACCCGGTTCACCAAGTTCATCTTCACATTCCTCCACCACACATTCTTTTGCTTACCGGGATTCTCTCAGTACCACTGCCGGCGTGATGCTGTCTGTCCTAATTGATCTAGATGAGGCGGAGGTAATGGCAGCTAACTATAAGAGAGAGAACGGAATGACCTTGACTTGGGTTCCAAGGTACACCCAAAATGGGGATTATGTTTTCTACTCCGAACAGTTGGATGCATATTGCGAGACTCCCCCATTTGTGGACTTTTTGGGAACCGACTTCCCTGATAATCTTACAGTGCCATCGAATGAAGCAATTGATGAAGGGACCGCAGTGCGGATCCGGGATGACTTAGACATGGATGCGGATTCATTGGCACTTTCATCAGGCATATCATCGCTCCAGTCTGCAACGGCCATGGCAAATGTGATTTCAGAGAGATCAGATATCACCGAGAGTTCAGCAGTGACGGATCGGTCCGCCGCCACAGATCGCTCGGGCGGTACTGAAATGTCGCATGCCACTTCCAACCTAACCCGGTCGACTGAAGGTCAAATTCCCAGTGAAACTGAAAGCGTACAGAGTGGGCCTGGGGAGAATTTGCGCCCAAGCGGACGTGGGGACGAAAATCTTCAAAGCGCTTCCAATACACTTCCCGGAGACCCTCCTACGCGGTCAAACTCCCTGTTTGACCCTCTCAAGCGGGATTCCAATGCATCATTCCATACGCAGACGTCAAACCTCTCGTACCATCACTTTTCACAGCCGTTCTTTGCAATGGACAATCTCTTCTATAAGAGCCCCACGGACTTGACGCGCTGGAGCGACATGAAACTGCTGTTCATGAACCTTCTAGACTTGTCCTTGAAGGCGTTGAAGGAACATAACAAGCAGCTCTTTGGTACGCACTTTTTCCGCCTTAACAAGTTGATCTCGATTTTGTTCATTGCCACAAGGCTTGCGCATGATGATTTTGTAGATTCAAAGTACGAGAAGTCTGTGAGGAGGAAACTCAAGCGTGTTGCTGCTTCGTTTGCCCAAGTGTATATCAATGGGATCTTACACTTGAGTGTAATGCACCACCAGGTACCCGGTGATGCGCAATTGTTTGGGTTTGACATTTCGAGATTCAGTAAGAGTGGGACATCTAGGGGTGACGCCTTTGGAAGTCGGTCTACAGATGGGGCCAGTGTTTCATCCGTAGGGAATACCACTTTTGGGAGTATCTCTACCTTGGGAAATCCAACATCTGGAACACCAGGGAATGTTACTACCCCACTGAAGAAGAAGGAATCCCCTCCCAGCCTGTCTACTTCACCCACAATGTCCACAGCTACTAGTAGAAATGCGAGCGTTTCTGAGAACGAGTCGTACCTAGAACAAATCCAACTTGAAGTGGACAACATCAAGCAGAATGTCACGCTGGTGATCAAGATCTTTGTAAAGTTGACCACAGGCAAAGTTGTTAAGCGAAGCGACTACGACTCGCTGGATACGGACGATGTGGGTCAAGATCGTCAAGACATTCTCCCTCAAGTTTACCCTCGGTTCATTGTAGACGAGTTCAACGGGGGTAACTGGTGCAACCCGTTCTTCAGTACCAAGAACCCCGTATTGAACGTTTCTGGGGATGACTTGAAGAACCGGTACCACAGCAAGATTATTATCGACCACCTGGCGTATGCATCGATTTGTCACTACACCGAAGAGATGACCAAGCTCAGTAAGGAGACCTTGGTGTACTTGGACCCTGCAAATCAGCACCTTTACTTCAATGAATCATTGAAGGGCGAACGTAATACGCAGATTTTAAGACTTATCTACAAGTACTTGTATCATGCAAGTTCCATGGTGGATCTCATTGAGTCGTTTGATTTCACTGTATTTTGTTTAATAAAGAGATATGATGACTTGCCTGTTAAGAAGGAAGAGATGTCGAGTTTGACCTTCGACTACCCGATTGTTCTTGAGTTCTTTGAGCACAAGCAGCAGTTCCATGATTTAATTCTCAACATCATCATGGCCACCCAATCGCTCACCCTCGAGGATCCTGAAGTGTTCAAAGGATTAAAAGAAGACGATCCCTTGTTCTACAATAGAGATGTTTTCAAGTTACCTACCGAGAAGGCATCATTATTATTAACCAATATTCTCATGGAGCAGCTCAACCATAAAGGAAATCATATTTCTTTGAATCCAGATACGCTCATGTCGGGTCATATTAGGGAAGGAGTTGAGTTTTTTGATGTGATTCTTACAATCATTCAACAGTTGATTGATGAACGAGAAACGATCCTTAACTACGCCACCAGAGTGATGCATAATGATTTTAACGTTCAACTTTTGCTTCTGGAGAGAAACAATACCATTCTTTCCGAGCGTCTGGATGATGGACCAAGTTATTTCCCAGGAAATAAAAAGTCCACAGACGTCCCATGGTACCTTGAAGGAGATGATGAGTTTGATTTGTTGTTGGATCTTAAGGGGAACATCAAGGGTGGTACCAAGGAGGCTTTAATTGCACATTTAACCCATCATTCATCGTTTGACGGTGCCTTCAACGGAGCATTTCTTTTCTCATTTGCATCCATGCTCTCACTCGGTGAGTTCATAGGCTTGTTAATTAATCGTTTTGATATAGAAGCTCCTGAGGGCCTTTCGTTCGAGGAGTACAACACCTGGATTCTGAAGAAACAGAACAATATCCGACTCCGGGTCTTATACATCATGAAGTTGCTTCTCGAGAAGTATTGGTCTGAGCTGTACTACAATGATGTGATTTTGAAGAGATGGTTTGCATTTTCTACCAGTGGTATTGTGCAATCATATGCTGTTGGAAAACAGGTATCGACACTTTTGAGCAGCGTTTTGGGCGGCAAGACCGTTTGTTTTGAAAAAGTGCCTGTTCTCCCAACAACCAAACCGCCAGCACCTCTCTTGAAGAGTTCCATCATCAAAAAACTCAAGTTATTGGACATTGACTACGTTGAACTTGCGCGACAACTCACCATCCGTGAGTTTGGACTCTTTTCCAAAATCACCAAGTTTGCTTGTTTATCCAAGGTTTGGGGGAAAAAGTCGGGAATCAGCGACAATATCGAGGAGATTTCCAGCTTCATCAAGGCATCTAACCAGCTTACAAACTTTGTAGCTTATATGATCTTGCGTAAGCTGGATATTCGTAAGAGAGTTCAGAACATCAGGTATTTTGTGCAAGTGGCAGAGAAGTGTCGGCAGTTCAATAACTTTTCGTCGATGACGGCAATCATTTCGGCACTCTACTCGTCACCGATCCACAGACTTAAGAAAACATGGAAGTACTTGAATGGTGATACCATGAACCAGCTTCAGAACATGAACAAGCTTATGAACCTGAGTCGTAATTTCAACGAGTACAGAGATGTTCTTAAGTTTATTGGGCTGGAACCTTGTGTTCCCTTTTTTGGGGTTTATCTTAGTGATTTGACCTTTGTTTACCATGGAAATCCCGATTTCCTTATGAACCGGATCCGGATGATCAATTTCGCGAAAAGGGCAAAGACTTTTGAGATTGTGGGTGGGATTGATCGGTTCAAAACAATGGGTTTTAATTTCACCTTGGTTCCTGAGATTCAAAAGTACGTGGATTCTTGGTTTGATAAGTGCCCAACAATCGAGGAGCAGTACCAGTTATCGCTCAACTTGGAGTCTAGAGAGGCGGTGGTGCCGGCACAATCGTCTCAAGCCGGGAATCAGATCTCCAGCCAGATCGCGAATCAGGCGGCGCATGTTGCAAATGCGAGTGCTTTGAAGGCGGTAGCAAGGCTTCCAAAGAAGGGTACGATGCTTTCAGTGGTGTCGACGCAGTCAACTCAGCCTCATCATAGTAGTAGTAGTCTGAGTTTGGGCAAGATTGGGTCGCAGCAGAATAGTAGTCTGAGTTTGGCGGGGAAGAAGGTGGTGAATTCGTTAGGGCAATTTGCTTTTAAGTAGTGTATTTGTTATACAATGTATTATGTATTGCAATGTATTATGTATTGCAATGTATTGTGTATTGCAATGTATTATGTATTGCAATGTATTATGTATTACAATGTTTTATGTATTACCAATACTTCTTCTATATATGCTAAAATATGGTAAGACTGGCAGATTGACCAATAAAGATTTGTGCAGCAAGTAGAAGTCGTAAAGTATTTTAGCAATTAGTTCAGAGAGTCTTATTTTCTTGTCACAAGGCATTCTAAAAGAGTAACTTATAAACATATCTCTTGTGGGGGTGAATCAATTGTCTAAAATATTCTTGTGAAATATAGATAGCTGGAATACGATGTAGAAATTATAAACATAGAATACGAGCACGATGACAATGAGGAACATTTTAAGAGCCCTTTGAAGGGTGAGGAAGAAAGTGGAACATCGACTGATGAATATCACCCAGTAGAGAGCAAACCAAGTGTAAACAAGGCAAATGTAAATTTGATTCATAATCAGGGAACATAGATCGTAATGGAAGCCTTTCATATGATCTCAACTGTACCTGACCATCCTTAACATTCCCCTTTTATAAGCCTCCTTTGTGCCTGACGAGTCAATTCACGGCGGGAAAAGCTCGCGGTAAATGTTTTGCAGCCTCCGTGCCCATAGCATACCGCAAGGCATTTGCGAGTCCATGTGATTGGCTTGTAATGCAGAGGAATGCAAAGAATTGGCATGATAAGCTAGATTTATATTGAAAGTTATATGTCTGTTTACAGTACAACTACAATACACCACTTAGTTTATACCTCTGTTTACAGTACAACTACAATACACCATTTAGTTTATACGTCTGTTTACAGTACAACAATCTACAATATACCATTTAGTTTAATTGTCTATTATTAATATTAATGACTAGGCTCGTCTTATTTTGATCTTGCCAAGTATGACTATGTTGAACAATAGATGCCAACCTAACTAGGGATGAACTATGACCATGTTTACCTAACTATTCAACTTAATTAAAACCCAATATGGTTAGAATAAACATATGTCCGTGATCGTCAATCCAGATATCTATTCAATTAAATTGAGACGCTTCAAGCGCGTTTTTAAGCTTTTCCCAGTGGTGATCACCTCCCAGTGGTGATCTATACTCAAGCCAATGCAAATAAACGGTAAGACCATGCAAATGAACGGTAAAAACATGCAGATAAACGGTAAGACCATGCAAATAAACGGTAGGCCCATGCTTTAAGGAAAACGTAAAACTTCCACACTGGCGCTTCAGATATTGTTCGAGTTTGTCTCGAGGTATTTATTCGTGGGTTGTATTGCCTTAGTGGACCTGAAAGTTTTATAACTTGTCTGGTTATCTCACATCGCTAACCACCCCCACTTCAGTTCAACCGCCAGCTCTTCTTCCACTTCCACCTTCTCTTCCAAATCTCTCCTTACATGCTCCCTTGCAAGTCTAGCGGCCTTGGTGTTTGCACCAGTCAACTTCACCCTTACGGAATTATAAGCAACACTATTCTGTATTTCATCCAAGATCCTTGCCAATTCCTGATCCAAAAGCTCCTCCTCGTGTTGTTGAACATCCTCCAAGCAATCTAATATGTTCATTAAATTACTATTTTTATTCTGCAAGAAGGCATGTAATCTGTAATCTGGAGGAGGTGGTGGTAACTCCAATTTATGCCTCTGATCTATACCTTCCATTTGCAAGGTCGGTTCATTCCGTACACCAGGTTCCATACTTGAAGCATACCCAGAAACATCCACACCATCTGTTAGATCGGTACTCATGGAATTGAAGCTCAGTAGCGTCTGCGAAGAAACTAACGTCCTATTGGACTTGGTACTATTGTTGCGATTGAACCTATTCAAAGAAAGATCCGAATCCAGCAGATCTGTATCATATGGTGTAGGTATTGAATCCTCATCATCTTGTGGAGGTGGTACTTTGGAATAGCTCAAGACGATGGGTCGTTTGAACGGTTGTTGTTGTTTGTTCATTTGAGGATGGTCTTGTTCATATTGGATCTGTCTAGGCAGTCGCTGACGTTGGGAAGGATATTCTTCAAGTTGTCCTTGTTTTGAATGATTAGGTCTATGAGATATGGAACCAGTTCCATTCTCTTGCTTTGACTGTTCTTCATGTAACTTAACCTTTAAGTTACGTTGTTCCTGAAGTTGTACCTTGGTTTGCTCTAGTTGTACCTTGATTTGCTCTTGTTGTATCTTACGTTGATTCTCTTCATGCAACTTACGATGATTCTCTTCATCTTGCAAGCGTTGTTCTTCTAGTTGCAGCTTACGCAGAAGCTTTCTCAGAAGTTTACGCTGGTGACGCTGTTCCAACTTGGGTTCCAGCTTGGGTTCCAGCTCCTGCCCCAACAGAAAATCCATCAATTCATCCAATTGATTAAACAATTCAGCCCTCTTCATAGACTTCTCTCTCTTCATAACTACTAAATTTTATAAGATTCAAAGCCTTCAAAAAAAATATCGACTGTACCGAATGTTATTGTCCTAACGCGCCAAATCGTTTAGTCCTCGATTGTTCTTTTATAAAGCTTAGTGTAACCCTGTTGTTTTAAGGCGGTTTAAACGGTGGTGCATTCGTCAAGTTTTGTTGTGGGAACGCGTTTTGGGACGGGGAAGCTTACAAAGCGGTACTACTGACAAAGTGCCAATACAAAGGACTATGAATACAAAGTGCCAATACAAAGGACTATACAAAGGCTATAAAGGACAAGGAATAGGATATAAGGGATAATATCTATAAAGGATTCGTCTCCACGTCAACACCAATATGCCTATGGTCCTACGCGAATCTATTCTTGGATTGTACCTTTGTTTCCGGTACCCTCATAAGATCCGACTCCGACGTGGTCTATACAACGAGGTGAGTTAAGACGTGGATCTTCTATAAACTTCCGACTTTGTTCTACTTGAATTTTCTTGTAACTCCTTTCATAGTCCTTCCATACATCACCTTCATATAATTGGCGCGCTTATACGTCTTCCAAGACTCCTTGTTACTTCGTCAAACGTCTCCTTTATCCACTTCTAAGCTAACTTTCTACTTTCCACAAACTCCATTGAAACTGCAATCACTCTCAAGTGAACTTCCCAATTAAACTTCCTAATAACCTTCGCTCCCCTAGATCTGATTTAAAGTATAAGCTTTCCCCTGCGAACGCGCATTGTTAAGGGATCCTAAACTTTATTATGAAGTTACACGAGTTGATCGTGTTTCTTTGTAATGGTGCTAATTGAATATGTGATAACTTTGGAGCATAACTTGTAATAAATTGGAACGTGTACATTGATAGGACTGGCATAGTAGAACTATTGGTTGGAGTAGAACTGGTACATTGATTGGACATTAGTAGACCTTGTACATTGGTAGTATTACTTTAATTTTGAATACGTACACTGAATAAATCTAATACCTTTGATCCTGTTGCATAAGATTTCATAAGTGCTTTATTGCACTCATCGGTAATTGATCATTTAGTTCTTTCAATTGAATAAAATACTTAAGAATGACACACCAATTTAAACACTAATCATTAGTATGATAAAAGATCATATATTAATGAAAATTCAATCCTTCTCTCTACTTATAAACTATCAACTCGTTGGTTGCAAACAATAAGGTCCCCTTAGGGTAAAATTGACTATATACAGGACCATGTGATTTTGCAACCATTTTCATGAGTTGTCTATAAGTTACAAATTGGATTGATTGGGTATTTTGTTTTACAAGGAGCACTTAAAAATGTCTCTACAATTTTTAAGAGGTCTTAATGTATGGGAAGGCTTTGTTACTTGAGAAGGCTGTAATACTGGAGAAGACTTTATTACTTTTCAAAGCTGTAATACTTGAGAATGTTATTCTGTTCAGCTTCTTATATTTCTTCCGTTTAAGTGTTTAACTCCTTAATTTCTTCCCTTTTTGTTATCAAAACCTTTGATTTGTCTTAATTGAACTTTCATTGTTCCATATTGGTATTAAGTCCATGGATTTATCCTGTTCTATCGAATCCTTAAATTCACAATGAAGAATATTCAACCAATGAAGCAATAAGGACAATATTTTCACCTGAAGGGGTTATTAGACGTGGAGAGTCTAACTTTGATAGGGAGTTAACTTTGTTAGGGAGTTAAGATTATTAATGACAGAATAGGATTAAAATTATTGTTCCATGGAGTTTTGAATTGGGTGCAAAAAGATTGAAAGCCTTGTATCCACGCACTCCTAGGACCATGTGTGTTCTGTTTTGCCTGCTTAAGTTTGTATTGCCGTGGTTCTTAAATATGTCTATTGCACTTTAAAACTTATTTCAATATGAACATAAAACTATTAGTTTTATTACTAAAGTCTATAAATTTAATGCTTATTAAGTCTTAGCTTTTTTTATTTTTTTATTTAGAGGATTTCGTAATTATTCATATATCTAAACTAACACTAAACTTATCATAAGATACTCCGGTATAGTGTAATGGCTAGCACGGTTCGCTTTCACCGAGCAAATCCGGGTTCAATTCCCGGTACCGGAAATCACTTTTTTTTTGCTATAATTGGATCTTTTTAAGATTCCCAAACCGAAAACTATGGAATCTATGATTTAGCAAGTTCTTAACTATTGAAGAGAAGTATAAGTATGTACTCTTCTGCAGGAGTGCTGTTTTAACTGTGCAGTGCTATTTGAGGCATTAGAGTGTCTACTAGATACGAAATTCAACTCTCAATACAAGTCCACGTCAGTATTTCAGTAATTTACCGAAAACCTAGGCAATGTCAGTCATTACTCATTATTATGTCATTGTATTGTTTCTATATATTCTCAAACTTTTTTTACTAATTGTCTTTCTCATTGGACTCTGTAAATCCCAAACATACAAGACCATTCACTAAATTTTGCAGCCATATTAAATAGCAAGATACAATAAATAGCAAGATACAATTTATTAGAGCTTCATGAATCACACGCAGCGTGGTACAAATATGAAGGCTTAGAGGCTTATGAGTCATTCGAAATACCAAGAACACGCCTCTTACCCCAAACTTTTCAAAATGTCCTTTATTCATCTCCAGTAATACTCTTTTTGATCTAAAACTTTATAATCCACACATTCAACCGACGGCTCTGCCGTTCCTAATCTAGCACCCAATTTCAAACCATCCTTAGACCTCCAGCTAAAGAAAGCGCGGACTTTCCGATATCTTGACTCTTAACCTTCGATTTGCGGAAGGCCCGCGGAGCCCGGGTTGCGGGAGAACCTCCAGCAGGTATAAAGCCAGGCCAATGCCTGTCGATCTGACCTCACAAACAAAATGACCTCTGAATCAATCAAAAAAGTGTGTGTATTCTGCGGATCCGCTAGCGGAAGCAGGAAAGTATTTTCCGAAGTTGCCAAAGAGTTGGGGACTGCCATTGCCACCAAAGGGTGGGGGTTGGTATATGGTGGTGGTACCACAGGATTAATGGGAACCATTGCTGAATCATGTGTTGAGAATGGCGGGTATGTTCATGGGATTATCCCAAGAGCTCTTATTCAAAAAGAGAGACTGGAAGATATTCCAGATTCTACCAAGTATGGAAAGACCACTTTGGTAGATGATATGCATACTAGAAAACAAATGATGAGTTTGGAAACAGACGCTTTCATAGCACTCCCAGGTGGATACGGTACTTTGGAAGAATTGATGGAAGTTACAACTTGGTTCCAATTGAATATCCAAAAGAAGCCAATCATCGTGTTGAATATTGATGGGTTCTATGATAATTTCTTAAAGTTCATTGGAGAGGCTATTAAGGATGGGTTTATCCTGGAAAAGAATGGGGAGATATTGATGGTTGCAACCACGGTTGAAGAAGCATTTGATTTGTTAAAGGGATTTGAAATTCCAGGTGGAATTGCTGATTTGAAGTGGACGTAAGCATTAAAAACAAGATGGATCGAGAGTTCTCCCTAATTAAAGTTTGTGCTTATTGTTGGTGCATATGAGTTGCATTTGTTGTGATGGGGATTGCATTCTGCTTATCTATGGGAATTGATTCTGCTTATCGATGCATTCTGCTTGTTGATGATGCAAGATCTCAATGACTCATCTTCGGGCTATCAAAACTTATCTCGTTCATCTCTAATTAAAATTAAGTAGTACTAGCTAGTCTAATACGAATATATAAACGTGGTAATACCGACTTGTGTAATAATTGATGGAAATGAAGAGTGCTTCGAATTGACTTGTTCAATTGTAAACAACAAAATTGGCATCAAAAGACATTTCAATGAATTTAGAATCCAGTAGAGTCAGTAGAAGATATTATAAATATATCGTTCTTGATTAGCGGATTTTATCAACACTCCAGATTAAATGGTTTTTTTCATATCCTGATTTTTGCAGCCAACGATATGCTTAACATGGTGTGCTTGGGTGATCATTCTACAATACAGATTTGAAGACGTTTTGGCAGCTACTTTTGTAGAACACTGGAGGTAGATGAATTACAAAGAGATGTACTAGAATTGCTACAGCAAAGAAACAAGAGTCATAGAGTTGAAACTTGCTTGAAACTTGGTTGAAACTTGAGAGTTGAAATTGAGTCATAAGTTGACACTGAGTCAAAGCTTAAGCTAAGTCAAAGACTAAAAAAACTACACTCTTCCTACATTAAAATATGGCATAAATATATTCGCTTGTTGATTCCTTAAAATCTCTATTATACATGAATATTTGCAGCGTTCTTGTCGTGCGTATAAGACATGACCTTCGTTGTGCTTGTGAGGTATTGGCTTATTATGAGTGGTGGTGATTGAATTGATTTGGGAGGTGGTGATTAATTTGGATTAATTTGATTTGAATGGATTGAAGTTGATTTGAAAGGTGATGATTGAGTAGATTTGGATTTGAATGGATTGTGAAGTTAACTCATCAAAATAAAATTAATTAAACTTATCAACTTGTCAATTGAAACTCTAAGTATCTTTAATATTATGAATGATTGATCAAATAATTAAAACATTCAACTTTCTTATTGATGATCAAATAATTAACATTCAACTTTCTTATTGATGATCAAATAATTAACATTCAACTTCCTAATTAATGTTGATGATCAACTTCTTCCAGTTCATCACTAATATGAAACAAATCTTCATGTTCATCTTCTGGAACTTCAAGTTCATAGATTAAACCTGTTCCAACATCATACATCATTGCCCAAACTTCAATATCACCATTTTTTAAAGCCACAGCTGCACTTGGATGCCTTTTTAAAGCCATTACACTACTAACCACATTTAATTCAGCTAATTTCCTTGCTTTTTCTGGAGGATTTGAATTCAATTCATTTAATACCTTCATATTAGCAGCTCGAACTTGCCTTACAGGATTAAGCCATAAATCTAAAACACCTCCTATTCTCTTCAGGGATAATGAAGCCCAAACTCCTCCACAATCAGAATGTCCACAAACAATCACTTTCTTTACTTTAAGTACATCCACTGCAAATTGTATAATACCTTGGGATGATAAATCATTAGCATTCACAATATTAGCAATGTTTCTATGAACAAAGATCTCACCTGGTAAAGTTGCAAGACATCCTTCACCAGCTCTTGAATCAGCACATCCTATCCATAAAGTATGTGGCGCTTGACCCTTCCCATTCAGTTCAAACACTTGATCGGAATAATTATTTTTGATGGATTCAACATAAAACTTGTTGTTTTGAAAGTAATCTGATTTACTAGACTCTTTACTTAATGTAAATGGGAAGTTTGGTGATTTATCATTTTTATAATGAGTACAAGACATATTGAACTTCCTTATAACTTGTATGTTCACTACTCTCTTAAAATTGGTTGCAAATCTAAGATGTTGCAAGGAGACCTGGATTGGTTGAATCGTACTGGAAGTTTTTAAAGGAAGAGATAGAAACCTTTAAATAACTACACACCAACATTTCCATCCTCATCTTACGACTGAATAGTGATTCACTACAAGTGCAGGTCTTATCTGTTATGTAAGGTTGGTGAGGTCACCTTTATATGTAGGTTGGTGAGGTCATGTAGGTGAAAGTAAATTACATCCTCACTACAATACTTAATGTGGTGTATGAAAATCTAAACTGCAATATTTAAGGTACATCGTAATACCTACTATCCTGCAGATAGATTAATTGTAGTACTTTATATCCTGCAGATAGTTTAATCGTAGTACTTTATATCCTGCAGATAGATTAACCGCGCACTTTTTCGGCGCCCCAACAATTACTGGCCTGACTAGCACTTGTTCTATTTTGTCGTAATGGCACGTGATTGGCAGCTTAGTGCATTAGCGAGTAGGTGTAACATAAGGTCTAACAGAGGTGTAAGGTCTAGCAGAGGTGTAAGGTTCACAGGAGTGTGTAAAGTCTTAGGTATTTGTTTGATGGCTGGATAAATGGTAAGTCAGATAATGACATTGTAATGACAATGTAGTATGAACATTGAAGTAGAAAATGTAGGCATTGAAGTGGACTTAAGCTTGCAGAATGGTAATTGATCTTCAGCATTATAAGCATAATCTATTGTATATGCAATATTCCTTATTCAAACACTTTATTGTCGGATTACCTTTATTTAACTTTTGATTGTTCAACGCTCTCGTTTGTTTGTCATTCACCTTCTTATTCACCTTCGTTTGTATTTCCTGTGTTTGTATTTACAATGTTTGTATTTCCTATGCTAGTATTCACCGTTTGTATTTATGTTTGTATTCACTTTGTATTCACTTTGTATTCACCTTGTATTCACCTTGTATTCACCTTGTTTTCACCTTCGTTTGTATTTTATATTTTCACTCCATTTCGTATTCTACCCTTCTCGTTTCCATCCAATCCCTCTTGTATTCCTGGAGGAGCACTTTCCCGGTCTATCTAAGTGTTGCAAAAAGGTGCGTCAAATTGGCTGCAAATGCGCGTACTCAAAATTAAAAATGAGCTTTCTTAAGTGCGTGTATTGATCAACACTTAACATGGGATTAAAGAGTGTGTATGATTAATGATACGTATTATAGGATTGAAAGGCATGTATGATTAATGACTGTTGTAGCATACTATCAGGTTTATTCACCAGTTTACTTAGTTCAGTCTGAAAGTTACGCGGTGAGCGGTATCAAATGTACGTCATAGAACACTCTCAAAACAACTAAAACTTCAATGGAAAGTAAAGATTAAACTTAGATAAATGTCATTTTAATGGTTTGATTGAGGTGGGTTGATTGTTTTGGAATTTTGGAGTTTATTTTGGTCGTAATAATCGAGTCGTTTATTGGGGTATGTTAGGGTCCTGCATACAAGACACGTCCCAAAACGGATAGTTGTCCCAAATCGGATAGGAGTGAGATATGCGGTAGTAGAATAGTGAGAGAAAAATGGGAATTAGTGAGGGTGAGTGGGAATTAGTGAGAGTGAAGTGGGAATTAGTGAGAATACAAGTGGAGTTTTTCATCCCTCGTAATAGATTTAGTGAGGATGTGATGAGGCTCGAAGTAATTGATATTATAATATGCAACTTAATTGTTGATATCAGGAAAATTTGCCTTTTACTGAAGGACTCCGACGGGTAATATCGGGGGATTCTTAAATATGCAATCAGCATAGATTTGATCATGAAAAATTTACAAGTGGTAGCCACTTATTTTACTAAAATATCAATGTATACCAAGGCTAGCTTTTGAAAATTGGTTGAATCATTCATAGGCAAATTCAAGTGAATTTGAAAGATAACTTTGATTAACGATATGAAAGTTAAATATTGAAGAAGTTCAATAGTGATGAAACAGTAAAAAGTATAATAAATTAGTAAATGAAGGACAATTTATTCACTAATGCACAATTAACCACTTCCCATACTTTTAAATTATTAATACCTACCTAACACAAGTTTTGAGAAGTGATATAACTTCTTCTCCTATAAGCATGTCACTTATACTATGTGACTTAATATTTCAACCTATTGATTATGTATTCTGATTATATTATATATTCTTCCAATATTCTATTTAAACTTCTTCTCCAAAAATCAAGGTCAACCATTGAAGATCACCCCAATATTGAAGAGGAATCAGACCCAATATACACCTCTGAATCCTCCATCTACCCATTCGCGCGCCAAATTAAACGCGTAATTTCTGACAGATAACCCAGATCATCATGTCTACACCACCTTCCAGTACTGATGTTTCACCGCCAACTAGTCTTGGAACATCCCCAATGATCAGTACTGAAACATCCCCAATGATTAGTAGCGAATCAAGTGAAGTTGATTTGAAATCTTTAATAACAAAAGATACATTACCTGAAGTAAATCAAGAGGAGCAATCAGCGTTTAACAATTTATCTAAAGATCATAAACTTGATAGGTTGAATCATTTGATTCAAAAATCTCAAGTTTATTCTTCTATTATTGCTGATAATATTTTACAAAGATCATTAAAGAAGGAAGATGTGCAACCTTCAACTAAGAAAAGAAAGACTTCCAAAGGAAAAACAAAGGATATAGCGGATATGCTTACTACCAAGATCTCGGAAGAGACAAAATCAACCAAGCGCGCTATAGAAAGCATAGCTGAAGTTAACTCCAAACAACCAAAACTCGTCTCTGGAGGTAATCTTAAAGATTACCAACTTGATGGATTGCAATGGTTAACCACTTTGTATGAAAATGGTCTTAATGGGATATTAGCAGATGAAATGGGTTTAGGTAAAACACTTCAATGTATTTCATTTCTTAGTTTTCTTATTGAACAAGGTATTACAGGCCCATTTTTGATTGTTGTACCTTTATCCACGTTAACCAATTGGGTTAATGAATTCACGAAATTTGCACCCAAAGTAAAAGTATACAAATTTAGTGGTAGTAAAGTTGAGAGATCAAGAATGAATCTTAATTTGATATGTAATAAAGTCAATGTGGTTTTGACATCGTATGAAACTTCAATTAGAGAGTTTAAGAAATTGAGACAAATAAATTGGAGATATCTTATTGTTGATGAAGGTCATAGGTTAAAGAATTCAGATTGTTTATTAATTAAGATTTTGAAACAATTGCCAACTTCTAATCGATTGTTAATAACAGGTACTCCTTTGCAGAATAATTTGAATGAGTTGTGGTCATTATTGAATTTTATATTACCGGATATTTTTCATGATTTGGAGCTTTTTCAGCAATGGTTTAATTTTGATGAGTTGACGAATTTTGAAAATGAGAATGATGTGAAGGTGAAAGATGAGAGGGTGAAGGATGAGAAGGTGAATGATGAGAAGGTGAAAGATGAGAAGGTGAAGGAGATGGTGGAAGGTGAAGTAAAGGTGAAAGATGAAATGCTGAAAAATAAAGCACAGACTCAAGATTCAAAACAAAGTGACACCCTCACAGACGAACAAACTAGACAAATCATTAAAATAAATATCCAAGAGAATTTGATCAAAAACCTCCACACGATCTTAAAACCATTCATTTTAAGAAGACTTAAAAAAGATGTGATTAAGAACCTACCTCCAAAAAAAGAATACTTAATTCATATCCCCTTAACAAAAGTCCAAAGAAGTTTGTATTTCGATACTATTGATGGTAACTTAAGCTCAAGTTTAATTGCCCTTTATTTGAAAGAATTTATAAATTATAATCATTATAAAGATTTCGAAGGGGACTTTGATCTCATTGATGATTTCTTACAAGATCCAGTGAAGTACCAGGAACCTATTATAAAGACAAGTCGTAGGTATAAGGAGTTTGAATCAGATGAAGAATTTGAATCTGAAACTGCTGATGACTCTGATACACTTGTGAAGAAAAAGAGGAATCAGCCATCGAAAATGACCGGAGTTCAGAAACAGCATCACATTCTAAATACCCTCCACTTAAGGATAACCAAAGAGGTGAAGAATCTAAGCTTACAAAATATGATGATGCAATTGAGGAATATTTGTGGTAGTCCGTATTTGTATTATGAGCCATTTGTTAGACCGAATCGAACACCCGAAAGTAGCATGGATGATCGGTTGGAAGTCAATGAGTCAAGGGGAATCAAAAGAGGAAGAGACTCCAGAGAAAGAAACTCCAGAGAAATAAACTCCAGAGAAAGAAACTCCAATGAGAAGGAGGCAGCTAATAAGATGTTTGCTGTTGATTCGGAACTGCGCTTCATGAAAATCATGTATGCCAACTCAGCCAAGCTCCAAGTTCTCAACCAACTCACAACTCCACTCTTCAAAGCCAATCATAAGATTCTCATTTTCTCTCAGTTCACCAAAATTTTGGACCTTCTCCAAGATTGGTTCAACTATACTGGAATCCAACTCTCAAGATTGGATGGATCAGTGGATCTTGAAACAAGGGATACTGAAATCAAGGCCTTCAATACCAATCCAGATATTAAGGTCTTTTTATTATCAACGAGATCTGGTGGGTTAGGTATAAACTTAACGGCTGCAGATACTGTTATACTCTATGATAATGATTGGAATCCACAAATGGATCTTCAAGCTATTGACAGAGTTCATAGAATTGGTCAAACAAGACCTGTTAAGATTTATAGGTTTGTAATTAAGAATTCAATTGAAGAAATCTTGATAACCAAATCCAGCTCAAAGAGGTTCTTGGAGAAGTTGGTTATTCAAATGGGAGAATTCAAATTCAACAAGCTTAAAAGGTTGGTTGAAGATACGAATGAATTGAATGTGAAGGAATTGATTGAATTATCGAAAATCACTTTTAAGGTTGATGATGATGAAGATAATTCGGGGGGATTATATGAATTTGGTGAAAAGGAGGGACAGGAGGTGGAGCTTTTGAATGAGGTTGAAATGAACGAATTGCTTGATAGGAGGGTGGAATGTTATGATGATGATGATTCGAAGTTTGGTAATATTTCTATTTTTGAGACTGTTAGTAATGTCATCTAAAGTGAGCAGGAATTGAGGAGTTTGAATTACTATCAGAGGAGTATAACTAGTAGAGTCACAGAGGAGTATAACTAGTAAAGTCACCGAGGAGTGTGAACTAGAGTCCCATAATCGAAGAATTGAAGAGTTTTCTACGAAGTGTATAGAGTAGTACAAATTTAAAGCATACATGATATCAAACACAAACTTTATTAGACACACAAGATCCCGAACAACTCAAATTTCAGACTGGCTGGAGAAAGTCATTTAGGTTGGTTTAGTTGAATTTCCGACTAAACCACTTCTATACTGTACTGGAGACATTTTCAGAACACAATAAGAGAGCATGATTGAAAGTCAAGCCATAGAAGTACCACTATACAACAGTTCAGATGTGAGTGGGGTAACTCCGCCATAATTTAGTAAACAACCAGACTTGATAATTCTAAGCATAACCTCATGACACAGCCACTGCGAGAAATCTCGTGGGATGGGCAACCCCAGTTACCCCACACAAAACCTACGTGCAACCACAAGGCTGTATTTCCTATTTCACTAGGCTGCACTTCCTATTTGTATGTCAAAGTAAACAGTGATTCCCGCTGAACATGCGATATATCCGATGCAATGTTTACATTTACGAGTGCAATCTTGGGTGCAAAAAGTACGAAATCCCTCAATGAGGCGTTGAGATGACACATAAAGGAATGGTTGAAAGGACATTGTGAGTGAATTAAAGAAGTGAAATTCACCTGGAGTTTCATGTGTTATTCCACTGAGAGGGATTTATCAGATAATGACCAAGAACCCTAAGCTGCTTTCTAAGACCCTGGTTACTGCATTCTAAGAACCCTAAGCTACTTTCTAAGAACCCTGGATAAGCTTGTGCTTACCATCTACGTTAATAAACATCTAAACATTATTCATTAAAATCTAACTTCTATGGTTTACCCAGTCTCGCTGAAATGGACCAGGTAGTGTCTAAGGAACTATGAAACTAATATTCCAATTTCCTACACTCTTCAATATGTCACTCCATTATTGCTCTCCAAAATGTCACTCCATAATGAATTATGGAGTCATAATAAATTATGGATACTAAATCTGCCCAAGATGTGCCACACTCACAGTTGCAGCTTGGTCTCTCCACCTAATAGCACTCCAAGTTGAAGCATAACTCCAAGTCAAGTTTTGTGCCCCTTGCATGTACCCATTATACTTATTGAATTGTTCTGAAGTATGACCTTCTGCATCAACATGACTTCTAATAACTTGTAAGAATGAATCAGCGTAAGCGTATAATCTATGAACCAAGGAAATGAATTCTGGAGTGCCATAAACCACTTCGTTGGTTTGTTGAGTTAAGAATTGACCATAAAAGTCAAAGTTGGTTCTGTCAACAATTAAATTCTCTTCTTCTGAAACAATCTTGAAGATCAACTTGTATATGATTTCTGCTGCCGAAGCCGTGGCCAAAAACCATGGATTACCTTCGGAAGTACCATACCCATCATAAATATCTTCAGGGTAACGACCAATTCCAACACCTTCACTTCCTTCTTGATTAATTGGGTATCTATTCTTTACATCACTAACCATATAGGAAAGTGAGCTTAAGATATGACCATCAAAGATATCATAAGGGATATCTTTATCTGTTGAATCTTCATGAGAATGAAGAGCACCCAAAAGGGTTGCAACATCTAAACCACAACGTTGACCTGATTTCAATAAACTTGGGGTTTCAACAATGTAAGTGATTTTTCTTTGAGTATAACCAGAATCATATTCAATAAAGTATTTCAATTCATTGAAGGACGATTTCAAGTGGGAGATGAATTTCTTATCAGTTTCATAAATCTTTGCCATATCAATACCAGCTTTTAAAGCTTTTAATTGAGTGATGGAAGTAAAGAAATGGAAATCATTAATTTCTTCCCAAAGATCAAAACTCTTAACCATCCAATTCTTTACTATAAATTCAAGATCTGGTTTCAAGATTTCATTATAAATGAATTCTTCATCTTGTAAGAATTCATTGGTAACATGTTGATCATATTTATCTAACAATTGAAGATATTTAATAATTGTTAAAGCTCTTAAACCTGGACCATCTCCTTGAGGTCTACCCCAATGATCATTAAACGGTTGATTATTAGTGAGGAATTTAGGTTCACCTAAACCTGATCTTGTTTCATCATCGAATTTTCCAGATTTATTATTAAGTCTTTGAATATGGTAAGCATTTTCAATATAACTTTCAATCGTCAGTTTAATTTCATCCACGTTTTGAAGTTTGGAATCTTCAGCTTTTTCAACAAGTACTTTGATAGTTAAAGCAGCATCTCTAACCCATTGATAGAAATAATTTGGTGATGATGTTGATGTTGCTGCAATAACAGCACCAGGGGACACTTTTTTAGGATCGAGAATATCGGAGATTCCTCCAATATTATTAAGAACACCTTTGAATGCAAAGGTACTTTGTTTGGATAACCAAAGTTTGAAATCATCTGCAGAAGCGGGATCTACCAATAAATCAGTCGATATCAAATCGGCCGATACAAAATCGGCCGATATCAAATCAGCCTGATTTATAGGCGCTATATCTTTTGGTGCCCATATGACATCTTGACCTTGAGCAAACAGTTGCTTAAGAAACCTTGAGATCCACAGGGAACCATCTTTAATAGTATTACTAGTACTATCAATATTTGGAATATATAAAGCACTAGATAATGTAATAAATAACCAAATATTAATTATATTAAAATTCATTTTGTATAAATATTCTTTTCAATATATTGATCTTTTCTAAATTCTCCGTCTAACAACTCAAACACTCTTAGTAATTTTGCTCTTCTGTATTACTGCAAAAACCCCAGATCAAGTTCCTTTTATATGTTAGAAAAAATTTCTCCGCAATTCGTCTTGTGTACACAAATACAACGCGAGTCATGTTTACTAAAATGATGAGGTGAATGACACAATAGATCATTGTTGTGGCTGGTGGGCATGGTTACCAGTGTATGACGATGTAACCTATTCAGTTAGCAACATAATAACGAGAGTGTAGTAGGAATAAGTGTAAAGGAGCAATAAAGATATAGAGCAATAAAGAGTATAGATAAGGAATATAGCAACTTTAGAGAGAAAATATTTGTTTTTATTCATTCATTCTATTCTACCCACTTTCTTCTACCCTTTCTTCTCTACACTCCTTTTACATTACTAACAGGCTATGTTGTTATGATGACCATGTCATCACCTGAAATCCGGGGTAAGTGATCGCGGAAAATCTCGTGTGACCGGCATACCGAGGATCTGTCGGAAAATTTTGTGTTTGGGTCAGCCTTTTATAAAAGCACATGCTAAGCTGTTTACGAGGATTGATCCTGGAGGGGGGGAGTCTAATGAAATTAATTGCTAGTGATTAAGAAGTTCTACGGTAACCGTCAGATGACGTAGACAGCAACAATAATGCCTATCAATAATACCGTGCGCGATTTGTCTAGATTAGGGATACTATGGAAGGAATGAGCCTCTGTGTCAATAAACAGATAACAGGGTTGATCCTGGTTAATATAGTCTAAGCTTTTAGTATGGTTTAAGTATGGTTAATAAACTTTGAATAAACAATACAAAGTATTAAGATATAAAAAGATCATGTACAATCTTTTATGGTAATAAAAAGAATTTATCATAAGGCAAATTTAATACGAAGATTAATTTTGGATTGGAAGAGATCAAAGAAGCAATAAATAGAAATAAATAGAATTCATGAAAATCTTTTCATATGACTCCATAGTTCTACATGTTCTAGACTTCATTGTAAATTCTATAGTGAAATGGACTTCATTGTAAATTCTATAGTGAAATGGACTCCATAGTAAAATCTATAAAATCAACTCCATATAAAATTATAGCAAAGTATAGAACTTCATGGTAGCAATGCATAAAAGGCAGCAATGCATGGTGGCAGCATTTAAATGCGCACGCCTTGTCTTGATAAGATAGTAAATGTTGACCCCTGGACTGTGGCATTGCATAAGTGGAATTAACTTCAATTAACCATAAATTAAAATGAAACAAAACCGTTCCATTGGAACCTTTAACCCTGAAAATTCTGATTGAAAGTTGCGAAACTGTGGTTGTTTCTTATCTGAAACTGGCTGCAGGAAAGCTCCATTCAAATTTATTCCCGTCTACAAGAGTTCAACTTACATACTTACAGACATTATCTTTTCCCCCAATTCAAACCATAAGGCCCAAGATACCTCTAAAATAGAGCTTTACTCTCATTAAAAAAATTTAATGTACACCACTTCTTTTAAGTTCTATCTGTTGTTTCACTTAATTCTTAATTCACTCAACATTTCTTATCTTTATTCATCAATTTGTAAAATATGTTGAAATTTTGCAGCAATCAAAAATAACCTTAAAAGTACAATAATTATACCATCATAGCTGACATCTTAAAACAACTTCATACAAACAAGCAATCTTCAATATCCTATATCATACCCTTTAGCTTCAAAAATAAAAATTCTATAAACCAGTTACAATACACTTAACTAGGCTACCTAAATACTCAACACTTCTATAATAAGGCAACTTGTCCGAGTGGTTAAGGAGAAAGATTAGAAATCTTTTGGGCTTTGCCCGCACAGGTTCGAGTCCTGTAGCTGTCGTTATTTTTTTTGAACTTTTGACTCCAGTGAATATTCAAAGGCGAGCGTGAAGGAGGCAAGCGTGAATTCAAACATGCATAGATCAATGAAGAGTTAGGCAAACTTAACATTAATAGATTTCCTTTGCATCCTTTTCATATTTTGATGGCACTGCATATAAACCACAACCGATATCGGAATACCATTTACATCAAGATACTTGCACAACCCTAATCACTGCTTCCTTCGCTCGATGAACCGTAACTACAAAATCAAAAACCTTCTAGCGGTAAACTTTTCAGGTTTTGCATGTGTATCTATCATAGTGTTCCTAGCACTGACGCAACCATATTACCTTAGTCAAGTGATTGCAGTTCCACCTAAGAAGATTGGTTCAACTATAGGAAACCTTGGGTTCTTCGATGAAATAGTCGCCATAATCGTCTTTCCTATCTTGGGGGTGTTGTGTGATGAGCTCAACAAGCTGAATTCCAAAATAACAGGACATAAATTGATTCAAAGTACCAGTTTCGTGGTACTCTTTGTTAGTTTCCTTGGGTTCTCTCAGAGTTCGAGACTTCTCCCGGTTTTTATATTTCGAGGAATCTTTGCAATTGGAGTGAGTGGATGTATGAGCATGGTGCCCGTAATGCTTTCTGAATTGACCAATTCAGACATCCTTAAGAGCACCAACCGTAGAAACGGTCTTTTTTCAGCTCTTATTGGAATTAGTACTGGGGTTGGTGCCTTATTTGCAGTATCCTGCTTGTTACCATTACCTTTGAAAATCTCAACAAGGTTTGAAATTGTCATGAGAGGTGCCTTGAAGATCAGTTATTTGATTTTAAGTGCCTATTGTTTATTGGTATCGTTAGTTTTGATCATATTCTTGTATAACAAGAAGGCGAGTGATAGAGGCAACTCCAGTGAAGTTTTTAGAGGAGAAAGAGGCAACTCCATTGAAGCTTTCAGAGGAGATACATCATCAAACACATACTACCAAACCCTTTTAAACGGATTGAAAATAGCTCGCAGGAACAAACGAATCCAACTTGCTTTTGTAGGTTCGTTCGTTGCAAGATCTACGACGGTAACCACATCCGTCTTCATCCCCCTACTAGCATATAACTATTACTCAAAAGTTGGACGTTGTACGGATGAGAATTGTCATGATGCTTACGTATTCTCCGCCATATTGACTGGGGTGGCACAGACAATTGCACTTATTTCAGCTCCATTATGGGGATTTTTGATTGATAGTAGAGTTGGTAAAATAAGGACGATTTTGGTTAGTTCCGTTTTGGGTATAGTCGGGAACCTTGGTCTATGTTTGATTGCATTCCGTCAAGAAGTGTATGATCCAAGAACTGTGGGATGTTTCTTGGTTGTGGGAGTGATTGGGTTGTCTCAGATTGGAGTGATTATTACAAGCATGAGTTTGGTTTCGACATCTGGAGTGGAGGTTGGTGGTGTTGTGGAAAGTGTATTAGGTAGAGAAGTGGTAGGTTTTGGTGGAGAAGTGGTAGGTGTTGTTGGAGAAGTGGTAGGTGTTGGTGGAGAGGTGATAGGTGTTGGTGGAGAAGTGATAGGTGTTGGTGAAGAAGGTTTAGAACCAACTGTAGATTCTACAGAACTCTTAGATGGTTCCAACTCCGCACAACTGGATAACTTGGGATTGGAAGAGACATCACTCTCCCAAAACACTAAACTTTCCACACCCATTGGAAGTATCTCCGGAATATATTCGCTTTGTGGAGGGGCTGGAATCTTGATCATTTCCAAGGTTGGAGGGTCTTTAAGTGATTACTATATAACAGCACCATTTTTCTTATTGGGTATATTTAATCTTGTTTTGTTGGGATTTAGTTTGAGGTCCGAAGTGGATGAAAGGAGGAGAGTTAGATTGTGACCAACTAGACAATTTTTGAATGTTGGGAAGTGGAATAAATATAGGTTAACTTTATAGAGCTATAAATATTACAATGCTTCAATATTAAGAAGCAAATTCATTTCTTTCATATTCGATCTCTTGCTTAGCATCATTAAGATTATTACTGTATAATAAAATCTACACTTTCCACAAGCGATAATTTCAGCCTCTTATTAGCTTTGAAAAATTCGCTTTAATTTTAAGTTTGACCAATTTTGCAGCCAAATTGTACATCAAAATGCAAACAAGTCAAAGTAATCTGAGACCTTCATGTTTGATGAAGTTTGCTTGAGAGATGAACAAGAAGTTAAAATAGACTAAATTCTGGAGATGCTGAGTATTATGCATTGGACAGTATTACTACAATAAATAGGCAATTTATTTCTACAGAATGAAGCTTTAATATTTTGGAACTCAATTAACACAGAGGCTTAACACAGAGGTTGAATCCACTTAACACGGTAGGAGGAATTAACTTAACATGTGGGCCCAGTATCGGAAAGAATACTTGATGCAACACTTCCTGTGTATGAGTATTCCCAAAAGACTAGGCAATTGTGCAGTTTATTGACTCATACTGGGATCAGTTCATTAAAATAGAGTACGGAGCTTTCTTACATTTTCAATATGTAGTCTGCGATCAGGAGTCAGTACTGTTGTCAAGAAAACTATCAAACAAATCATGCAAAGAATGAAGATGGTTTGAAGAAGAAACCAGAAGGTACAAGCGGTAATAAACCTAAGAGAAAAGCTTAAGAAATGAGAGACACCACAGAAGTCACCACACCAGCACTTTACACTGTAAACTTCTACCAACCACTCTAATATCCACGAAACCCAAACTAAATCGCTCATACTACTCTGTTCATACTACCTAGTGCTTAGTATTAATTACTTACATGGTCATTCGATGTATGCTCGATCTCACCTAAGATCTCGGCACTTCGCACTTGACACATTTTTCACCACCTTTTCCACCATCACCATAGGATGATCGAACTTCTAATCACGTTAATCCCATCACTATGTTGGATCTTCTATCGATGTATTCAAATTCTAAAAACACCCGTGGAGGATCTTGTCACGGACATGCAAATCGAAATCCCACATACCCCCAGAGTGTGTATTGATGCGATCACCATCAATTCGGCGGTCTTACATTGGGACATAGAGATTAGAACTAATGAAAACTTATACTATGTCTTGGTCATCAACAATCAAGAGATTGCTACGTTGGTTTCTACTTCATGTAAGCTAAACAACTTAAACGTTGGTAATGTTTATGAGATTCAAATCATAGCAATCAATTCCATAAGCAACTTCAAGAGTGAAAGTGTACCTGTTTTTATAGAGCCAAATGATGGTGACGGGTTTAAGAGAGGGATGTTTGATGAGGAGATCTATTCCCCTGAATCTCAGTCTGAGCCAACGAAATCGCTGGAAAAGTCGGTACCGGAAACTAAACCATCGGAGGCGACAAAGAAGTCATCATTAAAATTGCTGACGGAGTCGGCGAAGATTGTGAATAAGACACCAATTAGTGTGAGTAAGTCAGAGAAGACTTCAATTGGACTGGTAAAGTCAGAAAAATCGTATGAGTCAGAAAAGACAACTAATGGACAGAAAAAGTCAACAAAAAAGACAACGGCATCAACAAAGCATGAAGTACCAGTTTTAACAAAAGAATCAGAAAAGGATTCACGTAATGAAATTCAAGAGATAGACCTTGAAAAGACAAGTCTTGGAAAGGAAAAGACAAACGTTGGAAAGGAAAAGTCAAACCTTGGGAAGGAAAAGACAAACCTTGAAAAGACAAGCCTTGAGGCAAACCCTGAAAAGACAAACCTTGAAAAGACAAACATGGCGAACTTCGAAAACATGAAGTCACAGACAGTTCCTGTGAAACCCAAGTCCCAACCAACCACCGTCCACTTTGTAGAACCAAGCGTCCCCACTCCAACCCTTGAAAACCTCACCACAGAGGATGTAGACAAATTATCATCCATCCAACTCAACCAACTTTTGATATCTTTTCAAAATGAAATTATCAAGGTCACCACCGAATACAAGTCGTACCAGCAGCACTCAGCCTTAGAACTTGAGAAGTTGAACAAGACTTATCTTGAATACAAGAAGGAGTTCACCCAAGAGAACGACAACAAACAACGGAAAGAGTCTAGCGTAAAGGTATTGGAGAAACTGAAGAACGAACTAACTTATGAAAAACTTAAATTAAGTAATAATTTACAAAAGCTGAAAAATGATATTGGTGCCTATGCCACCAAGTTAAATCAACTTGAAGAAAAAATTCAATCCTTAACAGCAAGGAACAAAGCAAGTTTGGGTTCCGAAACCGAAAACAAACAAAGAATTGAGAACTCAATACTTGAAAGTACCACTGCAATCTCCGATTTGAAGAAGGAAAATGAACGTATTGAAGAAAACATAAAATTAATTAACTTGGAAAGAAGAAGACTTGCTGGAGTGGTTAAAGAAGTGAAACCGTTGGTGGAAGCTTTTATTCCAGGTGAGACCCCGATCTTGCCTATATTGGAGATATTTCCCGATTGTGAGGCCGATTTCGCTAAGGAATATGAGCACTTCCAACAATTAGACCTGGCTTGGAAAGAAGAATATAAGATTGCAATTCAAAGATACATTACAGCGCATAATGCGATTGAATTGAACAAACACGAAGTAGATCCGACGTACCAACCAATCAAATTGACAGAGTACCAAGCCAGTATTGATTTTGGTGGATTTAGTAACGCCATTTCGAAGAAAATCCGTCATAGGCATCAGAGGCATAAAACTGATGATAATCATCTGTACGCAGATCAGAGAGTGGTGAGTGAACCTAATCAAAGAAATGTTTATGATGACCACAGGACACTCGGTGAGACCGGACAAAGACTTCTTGGCCCACATAGGATTCATAGTTCGAAATCCACTCAAAGTGAAGGATTTCAGGATAGTGATTATGAAGGGTATCAAGACGTTGAAGGGGAATATGAACAGTATAAAACTCAACCTTTTCAGAACAACTATCAAGGATATCAAAATGAACAATACCAAGATCAGTATCCAAGTGATCAATACAATGAGCAGTACCAGAGTGATCAGTACGAACAATACCAGAACCAAGACCAGTACCGTGAACAGTTCCAGGAAGGTTTATTTTCAACTGTTCAAGCCAATCAAGATTACCAAGCAACCGATGGAACGTTCAAACCTACTGACGGCTACGAATCTACTGACGGCTACCAATCTACCGGCGCCTACCAATCTACTGACGCCTACCAATCTACCGACGCCTACCAATCTACTGACGGACAATACCAAACAACTGAAAGGCAGTATCAACAAGACGGTCAATACCAAGCAGATAACCAATTCCAAGCATCCCAAGATAGACAGTATACTCAATCACCACTTATCCAACCCAAGTTTGATTATAAGCAACCGAACTATTCCTCATTTGATTTCCAGCCTCAATTTGATCGTCCCAAACTGTCTGTGCCACCTAGTTTGGCGGCTCAGTTGCCATCTCAAATGGCCAATTCTTTTCTGTACCGAAACGATATCAATGATATATATGGTTATGATCAGGCTCAGCCACAGCCTTTATTGAACTATGGTGAAATGGGATCGTTGTTTTATAACTCGCCTAGTTTTACGAATGCAACTTTACAGGGTGCTGGTGGTCTTAGTGGCCAGAACCTGGGAACTGTGCAACCGAATTTAGGAGGCCAGAACCTGGGAACTGCGCAACCGAATTTAGGAGGCCAGGGCGTGCAGCTGAATTTAGGCCAGAGCCTGGGAGTTGTGCAGTCGAATATAGGAGGTCAACAAGGTGTGGGAATTGTGCAACCGAATTTAGGAGTAAGTACCCAGCAAAATCTTTTGGGACTGTCAAACCTTTTAGGACAGCCCAACCTCTTAGGACTGAACTTGGTTAATTCAGGTTTAAACACACAGCAAAATAATGCACAACAACTTGGAAGTGTGCATAACTTACTGGGAAATATGAATTCAAGTCTTAACATTGATGGGAACTTTCAAAGTACTCCCCTGAACTTGAGTACTTTGCAAAGTAATCTTAACAATTTGAATTTCAATATAGGGACGAATGGGTTACCTTCTTCCGCTGGGTTGGCTGGGTTGTCCAATGGGCTTTGGGGAGGATTGTATTCGCTGCAAAGTGTTTCTAGTTTGCATGATTCAACATTACAAAGCTCGAGCAACTTACAATCCACACTTGGAATGCCATTTCAGAACATATCCACTTCGAGTTTGAATGCTAATGGATTGAGCTTGAACTCGAATTCAAATGCCACTTATAATCCTAACTCAAATCAAAGTAGTTATAACCCAGGCACAAATCAAACTTACAACCCAAGCACAAATCAAACTTACAACCCAAGCACAAATCAAACCACTTACAACCCAAGCACAAATCAAACCACTTACAACCCAAGCTCATTAAATCCATTGAAACCGAGCATCACGTTGAATCAAAACTTGATGCCTGGATCCCCTAACCTTTCACCATCACCTTCGATGTTGGCAACTCTTAGTCCGGGACAAGGGCAAATAAATTCATCCATGTTGGGAACATTCAAACATGCCCATTCCACATCCAGAAGTTATAATTTATGGGTTGATAATAAACTTAACCAGCAACATACTGGGCCTAGTATTGATCCAGACACCCCCAGTCAATTGTGGAGAAGCGATAGTACGAAATCGAATAACTTGGGAAGGGTTTCACCTGCTCCAGAGAAGAATGATTTTCAACCTTTTAGTAGTGATATAAATATTGGTTAAGTGGAGATTAGAATACTGCATTGAATTTTTTACTATATTTATAGAGCATACATGATGTTAATATTATACTATGGGGATAAGAAGGGAGCAGTAATCACAGCATACAATTGAAGCTGAAATAGAGAAAAACTGTTGAATTGATGGGCATTTATAACGAGATTGAATAGTTCGCTAAATATGTAAGTTTGAATAGAAGTTGACTCAATAATTAGCTTGGTTGGATAAGGCGTAATTGGTTGATAAAATATATTTGGTTGAATTGGTTGATCATGTAAAATGACACTTGGAACTGAATAGACAGCATACAGAAAAATGAATATGTAGTATTAAGAGACTTATTAAAATCCACACTATTGAAGCGTAGTGTAGTTAAGATGGAAGTTTACTGAAAATTAAAAGCATTGAAAGTTACTTGAGTGTGGTTGTATTTCAGCGTAGGTTGTCAGGACCATATAATAAGACATTGACTATTTTAATAATGCAAATAACAAAGTGAGATATTGAAAGAGTTGAAGAAATTCACAAAGTTGGAAACTCATCTCGGGTGAATAAGAACTAATTCTCGTTAGTGTAGTGAGATGATATTTAAATGGTCCAATCAACTTCGCATATAAAGTCGTTCCCTAATTAGTAGGAATCAGGAGATCTAGGTGAATTAGGAGTAGTTATTAAGTAAGTAACTACTTGATATAACCATACCATCCCCACCTAGTATAGATAATTCCCCACCTTATAAACCCCGAGTCTTTATGAGCAAATATTCATTACCGGTAGATAAACTCCGTTGTTTCAATCCCTCCGCTCTCAGTCTTGACGTCTGGCAACGCCTAAAAGAAACAACGCTTTTTGCAGTCATTTTTTCCACACCCCACGTCCGAGTCAGACCAAAGTTGACACCAAGGTCCGAGTCAATTCAGTCAAACCCCACAGCTTTATAAAGTTGACATTCCCCTCTTAATATGCCTTATGGGTTGAAAAATGCCTTTGAGTTCGATGGACTAGATCCACTACCAAATTGGAAAATCCCTCAAGTAGCCGAATTTGTACCCGAATATGTCCTACCCGGAGGTCATCGCATAAATCTCGGAGACGCATCGACAAACCGATGAGTCCCTGACAGGGAGTGTTCTGGTTACACAAATATAGTTTATGGAAGGGCCAAGCGATTAGTCATTATGGTCATCATATAGGTATATATGTTAGGTTGTGGCATTAAATGGCTTCAATTTATACACTTCATAATACGTAACTTAATACTCATTAAATATCATACTTAATATTACTTAAAATACTACATTTGAAGACTATCTCAACATACTACATTTGAAGACTTCACACTACTACATTGAAGACTCACATCTCAACTACTACACTTGAAGACTTCACTCATCATGACCTTTCAAACAATTCAACCATATAATGATTTCAGAAGTGATACATTCACAACCCCAACTCCCGAAATGCTCCAATATGGATTTTCCAATGCTTCATTTGGTGATTCAGTTTATAAAGAAGATGCTGCAACTCTTGAACTTGAAAAGTACGTTGCTGAATTAACAGGTAAAGAAGCTTCATTATTTTGCGTTAGTGGGACATTATCGAATCAAATTAGTATTCGGACCAACTTGGTTCAACCACCTTATTCAATGTTATGTGATTATAGAGCCCATGTATTCCTTAGTGAGGCTGGTGGTTTAGCGAATTTAAGTCAAGTTATGGTTCATCCAATCATTCCAATAAATGGGGATTATATCACGGTTGAAGATATCATTGAAAATTATACTCCAGATGATGGAGATATTCATAGTGCTCCAACAAGATTGATTTCGTTGGAAAATACCCTCCATGGAATTATAACTCCGTTGGAAGAAATCAAAAAAATTAGTGACTTTGCTCATGCCAATAATATTTTATTACATTGCGATGGTGCTAGGATTTGGAATGCTTCGGTTGCAAGTGGAGAAAGTATAAAGGATTTATGTCTGCCATTTGACCTGGTTTCTTTATGTCTTTCGAAATCAATGGGTGCACCAATGGGTTCAATGATTGTTGGAAGTCAGAAATTCATAGATAAATGTAATCACTTCAAAAAACAATGTGGTGGGGGTATAAGACAAGCTGGTTTAATGACTTCAATGGCACATTTTGCAATCGAAGAGAATTTTTCTAAGTTGCAAATTTCCCATTCTTATGCAAAGCTGGTTGGTAAATTGTGCCAGGAAAAAGGAATCATTCTTGAATCTCCAGTAGATAGCTCTTTTGTATTTATTGATTTGAAAGCAAACAAATGGCATGATCAATGGTTAATTGAACATGCAAAGAAATATGACTTGAAATTGATGGGGGGTAGACTTGCTTTCCATTTCCAACTTTCGAAAGAAAGTGTGGAGAATTTGAAGGTGGTTTTGGAGGAATGTCAGGCATACTTTTTGGAAAGACCTTATGTTGGAAGGGGTAGTAAGAAGATGTATAATGTTGCTGCAATTTCAAAATGAATCTGACCTGATGAGTTATCATCTTACTTCGTATCCTGGTCATAATTTGAAGCGTAGTCGTGGGTCATATCTTGAATCGCAGTCATGGGTCTCAGTCATAACTTGTGTAACATCTACTTCGGTCTCAGTATCTACACCAATGGACCAACATATAAACTTGATCTAGGGATTAATATTTACGCTCTCATAAAGCAACCCTAATGAACCATAATTTAGCATAAAATAAAACGAATTAATCTGTATTCATTTAGTACCACTCTAATAAGCCTCAACCGTCGGTACGACTTTGTGCTAGGTAAAACCTAAAATTTAAAGCCCTCTTAAAATTCAAAGCCCTCATAGATTGACATGAAGACTTGCGATTTTTGCAGCCATATCAGATAGAAATTGATCTTTATATATGATGCTTACTTTTTAGTTATCCATATAAGATTTGATAATGAAAAGCATACTTAAACTTGGATAAATTGGGCTAGATAGTAGATTGTGATGGCTGCAAAATACCAACTATGGCTGCAAAAGTGGAGCACAATTGGAAAGCGTACTAAAGATACGAAGTATATTAGATACAGCATACTAACGTATAAGTATACTCAAGAGACACAACACATAGTTAGATTAGTATATCGGTAAGAGAGCTCTGTAAGAGAGATCTTCGGTAATAAAGCTCAAGAGTAAGTATCAATATGGTTTCACAAGTTAGTTCAAATGTACCTCAAACACTCCCTTCACTCTTAAAGTTATCCTTTTAATAATTCACTTCATGATACTATGCAAATGATACAATGCCCCATCATGATACTACGCCCCATCATGATACTACGCCCCATCATGATACTACGCCCCATCATAGTACTACGCCCCATCATAATGTCCCATCATAATACTATATGGATCATGATGCTATCGACTCCCACACCCACTCCACTCCCCCCCACGTTCATCACCTGCATATACAACCCTTTTAATGGCACCACCTCATTCTCTACGACATCTGTCAACTCTCGAGATGGCATAACGGCTCCACGTGATCGCTCAACTAGATGATACCCGCCCTCGTGGTCAGATGTTCCCATTGTCTTTTCCCCAAGGATACTTTGTTACATGGGGGTCACCACTTCCTTATCGCGTTTTGCATCATTTTTCTTTGATCTCCACGTTTTCCCTGAACGGCTAAGACAGGGACGAGAACTTACACAGAAAGTTTATTAATATAGATAGTTGATAGCAATACAGTTAAGATTGAGTGAAGTGTGAAGATTTAAGTGTGAAGTGTTTATTAAGATCTAGAGTGAAATTAAAAAAAATTACATTGTCATTTGATTATTTTTGATAGTGTTAATTTGTCACAGGTTGATTTGTTCTCATTATATTATCCCAACAATTACCAATCGTTGGTATTATAATAGTTAATTAGAAGCTGCCAAATCGTTGGTATTATAGTTAATAAAAGGCTTCAGTTATAAAGTCAAGTACGACTAGACCATCATACAAGCTGTATAACAACGGACCCTTAATAATTTAAAGTTTGACAAGCACTCAAAAGGTTGAGCAGTTAAACGATATTTGATAATTCATTCAATCAAAGGTATTATCTTCCTAAGATTACAGATAAGAAGCATATCTACCCGTCAATATCTGCCCAAGAAGCATATCTTCCCGCCAATATCTGCCCACGAAGCATATCTACCAATATCTGCGAGTAGATCTGAAGCAAGGCAATATCTACCAAATCAAAGCAAACCAACTTTCGCCGACAAGCTTTATATCCTTTAGCTCACCCAATGACTTCAAGATCAAGTACAGCCAATTCAGTAGGCAATTCGCCTGCCAATTCCCCCCGGTTTTCAGCCCAACCTTCAACCCTTTCATCTGCAAATTCGATTGCTGATTCCGATTATGAATTCGAACTTTCGGAAGCATCAACACCGATGCTTCGTCGTAGTGATTCTTCAAGTTCCGTTTCATACATCGATCTTTCCAAGCTATTATTTGTAAGTGACTTTGATTTCGGAATGAAACTTGACTCGGTTGGTGGGTCCACCAAAAAGAAGTTCAAAGATATCCATCTGAAAACAAAAAAACAACTCGATAAGTACAAATCAAGGTCCTTGGAACAAGAATTGATCAAATTAAAACTTCGGTTGAATACCAGGTTACAAAGGTTTGATGAGAAGATCCTGGACAATTTGAAATCCTCATCTACAGAAAAGCTTTTCTATGCAATGGCTGTGTTTTTAATAGCGGCTCTGGGGTTTATCATTGGTAAATACCCAATATACTTCCCACATTATCATACTGCTTTATTATGCGTGTTAATGCCAATAAGATGCTATACTTATTTCAAACAATCATTTCAATATTATCTTGCTGATTTGTGCTATTACGTCAATCTCCTACTTATGGCTTTTATTTGGTTTTTCCCTGGCTCTAGATCCTTGTTCATTTCAGTCTTTGCGTTATCAATGGGTACTTTATCTTTCGCAGTCATAACCTGGAGAAACTCATTGGTGTTACATTCCATCGAAAAGACAACCTCTTCTTTTATCCATATAATGCCTCCAATCACTATGTTTGTGATTGTCCATGAATTACCGGCCGATTATGTGGCCATAAAGTATCCAGCAGTTGCCTTGGTGACTAATTGGAACTTTTATAGTGGTATTTTCTGGACCCTGGTGTACTATACTTTGTGGCAAGTTTCGTACCATTATTTCATCACTATCAAGAGAAAGACTCAGATTGAAAATGGAGCAGTGACTTCATTTACTCACTTAAAGAAGGCTCGTAGCCGTAGTGCTTTAGGGAAATTTGTGAATGGACTTCCGTATGTTTGGATGCAAATCACCGCCTTCACTTTGATTCAATTTGGCTATCAATTGTTAACCATGGTATTTGTTCCAATCTGGTTCAAGTACAAGCATGCCTGTGGAGCCTTTGTAACATTTATCTTTGTATGGGCTAGTTATAACGGTGCGACATACTACATCGATGTGTTTGGGAAAAGGTTCCAAAAGGAGGTTGAAAAGTTGAAGAGCGAGATCGAGGGATTGCAAAGCGAAGGTGTTCAATCCGCAAAAAATGAATCTGATAGTAGTAAGGAGGGTGGAAATGTATTGAAAACCAGACTGTTCAGTAGTGATTCAGATCTCTCCGAAGCAAAAATAGTTGCAAACGAAGGTGTTCGTGTGCCAAGTATTCCATTAACAGATGTAACGGAGGAAAGCCCACCAGGTACGGCAGTTTCGACTGGTTCAGTAAGTGGGGATAGTGCATCCACAGACTCGCCAACAAGTGGTGAGGTTTCTCCAATTAGTGGGGTAGATTCGTCTGCAGTTCTTTTGACTGATACGTCTGCAAATGGGGATCTTTTAGATTCGTCTGCAGTTCTTTTGACTAACTCTGCAAATGGAGTTCTTTTGACTGATTCTCCGGATGAGAGTACAATTGTGCCCGTTTAGATGTTGAAGGTTATTTAAGTTGTTTTTGAAAAAGAGGCTGAATCATCATTCAATGATCATGCGGTAGTTGATATTCAAAAGACGTGAAATGGGCTTAACATCTCTTAACAGGACGGGATATGGGCTTAACGAACAAGACGGGAAATGGGCTTAACAAATGTCTCTCAACAAGACTGGAAATGGGCTTAACATCTCTCAACAAGACTGGAAACCAGCTGTCTTGTAATGCAAGGTAGCGGGAAAAGGTAGACAGGAAACAAGATCTCTCTACAGACCTTTAATACTGTTCCACATGGTGGAGATAGGTTATTTGGTACTGATATATTTTAAGTATCGACATTCACCTTATATTTATACCACACTCACAGCTTATGTAGTTTTTGGAAGAGTTTGTATATGTAGTTTTAGTTAGAAGTGTATAGCAATGAATAAGTATTAAGAGTGGAACTCGCAATTTAAAAGGTGATTCAAAGATGTTCTATTGTATCAACTTGAACGTATTCCTGAAGTTTATGTGAAACTCGCATTCAATCTTGAGCTACACCTTACTTGAACTAATCTACACGTTTAAAGTTAATTTATTTATTACAACTTATAATACTAGAGTTTATTTCGTCACTTACTCCCCATTATCAGCTACACTTTACTATAAACTGGAGGAACTGCATCTTGGTGAACTGCAACCTTTTCATCTTGGTGAACTGCCACCTTCTCATCATGAACTGCCTTATTGTCCAGGCACTCTGAAGAGTACTTGCAATGCTGTTTCTTTTCTGTCTTCAAAGAATAGGCAAACTTTTCTGGATCATCCACCGTCTTCTCTTTTCTCTTGAACAATCTTGCTATTGATGAAATACAACACATTTTTAGATAATATAATAAGTTTTAGATCTGATCTTAAGATGGTCCATCAATCTTGGGGTTGGACTGCATTTTATAGTCACCCTGATTTGTTCAGAGGTTGCACCCCCTACCATGACCACGTAGGCTTGGTCGTATATTTTCTTGGGTAGTCCGTGTATGTGGCAACGGCTGAAACATGGTTCGGCCGTACATGCCCGCATCGAATGTTCCATATGACGTATGTTGGCTATGTAGTTAATGTGAGTGAATGGAAGGGAAATGACTGGATAGAAGGGCGAATGAAGGGAAATGCTGGATAGAAGAGTGAATGGAAGGGAATGACCAGATAGAATACTGCCTGGTATTGAAGTATGGAATAAATGATATAATCGAATAACCCTGAAAGCATGTACCCTGAATAGATTTTTAAGTACCTGAATAGATAAGAATTACCTGGATAGATTGGCATGTCAAGTACTCTGAATGGATTATCATGTCAAGTACCCTGGATAGATTAGCCTGTCAAGTACCCTAGATAGATTAGCATGTCAAGTACCCTGAATAGACAAACATGTTATGTACCCTGAATAGATTACCCTAAATATCTTAACATGTTAAGTAAAAAATACACAGCCACTCTATGACTGCAAATATGATAAGGAACAGTTCCATACCGTTAAAAAGTGCTCCCAACACATAAGCCACGATTGAGCAACATGATCATGCTTGAGGATCTGTTACAATATACCGCACTAACCAAGTGATTCGTAATACCTATAGTAGGGGTGGTTACCATGCGACAATCATTGCCCGGCGAAGTAGTTCATAACACATTACTTACGAGGACTTCACTTTGACTTGAAACCAAAATTTACCAGTACCAGGTAGTCATAGAGTTTGATTATGTTTGTTTATAACTTAACACCATGACCTATTTGAATACTCCGCAAGGAGCATTGATACAATGCCAATTAAGTACCAATGGATTCATTTACCTGAACACTCATTTACCTGAGCATATCCTAATTTAAATAAGCACCACTCACCACAGTTGGCCCTTTTCAAGTGGAAATGCCATATGGAAAATTTCAAGCTCAATGTATGACCCAAAGCTTTCTTACAAAAACAAGTTAAGAAATATCTGGTAGTATTTACATATATTACAATTAACATTATTGGGTGATACAAGTGGTGTGGAGAAGGTATCAACCTACTTGTTCAGTAGAGATATCAACTCGAGAGTGATATCAAAAGTAATCTTAAGAGAGATCAACCTTGAAGTTGCAAACTGATTGAAATCGGAAGCATAGTTAATTAATGTTGAAATAAACCTTCAGCATAACTTTCCAATAGCCAACATTTGCACTTAGAATGCCATACCCTTATAAAATTTAGGAATGCAATACCCTGATAAAAGGAATGCCATACCTTGGTGGAAAATGCTAATACGGTAAATTATGTGAGCGACTAATTAGATGATAATAACTTTCGCTACGCTCACATAACATCTGAAATGCTATGTTATGGCGAACATAACACATTAGATGCTATGTTATGGCGAGCATAACACATTAGATGCTATGTTATGTTCGCTACGCTCACATAACATATGAGATGCCAATAACCTTCGCTACGCTCACACAACATATAAGATGCTATGTTAAGTTCGCTACACTCACATAACATATGAGATGCCAATAACCTTCGATACGCTCACATAACATATAAGATGCTATGTTATGTTCGCTACGCTCACATAACACATTCACTTAACACATTAAATGCTATGTTATGTTCGCTACGCTCACATAACACATTCACTTAACACATTAAATGCTATGTTATGTTCGCTACGCTCACATAACCTCACTCCTTCTTAACCCTCTTAACCTCCCTTTCATCACTATCTTTCCCTTCATCCTTAACCTCATCTACCTCACCCTTAGGTTTACCAAAAAACAGGGTAATACTCCTCTGCTTATCCCTCTTCTCCTTCTTAACTTCCTTTATTAAATATTCCCCCTCTGAACTTGTCCTTCCTACATCACTACTTACCCCATGAGCTACAATCCCCTCATACACTTTTTTATCTGTCTTCAAGGATGTCTCCAATAACTTGTCATTCCATTCAACTCTTGGGTCCAACCATTGTTTCCATTCTTCACTACCTGGTTCCAACAAAATGGGTTTTCTTGGATGTAACCAAGACAAATCTCCAATATCTCCCGCGGTGGCTGGACCAGTCACAATGGTGAAGGTACTGGTGAACTGTTTTTTGGTGTCGAAATGCGTATTATGACAATAAAGTGCAGCATAATAAATTAAAGGCGCTGTTGATGAATGCACGAAATATGGAGTCTTACTAGTCCCTTTCTGCCACTCAAAGTACCCCTGCATCGGCACCACACACCGCGATCTACGCAGTTGTGCCCACGCACTACCGATTGCAAGCGTGTCTTTTCTACAGTTGAAGTATTTCCCATGCATCATCATCAATTCTTTGGCGCTATTCTGCTTTGGTTTGGCCCATGGAGGCACCAACCCAAATTGCAGCTGCTCCATAACATACGTTCCCCCAGTATTCGCACTGTTGTTAACCAAATAAACTATCACCGCAGTATCCAGAGGAGCGATGTTATATGATGGGGCAAATCCTTCAAGACTTGCTACATTGATCTGATCATCCCCAGATTTGAATACAGTGGGGGTAACTGCTACAATGGGATTATTATTAAGTAACGCAGTTTGATGGAATTGGTAAGGAAGATCAGCGGCAGCCTATTGTTAGTATCAACTGGGGTGTGCTAATGATTGCTACTTACTACTCCTAAGGCAAATCTACCACACATGTTGTTGTTAACATGATCGGACTCCTTACGCGGTGGCGTGTATGGGAGGTCACGTGACCGGGGGAGTAAGTGTAGTAATTGGAAATGTATGTAGTATTTGCTGAAAGGTCCATTTTAACCCTTCTTATACAACCCAGCAAGTAGACTTGCAATGGTGTTAAATTCATTGAACATTTTCACACATACACAACACTACCCTAAGTTTTGGAAGTCAGTCTTATGTACAGGAATGCGAGGCATTGAGCGAAATTGACCTACAAAGATTTTCACCACCATGACTATCCAACTCCTCCGGACCTCCTTAAGCAGGACCTCTTTAGGGAGAACTTTTTCCACCAGCGTGCTGGCGTTGAACAAGGTTGATGCTCACTTGAACTTCCTTTCGAAGTATTATTCACCGGAACTTTTGAAGAGTATCAAGATCACCGAGTCATTGGTTGAACCGAAGAAGTTATTGAATTTGCAGAATTCCAAGGTTGCACCAACGTCCAACCATGACTACTCCAAAGAAGATCTTATTTGGAATGAGCCTGTAGTTTATCCTAATCAAGCTGGATCCAAGGCTCCATACCCTGCCATTCCCCAAGTTCGTAGTGCTGATAGAAGTGATTTAAAGATCCATTTCCAAGCGCCCGTAATCAACATAGCAGCTGAGGAAAGAATGAAGAAGAGTACTCAAAGTAATAATCTTGCTGGAGACATTGCCAAGTTGACTGGATTGGATGAACAATATGTCAAGTCGTTGTATGTTCGTCCTATTATAATGAAGAGAGTTGCAAATAAGACATCCAAGGGGAATATCCCATCATTTTTCGTAATGACCATCGTAGGAGATAAAAGAGGGACGATTGGTTTGGGGATTGGGAAATCCAGAGATGGGGTCAGAGTGGCTGCCAAGAAGGCACATTGGAATGCAATTAAGAATTTGACTCCAATACCAAGGTATGAGGAGAGAACCATCTTGGGAGAGTTTGAATATAAGTACCATGCTGTGAAATTGTTCATAAGAGCAGCACCACAAGGGTTTGGATTAAGAGTCAATAGAAATATCTTTGAGGTGTGTCAAGCTGCTGGAATAAGAGATTTAAGAGGGAAGGTGTATAAGAGTAGAAATCCAGTATTGGTGGTGAAAGGGTTTATTGAGGCGTTGACAAAGCAAAGGAGTTTGGAAGATTTGGCTGTTGGTAGGGGTAAGAAGATTGTTGATTTGAGGAGGGTTTATTATTCGAGTAGTTAGTTATGTGAGCGCAGCGAACATAACATGTGAGATGGTAAGTTGTGAGTGTTATGTGAGTGTTATGTGAGCGTAGCGAACATAACATGTGAGATGGTAAGTAATGTGAATGTTATGTGAGCGTAGCGAACATAACATGTGAGATGGTAAGTAATGTCAGCGTAGCGAACATTCGGTATGAGATGCCATGTTTGGTGTGACGTAGCGAATGTTATGTGAGCGTAGCGAACATGACATATGAGATGCTATGTTTGGCGAGTGTTAGGTGAGATGTTAAGTTATGTGAGCGTAGCGAACATTCGGCATGATATGCATGTTTGGTGTGATGTTCAACATGCTATGTTCGCTACGCTCACTTAGCATATGAGATGCCATGTTTGGAGTGACGTAGCGAATGTTTAATTCGCATGTTATGTTCGCTACGCTCACATCTCATTTGAATCTGACAAGCTACCAAGTCTAACAGTCTCAAGCAACCTTTGAATTAGTATTCCTTTATCGATCTCAACATGTATTGTATATAGAAACATAATACATATATATTAATGTGTTATAAGAGAATGTCTTCTTGAATAGGCATATTACCTTAAGTCAAAGTTGTACTTGATCTTTGATATGAATCTGTAGGCATTAGTGAATCATTCAAACGATACTTTGTAAATTAAAACTAATTTAGAGGAGGTAAAGGCCGTTTCGAGGAGGCCACGGAATCAGACAAAAGTCATTTACTACTATATATTTATAAAAGGATGGACGCATTATTCATTTTAAAGTACAAAGGTGAGGTGTTTATGCTTTGTTTAGGCCTCTTCATTGATAAAGATCTTTATTCTGTCCATATTTAAACATCCACTTTCTATAAACCTCATTAGTCCTTATCACTTTATCTTTGTTATATTTAGCCTTTAATTTCTCTTTAGTCTTCATTCATGATTATTTACTCTGAGTTTTTATAAAGAATAAACAATGGAGAGGTTTCACTTTAATTATGGCTGCAAAACAATTTTTAATTCCTTTAAGCTCAAACTGAATTCAACTGCTTTGCAAAGTAATAAATATTAAGGAGCCGAGATTGGTTTGGATATGATAAGATTGGTGATGTTTCCATGAAATTTGCAGCTCACTCTATCAAGAACAATTGTCGAATCTTTAAACTGTCGAATCTTTAAACTGTCAAATCTTTAAACTGTCAAATCTGTTGCCTGCCAAATCTGTTGCCTGCCAAATCTGTTGCCTGTCAAATCTGTTGCCTGTCAAATCTGTAAACTATCAAATCTGTAAACCATTAATTTTGAAAACCTACCATACCTGCCAATCACGTATAAAATCCACAATTTTACACTCCAACTTACACTCCAAGTCTCTCCCCAAATTACTTGTTCTCTTTGTCTTTATCAGAATTTGCTTGTACATTGTCTAGATTTCTAGGCAACTGTGGTTATCAATGAGTTGATGTGTATATCAAGATAGCAAGATATATTAACAGAATCAGGTGTTGGAATAAGTACTATTATGGATGTATACGATCTTGATTTATAATTTCCACCTTCACTCCTCATAGGTGATCACTTCAGTAACCTAAGAATGATCAATTTCATGATTCAACGAAACCACAATTTTAGAACCATATGCATCAATTATGTTCCACTATGCATCAAATATCTTCAAAAGTAGCAGATTTAATTGTTGCCAAATTCACCACCTTGGGTGCCAAACCCTTGGGAGCTTTTTTTGTTTCAGAATTGTTTCGTCGAGTTGATTATATATTGAGGAAGACTAGGAGTAAGGAATTAAACAATATACAAAGTATCACAACTATTTAACTTTATCAGCTTACATAAATAATCTCCATACCATTCTCTGCTGACTTAGAGAAACAATTATGCTATTCAAGATGGAATTCACTAAAATTACTCGAGGGGATGTTAATTCATGAAAATCTTCAATAACCTCAACCTACACGATTAGTAATAAATAATACATAGAATATTTTATCAAACATTCGAAACATTACCAATTTTAAACTATTATTTTAACCTATTGAACTATATTTTTCTAAGCAAGGTCGGATATCACAAAACTTAATGTCAATTTGGAAACCAAGCCGGTGAATCCGAATTTTCTCTAAATTGGAGGGGTTTCCATCTGCTGGATGCTCTTTGATGAAGTTTTCTTTGTTTGATGTAAGTTTACTTTGTTTGATATATAGCAACATACTGCAAAACAGCTACATCTATGAGCCCCGAAGACCCTGAAAAACACTTGGGGTGATTTAGCATACTGAAGCTCTACGCTTAAATTCGTACCGCTGTAAATGTAACACGCTTAAAAGCAATCAAGAAAAGGTGAAATCTCGGTCAACCTTACTCGGTTCTAGGGGCAAACTTAACTAGTCAAGATCCCACCAAATATTTACACTCTCATTGTGATTAGTAATTATTTGTAGCATCCACACTTTCATGGGCTAATTAAACAGAACAACCTGTTGGATAATCACATTTCCGCCAGCAGCACCCCCAACATGATTTGCAGTCGAAGACTGCAGCTTACATGCAGTAAGCGAACAAAAGCTTAGCTTTTGCGTAAGGTTGCTCGGTGGAGCAGTTGATTAACTATTGCGGTGAGGGTCTTTAAGTGCATTTTCAACAGCGGATTTCTGATGAGTTCTCCGACGTAACGCCGAAGAACAAAGCCACAAAAAGTCTTTGTGATTAAAGTATAAGTCAGGGTCTATTAGTAATTTCACCCCAGGTGAATAGTTGGGATAGTATTCATGATATATAAAGTGGTTAATGTTCTATAATTGACAATCATTTAAAAAGTATTTCATTCAATACTAACATGTCAATTCCTACTTTCAAACTTAACGATGGTCACTCAATTCCAGCACTTGGATATGGAGCTGGTAGATGGTTCCATTACGGTGACGACAGAATTGTTCAAGATGCCATTGATACTATTTCCTTAGCCATTGACCTTGGAATCAATCATATCGATGGTGCTGAAATTTACAATACTGAGATCGAAACTGGTCTTGCAATCATCAAGTCTGGTAAGCCAAGAGAAAGTTTGTTCATCACTGATAAATACTTTTCAGGTAAAGGGGATTTTTCAACTGAAGCCAAATCTGCTGGGGCCACTCCTTACGAAGCTTTAAAGGTTTCATTGAAGAAGTTGCAATTAGAGTACGTTGATTTGTACTTATTACACTCTCAACACATCAAGAAAGAAATCCATGGTTTCACTCTTGTTGAAGCTTGGAAATCTCTTGAAAGACTTAAGGATGAAGGATACGCCAAATCTATTGGTGTTTCTAACTTTAATGAGGCTGCCTTAACCGAACTTTTAGATTCCAAACCAAAATATGTTCCAGCTGTTAACCAAATCGAATACGCTCCAACTTTACAAAACCAAACCCCAGGTATTGTTGAATTAACCAGATCTCATGGAATATTGATTGAGGGATACGCTCCTTTAGCTCCTTTGACCAAGGCTCCAAAGGAAGGTGAAGACGCTCAATTAGTCCCATATTTGGAAGAGTTGGCTAAAAAGTATAATAGAACTACTTCTCAAATCATTTTGAGATGGGTTTACCAACAAGGTGTTGTTTCCGTCACTGCATCCAAAAATGCTGACAGAATCAAGAGTTATTTTGAAGTTTTCACTTTTGAAATTACTGCTGAAGAACAAAAGAAGATTTCTGAATTGGGTAGCTTAAGATTTTTACAAACTTACTTGGACATGGCACACAACTTTTAGTTGTAAGAGTTTTAATTAGAATTGATAATGTGATTAACCGTTTTAATAAACCTTAGATATAATTAATCGTAGTTCATTATGTAGATAGTTGAGTGGGATAAGCTGGCAGTGGATTAGGCTTAAAGTTATACTTTCCAAAGTAAAACTGTACTTTTATTATTATAAGCTGGGTAAGGACGTCTCTAGGCGATCAGGATGAATGAAATATTCTACCTAAATAAAGTATTCTACCTGAATGAAATATTCTACTTGAATGAAATATTCTTCCTCTCAAATAAAGAATCAGCTCTTACCTCTGCTATCAAATCTTCCATAAGTTAAATACAGCTGAAAAATGGCTCGTTCGCTAATAAGACTTGTCTCACAATAAAAGTTACAGATTGAGAAAGTGATTATTTTGCAGCCATTTTTTGCAACAAAAATGAGTGAAAGAGTATAGAAGGAGGAGTAATTGAAACAAGTAATGGAGATTATTGGAGGTGACAAGCTTTGAAAATCCAACCAAACATTAAGGATATTAGTAAGAATCAACCTTTCAAAGGAATAAACTATTGGCATATTTAAACCAACAAAAGTCAATACTGTAACTTTAACCTGAGAATCTCTAGATCCAACAGTTTATTAGCCATTGTACTATAAAATAAACTTTTTAAACAATAGATCAATATTTAATATTCAATTTTAACAACTCACACAGGTGGAAAAGATTACTCAGCTTCACTGTGCGTAAGATTACCCTTCACTCGCCATAGAAGTATTACTCACCGTATTACCCCTTCACTCGCCATAAAAGTATTACTCACCTTAAAGGTACCCCTTCTTGTTCCGTACCACTTTCAAAATGGCATGTGAAAATCAAGGCTTGTGCTTGATGGATCCATCCAACAGCACTTGCAAAGAAAACAGCGCAATACTACTATAACTATAAAGATTCCATGCTAATTTATGAACTACTTCTCTCTGGCCTTCGCTATTGTATAGTACTCCAACTTTATAGGGTCTCATTTGCCCTTGAAGACTTCAAAATCCTCATAGGTCATCAATTAGACTATAGCTTGTTCTCTTATGAATTGATCCCTTTGAGCTCCTAGCTCTTCCCACACTTACCGAATGCTCGCCATGCTCTGCGCTCGCCATGCTCTGCGCTCGCCATGCTCTGCGCTCGCCACCCTACGATCGCCGTACGTTGCCGCACAAACTCGCACTGGCCCTGTGAATGCTCGCTAGCTCAAGGTCTTCAAATCGCCTCCGCAAAAAACACCCCTCATCATGGTAGTTGACACGACATACTACGACCTCTTAGGGATCCCACCTACGGCAAAACCCCTTGATATTAAGAAGGCATACCGTAAGGCTGCTATTAAACTCCATCCTGATAAAAACCCCGATGACCCAAATGCAGCTGCCCGTTTCCAGGAGGTTGGAGAAGCATACCAAGTCCTCAGTGACGACACCTTGAGGCAAAAGTACGATAAGTTCGGTAAACAAGAATCCATCCCACACGAAGGATTTGAAGATCCATCCGAGTTCTTTTCGATGATCTTTGGAGGTGAAGCATTTAAAGATTGGATTGGTGAATTGAGCTTGTTACAAGAGTTAAGTAGAAGTGCAGAGTTAAGTGGTTATGGTGATGAAAAGGAAGAAAACGCTGAGAAAAATCCAAAAGATGCAACTGCTGATACTACAACGGAATCGTCCAAGTCCGGTCCTACACCTACAGGACTGTCAGCTGGGACTACACATGAAACTCCTCGTCATGACTCTCGCACTAAAACAAGTAGTGCGAATACCAATAATGATGAAACACCCCAAGCTACTTCTTCACTGGCCAAGCTTCTTACAAACACCAACGACCCTGTGTTGACCAAGGAGCAGATTGCTGAACAGAAGCGTAAACATGATCTTGAGAAGTTTGAAGAAGAGTGTAGGGTGAAGAAGATCGAGACCAGGAATGAATTGGCCAAGAAACTCACAGACAAACTCTCTCTCTACACAGAAACGGACATGAAGGACGATGTCGTGCACTCGTTCAAGGAGAAAATGAAGTATGAGGCGGAGGCATTGAAGATGGAAAGTTTCGGTTTGGAGATCCTCCACACCTTGGGGAGTATTTATAAAAGTAAGAGTAAGATCTTCTTGAAGAACCAGACCTTCTTTGGATGGGGAGGACTTTGGTACTCTATTAAAGCAAAAGGAGGTGTTGTGAAGGATACAATTAGTACCGTCAGCTCGGCCTTGGATGCTCAGAAGACGATGCAAGAGTATGCCAAGATGCAGGAAGATGTAGAGTATCATGTGAAGAAGGATGCAACTGCCGAGGCAGGAGCCGATACGAAAGATAGCGAGCAAAAAGACGGCTTAAAGGACTCTAAGGTAGGCGATGAGAAGGATACCAAAAAGCCCGAAGTTTTCACTACTGCAGACGATAAAGTGCCAAATAGTGCAGACCCGGTGAAACCTGAAGAAAAGAAGCCGGTGGAGCCAGAAAAGCACACAGCTGAGGATCTTGCCGATATGGAGAAGTATCTCATGGGTAAGGTTTTGGCGGCGGCATGGTCTGGTTCCAGGTACGAAATTCAAGGTACTGTGCGTGCCGTTTGTGATCTTATACTAGATGATGTGACTGTTGATGTAGAAGTACGCGCGGCCAGGGCTAGAGCATTGAGGTTGATTGGAGAAGTTTTTGTTGCGGTCACAAGGACTGAAGCTGAGGATGAAGAGGCCAGGGTTTTTGAGGAATTGGTTGCAGAGGCTGGGAAGAAGAGGGAGAAGAAAGCGAAGCCTGCAGTATAAAGTTGAGTGGATTTGCAGAGGCGATTTCGTAGGATTACTGTTGTTGGATTAATTGAAGTTTGCGTCGTAGTACTATGGAGTAGAGATTAGGAGGCTTGAAGAGTCGTAGCATCATGGAGTTGGCTGAGGAAGCTTGCAGCGTCATCGTGGAGTTAGCTGAGGATTGAAGCTCCTGCTGGAACACGCAAATGGTAGAGTTTATGCTCCATATCCTGAATGTGTGTTAATAAGTTATTTAAATTTATTTCAATGTTGTTGCATAGGGTACACGATGTAGTATCTAGGTGCTTGTTTGTTTTTAGTGAGGCGTCTTTGGTTTAATTTGAATAAAGTCCTCGATATGAGTGATTGAAGTCTTTGCTGTCCACTGTTTTTTATATGAGTAATATTTAGAGGTAGGATCTACTGGTTATCACTTGAGATTAGAATCTGAGATATATGTAATCGAATGAGATATAATTTGTTTGAGGTGAGGAAAGTACGTGTGATATGAGAGTTGTAGGGTTCAATTAAGGGGTAGGACATGAAGTTGTGATTATAAAGTCAAGGGACGATACAAACCAGAGTATGTAATTGAGAAGACATAAATCGCCACTTGAGTAGCTGTGATAATGCTTAAGAGGCAATATTCTAACTTGTAATGGTAGAAAGGTCCTCCTTTTAGCTAATCCAAGTAATCTTCAAGAATTGTCTAGAATTTAATCAGATTGGATCATCCTGGTTGAAATAAAGTCTTAATTATGATTATTTAACCTACCACTTGATACCAATTAATATGATGGAGAACAATAATGTTCTTTACTTTGGAAATTAATCTCCAATCCTAGGATACTAGCATGGATTAAGCATCTATTCTTAATAATGATATAATATAAATGGATTAATAAGAATAAACATAATTAACTATACATATATAAACAATATTTTTATCCAGATCAGCAGATCAAACAGTATATCGAATCGGAATTAAGTTGTAGATATCCGAATCGAATTAGGTTTGGTGGCAAGTATTCTGAAGATTATAGTTTATGGAAGTATGCTAAAGTGGTTATGATTGGGTGGGATAATAAAGTTAATTTATTGTTGGTAGGACACGCTAATCTGCATGGTTTCAAATCTAAATTCAGAGGAATGCAATGATGAACCCTATTTTTATTTGACTTTACTCAATACCTTTAAAACCGAGTTTCGAGAACACAAGATGAGCTGCGACCTCGGAGATCATCTCACTTTTCCGATTAATAAGCATGAAAAAAGGGTTTTCAAAAAGCAATGTTAATGGGAAACTGCAAGTGAGCAAGTGCTAATGTAAGCGAATGCATTAAAATGCTGCAAGTTGGCCACCTTGAAAGATGTCAAGGGGGAGTTAGCTAAATCAATTAGAAGGATTATGGTAGATGTCTATAATACATAAGTCTATAATACTCCCGAAGTAGATACTTTTTAAACTAACACCTCAAGCTTCTTTAGCTATGATGAAAGGGTCCAATTAATAATCAAAATCTGACTTCCGCTCTGCCTCCTATCTTAAAATGATAGCGTTTCATTTGTCAGTAGGTAATGAATTTTATTGCCGGGCTCGGATATAACCTTTGCAGCAATCGAAACTTATGCCGATTGCGTCGCATAATCTTTACTAAATAGAAGAATGATATGGAAGATTGAAGAGTAATTTTATATACATGATTTAACTTATTATATACCTGAATATATTAATGACGTAGGACTTGAGCATAGTAATGCCTTATAAAACCCACTCCAATCCCTGAACTATTCATTAAAGAATAATGACTGCTCCACAAAATTTCAAAGGTCTCGCTGTAGACACGCCAGAAAACTGGTCAAACCCAAAGATTACAGAATATAAGAGAAAGGAACTTCTCCCTCATGATGTTATAGTTAAAACAATTGCATGTGGTATTTGTGGGAGTGACATTCATACGATGAAAGGTGGATGGGGTCCATATAATAGACCAGATTTGGTAGTTGGTCATGAAATTGTTGGTACTGTTGTTGAATTGGGTAATGCCGTTACAAGCATTGCTCTTGGTCAAAGAGTTGGAATTGGTGCCCAGAACTCTGCTTGCAGAGAAAACTGTAAAAGATGTTCCAATGGGATGAATCCAAGATGTTCTAAAGCTGTTGGTACTTACAATTATTTAGATACCAAGAGTGGAGGTTATGTCACTCAAGGTGGTTACGCCAACTATGCTACTGCAGATGAAGATTACGTCTTCCCAATCCCCGAGAATATTGAATCCATCCACGCTGCTCCTTTAATGTGTGCTGGGTTGACGGTTTTCTCCCCAATCCGTAAATACTTGGGCGATGACTTAACTGGAAAAACAGTCGGTGTTGTTGGAATTGGTGGATTGGGTCACTTGGCTATTCAATTTGCTGCTAAGATGGGTGCTGAAGTTATAGTATTCTCAAGAAGTGACAAAAAGAGAGCAGATGCCATTCAATTAGGTGCTACCGAATTAATTGCAACAGGTACTGATACAGAATGGCACACAAGATACCAAGGTAAATTGGACTTGTTGGTGTACTGTGGATCTGGAAGTGACATTGATTTTTCTCCATACTTTTCTGCTTTAGATGTTGGTGCAAAGTTCGTAAGCGCAGGTATTCCAGCTATAGGTGAAAACTACTCCATCCCTGGATTCCAATTCTGGGCCTCTGGTGCTGAATTCGTCACAACTTCTTTAGGTTCAAAGGAGGATGCAATTAAAATGCTTGAGTTGGCTTCTAAAACAGGAATAAAGCCTTGGGTTCAAACGGAAGATATCAGTGAGGAAGCTGCTCATGATGTCTTGACTAAGGTTGATGATGGTGATGTCACCTACAGATATGTTTTTACTGGATTTGAAAAGGCTTTTGATTAGCTCTGTAGGAGGGTTGGCCTTTATATTTGTGGTAACGTGTATACTTTTATATGTATTGAACATGTATACTACCATATAGCTGTATACTTAAATAATAGCATATTTAACATGTATACCATAGAATTTTACATGTATACATCTACACGCATTGATTATGAATCAGATTCACATCTATACCGTACTGATCACATTTATACTTATTCTATCTCTTGATAGAATATCTGATGTAATACACACTAGGTTGGGTACTCAATCTTTTAACCTGCATATAACACTTGATGCATATATTTTGCAGCCATTAGACGATTTTTCAAAATCATCATGTTTACCTTGCAATGATCATAATGAGTTCATATCAGTAAATATAACATAACATAGATTGCATACACATAAACTATTTAACTGGATTGGTCAACTAAAAACCAACCATTATTTAAATGCTTTATCAAACCCAGTAAAAACCATCCTATACCTAACATCCCCTTTATCAACAGCAGCCAAAACTTGTTTAGCACCCTCCTCACTAATATCCTGAGTTTGGATCCAAGGTTTCACCTTATACTTTGCTGCAACCTCAAGCATTTTCAAAGCATTAACCTTTGAACCAACAGCTGAAGGAACCAATTGAGCACCAAAACTCCAGAATTGTAAACCAGGGATTTTGAAGCTTTCCCCAACAGCAGGGATTCCAACGCTAACAAACTTTGAGCCTTTATCTAAAGCATAGAAATAAGGAAGAAAATCGAAATCCACTCCTGATGCACAAGAGATCACCAAATCCAATTGATCATGGTATCTTAAATGCCAATCCTTATCTGTTCCTGTTGCGATAAATTCATGTGCTCCCAATTTCATGGCATCATCTTTTTTTGCAGCTGATCTTGAAAAGACTATAACCTTTGCACCCAAAGCATTTGCAAATTGGATTCCCAAATGACCCAACCCACCAATTCCAATAATACCCACTGTTTTTCCATTCAAGTCATCACCTAAGAAATTGACCAAAGGAGAGAAAACAGTCAAGCCAGCACACATTAAAGGAGCTGCCACCTCAGATGAGATACTATCTGGGATTGGGAAAACAAATTGTTCATCTGCAATCACATGGTCAGCATAACCACCTTGAGTAACGTAGTTATTTGATTTTGCATCCACCATATTATAGGTAAATACAGCCTTATCACAATCTTGTTCTTTGTCGTGGGAACATCTTTTACAGTTCTCTCTACAAGCTGAGGAGACTGCACCAATTCCAACTCTTTGACCAAGAGCAATGGTTGTGACGGAACTACCCAATTCAACAACAGTACCAATAATTTCATGGCCACCCACCAAGTCTGACCTTTCGGCAGGACCAAATTCTCCTTTCAAAGTATGAATGTCACTTCCACAAATACCACAAGCAATTGTTTTAACTACAATGTCATAAGGATTAGTTTGCTTCTTTTTGTAAGATACAAGTTTAAGAGAGTTCCAATTCTCACCCTCACCTATTCCAAACCCTTTGAAATATTCTGGAGCTGGCATTATAATGTGTTGGATTATAGATGATTAGTTGATAACAATGAGAAGGTTCATAATGACTCTTTTATATATTTTATTTAGAGTTTCTCGTGCATGTTGCTACATTAACTTGAGGCAGAGCTGAGCGTAATGAACCCTGAAAATCCGGTGTCTACTCCACACTGGCTTAAATACATAAAAGAATGCTCAGTAAAGATGGAGGTGTACCGTGATGGGAGAACTCCGCAAACTGTCTAAGTATCTCTGTTATTTCATCTGCTGTAATCAACATCAAGTCGGGCCAATATGAGTCCCAGAAGAGGGTACAATTCAAAGCACTACATGAGTGTAAGGCTAACAGGAAGGAGTGTAAAGCTTAGTAGGGGAGAGGATCGACTTCTACAGTCTTCTTGAAAATTAAAAAATAAGTACAAAGGTTGAAACTTACTAGGCAAGAAGGAGCAATTGTCCTGCTCACAAATATAATCTCTAGTGTCGTGGGCAATGCAGGTTTGCAGCAATATAATTCCAGGGGTTGGATTGTACTTAGAACCTATGGTAAGTTAATTAAGCAACGTTCAAATCTAAAAAGTCCCCACCATTAGCCTTATAATTTCTTACCTCTCCAGTTTATTCTAATCATGAAAACCAAACAAAATCTTCATACATCCACTTGCCAACTTAATCCTTAACCTGGTTGAAAATCCCTCTAAGCTGCAAATTAATTCCGCAACCTGTAATGCGAATCGATTTCAATCAAACTACCACAGTGAGTGAGCAATGGGAAATATTGTACAGTACCATTATTTCCTTTAATCAGTTTAGTAGTTTATCCTTAAACAGGGTAATTGATTTTTTTGATGTTTTTCAATCAGAGCTTGTATCGTTAGAGTTGACCATGTTATTTAACTAAAGGAGTATTCATATGGGAATATTGTGTTTCATAAGAGTATCATTTTATGAGGATATCAAAGAGTGATATCAATGGTTCTTCATGAATCTTTTATCACCTTGTGAGTGTCATTGAGGTCCTGAAAATACCACACACCACATAATCTGACTTGAGATTTTTGGAGCTGTTGGTGTGAGGTTAGGCGTATTAAGTGTAATTTGTTTTCTGAGTTAAATGTACTTGTATATTACGGAGGTGAGATACATCTTATTATATCTCTAAATGAAACCTCTCAATCACTCCAAACAAGCTCCCAAAGAAATAACAACACTTGGGTAAGGTATATATTGTGAAATCTTATGGGTAAGCGAATTCCTCAGTTGCAATCAAACTCTGGCTAATCATGGACTTCCTTGGAGGAGCAACTAGTTTATGTAGCTCATTAGAGTAAAGGAGTTTACTGAGGCAGGTAAATGAGTATACGTGATAGTGTTAAGTGGGATGTGTACTTTATTACCTAATCAATTATTCACTTCCAAATAACCCTTTATCATATTTATACTTTTACTAATCTGAATATACTTGAACTCCAAAGGATACTAAGGAAAGGACTCAAGGATACTAAGGAAAGGACTCAAGGATACTAAGGAAAGGACTCAAGGATACTTAAGGAAGGACTCAAGGATAATCGTTTGGGTGTACGGCCCTCCGAATATTTCGGAGACCGAATCGCGCACTCTTTCTTTCCCCACGCTCACACGACCACCCCAATGTCCATAGTTAAGAAGATCCAATCAAGATCCCCTACAAGGGATCAATTAACCCTATCGAACTATCAACAGTTTAAGGTTCTTAATACAGATTTACACTTGGATGTGAATTTCGATCAAAAGAACTTGGATGGTTGGGTTAGATATACTTTACAAGGTGATGCCCATGAAGTCATACTTGATACATCGTTTTTGGTCATCAAAGACGTTACAGTTCATGACATCAAAGTTGATTATACCCTCGGTGAAAGGAAGGGGACCTTGGGTTCTGCATTGGCTATTCCTTTAGATGTTGTCTTACTTTCCAAAGACTCCAGCTCTAAATACTTTGAAAGCTCGAAGGATAACTTTGAAAGCTCGAAAGATATCTTCGAAGTTTATATCTCCTTCCAAACAACTGACAAGTGTACCGCGGTTCAGTTTGTACAAGGAGACACCGGAGAGTTTGTATTTTCGCAATGTCAAGCAATCCATGCTAGAAGTTTGTTTCCATGTTTCGACACTCCAGGAGTGAAGTCGAAGTATAACTTTTCATGTACTTCAAAGTATGAATGTTTGATGAGTGGGAGACCTGTAGAGGAGAAGAATGTTGAGAACACTTACAAGTTTTCTCAACCAGTCCCTATCCCTTCATACCTCGTCTCAATTACGTCTGGAAAATTGAAAAATGCTCCGATTGGTCCAAGGTCCTCCGTACACACCGAAGAGCCAAACTTGGCTGCATGTAAATGGGAATTTGAACATGATATGGAGAATTTCCTTCAAATTGCTGAAGGATTGATTTTTGATTATGAATGGGCAACCTTTGACATTCTTGTACTTCCATCAAGTTTCCCGTATGGAGGTATGGAGATCCCAAATGTCACTCAAGTAACCCCAACTTTGATTAGTAAGGATAGGACTCAAGTGAAGGTGATTGCTCATGAATTGTCACATTCTTGGTCCGGGAACCTTGTAACAAATTCTTCATGGAGTCATTTTTGGTTGAATGAAGGTTGGACAGTTTACTTGGAGAGAAGAATCTTGGGTGTGATTGCAACAAGAGAGAAATTGGCCCAAGGAAAAAGTCTTGGTGAAGCTACTGCTTATGGGGAGCTTGAAAGGAACTTTGAGGCAATCATTGGATGGAACTCGCTTAGTGAATCTGTCAATGAAGTGGATCCAAAATTCACAAGTCTTATTTGGGATTTTTCAGATCCTAATTCAGATTCAGATGATGCTTTTTCCAAGGTACCTTATGAAAAAGGATTCAATTTCATTTTCCATATCGAGAGGAAATTGACCCTTGAAGTTTTCAACGGTTTCATCAAGCATTACTTCACTAAGTTTAGATATTCTTCGTTAGATAGTGCGGAATTTGTGAATGAGTTATACCAATTTTTCCCAGATAAGAAAGATGTGTTGGATAGTATTGATTGGGAAACTTGGTTGTTTGGTGAAGGTTTACCTGAGTATCCTAACTTTGATACCAAGTTAGCTGATGAGGTGTATGAATTGGCAAGTAAATGGGAAGCATATATTGAAGAGTTCAATACCGAATCCACCTCCGATATCACAACCACCTCCGATATCACATCCACCTTTGAAGACATCACCACCTTCTCAATTAACCAAAGAATCTTATTGCTCGATTCCTTACAAAAACTTGCTTTCCCAGTTGAAATCGCAAGATGTCTTCCCAAGGTTTACCCAACCTTACATTCCACCACTAATACGGAAATTCTTACTAAATGGAATGCTCTCTTGATAACCTATTCCAATTGGGATAGAAATGCAGACCAAGTTGTTTTCTTTTCAAATTGGTTGGGTACCGTGGGCAGAATGAAATATGTTAGACCTGGCTATAGATTGTTGAAGGTGAGTATTGGTAGAGAGTTTGCATTGGAGGTTTTTGAAAAGTTCCAAGCTGTATATCATCCGATTTGTAGAGCAATGGTTAAAAAGGATTTACAATGAGTTTTGAAGGATTAGCTGCAAATATTAGAATGAACCGAAATTAGCATCTGAATAATAAACTTTAGAATAGATTGGAGCAATTTCAATGTTTTTTGCTTATAGTTGAGAATAGATGAAAGAGTAACAATGTAGATTTTGCAGCCAAACTAACGGGTACTCTACTAACAGGTACTTTTGACAAAACATGACTTAATACTTATTGGTATTGAGATATGGTGTACCTTCAAATAAGTGAATTTAAAAGTGTATTTCGAGTCGGATAAGTACATTTCAAAGTCGGATAAGTGCATTTCAAGTTGGATAAGTAAAAGTTCCATAAGTGCATTTCAAAGTTCCATAAGTGCATTCCAAAGTCGAAATCAACTGATGATATTGACCACTAATAGCTTAACAATACGTTCCTACAACTTACAATATTCTTCCTAGAGTTGACACATATGCTCAAATGTAATCACAATGAACCCTTCAAAATTCTTCAAATTCAATAAATCCAACATTGCACCCTTAGAATTCATCTTAAAGATTAACGGACCTCTTTCAAAGTCAACTTCCAACCGGACAAAGTCAACTTCCAACCGGACCTCTTTCAAAGTCAACTTCCAAAACCTCTTCAAAGTCAACTCTACATCCCCCTTTGGCTTACTAAGCCTTTGATTTACTCCAGCTTTTCCAGACGATTGTAAATCCCCACCGAGCATTCCATGAGCTTTTACTAACGCAAACTAATCGGTGTTTGAATAGACAAGCATAAGAGTTACAATGTCTGAAAATACAAGATTGATCCCAGTGAGATCAGGTGTAGTTGATAGAGCAGTTGAACTTGCCAATTCAGGACGAGTTGATTCTGGCCTTGGAGAGATCAGCCGGAATACAAGTTTCGATCGGTTATCGGAACGTGGTAGACCCCCATTATATTCGATTCCATCATCACATTCACTTATTGAAGCAAGTAGCGCTCCTCTTAAGTCAAAGACATCCAACCCAAACTTCAATACGTATGCCTATTGGTCATATTATGTCCCCATTTTGACCTGGTTACCCAAATATAATGCTAGGGAATCCCTTCTTGGTGACTTTCTCGCAGGTATCTCCTTGGCGCTGTTTCAGATGCCACTTGTGATGTCATTTGCAACACTGTTGGCACATTTACCTCCACAAGCTGGACTTTATTCCATAGTGATTGGGGCCGTTGTTTATGCCATTCTTGGTTGTGTGCCAGTGATGGTAGTTGGAGCACTGCCTTCAACTGCCTTAATCTTTGGACAAACCATTGAAACCATCCGTGGCGAAACGGCCTATACCGACTTGACTGCATTGGAAATTGGAAGTGCCATTTCCGCTCTTGTTGGTGGTATTTTATTAAGTAGTGGATTATTAAGATTGGGTTTTTTGGATAATGTATTGAGTAGAGCATTGTTAAAAGGATTCATAGCTGCAATGGGGTTTATTATGATTATAAATGAACTTGGGATTGAATCTGGGGTGGAAGTGAAAAGTAAAAGTACCGTTGGGAAATTGATTTTCTGGTTGCAAAATCTAGATTCAATTCATAAATTTTCATCAACCATATCAACAATTGCATTAACCATTGTTTTGGTGATTAGATATTTCAAGATCAAATGGATACCAAAGTATAAGAATTTGGTCTATATTCCAGAACTTTTGTTAATGGTGATTGTATCAACAGCATTATCATACAAATATGATTGGCAATCAAAAGGAGTTGAGATTATTGGTGGTGTTGCATCTTCATCTTCAAAACTTGTCATAACAAATCCTCTTAAAGTTGCAAAACTTCCGTTGTATGGTAGATCGTTCACAACGGCTTTACTTTGTACTATTCTTGGATACTTTGATTCTGCAACAGCAACAAAAGCTTTAAGTGCTCAATATAATTATCCAGTGTCACTGAATAAAGAATTGATTGCCTTGGGTGCAACCAACATTGTAAATGGATTGTTTGGAGGATTACCTTCGTTTGGTGCTTTTGGAAGATCAAAGATCAACTTATTGGCAGGAGCCACCACTCCAATGGCTGGTTTTGTAATGGCCATAGTTACTATCATTTCAATCATTTACTTGTTACCAATGTTATTTTATCTTCCTGAATGTGTGCTTGCGTTGACAACCACAATCATAGGTATAACGGTTTTACAAGAGGTGCCTCAAGATTTACGATTCTTTTGGAGTATTAGAGGTTGGGATGAAATGATCACCTTTGGGGTTGTGTTTGTAACAACCATTGGTTGGAGTACTTCTGCTGGTGTTTCCTTAGGTGTATTGATTGCAATTGTAAGGGTAATAAAACACAGTTCAAGGTCAAGAATCCAAGTTTTGGGTAGAGTTCCAAATACAAACGTTTTTAGAAACGCTGATGAAATCACGGAAGAGTTATTTGGAGATTCAAGAAGTAACGACTCAGTTGACTCAAAGGTTTTTGGACAAGACGACCATTCACCAGAAGCTGCTCATATAGAAAACATCCATGGAGTGCTCATTGTGAAAATCCCAGAGCCATTGACTTTTACAAACATTGAGGATCTTAAAAGCAAACTAACAAGATTTGAAAGGTTTGGGACCTTGACCATCCACCCTTCCCAAAAACTGACAAACTCGAAGATTTCAACCATTATTGTTGATTGTAAAGGAATGAGTAGAATGGATTCTAGTGCTACTCAAGTTCTTTATGAGATTGTGAAAAAGTATACAAGTGCAGGGGTTTCGATTTGTTTTACAAGAGTTCCTGTGGATCAGGAGATTAGAGATAAATTTAGAAGGTCGGGTATTCTGGATTTGGTCAACCAAGGGTTTGGCGATGTTTTGTTTAGTGTGGGTATGGGGCCTGGTTTTTTTTTAAGTATTGACAGTGCTTTAAGAGCTGTGTCGGTGTAGCTGTGGGAGGTTGACGGTGTAGCTGTGGGTGGTTGACGGTATAGACTGTGGGAGGTTGACGGTATAGGCTGTGGGATGTTGTAGTGAAGGTATAGACTGTGGTGAGACTTTAGTTGCCCCGTATTGACTACGGTGAGACTGCGGTGAGACTTGACCATATAGACTGTGGTGAGTGTTTGAATGACCGTAGTCTCTGCGGAGTCTTCAACTGACCGTGTAGTCTCCGTGGGAGGCTTTAGTGACCATATAGACTGTGGTGAGACTCTGACGGTGTAGACTGTGGTGAGACTTTAGTGACCGTATAGACTGCGGTGAGACCGCGGTAACACCTCGGTGAGACTTTAGCGACTGTATGTGGTGAGGCTTTAGTCTCTGTGGGAGTCCTTAAGTGACCGTAGTCTCTGTGGGAGGCTTTAGTAACGGTATAGACTGTTGTTGCTTCAGTGAATTTTCTGCGGAGTCTTAACTGATAGTCTCCCTGGGAAGCTTAACCGAGTGCGTACGCAATTGTAAAGCTTGGAGACGTTAATGGAGGCGAGTTCGCAGCACTAGATTTTTATCACCAGACTTGCGCAGTGTTTAAACCTTAGGATACTTGACGTAGACATTAGACAACTTATACTTTCACACTGTGATGAAAGAGATACTGCAAGCAGTAAGAATTATAAATGAATCAATTCCCTTTATCTCCATATCCTCTATATACATATTGTACTAACATATTACCAACACACATATTGTACCAATAAGTTGGCAACATTTTGTCAACATTTTGTCAACTACTTCGAACCCCTCGTTCGCAACTAAAATCGACATTCACAAATAATCCACTTCTTCATCCTCCTGGTTCATCTTATCTTTTGCTCTTAAGCTCACGTGACCGATCTGTTAAGTAATTTGCACCAATCAATAGTGACCCCACATGAAGACACACAGACTATTATCAACGGCGGCCCGTCTACAGGACCAATATGCATTTTACAAGTTAGTACTGGAAACCAAAATACCCAAAAGGCCCATCTTCCAAGGTAAATATACGATAGATACACTCTCCGCTGAAGAGAGGATAGCCAAGGTGTTTGGAGGTCGAATCAAAGGAGAAACCAGGAAGTCGTCGAGTCGGATCACACGAGGGTTGCCTCTAAAAATCGCAGGGGTCACTGTACCTGCGAAACCAGCCGAGCCGGACAATTGTTGTATGAGTGGGTGTATTAATTGTGTTTGGGAGTTATTTAACGATGATCTTAAAGAATGGGCAGACAAGAGGAATGTGGCAGCAGAAAGGTTGGTGAAGGTTGGAGGAAGATGGCCGGAGGGATTTGATGCTCCAGTGAGGAAGTTGAACCGGGAGAATTTACCTTTAAGTATGATTGATGTGAAGATTGAAGAGATGGAGCATAAGCTGGATGAGGAAGAAGCTTGGGGGAATGCTCCGGTGAGTATGAGGGTTTTTGCGGAGATGGAGAAGAAAATGAAGGAGAGGAAGGTGAAGGTTATGTGAGCGTAGCGAACATAACCTGAGCGTAGCGAACATAACGTGAGCGTAGCGAGCATAACGTGAGCGTAGCGAGCATAACATATGAGATGCTACGTTGCGAACATAACATATGAGACGTTGTGGCGAACACAACATATGAGATGCTACGTTGCGAACATAACATATGAGATGCTACGTTATGGCGAACATAACATATGAGATGCTATGTTATGTGAGCGTAGGTTGGTGGTTATAAAAGTACAGAGATGGTGAATTTGAATTCAGTACAGAAGGATGAAAGTTGGCTTCTTGAGGCTTACGCGTCTACAGAGGAAGTATCATCCCATATCAACGTTTATGGACCACAGGCAACTGTACAACAAAATTAAGTTGAGCATTATTTAAAGATCTTGAACATGGAATGACTAGATAATTAAAAATGTTAGCATGCAAAATTCCAAGTGATTGAAATTGAAGTTGATTGAAGATCTTAGAAATACAAGTTGATTGAAGATCTTTGGTAAAACAGAAGAAAACCATATTGAAGAGAGTTTCAAGACTTCCAATGTGTACCAGATTAAAGGTAGTTGAATGGAGCATATTTCCTTATCATCTGGGTTGCCATTTAAACATCATCAAGGGTCTTTAAATTGTCTTGATAAGAGTCAAGGATAAGTCTGCTCTCGAAATTGAATGAGCCACTTGTCTCTCACTCCTGGTTGTGGTCCACGTATAATGTTTGAAGATGTCGAGATTGGTGAAGAGCTTCCAAGTGTAAATCAGATAAATCATCTCGATAGATCTTTAGATAGCTTCATTATTACAATCTAATGGTAGACCCAAGTAGGTACCCGGGTTGATCTAAAATTCTGAGACAAGTAGGAGGTCTATTGGGGTATTTAGGATTGGTGTGCTTAGTACTCTGGTTATGCTTGATAATATTCAGCATATTGTAAAGAGACCTTGTTACAACTTGAAATAGTCTTCATTTGACTACAATTCATTATTCTAAATTTATACGATAAAATATACATTTTGGTATTTAACTATTTAGTATTCGTTGTCCATGGACAGGTGCCAGTTGAAATGTGACATTCCAGTTGATGTGTCATGCGGTTTATAACTTATGCAATAACTTATGTCATGCCGATAACTTATGTCCAGTTTGTATTAAAACCACACATACGTGTGAATCATTCCAATTCAATTCCCTTCTCTTTATAAAAAACCTTTGCCTCTTCAATTTGTCCTAACAATTCCTTATACTTATCTTCTTTATCCTTGAAGGTGAAGACCCCCCAACCCAAGGTAGCCAAGGCATACGAACCGAATGTTACTATAGTCCAGAATGGTAAATATGGTAAGATTTCACTATGGAATGAATCTGTGGTTGGGATCAAACGCGTATATAAAGCAAAATAAATGGCTGAGACAGTGAAACCTGCCAATAACGTTTGAGTAGCCTTGGTCATGGTGAAATGGTGTGTGAAAAGTGTACGTTGGAGTTTATTGAAAAGTGTACGTGTTTTTCGTTAGCCAGGGTGGGGTGGATGCAGGATTTGCATCCAATAGGAGAAGAGGCTGAAGATAAACACAAGAGGCATAGAAAGTAAAAGCCGTGGCTTCTCATGAGAGTGTTATGATAGAGAATAGTTGGAGATTGGAAGAGATTACCTGACCCGTCGAACTTCCCAAGAATAACAAACCTTTGAGGTACTGTATAGATACTGTATAGATCGTTTAACCTGTATCGTTTAAACTACTGCATGTTGAAGAGCCGTATGGGGATCTTTATTTCAACTTTGGGCGCAGTCATTGATCATGATCTTCCTCTGAACAGATGATTTTTATTATTGATTAATGACATGATCTTTCTCTCAACATTATGTATACTATAGGAATGACTAGTTAATGTTGGCTAAATATTCCTTGGGTTTACGAAGTTTTAATGTACTTTTATACGACTCTTTCGTTTTACTTTGCTCTCATCTCCTTCTCCTATTTTATTGAGGTTGTTTGCTCACCTCTCCTCCTATTTTATTAAGCGTTTGCTCACCTCTCCTCCTATTTTATTGAGGACGTTGAATTGGCTGCGAAATGAACATGACTCTGAACTTCACATTCAAGAGATAAAATACTACGGAGAATCATGTGTAAGCCTCAGGAAGTGACATCACCATATAGTTGAATTTACTGTTCAGACGATACCATTCTACCCTAATTTATTATTCGAATGTGAACCCCACTCCAACACACTGTCCATTCTATCTTAATACTTCTATATCACCCCCCGATTACTTCTAATCTAAGCTTATCTGAACTTGACCCCCCTGGAACCTAAACTAACTTGGCCCCTAAATTGACTTGCCCCTAAATTGACTTGGCCCATAATTAACTTTATATTTATTACATATACATGGCCGTGCCTGTATAAAAGTGAATAGGTCTACTTCCTTTAAAGCACATTAAACTGGAAGTTTGCAAATTCGATGATTTTGAAGATGACTGCTCTACATTCTAATACAAATACATATTTATACAATGACTATTAAATCTTTAAACTGAACCTTCAACTTCAAGGTGGTGTAGTATACTGCTACCTTTTGAGTAATAATGAAAACCTTAAATACTTTCAAGTATGAGATTGCACTGAGTTCCAATGAGTTCGTTTGTGGTTTGTTTGTTTGTTTGTTGGTTGGTTGTTGGTTGGTTTGTTGGTTCGTTGGTTCGTTCGTTCGTTCGTTCGTTCGTTCGTTCGCTCGCTCGCTCGCTCGCTCGCTCACTCACGCACTCACTCCTCCTCCTCCTCCTCCCCCTCCTCCTCATAAAGCCCATCCTGCTTAATATACCCCAATAACCCCTTCAACTTCCCCAGAATATCCACATTCACCTCATCTAATTTTGTCAAAATAGTCCTCTCGTCAACAACCAACTCTTCCTCCTCTTCATCTTCCTCTTCCTCAATCACACCATCTTCCTCATCCTCATCCTCCTCTTCGGTGTAATCCGTATTGATAATCTTGTAAATTTTATTCTGGTCAAAAGGTTCATCTTTTGCAATGCGATTCAACTTATACCGCACGATTCTTCTCACCACCTGCATGGTTTGTCTATTAATCCAACCATCTTGAAAATCCACCTTATCTCTAAGAAAATCTTTAGTCATTGACTTCTGGTAATCTTCTAGGATTGTTGTTATATCTAAATCAAGAAGATCTCCAATTTGAAAGGTTACGGTCGATGGAAGGGAAACCCCGTTGAAAAATAAAAGTTCCGAGATCAAAATCTTATCGGCGGACGGAGTGCCTCTAATTGTAGTTGGGACTATTCTCTGAACCTCTCTATTTTTCTGGAACTTCAACCCGGGGATTCTGAAATATTCACTTTGATACACCCAGAAATCAGAATGACTTTGAGGATCAACTCCATATTTGATGTTGCAGAATCTCCATGGCCCACTTTTATAAAGATACAGTACATATGGTATCGCCTGTTTAAGGTGCTTGCTCTTGGATGTATCTTCATCTCCAGAGACCAAATCTTCAAGTTGTTTCCGTAACCATATTGGCTTGATTTCAAAAAGACTCCGCAACCATTCAATACATTTGAAAAGACCGGAATCGGGGGCAAGTTCCTTTAAACTCTCAACCAATTTCTCGTTAGGTAAAAGGGGTATTTCCGATCCAAAGTCCACCATTTTAGTATACAACTTCACGGTGTTCCTAGTTGATACAACCTTGATTTCACCACTAGCAACATCCTTGACTGCAGTAGTATATGGATTCTTCAGGTATTTATAATCAAAAGGAAATCTAATGGATGAAAAAACTGGTGGTGGGGGTAATTCATGATCCACATTGATGAAATAATCTTTCTCTGTGCTTATGAAATCATCCATATTCACCAATCCTTCATGTGATTGAAAGAAGTTGTCAATATCTGCAAAATTGTTCAGGTTTAAAAACAGCCTATTGAACTGTTGTACTGTTTTATTATTCTTGGTGTTGATTTGGAAGTCAGCAATAGATTTGAACAGATATGTTTTATCAATGATTGCAACAGGGTTGACCTTGATACTACTTGAATTGGTGGAATTGATGAGATCACGAATCCTTTTCTTTTCAAAATCAGCAGGAAGAGATTTCTTGGGGATGGAAATCTTAAGTAAGATCTTCTCGTTGTTACTGAAGGATGATTGAATTGGATGATGGAAAGCATCATTCCGAAGTTTAAGTTCAAGAATGTTGGGACTATCTTCCGAGGAGTTGACCACTTGGGCTATTTTAGACTTTCCACCGATCATGGTGGTTGCTTTGGCCGTGTTGTTGATTATGAGTGGGTACTCCACGGATGCCACATGAGGAATATCCATGGAATATTTGTTGGACATGCTGGAGTTTATGATGGGAGATTGTCAATGGAGGGTTGAGATTGGATCTTGCAGCTTTGTAAGTGCTTTCTAAGATGAGTATCAAGTTTTGATACAAGCTTTGATTATTGATACAAGCTTTAATTATTGATACAAGCTTTAATTATTGATCCAAGTATTGAGTATTGATCCAAGTATTGAATATTGATCAAAACTTTGATTATTGATCCCAGCTTTGATTATCGATCCCAACTACTATTTATCCCAGCTACTATTGATCTTGCAAACTTTATGAGCTAGATCCTCTTGTACTTCTCTCCTAGGTAATACTTCAAGTTAATTTACCTAGAATAAGCTTCCTTTTCAACTTCAACCAAAATAACCTTTTTAAATTAGTCCCTAATAAATCAAAACTAATTTTGACAGCTCAATTGTAAACCTTAAGGATTGTATTTATCGACCGTCTCAATTGATCTATATAATCTTGGGTTGTTATGATTAGATGCTTGCAACGCGCACTGCAACATCATTTGGGCACGTGACCGCTGAAATTTCATTTTGCACCCATTGAAGAAGCACCCATTGAAGACGCTCCCATTGAAGACATAGATAACTGAAACTAAGTGGTGGTAAATAAGTGAAGTTTTGTTAATACGTTTTAAGTATATAAAAAATGTAAATTATTGCATTTTAGATATACTTTAATTTTTCGTTTTACTTTAGGAAGACTATAAATGTATCAACGACCTTGGTTGAATCGCCTCTAAGGTGGATATTTCAAGTTATTAATTTTTTTTATAAATTTGTCAAATGAGTTTAACAGGAATTTATTACTGTGGGATGAATGGTTGCAATATTCAGATAGATCAGTGTTACATGAAAAAATGTCTTGGTAGGAAGTACACCTTAGGAGGCTTTTGCAGCCATTTCTATTTCACCTCTTAATTTTGGAGTATCAGGTTGTAGTTTTAATAGGCATTGACGAGATCCTAGTTTTGAAGTTATCTTATCAATGACCAGCCCTGGCAATGACTTTTACTTTTTTTTTTATCTTGACAAGGTCCTGGCAATGTCTTTTTTTAATTTTTTTTAATTTTTTTTATTTTTTTTTAATGTTTTTTACTTTTTATCTTTTCATTGGCCAGTCCTGTTTTTTACTTTTTATTTTATCATTTACCAGGTCAATACCTTTTACTTTATCTTAACAATCTTACCATGATACTACCAACTCAAACATGTATAGTAAGAGTACCAATAACAATATTAGAAATGGATCAACAATCTCTAATATACTCTTTTCTTTTAATCTGACTTCATATGTTTTTCCAGATAATTCTTCCAATCCAGGTTCATTTGATTCATTCAGTTCAATTTCGTATTCTTTTTCTTCAGGTTTGTCTTCTTCAGGTTTATCTTCTTCCAATGCAGGTTGTTCTTCTTCCAATACAGGTTTATCTTCTTCTTCGGGTTTATCTTCTTTCAATATAGGTTCATATTCTTCTTCTTTTTCAGGTTCACATACTTCTTCTTCAGGTTGATATTCTTCTTCTTCTTCAAGTTCATATTCATCTTCTCGAGGTTCATCTTCTTCCAATACAGGTTGACATTCTTCTTCTAATCCAAATTCGCATACTTCTTCACCAGGTTCAAATACTTCTTCTCGTTCACATACTTCTTCTCCAGACAACTCTTCCAATACACCATATTCCTCATGCAGCTCAACATTCCCTTTCAATTCTCTCAAATCAACCTCCTTTTCCTCTTTAAATGGTAACTTCTCATTGCTCTCAGGCATCGTACCTATAGTACTAAAAGAACCAAAGTAGACAGAATCACTTGAATTTATTGAGATCATTCCAATTGAGTCACTAGAAAGTGATTCATTGGATTTATTTAACTCAATGTAAGGTTTCTCATCCTTAAGCTCATCAATCTTAATCTCTTTATTAAATTGGGATTCAAGAGATTGCTTCATTGGTTCCTCACAAGGGTTCACAGTTTGAATTTTACTGGAAATTCTAACTATACCATCCTCGACTCTCCGTTTGAATTCTTTTGAATCAAGAATTGAAATGGAAATAGCATTATTATGAATGCTTGGGGTCAAGGATTCTTTTGTCCGTACTACAATCGATGAAACATCTTTTGGCTTTTCGGTACTTGCCTTTGTGGATGTTGTTTCAAAGAAGTTAATAAGTCTTTTAACTGGACTATTGGTGGAACTGTGGAGATTGATATTTTTGCGGAGATTTGGTTGGTAGGTGAATCTTGCAAGATTGGAAGTTGCAGAGGGTTTGTTTTGGGTTGTAATTGGATTGGATGTCTTTGGAATTGGGGCCTTAATGTCAAAGATTGAAGCGGACTTTGACTCAATATCGTTTGGAATGGTGTCAAAGCTGTTTGGAATTGAAGCGGACTTCTGCTTAATCTCGAAGGTATTCTCAATTGGAATGCAATTGAGCTCAATCAAGGTATTCTCAATTGGAATGCAATTGAGCTCAATCAAGGTATTCTCAATTGGAATGGATGGATCGATTTCAAGTGTATTCTCAATTGGAATGAACTTGGGCTCAATGATGAAGGTGTCTTGAATTGGAATGGAAGGCTCAATGTCAAGGGTTTTTTGAATTGGAATCGATTCAATCTCTAAGGTATTTTGAATTGGAATCCATTCAATCTCTAAGGTATTTTGAATTGGAACGTAAGACTCAATATCAAAGGCATTAGGAGAGGGCTCAATCTCTAAGGTTTGAATTGGAATGAAGGATTCATCAAAAATATTTTGAATTGGAATGGGAGACTCAATATCAAAAGTATTTTGAATTGGATCAATGTCTAAGATTTTTGGAATGGACTTGGACCCAATTATGAAAGTATCTTGAATTGGATTGGAACTGGTCTCAATTTCAAAGGTAATTGGAATTGGCTCAATCTCTAAGGTATCTTGAATTGGAATCAAATTGGTCTCAATTTCAAAGATAATTGGATTGGGCTCAACGACAAAGATATTCCTTTGAATTGGAATGGAAATGTCAAAAATATCTCTCATATTGATGCTCATTAACAGTCTCATTGAACTTTTAATGATATCATTATAAGTTGGAGTAAAGGCCGTTTCAAGAGTCTTTAAAAGTGAGGTATGTTGTTCAAGCATAGTCACTTTAATAAAGTGTCTAGTATCACAATATTTAAAGACCTTTGGTGATATAACAGCCCAAATTGGGCTTTTAGGACTCATAAGAATTTTGATCATTGGGACTGATGGGATGAATCTCATCAGCTTGATTTTATCTTGAATTGGTGCCAATTGAAGAATACTTTCATTGATGTCCTGGAAAGGAATTGAGGTGGTGGAAAGGTCTTTTGTCAAAATTGGGACTAAAGACATCATACTCTTGCCCTTGTAGTAATCTGACATGGTAGTTACCATATTAGACAAATCATTTGAAAGGGTGGTATTGTAGTCATTTTCAATTGAAATGTTACTAAAGTTGTAATCATTCTCAATTGAAAGGGTGGCATAATTGTAATCATTGACAATTGAAATGTTACTAAAGTTGTAATCATTGACAATTGAAATGTTACTAAAGTTGTAATCATTCACAATTGAAATGTTACTAAAGTTGTAATCATTAATTGAAATGTTACTAAAGTTGTAATCATTGACAATTGAAATGTTACTAAAGTTGTAATCATTGTTAAGAACAAGAGAATCATTTGAAGTAAAGCTCAACTCTTTGAAGGTAGGATCTTCAAACACAAAAGTATTTTCTAAGATAGAGACCAAATTGGGGTACATAAAAGATCCCATAATAGGATCCAAAATTCTTTCCATAATACCATAAGAACCAACAGAGGCCTTTGAGCAATCATCAAATGCATCATTCAAAACATATCTAACCTTGGAAACAAGTTTCATACTTTTGTTACCAAAGGTAGTATCAATTGCATTTGTACCCAAAATCCCATTTTCAAAAATTGGGGGGTTTTCAAAAATTGGGGGGTTTTCAACAAATGAAACCTTTTGGACTTCCATAAAGGTTTCATTTAAATGATATCTAACATTTCTTTTCAAATGCTTGATATCTGCAAAGAAAGGATCAGTAAGAAGATCATCATCAGAAACAATAGCCATTGAATCTGGGTAATCACTCAACTTGACCTTCTTCAGCTTGAGATTTCTCAATTTCAATTTCCATTTCTTAGGAGCTAAGGAAATTGAATTGATTACTCTCTTTCCCAATCCATCCTTTGGAATCTTTTCGGGATAATCAAAGGAGAAAGTTAAACCATAAAATGGCTCAACAAAGGGATACTTCAATGGGTGTGGTTCCATTGGAACACGGGCATTGAAAGATGATCTTTCAATGCGGGATTCGACGTTAACAAAGTTCATGGTGGATAAAGTGTTCATTTCAGTTAAAGAAATAGGTGGGGGTTTTTAATTATTTTTGAGTTTACAAACTTGAGATTTTTATACCCAAAGTTTACAAATATAAATTTGCAACCAAGGGGTTATATGCAGGTTCAGAGTTTAATTTTGCAGCCAGTGGTGTATTTCTAGAGCAGTACGGGTGGTTAAGGATGTTTGATTTGATATATGGATTTGATATTTGAATTTTATTATGGTTTTAGTTTTATGGGTGTGAGAGAGGAAGTTTTTAGACTGTCCGAGGTCTATATTATTAGAAATATATTGGAAGCATGAAGACATAGTAGAATACTATGATCGATGTATCTTTTGATCAACCCTTTCGATATATGCATAATACACTGCCAAGATCATTGATATGATGTTATCTAAGTGTTACTCCTTCGAAGCAATTATCCTTCTTAGTAAAAAGAGTGTAAATACTATGACAATCTGGCGAAGCAAGCACTACATGCAATGTACCATTATATAGCAATGCACATAATTCTAAAACCGATGTTTCATTCGTGTTTCAAGTTTTGGATTTCCAACAACTATCTGAACTGTTTTCTCAGCTATTTACTACAACTCTCACTAACATTTGAATTTTTATGGCTGCAAAATTATGCCTACAGAATGAATTAAATAGAGTTAGTTGATACTAATAGCAGTTTGACAGTTAATTCTTTCATAGCAGTGTAGTATAATTTTGAATTAATGATGACTTTAACCCACCTAGAAACCAACCTTAAACTTGTCCATATTTAACTTTGATAATTCTTCATTCAACTCAAACCTACCCTAAACTTGAACTCTAACATTTTTCTCAGCTTACCACAACGTTCTACTGAACCGCCTTTGAGTCTAGATTCAATTTTTGGAACGTTAAGAGGCTTATTTATTGTGTCCGCCTGTCAAAATGGACATTGGGTGCATAGAACAAGAGCTGGGAAGGTACAAAACGACGTCTATTGTTTACGATTATAATTATCAGACAATGCAATCGTATTGTTCAATGCGGAATTAACAGCTTTTGAAAGCATCACCTGAAAGCATCACACCTAAAGCATCACACAGCATCACACCTTTTGAAAGCATTGAGTTTAGGATATCTGGGAAATGTCTGTGGGCAAATGGATAATCGATACAGTCAACAGATGCATACACTTACAGCTCAATGCTAAGTTAGCGCATTCATGTTGGCCCATTTTTTTGTTGAATTTGATAATGAGCTTATGGGTTTATATGAATTAGATTTGATAATGAACTTCTGGGCTTATGCTTCTCTGTAAACTTTTTGGGACGGCATTTTCCAACTTCTGCATTTCTGGCTAACTGGAAACCAATATGTACACAAAAGAGTATGCAGAAGCCGTTGCCTTATCGCTATAAATGAGGGTCAATTCCTCGTCTATCATTATACCATGAGCAATGAATGAACAAAGAATAATGAATGAGCAAAGAATGATGAATGAACAAGGAATGAATCAACAAAGAATGAATCAACAAAGAATGAATAAACAAAGAATGAATAAACAAAGAATGATGAACTCAACCATCAGTGAAAACAAGAAAACACTTACTTCTGAAGACCAAAATACCTTTCAAGATGAAACGTCCCATGTTGTGTTTGAACTTCCTGATGAATACCATGAGGGGTTCAAAATAGAGAATAAACATGTCATTCCAGGTAAGATTACAGGTAATCAATTCATTCCACTCTTTCCCGAATTAAAAGACTACGAAGATGAAATGAGTTTACGCAAATTAACAGGAATATTCGATTCGGATTCAGAATCGGATGATTGGAGGGTACTACTGGATATTACCGAAGAAAGTTCCGATGAAGGAGAGTTGTATGTACCAGAATTGTCACCAACCGAACTGGTATTTTTTCTTGTCCATAATAAGAATAACCTTGAAATCAATAAGCGCAAGGTGCTAGCTCGTAGAATTGCACTTACATGTGCATTGGGAGGCAGGGAGGTGTATAACTCTTTGAAATTAAATAATATGGAGGTTGAAAATTTGTTACCGGGTTCAACTTTAAACGGCGATATTGATGTTAGATTGTTTAGTATCATCGGACATTACCTCTTGAAATATGGTAGTGAAAATAATACACCTTGGTACCCTACAAATAGAGTGATGGATCTGATAGGTGGGAGACACATTTGGCAGGAAAAAAGAATAAAGGGAGATATTTCTGATTTGAATTGGAGTCTCTTGGGTACGTATTCGAGAATGAGATATGATAAGATTGTTATGAAGGTGGTGGTTGGATTTCTAGTGGGGTGACCCATGAGTGTTTATGAGGAGACACAGAGTCCATGAGTCTTCCAATAGCAGGCCTTCAGTATTCGTGTGTATCCATGAGTCCTTACATTAGCAGGAAGCACCTCCAGTATTCGTGTGTATCCATGAGTCATCACATTATCAGGAAACACCTTCAGATTGTGTATGCAGAGATCAAGGGATGAATTAAGGGATACAGCAAGGTCGGTTTTGAGTGTTATTTTATGCAACTTGGAGCATTGGCTGCAAAACATAAAAATAAATCCCGACTCGTAGTAACTAGATCGATGAGATTTACAGTGAGATTGGCAGGTAAGATTAGCACCTTAAAAGATCAACGCATAACTTTGAAACACACAACTTACCACACAACTTTGAAACACACAACATACAAAAGTCAACACACAACTTTGAAAGATCAGCACAAGTTAGATTAGCTTCCAAATTAATAAATAATATTAAAGACGAATAAAATCCAATCCTGACCATTTAAACTAAATTACTTCTTCTCCGAATTGAACTCTAATTAATGGCTGCAAATATATGCAGCAGTCACGTGAAGATTAGGGTGCAAGGGGTAGATTCTAAAGATAAGGAGGGGGAATAAAGATGGGGGTAAAGAGTGAATAATTGGGGGGGGGGGGTTAAGGGAGAAGTTGGGAGTTTATTTGGGAGTGTATTATGAGCGTGGGTGGGTGGGAGTGGGGGTACGTATTAGACGGGTAGGTATTAGAAGATATGGGGTAGATGTTATAAGGGTAGATGATATAAGGGTAGATGTTATAAGGGTAGATATTATCAGGATAGATATTAGAAGAGCAATATATTAGGGTAAATTAGGTGACAGGTATGTAATTGAACATGAACTACTTACAAGATGAAGACCATAGAGAGGACAATATGTCGATTTAAAATAATCAGCCTTGTATATTCATATTATAACTCTGTATATTATGTAAAACCAACCTCACTCGTATATTCCTATTACAATATATCATGTGAAACCTCTTGAGTCAGATTGATGAATCTAGATCCTCTTTACGTTACATAAGCATGTGGAAGATTGATAAGAACTTAATTACCCCTGAAGTTATACTCACCCACACCCCTGAACACACCCTAGGAGGACACATGAACTAAGGCTAATATACACGCATTCTTCAAGGAATACTTTAGTTTAACTAGATATTGGTAACATTTTTAATATTCTGGCTAATTTGCAGCCTAGTCCCAGAGTGAACTTTAACACTTGAGTGTTGATTGCTTGAAACTTGTGCCTCAGCTATACCTCAGTAGACTCGATGTTATTATCTGAATCCAGTTCTCCAACAACACCAGCAACAACTTCCCAAGATGAAAGTGAAAGTGGGTTTGAAACAACAACTTCCCAAGATGAAAGTGAAAGTGGGTTTGAAACTCCAGATGAAACTCCAGATGATGATATGATTGATCATTTGACCAATCAATTCAATCAATTTATTGTCAATGATGAAGTGAAATTCCGTTCAATGACTGAAAGAAGGGCTCATGAGAAGTTTCTTGATGATTTAAGTCATGATGAGTCTGGTCAGGATCTGAAACGCATGAATATTGTGGGTATTGAGAATTCAGATACAGATGAAGATTGGACGGAGGTTCTGGATGCTCATGAAAGAAAGAATAGTGTAGAAAGTGCAAGCACTGTTGAAACGTACAATGACCCAGAAACAGAACAAACTAAGGTAGAAACTTTGAAAGGATCAAATGTTAAGGTAGAGTCATTGAAAGGACCAACTAAGGAAGAAACCCTCAAGACCAAACCCCCCATTGAAGATCTTCAATTGACTTACCAAACTGAATCTTCTCATTTAGATAAAGATTCCGATTATGAAGTCCCAACCTATCCCTCAGAAGTTATAATCAATCTCCAAGATAATGAAAAGTTTGTTACTCCCTCAAAATCATCAAAGATAATATCCTTCTTAAATACGATGAAACCCTTCCTCCTCGATAGTACAACTAGATATTTTACATTAAGAATAGCAATTGCGTGTGCTCTTGGTGGTAGGCCGCAATACCATTCATTAAGGTTAAGAAATGTTGAGCAAATGATTCCAATTGCATTTAATCGAAATAAACTAAATGTTTCAAAAATGTGTGCAATCGGTCATTATTTATTGAAGTATGGGTATGAAAATGACACATCTTGGTATGCTTCAAATAAGGTTGTTAAATCCATTGGTGGGGCTTATGTTTGGGCAGAAAGGTCAAGGGGTCGTATTTCAGAAGTTAAATGGAGGATTCTTAGACAATATTCCAATATGAAGTATGAGGAGGAGGTTATGGAAGTTGTAAGGGATGTTTTTGGGGTGTAGTTAGGAAGTTGATGAACAATCCCCGGGCCGTATTTAATCTTCCATCATCTATTTAATTTTCCATCCTAGGTTGTACTTCCTTATAATATTTTTGTTAGATTTTTAGTGTACCCTTAGATTTTTAAAATCAGGTGTCTCTGTCATGACACATACAGTCAATTTTAGGTGTCAACTTGAAAATCATATAGGTCAAGAATTGCCATCATATCTGTGAAGATGCTAATGTTTAATGAGATGTCTAATTAGGTGTTTAATGAGGTGTTTAATTAGGTGTTTAATAATGTGTTTAATGAGATGTTAATGAGATCATGTAAAGATATTTAGCTAATGAAAGTAATGGAAATATTATAATGCAAATCCACAGTATAGGTTCTTAATATGGTCCTCAGAATGGCTGCAAAAATAAGCATAGAAAAAAAAGTACAAACTCTTTTAATGCTTTATAATTGGCAGAACCAAAATGTAGAGAAATATCACCTATTATTATAAAGGAACATGTAGAGATATAATACCTACTATTATAAAGGAACATGTAGAGATATAATACCTACTATTATAAAGGAACATGTAGAGATATAATACCTCTTATAAAGGACCACAGAATAATACCTTTTAATCAAAAACACCTAATAAAGATCAAAACTACATTTTTTATATATCACAATCGCTCTCGCTCTTAAGACTACTTGTATGTCCAAAGTGTAGCATTTCATGCTACACTTCATCCTCGCTCTCGCTCTTAAGACTACTTGTCCAAAGTGTAGCATTTCATGCTACACTTCTTCCTCGGCCATATGGCACTTACATAAGCTCAGAAAATCGGAAATAAATGGCCGATCTCAAAAACATCTCAATTGATTCAATCAATCCAATGAAACCATGTTATTTCAAACATTTCCGTTCTCGGATAGTCAATTCCAACAATATACATCTACCCCTTTCAATCTATCAAACAAAAATCCTTCCAAAGTATTGAAATCTACATCCGAAAGCTACCCTTTCATCTCTCACGTGCCTCCACAATTGGGCTTTCACCCTTGCCGCAATACATTGAGCGTCGAACCTATAAAATTCCTCCATTTCCTCGAATTTTCAAATATATTCAACAATGTTACAAATTAAGAGATCATTATCTGCCTCTGCCACCAATGCCTACAAGGTTGCCGTTTTAGGAGCTGCCGGAGGAATTGGACAACCATTATCATTATTATTGAAGCTTAACCATAAGGTTACTGATTTGGCCTTATATGATTTAAGAGGTGCCCCAGGTGTTGCCGCTGATGTTTCGCACGTCCCAACCAATTCCACTGTTAAAGGTTACGACCCAGAACTGATCAAGGAAGCTTTAACTGGTGCTGATGTTGTTGTTATCCCAGCCGGTGTCCCAAGAAAGCCAGGTATGACTAGAGATGATTTATTCAATACCAATGCCTCTATTGTTAGAGACTTGGCCAAGGCTGCTGCCGATTACTCTCCAAACGCCGCCATTTTGGTCATTGCTAACCCAGTCAATTCCACCGTGCCAATTGTATCTGAAGTTTTCAAGTCCAAGGGAGTTTACAACCCAAAGAAATTGTTTGGTGTAACCACCTTGGATGTGTTGAGAGCTTCCAGATTTGTTTCGGAAATCTCCAACACCAACCCAGTCCATGAACAAGTTGCTGTTGTTGGTGGTCACTCTGGGATCACCATTGTTCCATTATTGTCTCAAACCGAACACAAGAGTTTGGCTACTGATGTTAGAGATGCTTTGGTCCACAGAATCCAATTCGGTGGTGATGAAGTTGTCCAAGCCAAGAACGGTGCCGGTTCCGCCACCTTGTCTATGGCTCAAGCTGGTGCAAGATTCACCGGTGCTGTTTTAGATGGTTTAAGTGGTGAAAGAGATGTCATCGAACCAAGTTTCGTTGACTCTCCTTTATTCAAGTCCGAAGGTGTTGAATTCTTCTCTTCAAAGGTCACTTTGGGTAAAGATGGTGTACAAACCGTTCACTCTTTAGGAAGCTTGAGTGATTACGAAGAAGGTTTGGTTACTGAAGCTAAGGATACTTTGATTAAGAATATCCAAAAGGGTGTTGAGTTTGTTAAGGCAAACCCATAAATCTGCAAATCGAGTTTGATTGAACGTTCATTGAGAATGACAATTCTCATTTAGCTGAGAATTACAATTCACATTGAATTGTTTATATAGTTATTTACAGAATATATGTTGTTACGAGATATGCTTTTCTCTACGTCTACCAGGTCTGGGTCCTGCATATAGTGTGGCTTTTTGGCTGCAAATATTTTTTGGATAACAGGTTGAAAGAGTGTGATGTAGTAGGTGGGGAATTTGAGGATTGAAATGTAGGGCAGTGTTGAGTTATTAATTTACATTGGGTGCTAGTTACTGACAAAACCTTGAGATTTAGATTGAGAGTATTTGATGATACTATGGAATATCTGATTCATTTTTATTGAATGATACTACTTTATGGAATAACTGATTCATTATATTGAATAATTATACTTTATTGAATAGGTGATTCTTTAGGTGATTCTTCTTCATGTAATTATTGTTACTACTCAAGGACCTCGTTGCTTAATTTTTATTGTTACTCCTCAAGGCTAAGTTACTTGATTATGTGGACTGGACTATGTCAGGTAGTTGTTTCAATGAAAGCCTACTTTTAAAATAATCCTATTTTTAGGAAAATTATGACTTTAACACAGCCCATGGAAGCCTCCACTTTTAACTTCAGCACAGCAGCCCCCACTAGTCTCCACCTCTGCAGGTCCGCTCATCTCCGGATCGGAAGGTTGAATGAGCCCGATCTCTGGTGTGGTACTGATCTCTGGTGTGGTATTAGACCTGATCCCCGGGGTGTTATTAAACCTGATCTCCGGTGTGGTATTAGACCTGATCTCCGGTGTGGTATTAGACCTGATCTTCGGTGTGGTATTAGTACAACTTCTTGATACATTTTCTGGTAAGCAAAAATTACACAATGTAGTGAACTATTCCATATAAGGAGGAATGTAGTAAGGGCTTAGTCAAGATGAAACGTTTATGATAATGTTTATAAAAACGTTTATTCTATGAATAATGAGTGACGTGATACTTTGAAGCCTTATTCAGAGATGTCTTTTAAAGTACTATACACTTTCAAAAATACCATTCGATGCTTGATCTCGAGTGATCTCGGAATTCCATTAATAATGTTCATCAAAATACTCAAACACCTCTGGACAGTTTTTTTGTTAGAGATTTGCATCCATGATGAATCTAAAAATAATGTTCCATTGCGCCTAGATTTAAAATATTTTATTCTATAGGGTTTCGATGAAGAGGTTCCTAGGTTCATTTAAAAGATGATAAACATTTTCACAAGCTTATCAATTAGAGATTACTTTTTATGCTATTGTTACTAAGAGATTTCTTCACAAATAAGCCACCAATACTACTTTACAACGATATCGGACTAAAGTAAGTTCATAAGAAGTTTGGTATTCAGTGGGCGATACCTGGAAGAAATGCACTTATGACGGAAGAAATGTACTTTAGTGGAAGAAATGCACTTTGGTTATAATGGAAGAGTTGAGGCGGAAATGTAAGAATATTGAGGGCTTTGTAGTGAATGAGAGTTGTGGTATATCTTATGTTACTCACACTTGTATGGCTTCTACTGTACACACTTGCACTTGTATTTTACTTCTGTATACTCTATATACTGCATATCTTTATATCTGTATAAGATCACATAGTTCACATTCTCCATAAAATCAAGTTGAACTTGCATTATACGTATCTCCGTGAAGTTAAATTGAGTTAAGATGAATAAGTTAAATTGAGTTAGAATAAGTTGATGGAATATGAGTATGGAAGAGTAAGAATGGCATGAAGAATAAGCTGAATTATCAAGTATAAAACGTTCAAGAGAACACTAAGAAAGAGAAGACCTTGATGTTCAAATGGTAGTGTATTGTAGTTTAGTAGTATTGTAGCGTATTGTAGTGTGTTTCTCTTACAGAACGTTCCTTCGTGCCTTAGAACCTTACTTACATACACTCCACGGTTCATCAGCAAGATGTACACCACATTATCATAAGATTGTGTGCCAAGTTACATATCCTTTATCAGGTTATAACACGTAAACTTTAATGTACCGAAGTATCTAAAGAACATACTTCCATACAGTATCACTTAACGTACACAATATATATACACAGTACACCAACATACAAGACAAATAAATACACAGACATGGTAATTGCTTGTTGAACACAGAACTATATATTCATACATAGGATACAGTATAAGTATGTAATATATACGTAATATGAATGCATGGGCATATACGTAGTAAAATAATAACACACCATACACCATATACCATACACCATATACCATACATCATACTAACTCCATACTAACCATACTAACCATACACCATACTAACCATACTAACCATACACCATACTTACCATACTAACCATACCAAACTAAATGCTCACCGGAGCGCGTATTAGAATTAACCACATTAGGAGCGTCGGAATTGTCTATATAACAAGCTTAAGAGAAGAAAAGAATGAATTTCAAAGGAAATACCGTTCAAGTCATTTCTAATGATCTCTACAAAGTAAATCACCATGTATTGTATAACCTTCCCCACTTCTTTTTTTTGATCGAAACTTCTCCCAGAATTGAAGATTTTTTGGCTGGAAGGTTTGCTAACAAATTTCTCTCCTTTTCGATCCACCTGAAATTTGATCAGATTATATATATATATATATTTTGTATATATATATACTTTGATAAAACGCGTTCAGTAATGGATAAGTATTTGTTGAGTTCTCCCAGTCAGTTGACGTTTGATGAGCAACTATATTATGGTGGATTAACAGCAGGTGTTGGGAATTCCTCTTTAAGTGGGATAAATGTGAATGGTAATAATGGAACAAATGGTGGTTCGAATCAAACTCTTGGTCATACTCTTGGTCATAATCATTCAAATTCTTCCATTAGTATGAATGGTGTGAATGTTAATATTGGTGCTATGAATTTGAATAATGATTATAATGATATAGAGAAGAGAAATGAATATAGAAATCAACTAGAACCAAGAAATCTTATAAATGATCATCTTCCAGAATCCGATATAAAGAATTTCGAAAGAAATGATATTAAAAACTTTGATCAGTTAAAGAACTTAAACCAATTACAAAGGAACTTAAATGATTCACGGAACTTAAATGATTCACGGAATAATGACTCCCAATTACAACGAAATCTAAGTCAATTGGATCAACCAAGATTGAATGGACAATTCACCCAATCATTTTCTCTGGCTCAACTTGGTCAACAAACAAATTTCCATCCAACTCAATTCACTCAATCATTTCCTGGTCTTAATCGAAATTCCTTCACCGAAGATTTCGATTTCAATTTACATCAGTTTGATGAATATTCAAAGGATGATCTTGCTTCTAGACAAACTTCTGATGATGGTTCAAGACAACCTTCCCAAGATAATTCAAGAAATGTCTCTTCCATACAAGAAGACATCACAAGGCATGATATCATTCGTGACATAGCAAGGGAAACAAGACACAATGATATAAGACATGACCTTTCAAGACCTGTCGATCATAATAGACATAATAGCTATCATGGTGGTTACAATGGTTACGGCACAATCGGGCATTCCAAAAGTGGCCAGGATTTAAGTTCCTTACATAAAAGACCTGCAACCTTACAATCCAGCAAAAGTGCATACAATTTACGTGGTGAATTAAGAGGTGTCAATACGGATTTGAGAGTTCAACAAGTCCAGGATCATCAAATCGATCACCAAATTGAAATGGGCCAACAATCAGATCAAATCGAAGATATCCAATCTTCAATCTACTCTTTGGATTCAATGCCTGCTTTATCGTCATCCGTATCAAATCAACTGTTGAGCGATTCTCCAATACTGTTTCCAAGACCGCAAGCTACTCCAAGAAGAGTACTTCGTAAAAAATCCTTATCTGTTTCTTCGATGCCTCCATATACTCCTTTAAAAGGTGGGGAGTCTCCTCTAAGTCTTGCTAATGCTTGTGCTAAGGTTTCCAAAACACCTTTCAAAGCAAAAGGTCACACCAGGTCAAGATCAAGGTTATCTGTTGAAAATGGCAACTTTGGAAATAATCCCTTCTATACACCTTCAACATTCATCTCGCCCAAATTGGATCTGATTTCAACCGACTTGGATGATCTAGAAACTCCGTTGCCAACCCCAAATTCAAGGTTAAGTGGCAAGGGAAGTCCATATTCTCCATCAAGTCCAAATGTAAGAGCAAACCCGTATTTGGACTCGCTTATAAACCAAGAAAATGATGCATTTAAAGAATTAAGAAAGGCAAAATCGTATTCAAATATTCACAAGGAGGAGAAGCTAGATTTGAGTAAGTCATTTGTTGATAGAATTGATTTGTTGCTGCCTCAATTTGGTAATCAATCGTCAATTCAAACTGAGCATGGGCAGCAGATTCAGAACCAGCAGCAACCTGGCCAATCAAATCTGGCTCATCTGTTAGGACAATTACAGTCGCACGATGGACAATCTTTAAACTCTCTAGGGCAAGGTTCACAATCTAACCTTGGGTCTACACTCGGAATGAAAATCGGACAATCCACTCAGTTGGGTCAACCAAATGGACATTTGAATAGCCATCTTTCTCATGGAAATGGAAATGGCTTCACTAAATCATTTCCAGCCAGTGTTGATCTAGCAAGTATTGCGTCTCCAGGGTTGTTGCCTCCAATGGCAACGTTTTCTGTTCAATATGACGAATCTCCAACAGTCCCAACTTCATCTTTGGTTCAACTCAATCTGATGTCCAAAATAGATATCCCAATAGTGAAAAATAATAGAGGGGATAAGAATGATAGATTGGATCCTAAAAAGAAGCATAAGTGTCCTATCTGTGATCTGAGATTCCAAAGACCGGAACACGTAAAGAGACATATGAAGAGTCACTCGCTGGATAAGCCATTTGTTTGCGATGTTGGAGAATGTGGAAAGAGGTTCAATAGAAAGGATAACTTGAAGGCTCATTTGAAGAAGATCCACGGCAGAGTTCTTTAGCCCCGATAAAGGATAACTGTTTTACCCGGCTTGTAACCGGTGGCACAAGCGAGCTTAAACCTAGCGTGAATGTAGAGCATCCATGTTACTCTCGGTTGCTGTGGTATTAGAGAACTTCCAGAGGCGTGAATGTAGAACATCCATGTTGCTCTCGGTTGATTGTGCCTATTGGGGAATTATGAGAGTATATCGAACAGGGTAGGAATTCCAAAAAACGTACCGAGGCACACAAATATTTATTGAAAGGAGATTTCTCCATCATCAGGAATTCAATTCAATGGATGAAACGCCCGCAATAGTGGATGAAACTCACTCAAGGATATTTTACACCGCATTGGATACTCCCGATGGATATTTTGAGACTTCCTGTGGGGTGAAATAGGTTAGCCTCGCTACGTCCAGGTCAGCACCGGTAGAAACTATAAAACATCCTATCACTACATTACTACGGTATGCTTATCATTTGAGACACGTTGGTCAGACGTAACGCGGTGGTGATAAAAGGCAACCTGGTGATAGGTATTGTAAGTTGCAAAAGGGAGAGTGTTTCAAAATCGAGACTGATAAGAGTTGCAAAATCCGAAGTGATTTCGAACCTCATAGAACATCGGTTGAATGTGATACAACTCAGAGAACAACTTGCTTGTAACATTAGCTGTATGCAACAGAGTTTGCTAATTAAAAGAGGCATAAGGAATTATTCTACGACTGGGTCAAGAATAAATTATGAAGTTTTCACGGAGAGAGAAGTCAACAATTGAGGAACAATTGTGGGACGATGTACTCAAAGGAATGAATAAGCACTTTAAAAATATCACTATAGAAATTGACAATAGATAAACTGGAATGTAGGCAACCTAGGTGACGTAGTTATTGTTAGGGTGTGAATTTCTAATGCGTATTGTTCGCTTTGAATTGGTATCGAGGCTGCACTTAGCATTTTTGAATGAAGGCTTTTTTAGATAATTTGCCCAATTTCAGTTGAGCGATACGAATACGCCTAAGCTATGAGCATGCTCAGGCACAGCATCAACGCGTAACCTCTTAATAATATCCTTGACAGTTAGTCTACAATAAAGAGGTCGACATGACAATCCCGTACCTGAAACCTGATGGTGCATAAATGTGTGTCATTGCAGGAGGCCTATTTTTTAAGACTTCTCGTACCACTACCTTTTATCATAACCTCTGATAGCTTTCATTGTATGATAATCTAGAGTAGTTTTACTTAACATTATATATTATAATTGAGTATCTACAAGGTGTTATCTGTTTCATATCTCTTTTTAGTTCCTAAAAGACAGGTTAATTTTGAGGCGATTATAAGGTTGCCTTGGTTGCCTTATTAAGTAGTGTTTCGAAAATGCCGTTCAATTATCTGCAGAGGGAAAATTTGCAACCTTGAATGAATTCCAGCCAATGAGAGAAGATCAAGTAATTTAGTTTCCAAAAAAGTTCGTGTAACATGTTAGAGTGAAGAACCAGCGATAATACTGGCAGCCATCTCACTAACCTCTCGTTCATTCACTTGGCGTGGCACACAATCTCTTCAAAGTGCCGCAGCACAAATTTTTCAAAGAGCAAAAATAAAAAAAGGAGTCAGCTGAGAATCGAACTCAGGACCGCACACAGGATAGTACATAGAATAAATTCTAAAACCCTAAGCGTGAATCATACCATCTAGACCACAGACTCGTTTTTCCACGTGCAAGTGACCACTAGGCCACAGTACATCGAAGTAGTTTTAAAATGAAATTCGGGTGTATATGTGATAACAATAAAAATTTTGACTCCCCGAAATATTAGCCAATTAACATGCTTCTAAGGATTATCTATGGTCTAAATAATGAATTCTGAGCCACTTGAAACTATTTTAACTAACTAGGGTATTTTTTTTATTTTCGTCCCTCCAACTAAATGATGTATGTAATAAGGTTTCAGACCAATGATGTCCAAGATAATAAATATCTCCAATAAAATACATTTTGGAACCCTCAAATGAAGCAAATTCATAATCACTCTAAAGGATTTTGCTACCAAGGTATGTTCATTCCGGGTTCCTCTTAACTTCTTTAAAACTGGCGAATACTATCTCACCAAATGATAATTAATCCCAAGTCATTAGATTACATTCTACTAGATAATTCTTTGATACTTGTTACTTTAAGTCTTCTATCTAAAAATTATTTTTGAATTTTTACAAAATTGGCATTTTGGTTGCAAATTATGACGAATTTGGATATGCATTAAATATCTATTAAAATGTGATCGATAATATGCTTGCTAAACACCATCTTTTTACCGACTTCTCACACTGAGTTTTAGCTCTTACACCTTCTTTTCATCTATAGATACCTCCGGCTACTAATTAGTTCTGACAACATGATCAACAGCATTCACGAAGTAATCAATATTTTCCTCATTTAACCCAGCAATATTGACTCTACCAAACCCGGTGGAATAGACATGGAATTCATCAATTAACCTTTGATTTTGAATAGCAGTTAATCCAGAATACCAGAATAACCCATTTTGTCTAATGACAGTTTCCCAATTTCCTGGAGTACCCTTGGCAATCAATTTATCATGCAATTGAGATCTCATAGTTTTTAATCTATTTGTAACATTTGAAACATTATTTTCCCATTCGGCTGTCAATTTGTCTGATCCAAAAATAATACTGGCGAGTCTTGCACCATAAGCAGGTGCAAAGGAGCATTCCAATCTGAAATGAGCAATCAAAGTGGTAAAGACCTTGGAATAATCCTCTTTAGCTTGAACAACGACATGTAATGCACCAACTCTTTCACCATATAACCCCAAGTTTTTAGCAAAAGATTGACACACCAAGAAATCGATTTCGAGGTCATAGAAGTATTTGATTGGCCATGAATCGGTTTCAATATTTCCCAGTGCAAATCCAAGATATGCACAATCAAGAATTGGAATTAAATCACGTTCCTTCATCAAGTTTCCAACAACAGTCCATTGGTCTTTTGTGAAGTCAGCACCAGTTGGATTATGACATCCAACTTGTAATAAAAATACAGACTTTGGTTCTGCCGATTTAATGGCTCTCACAACAGATTCAAAATCAACGGTACCTTCCTCGTCACTATAATGATTATACTCATGCACATTTCCATCAACATGGTTGATGATTCCAAAGTAATTGGACCATGCTGGAGTACCTACATAATAATTTTTGTAGTTACTCTCTTTTAAGAACAGAGCAGCCATATGCAAAGCTCCCGTACCAGAAATGGTCTGAATAGTAGCTATTTTACCTTCGTCAACCTTGTCACCGAAAAGAACTCTTTTGGCACCGTTAACAAACTCAGGCAAACCAGCCATGGTAGTATAGTTGTGACCGGCGTTTTGAGCGGCCAAGATCTCCTTGGCTTCAGTAATACACGGGAAAGTGTAAGATGCCCCGTCACTACCCTTATAAACCCCAATTGAAACATCAACCTTGTTGGGGTTGGTATCCTTAGCGTAAAGCATCATGGTATGAACAATTGGATCTGGGCCTTCTCCAGTCAAGCCTGAGAATTTGTTAGTGGACTTTGAAGTTGTGTATGTCATGGTAATGTCTGAGAACAGATAATATGTGAAACAATTAAGTGGATATATACGATTTGGCGATGCTGAAAATTGTCCATGCCGTTAAGCCCCACGCTTAGTGGAACCCGGGCACATCGCGCAAGTGCAAAAAAAGAAACGATCTCCGCGTCTTACCGAGACACAATATAAGCCAACGACTTAAGAGTCACCAGAAACAAAGGTTAACCACGGTCAGTCATATCCCAAGACAATAATCAGCAATGACTGTGTAAGATAGTGTTCTCAGTTTTTATTATGTGGTCTGGTTTTGTACTATTTTCATACCTTCTGGCTTAGTGAACGTGGGGGTAATGGATCTGTTTCAGCATTGAAGCCATATTTTGCAAATCCACATAAAGCCACAGTGATTCGACGGCTTTGACCGGGAGTCTGATGTGAACGGTTGCATACAGGATTCAAGCATTGTAATATGAAGAAGAGACATGAAGAGCCATGATGAAGCACCATGATTCCCCCACTAAAGCAGAACTCTGGCAAGAGTGAATCGCAGTTGATGGGTATGTAGGAATGTACGGACTTGCACAAGATTACTCCCCGCATACCAATGCAATTTAATGGCACAATACCTCCTTGGATAACATTTTCCCAAAACCAGGCTTAATTTATCTTCCCAGATCAGATTACCTTATTTCAGAGAAAAGCTAGAATCTTCAACTAGGCCTAATTCTAAGTCTAAACAGCCAGACTGAATTTCCTACAAATATCCAAAACCCCCTCAACTTCAAGCCCGCCAAGACCCATGAATTCAAAAGCACTAATTGTTGTTGCCGCAACGAACTTGGAATTATTGACTAGAATTGGTTCAGCTTCCTCCGTGAGACTACCTATCAACTCATCTATAAACCCCCTATACTCTTCCACCAACGTGACTTGATTATCTATGAATGAGTTTGCTAAATTCAGTTCTTCTTTGGATAAAAAGTGGAACAACATCCCCAAGGTTTTCAACTTTGCAAGTAATATAGGTAATTGGGTGGTTCCTGAGGGTTTCTTTACAGCGTTGATAAGTAGATTAGTGACGTTTGAGGGGTCCAATTCACTCGAAGAAATCTCTGCGTAATTCTCACCAACGGTACCAACATATTCAATATACTTTTGTAATAACATATAGCCAATCTCTTCATCGTCAAAAATTGTCCATAAGTCGTACTTCATTAAGTCTCCCTTACTGTTACCAATTAATTTCACAATAAAGCGATTGAAAATTTGTAAGATCTCAGGGTAATAATTTCCATTATCTACGATGACTTTTGCAAATCTGCCTAGTTGAAGGTGATTTTTCCATATTGGAGATATGAAGTCGGGATGATTGATGAGATTTCGTAACAAGTGAATCGACTGGATTTGAATGACATCACCAAGTTTCATTTCAAAATAATGATTGATGAAGATGGTTGGCAGTGGGATCAACGTGACAACCTTTGCCAAGGTGGATTGATTGGTTATATAGTTTCCAATATTAATACTGGCAGCAGCTACAAGGTATGGATTTTCTTCAAGATGTATAATATAATTCACACTTGTGGTTATGTCATCCCAGTCATTGTAATCTGGCATGGAAGAAATATTACCACTTGCTGCAAAAAGATACCTTTGGATGGGTACGGAGTGGAATTTCTTAAGGAGAGTTAAGATACGCTTGTTAAGACCAAGTAACTTTGGGTTGGATTCTTGAAATGAGAGCGATAATGGAACACAGCTTGCAATTGTTTCGATGTTTTCTTCATCCACTTGGTCATCGTTTGTGTTTTCTTCATCCATTTGGTCATGGTTTGTGTTTCCTTCAACTTGTTTTACTTCAACTTGCATTTCCTCTTCAACCTGTATTTCCTCTTCAACTTGTTCATCTAATTTGTCGCCTACATCTTCAATGTTTTCTTCATCCACCGTTACAGTTTTATCTTCTCCTCCCACACCCTCCAAAAACTCAACCAACTTGATAGTTAATGAAATAGACTCTTCAATACCCAACAAAGGAATATATTCAACTAAAAATTCATCCAATTCGATGGTGATTACCAACCATTCATGGACCTTTACCACTTCATTTAAGAATTTCAAGTGTTGTTCTTTTCTTTCAGTACCATGAATGAATTGACCCAATAAGATATTTATTCTGGCTTGTATTTGAGGATCAGGATGCAACTTTTGATCATTGCCATTCATTTGATACAATCTTTGTTCAACAGTACCATTCAACAATTCATCACGCAATCTCCTTAAACCCAACCAAAACTCAATTACTGGTGGAATATTCGATGTAAGTACCTCGCGATTGGCATCATTATCAGCACAGATGTTGATTAGACATCTTAAAACATCAAGAACATGTACGTCCCGTTCCAACTTTGGATTGATCTCTTCAAGGAATGGAACGATGGATGAAGTGAAATTGGACCTGAAGGTTGAATCTCGAAGTTGATCCCCAAGTAGGGTGAAGTTTGACATAAGCGTTAGATAAGGTGGTGAAAAATGCGACTTCTATTCGGTTCCAACTTCCGCAGATACAACGGGGGAGATACAGAGCAAGATGCAGAGCAAGATACAGAGCAAGATACGGAGCAAGATGGGTATAACTAAAATGACTCTGTATAAATAAGCTTTTGACTAATTCAATTTCAATCATGAGATAATTGTGATGATACCCTTTCACATACTAACCCTTACAAATAAACTTCTCACCATCTAAACAACCACACTTCAGATCTTCACTACATCTAATCATTATTCATTATTTATCATTCTATTTAAGTCACTATATGATTTGACAGATGATCAGACTCCAAGAGTGATTCATCTTCGTATTTCACAGTGTGATAATTTTACAATACCTTGTAAAACCTACTGGTTCCAGTGGTATTTAATTTTATAATTTGTTTGTGTTTGTAGTTACATTGAACACTCCTATGTTTTATGTTTATAGTTGGGGTGTCAACTGCACACCCTTGATAACTATCCTCTATTGACCACATCCCCAATTAAGCTCTCCATCAATCAATGAATGAAGATTGTTCGGAGAGCGAACCAACTCCTGGGGAATGATGAGTCTGCAAATTGCAAATTTGTATATTCTAATTGTCGTACTTCCATTTTGAAGCATCTATAGTTCTGGACAAACCTTGAATGCCAGTAGTGGTTTATGACCATTGTCCACTTTATTCTTGTGAGGTTAGCGCGGAAGACTATGCAAGAAAGTCTAGAGCCGTACTATGCAATAAAGTTTAGGGCCTAGCCTAAGTTGCGCAATAAAGTCTAGAGCCTACTTCCAAAGAACACTCGTGCAAAGTGTTTATCTCCAATGTAGACGTCTAAACAATTCAGTCTGAGGACTCTCAACCCAACGAGGAATATAAAGGATTCAAATTCCTTTACACATCAACTCGAGTTGGATTTATGAGTTAATTTTAAGCATTGCCTGAGGGTCCGACTAAGTTCACCGAGTTTTATGGGAAAGGATTTGAATAAGCTGAATTAACATAGCTCAGTTATTGTTCTTCGTCAGGGCTCAGTACAGAGTTTACTTGTACACTCAGTACACTTGTTACTGTACACTCTGTACACCTGTACTGCACACTTGTACTGTACACATGTTAGTGTGCACATGTTAGTGCCCACTTCCACTTACAACTCAAACAACCTCTCACCTCCCCTCAACCCTAACAATAACCTCACATCAATACTCAAACTCAATCCATGCAATAACGGCAACAAATTCAACAAGTCTCTATCCCCAGTATCATTGATCCAACCTTCTATCATAACCCCATTATTTTCATGAAGAGCATAACTAATAGGCGAATTGTCCAAAATAATAACATTCTTCAATTCTTCCCTTGGAAAGTACTTCAGTAGATCCTTGATATACCCCACGCCTCTTCTATACGTACAGTCACTTCTATAGTACCTTTTCAGGAAAAAGGGTCTACTCCCAATGTCGCTCTTTTCTGTGACCAATTCACTCTCTAGCCAATCGATGATCGGGTCGGCATATTCTTTCACACTTGCTGTGAATATCTGAATGTCAAACCAATTACTGATTTCTTGAAGAAAAAAGTCACAGAATGGCCGCTTGTACACATAGTATAAGGTGGAGTCATTATTGATCTTGATCTCAATCATCCGCGATGATGCCGTCAGGGAGGAAATCCGGGGAGATGTTCTTGATAAGGAATGGATCAACGTTTCGTCCAAATCAAGCACAAGAGTCTTCTTCTTCTTCTTTTCGGGGTTCCTACTGAAAGGATACAACCTTTGAGGTGGAGGGATGATGTATTTGGAGGACAAAGTGGGGGATTTGATGGTGTTGGAAATAATATTTTCATCCTTAAGTTGCTGCGTTTTCTTCAAGAGTTCATCGGACTCATAAATGGTCAGGTTCAGCTCCGGTTCATCATAGATATACTCTGTGGAAGAAATTAGTCCTAATGCTTCAAATGTCCTGGTAAACGGATATGTCACTAGCAACCAAGTAAATAGAACCGGTTTTATTATTAGGTAGTTTGGAATATATAGGATGAAGTTCAACGGAGTGGTGAGCTTGGATTGAACTGGTAACTCCAAAGTCTCTTCTTTCTCTTCTATCTTCACATGAGGGTGTTCCGAAGGGTCTTCCGGTTTCTCTTCAACCTCGCCGGAAGGAGGTAGCTCTCTTGTAGGATCAAACTGCGGATCTAGAGCATCATAGCTTGATGGATATATGTTATCAATAGACTTGACCAATAACTTAAACGAGTTCATTGTATGCTACAAGTTCTGGGAAAACGTGTACTTGCACTTATGTACGATCGGTCACGTGACCGGTCAACAAAATGCCCAACATGCCTCCCAGCGGGAGCAAGGGTGGAGAGAAGATGGAGGGGGATTGAGGGTGAATTAAGGGAGTGTTGTAGATGTGTTGTTATGGTTTAGGGTTGTTCCATATGGTTTGTTCATATCTTCTAGAATGTTGATGGATGGCCAACATCGGTTTCTCTTGCTCTCGTTTAGTTGAGCTAGTTTTGTGGGGTAGGCCAAACGTCAGCACGCAGTGGAGGTCACTGAAAGTCAAATGGACTAAACTTGATGGAAAGTTCAAAAGGGGTAGAAGTGACGGCTGTGACGGCTGGGAGATGAGTGACGGCAGTGAGAAGTGTGACAGGGAGATGAGTGGGGGAAGAAGTGTGTAGGGTGAAGGTGTGTATGTGGAGAAAGACGAGTATGTGGAGAAAGTCGAGTATGTGGCGATTATTGAAAGTATGTGGCGATTGAACGTATGTGGTGATTATTGAACATATCTGGTGATAAACGTTATTGTTTAAAGAATACACTTTTAGAGATTTCTGGAAGATTGACAGGTACTCGTAATAGAATCATTGGAGATAAAGTGGTTTATTTAGAAGAATTAAAGTCATTGTAGACTTCTGAAATCCAAACTTCTTTCTTGACTCAACATCGGTGCATGTTGGACATTGGAAGCTCCAGCCAACATTTGGTCCAACAGTATTTGGTTTTGTGCTGGTTACAAATTGTTTGGGTGTTGGGTTCCATGGATGTAATGGCACAATTATCAAGTAGTTTTGCAGTGTTGCAGGAGTAGTATTGTAGATGCAAATTGTTGCAGGAGTGTATTGTAGGTGCAGAAGTAGTATTGTAGGTGCAGAAGTAGTACTATAGGCGCAGTTAGTTGCAGAAGAAGTACTGTAGGAGTCCAAATATAGTGGATTGTAAGATATGCGTGGATTGCTTCTCACGTCGATTCTTGTAGGCTTAGATTTTACGTCATGGTAGGCCTGTGGGTTTGGTGGACCTGTACTTGGCATTGCAAAACTATCTGTTAAAAGGTTGGGGAGGTTAACAATGCATACCAACAATGGTATGGAAAACAAAGAGAAATAAACAAAAATGCAAGGAAGAATCACTAAATAGGCGAGTTTCCTTAACCGAGACACATTAAGAGCCAACTTTTCATCATGAGTTAGGTTTAACTCAATTTCAACGATTGAGTTGATTAGTATTAATACTTGACTCTTTAAATTGATCTACATCATTTCTCTTCACTTAGTGTATTATGTTTATAATCAGTTCAGCTTTTATTATGCTTAAACTTACGGAACATATCAGCTTTCATTATGCTTATAAACTATCAGTTAAGCTTTTATATGGTTTAGAGTGATACCCACTTGCTCGCTTAAATATCACCTCAACTTGCTTGGGGGTGCCTAAACGACCCTTATTCTTATTATATGCAATTCTAATGCTATCTTAATTTTACTTCAATTTCACACTTCACCATTCGAATGCAATTTACTACTCCTCTGAATGGGGATTATTTTTACAGTATTTCCAATTACCCTTGCAACCGAAAACCAGTTAAGAATTTATCATCAGAGCAGATCGGAATTTATCATCAGATTTAGTAGAGCATACTGCAATGATTATGAATAGCATTGAAAAAATTTCAAACTTCACTCCGACTCAATGTAGACCATGAATTTCAATGGTTGCAAATTATAAAGCTCCTCACCCACTATGAGCCTTCAATGACAGCTACTTGGAATTATTGATAAAGTTCTGAAATATACCTGCGATGTACCCAACATTCAAACTCCCTCCACCCAAAACTCCACCCAACCCATCGTCCCTCTCATTATCTGCTTCATCACCATCTCTTACATTCTGTTGTTCATCGATTAGCAAGTTACTCAGTAGGTTAGTCTCCACGAGTCGCATTGCTGAAAGATCTATTATCGAATGCAGTTCCAAGATTGGTTGATCTTCCTCTTCTGGCTTGATCAAACTTATTTGATTCGTGTTGTACGACTTGCAGTACTTACATTTCAACCCAAGTACATGATATGGGACATTTGATTTCCCTTTACAATCATTACAACTTATGATACATCTCCAGAAATTATAAGGCAGTGGTAGAGGAGACTGCACGATTTCCAGATCCAAAATCCTAAATTGAGTTTCCACATTGACGATTGTTTTCTTACACATGGGACACTTGTACGAATGTTTCACCAATTCTTCATAACAATGTTCATGGATCGTATGACCGCATTTCATAAACACTATTTTATGAACCAGTGTAAACATGTATTCGTTGCAAATAGGACAGTCTGAATGGGTTGTATTGGTTAAGCATTTATGTCTTTCCCTTAACCCAATCAGTAGACAGATCCCACATTCGTCACAGTGGAAGTAATCTTTATCTAGACCAAGTCCTAGACGACAAATCCCACATTTATCACAGTGATATATATCCTTGGTTGGATCATTGTCGTATAGCACACACTTTTCACAGAAATAGTGAGCTAGTTCAAGTTCACAATTCACGCAATACAGCTGATCTGGAACTTGTGGAGTATTACAATGCATGCAAAGGATATGCTTGACTTCATTTCTGACGAGCTTATGTGTGGTGACTGCTGCATCATGACAAAATCTACATGTATGCCATTCTTGACAGGTTGGACATTCCAACTTACAATTTCGCATATAATGAGGACACCCAAGGATCTTATTTGGGAGGTCATTATAAGTTGGAAGGGTATCGATCTCATTTAACATGACAGCATCTGATGAGATTGAGGAGGCGTCTGTGTCAGTTGGGTCTTCTGTAAGTGAGTTGATTTGTTCTGTTGAGTTGATGTTAGACTCATTTTTATTAGACTCATTCATAGACTCATTAGAATCATTCATAGACTCATTAGACCCATTCATAGACTCATTAGACCCATTCATATTAGACTCATTAGACCCATTCATAGACTCATTAGTCCCATTCATATTAGACTCATTAGACCCATTCATATTATACTCATTCATAAACCCATTCCTATCAGACTCATTCATATTTTCTCCACTTTCCTTGGAGGTGCTATTTACAATACTTCCGTTTCCAATATCCCTGTCAATTCCATCGGCCAGAATAACCAACAGTTTCTTCATACTTGGCATCAGTTCCAAGCCATTTAAATATTTGAAATAATTGCCCATCATTAATCTTGTAACCAATTTATTCTTCAGTTCTTGAGATAGGTCAGTCAAAGCTTGAATCTTCTGAATTTTCTTTCTTAACAATTCTTCCTTGGTGAAATCTTCCAATGAGTTCAAATCTGTTAATGCTTTAACTTCTTCTACGGTTAAGCCTTGAACATTATCTAAATCACTTGCTACGGAACTATCATCATTTGAAGGTTCAAAAGCGAATTTCCTATGAAGACGCTTTTTGAAGTCTGGTTTCACGATTTCAGTGATTAAGGGAGCAGCCTCATTAACGATTTTTCGAACTCCCACAGGTTCTGTCACTTCGACATCACTAACAACTTCATCATCTGTAACATCTGTAGCTTCGTCATCAATAGGAAGAGAAATCGTTTCATTGATGATATCTCTTAAAGGTTGGAGACGATCAATGGCTGCGGTGATACTGAAACCTAAATTCAAATCACTTAGAATATTGTTCATTTGAACTCGACTCAGTACAGCGGTTTTGATGGAATTGGCAACTCGTTCATGGACTGGTCCATCTTCATCATCTTTAAGATAACTCAGTAGGTAATTTGAGAAATCATTGGAGAATTCTTGTAATCGAATATCCAATGAAAGATTTGGTAAGTTTGGAAAGTTTGGTAAGTTTGGTAAGTTTGGAAGGGTAGTCAAATGCAGTAAACTAGGAAGGTTTATATTTGGCATATTAGGCATATTAGGTAAGGGCATTGCCCCAATATATGATGATAAATTGAAATTGATTAAATTTAAATTCACCAGTCTACCGATTTGATCAAGGTCTTCCGTAAGTGAATCAGAATCCGAGTCTAAATCCTCATCATATTTCGATCTTCTTGGACGTTTATGGCGTTTGGGGTTCATGGGTGATGTGCGAGGATTATCTGGGGTTGAATAATTCGCATGAGATCAAATAAGGAGGGGGCAAGCAGAATAAAATTTAAATCGGAATAGATAGAGGAGTAAGATTTATATATGATCTATCAAGGGTTCCAGGTTCAAGTTATTTCTTAAATTCAACTTTCGATCTTTCCACATCTTTGGGACTTCTCTTCTACTTCTCTTTTTTGCGACTCAATCTTCCGACTTCTCTTCTTCTTCCTCTTCTTCTTCTTACTTCTACTTAATCCTTTATAATGCCAATTTGATATATCATAACATGCGGAAGATGTTTGAAGTTTTGCATCCATTCCCTTTTGGAGTGATGCAGACTGAGAACTTCAATAATTAAACTTGAAAACTAATTGTTTAATCTGTTTATTGTAGTAATACATATTCATCGAATATAAGAAGACATTAATAAGATGAATATATAAGTTAACCTATATAAGAAATCATTAATAAGAAATCATTAATAAGAAATCATTAATAAGAAATCATTAACAAGATAACATTAATCTATATGAAAATTCAATATAAATCCATTCATTAATATTCCACAATCTACCTATACTATATCCATACAGTTTAGAATCGAACGAGCAGCACCATCTTAAATTTATCCTGCTGCGAAAATCATCATCAAACTCCTTCTCATGACATTAACACCAGAACAAACAAAAACAATCGAACGTACTGCGGAGTACGTGCTAAAGAACGGCCCTTCATTTGAAAAGAGACTCAAGTCAAATAATAAAGAAGGAAAGTTTGATTTTTTATCTGATTCCCATGAGCACAACTCATATTATAAAGAACAACTTAAACTACAACAGAAAGGATCAAATCATATCATACAAGATGAAGAGGTTTCCGGAATACCCTCACCGTTAGATTTTCAAACAAATCTTCCATTGATCTCTCCAAAAGATTTGGATATCATTAAATTAACTGCATTGTATACCGCTAAGAATGGTGATGACTACCTAGTCAAATTAATAAGACATGAGTATTCAAAGGGAAACAAAGCTCAATTCGAATTCTCCCAGAAAAACCATTCCTTGAATGGACTATTCAAGCAATATATAAATCAATATAAGAAAGCATTCTTAGTTGATCATGTTGAACCAAAAGATATATTACGAGTTGCTTTGGCTAGAGCATCTTATGAGAAGGAGAATAAAGTCAAAATTCAACAAGAGAAACAAGACAAGCAGAATGCTAAGAAACATTATGCTCTGATTGAATGGCAGGATTTCCATGTTGTTGGAGTTTGGTCTTTTGATGCAGTTGATGAAGTTCAAGAGTTGGATGTTCCTATGAAAAGGGAGGAATTATTGGCTAGGTCTTTGGAGGGAAGAAATAAGGAAACACCGAAACAAGACTCATCTAAGAGAGGTACTGATAGATCTCAAGGCGCTTCATTACCAAAGAATTCTCTTTCGCCAAAGAATTCTTTTTCACCAAAGAATTCTCTTTCAGACCTACCAAAGACTCGTTCAGACCTACCAAATCAACCCGATTCCAAATCGTTGGCAAAACCAACCATGAAAATTAGAGCAGCTGGGGAATCTCGTCTAAAAAGAACAGCCCAAGAACCAACCATATTATGTCCCATCACCGGCAAGCAAATCCCAGAACTGAAATTCGATGTACATCTTAAAGTTTTGGTTAGAGATCCCAGGTATAAACAGGAACAAGAGAATTTCATGAGGAAAAATCATACTTATGAATCGAATTTGACCACGGATCAGGTTTATGAGAATATCAAGAGATTGGTGGGAAATAAGAGACAAGATACTGGGGTGCAGAAGGCCAGGGGGTAGGTTAGACACTGGAATGAGCTGAAGTTTGGTAAAAAGAATATTTCTTAAACTGTAGAGGGACTTCCATTTGATTTTTGCTTTGTAAACATTACCATTAACAACGTAAGTGTATTTTATTGCCAGCATTATCTCCCGTGCTAGATTGTGCGATTGTCTTCTAATTGAAGAAATTAGAGTAACAAGAGAGGCGATCAGAGTAGCAATGGAATTGTAATTATGGAGGCACGTAAAGGTAATACCTTGAACAATATACAGCAATATAGACACGAACAATCATAATAGAATGGGCTACCTTTTTATTACTGCGTAGCCATGGGAGCTTGTCTTTGTAGAATAGAGATCAGGAACAAAACTTCTGCTCAGATAACGATAGCTCCAATTGGACAAGTATATTCCCGGAGTAGTTGTATTGCTTGTAGATATAGAGGGAATCATGCGCACTACAAACCATCTCTGGTTTAGACAGATTAACATACATTTATATAAACATACCAACTTAAACCTTTAATGATTCAGCTCTCTTCTTCTTCAAGTCAGCTCTGTCGGACTTTCTTTCGTTCAATCTCTTGGCTAACAATTGGGCGTATTCAGCAGCGGCATCCTTTTGCTTTTGAGCGTTCTTAACCTTCAAGGATTTCAAAGCTCTCTTTCTTTGCAAAGTTTGTGGAGTAACCAATCTTTGGATCTTTGGAGCCTTGGTGTAAGTCTTGTCACCCTTGACAATCTCACGTCTAACGACGAAATCTCTAACGTCATCAGCCTTGGTTAAACCAAAGAATTTTCTAATGTTGTTGGCTCTCTTTGGTCCCAATCTCTTTGGGGCAGTGGAGTCGGTTAAACCAGCAAGTTCACCATCACCTTGCTTGACAATGGAAAGAGATAAGACAGATAAATCTTGTCCAACAATACATCCTCTGACGGACTTTCTCTTACGTTCACCAGTTCTTCTTGGTCTGTAACAAGAGACACCCTTGGTTAATAACAACTTAACTCTGGTTGGGTGCATAACACCTTGCTTCATTGGGAAACCTTGTTTGTCGTTACCCCCAGTGATTCTGAAAATGTAACCTTTGAATTCATCACCGACGGAGTCACCGGCAACTTCTTGGCCCATACGCTTTTCGTAGAAAACACGTAATTTGTGTTCATCATCGATTTCGATGGATTTTTGAGTTCCGTTAGCTGGGTAAGAAATGTTTAACTGTTTGTTAGTAATGTCTTTGGATTGGAATTGAAGTTTGATGGGATTTGGTCATCTTTTTTTGAATATTATCACTCCTCTAATTGTAGTCAACCACCTCTAAACGTCCTTAAATCTTTTCAATCTATCTATATCACACCTAGATCATACTACATTCATCTTAAGATCCGTTTCCATCAACTAGATTCACATATTGGTTCCACGATTCGTCTTAACATACCTTCATATTGGCAACTGTACTTGGAGAGAAGAGACTATTTGAAAAATTTTAATGCTTTGGTCAAAATGCGACTGTGAGGATTTTTCGCTGTCTTTGTGTTGAATTTGAGGTTTAGGGTTTGGGCCCGCAATTACTATAAGTGGCACGTGATATGACGGTGGATTGTAGTGGGTTTAGAGTGTAAGTAGGGATTCAGAGGGACAATGAAATTTACTATGGAGGTGGCATAATTATAGGGAATTTTCATAAATAAGGATTCTTTGGAGTACTTGAATTTCCAATCTAATCACCGTCGACTGTATTCTGATATCACCCAAATTGGGCGGTAAGTACTGTTACAAGCTCTAGTATATTCATACATCTTCTTAAGTTTAATAGTACTTTAGTTTAGAAGTAATGTAGTTTAAAAGTATTATAGTTTAAAAGTATTATAGTTTAAAAGTACTGCCGTTTAAAAGTACTGCAGTTTAAAAGTGCTGTAGTTTAAAAGTACTATAGTTAAAAAGTACTGTAGTTTGTTTAAATATTGATACACCTCTAAGCTTCCTCTAATACTTTAGCTCTGATCGAATTTGCAACCAATACACTACACGGCAAATACATAATCTGTTTATTAACAATCGTTATTTCTTATTTTCAAAGAACTCTACGAGTTCCTATGCGATGGGAATTCATTCCAGACACTCTGCACACGATCTTAGGAATAAGTTCCCATATCTTAGAGTCCACAGTTCAATTTGCAACACCGAATCATCACAGTCAAACCTCGCCAATTTATTTATTCTAACAGTTAGAAATCCAAATAATATCCTTATGAAATGATAGCAAGGTTGATGGGGAGTGCCGAAGTGAATTGAACTACTCCTAATCTGCAACTAAAAATATGTAACTGGCCACCCTCAGAATTCTTATTCAATTCATCTGAATTTGCAACATATCCACTGGACTTAACCTGAGAGGATAAAATTTTGTGACCTTCGTTAACTCTTTAAGTTTCACAACAGACTTAATTTGGACCCTACTTCTGTCAACTTTTTGGTATGGGCTACCCAAAGACCCTGCTACGGTACGGGCTACCTACCAAGCTGCTCGTCAAGGTAGTCCTGATACTACTATTTGCGTTACGCTCGTTTGCCTGCTGCTCGTCAGTATCATGACACTACTATACGCTCTTTGCCAGCTCCCGTCACTTCTTCCCCAGAAAAGACCCCCCACTCATAAAGTGCAACGGACTAGGTAATTCCTTCAGCCCCTTGCCTGGTAATCCCATCTGAGCACCTGTCGTCGGCGTTATACCCGACGGCAACATATTCATGAAATACAGCGGTATCCCATGGATTGGAGTCATTCCACTATTCAGATTCTGACCCTGTTGGGCTTGATTCTGATTCTGGTTCTGCCAATCTTGAGGAGCGTAAAACGTCAGCGGAGAAGGAAACATATCATTAACGTATCGACTTGGTAGACCCAGTACAGGTGTTTCTCCCGGATAAGGGATATTACTGAGCAACGGGGGCCGTTTCTGGTCATTAGAATATGGATTGAAGACCGGAGTCGGTAGTAACCCACTTGGATAGGCGGCAGGGGGAGATTGCATTAGAAACATGTTATTTTGTGGCGGGGCGGTGGCAGAAGCCGGAGAACTTGTTTGAGATTTCAGCTGGATTGGTAGTGGCAAAGTAGGTTTTCTATCAGGGATTGAGGATCCATCTCTAAACGACATAAAATTCGGGGGCTTATTAATGGAAGGAATTCTTGGGGTTGCAGTAGTAATGCCACTGGTGGCAGGAACACCTCCGGCCACCTGGTTCAATTGGACTTGACCTGCTGAGGTACTTTCAGAGCTTACTCTTGGAGAGACAGCTGTGATTGTCCGCGCGCTATCTCTTGGAGGGCCGACTTCGCCTGGAATTTGGACTCGTAAAACCGGTCTATGAGATTGTTCCTGAACCTCTTTATAGGGCTGATTAAAGGTGGGAAATTCTTCCGCCTTTGCTCTTTTCCTGGGAGGAGTTTCCGACTCGGAATCCGAGTCTGAATTGTCATTACTTAAGTTTGATGCTGAAGCATGTCTGACCAATTTGTCAGACAATCGCCTTTTCTTGCTATAATTACCGTAATTTTCAGGACTTTTCGACTCTTGAGGCCGGGATTTGCCTGAACCGATGGTATTACCATAAAAGCTGATCAATTCATTCATGTCCACGGATGAAAACTCATAGACTTTGTTGTTATTGCCAATTATAACTACGGCAAGATCGACCTGGCACAAAACGGCCAATTCGTGGGCCTTCTTGAAAAGACCAGCCTTACGCTTGACAAAGGTGACCGTACGATTACGATCATCGGTTAGAGGCTCGATCTCGATTTTTCTTCTACCCATTGGTTGTGTGATGATTTTGTGGTAAGGCTTTGCTAAAATTAGAATGGCGAGGGGGATGGATTGTGCGGGGCACGTATCTTTGAGATTGGCAATGTGGAGGTGTAGAGAGTACGGGGTGCTATCTTGATTCTTCTTAAAGTATACAACGAATTATGTATGAATTGCTTGATTATGTTTTAAATGTTTATAGAGTGTAGAGGTACCACTTGAGTTTCAAAATGTACCTTGTAACTCCCAAGAAGATAAAATGACACGAAGTGCAAGGAAGGTTTCAAGTTTGTATGGAGAATCTTCTAAACGAGCCAGTTCTTGCCAATTCTTTCCAATTGTGTTTCTGTGGAATGCTTGATCCTGAGCAATTATGATCACTCCTTGTACTATACGACGCCTGCGAATACTACACCTGTGAATATTAAGCCTGTTTGGTACGCCTGTGAATACTACACCTTCGAATATACGCCTTTTTGTACACCTGCTTGGTACACCTGCTTGGTACACGCATCAGCTTATCTCATAACCTTGTTAGAGAAAGGGCTGAAATGAACACATTAACTTGAAACTAAGACTTCGTATAGTTAAGAGCTCCCTAAGACTACGCAATATAAAATTAAGCATTTGTGCATTTTCATTGTATCTCTTAGATACTCTTTGTTTTTGCATTGTATGTCTTAGGTACATCTTTTTTAGATAAATCTTGTTCACCTATTAAATTCGAACAATTACACTGTAGGAATGAAACAATTTCAACAACAGAATTGTTTTGAACTGATCATCCACTTATCCAGGAGATGTAATAGAATCTGGATACAATTAGACAAGACATTGAAGGGATTCACAATGTCCTTTTGCAAACGATTTTGACAGTAGAATAGAAACTATCATACGATAAATCTGAGGGTTAAATTAGAACTTGGATAATACTTACTTTTTATGTGCAACTTCCCCTTCAATCATTTGTGAGTTTGGTTGTATTGCCCTTCATAGAGTCGACTCTTATACATGTTCCATGAACCGAATTTCCAACTCCAACATTAATTACACCTGAATATAAATCCTTTCTACCTTGCTCTGGTTGGAATGATTTGAATGTGCAGGATTTTGCAGCCAAATTTGATACTAAGAGCTAATAAAGCTATTGATTTATTTCATACCCTATTGTAAATTAAAGTAAATACTGTATAGATATTAATTAGAGTCAATATGAAGGAACTTATATAATTTCTACAGACTTAGTAAATGACACTTATTAGTTAGGTGAGGTCGTGCAACAAGAACTGTAGTTTAGAACTTTTAGCACGGCTATTATAGTTTTGAAAATTCTTTAGAATATGGGTATAAAACTCATCGGACAAGACGACTTTTATAAATTGAACCCTACTACAAAACTAGAACAATAAGAGTTTCTTTTCAATGATTTAATTTACAAGAATAATAGGTTTCAGGTGAGCGTAAACGATAGACTTCCAACCTTAATCTCATTATATGTTAAGAGTCAACTGAAGGCTTAATACCATTCTGCCTTTAGGATGAACTTATGTGACATTATACTTATTTATCTTTCTTAATCATTTGCAGAAAACTTTCTACCTGTAGTCTCTATATGAATACCTGATCGGATCGCACTTCTTTCACAACGGTTGCGAAACGTTGCTGCAGGGTTGTTACTACCACTCCAACCGCTGCATTATTACGCTATTTGTGATTTTATGATAGTAGGTGCATAAGGGGGGTTCCAACACTTAAAGCGGTTTCATATGAAGAAATTATGGGACGTCACTATTCAGTGCCAGCCCTTGATTGTGTAGAAACTTTCTTGTCACCAAACAACACATATCCAGTTTCACGGTGGAGAAGTTTACAAAGAATCTTAGTAAGGGAAAGCTTGTTTTGGTCGTAATAATAAAAAGCTACTCGGCATACTTTCACAATAAAGAAAACAAATAAGCTCTACTTTTTGAATTCTAAAGGGAAGATCATACGCTTTTTTATGTGTCCTAAAGGGACGTTCACTTTATTATGTATTCTAAAGGGACAAGATTCAATCCCACTGGAAGATGAATCCCACTGGAAGAGAAACATGAAAAGGTCGCCGGAATCAAAGTAACCCTGTGTGAATACTCTGCCACTCATATATTACAAAATTCTTATTCCGCACTACCTTCCTACCCACAATCTTTCTCATCCTCCCTGTCTCTTCGTTCTGGTACATTTTCCGCCATAGATGGAGTCTCCACGCGCGCCAAATTATTTCTAACCACTTTTCGTCCAAATAACACGTTAACCAACACAACATGGCTGAAAATGTACCGTTAAATCAAGACGGGTCATCACATCCTCCTGGTGATCCTGATTTGGTAAGCCCAGGACCCCAAGCTTCTGTTGATCAAGCCAGTGGTGTTTCTGAAGGAGTGGCAACTGCATTGAAAGCAACACTGATCCCGAAAGAATCACTACATGAACCATCCCAAAGTAAGATTTTGGAGCCTGTTTCTATTCCTGAAGTCACAGCGGCCACTGTGATTCCTAAAGTGGCTAAATCTGCACTGAAAGATAGAGAGCCGGTGCTGATTTCGACTTCTGCGAAAGACACTTTGCCCTCTTTAAAGACAGTACCAATTGCATCAGAAGGTACTCCGGATATATCGAAGGTTTTTGAGAAATTGAAAGTAGATGATACCGTAGTTAATCAGAGTCCACTACCAGGTAAAGAGAGTCCAGTTAAAGAGACTTCACTTCCAGCTGTCAAAAAGGTGTCAAACACTGAAAAATTAACCTCTGATGTCAAAAAAATTCCAACTCCTGTTGTGAATGAATTACCACCAGTACTCGACGTAACCTCCGTCGTTAAAGAAATTCCAATTGAACAGATCACTGCAGCTGCTCAAGAAGTATCACCTTCTGAATACAACTCTCCAGTAACTGCCCTTCCTTTGGATACTGATCCGGTTGGTGCTGTTGTAGGATCTGCCCTTCCATGGGACTCTCCTGCCGAATCTTTAGACGATCAGCAAACTAAACTTGAACAATTCGAAAGAGAAGAAAAAATACAAGAACAACTTCAATTGGAACAAGAAAAGCAACAACATGAGCAAAAATTGAAATTTGAAGAGCAACTTGCAAGGGAAAGGAAAGTGAAGGAGGAGAAGGAGAAGAAAGATAGAGAGCTCCAGCAAGTTGAGCAGAAAAGGCGGGAAGAGGAGCAGAGGAGGCGTGAAGAGGAGCAGAGGAGGCAGGTGGAGGAGCAGAGGAGGCAGGAAGATGAGCGTAAGAGGTTGGAAGAAGAAAAATTACAACTTCAACAACAACTCCAACTCCAGCAACTTCAACAACTCCAACAGCAACAACAACTCCAACAACAACAACTCCAACAGCAGCAACTCCAACAACAGCTTCAACTCCAACAACAACAACAACAACAAGTTCTTCAAAAGCAACAAGAATCTGTTGAGCACTTGCCTGCTGATACTAAAGTTGATGCTAATGCACAAAAATCAGTTGTGGATCAAAATTCAGAATTGATTTTGCAAGATTCACTGGAGCATCCAGTTGTTGATCATAACGGTAATTTAGAGAAATTGGATTATCTTGGAAAAGAAGTAGGACGGGATCATCCTAAGCTGGAGTTGTTTGAGGCACATTCATCAGATCCGAGCATCCAACATGAAGAGCCACCTTTGGATCTTGACCTGGAACATACGGTGGATCATACAATTAATCAAGGGATTGAAGCGTACTGGAAAGCAGATGAAATTTCTGAATTGAGGGAATTGAATTACCGCGAGGATGTTCAGGATTTGCAAGAAATTGAAAAGTTGGTGCATTTAGCTGGGCAAAATGGTCATCAAGAGAATGCCCAGACGGCACCCGACCAATTTTCTGCTACTTCCAATGATCATCAGAATGTATACCAAGAACATGTTAAATTGGATGCACCACAAGCTGGCGCTATTGAACCGACCCAACATGTGAGTGGAAGTCAAGCCACTAAAGCTCCTGAACAGGTTCATGATGAAGCAAACAACTTTTGGGATACCCCTATCGAATATCCAAATAAGCCTAATCCTCCTAGTGAACCACTTCCATGGGAAAAGCAGCCAACTGAACCACTTCCATGGGAAACACAGCCCAGTGAGTCACTTCCATGGGAGTCACAGCCCGCCGAACGTCTTCCATGGGAGTCAAACGAACAAACCCATCAGGACGAAGTACTTGCAGAGGACGCACCACAAATTGCGGTTGCACGAAAAAGCTTGGATAGCCTTTTTGAAGATGATGACTTTTTGGAGGATTCTAAGCCTGCGCAGACTGGTGTTAGTAATTTGGATGAGCTTTTAGATGATGACTTTTTGGAGGAGCCTACGGCGAATCATGATGAACAGGCTCAAGCTCAGTCTGTCCATATATCCCATTCTGCGCATCCAATACACTTACCAAAGGGTGTCAACAAGTATGCCAAACCAGTTCCTCACATTGCCCCAACCTTTGCTGCGCAAACCCCTGACCCAGCCTACTTGGAGAAGAAGTCAAAAAGCGATTTCTATGACTTCCCAACCCCATTGCCAGGCAAAGTAAGACCAGCTGCCAGAACGGGAAGTGGAAAATATGCTTCGTCTCCAGTCGTCAGTGGCAATATACACCCGTCTCCAGTTGTGAGTGGTAATAAGTACTCCAACCCTGCATCTACTGATGGGCGTGTGACTTCCAATCCGCTGCTCCGTAGAGCTTCTGTTGCTTCATCTGGCACAGGCTCTGTTTCCAGTGCCCCACCCCCAGCGATTCCTCAAAAAGATTTCTTTGGCGAATTACCTATCACGTTCAAAACGGTGAAGCCAAAAAGAGCAGCTGTAGCGGAACAACCAAAGGCTGATTCGAAGTTCCAGTCTAACCAACAACAGGGACAACGTCTGGTGCTTCCATACAAGACAGGGGAGTCACCAAAGCAAGTGGCCGGGTACCCTATGCATGGAAATCCTGGTGTTGGATTTGGACAACCAGGGCAGATTCTTCCTCAGGGCCTTCCACTAGGCGCTCCTGCAATCCATAATGGGAACTATTCTGGGCCGCATGGACTTCCGCAGCCACCTACATCTGCCTTCCCTCAAAGGAATGGTTTTGTTCCTCCACCACTTGTTCCAGGTCAGCAAGGCTATGCACCAGGCCAACTTGGGCATTTACCAGGACACTCCAATCAGGTTCCAGTCAATTCAGGACAACCAACTTATAATCCGAATGTATATGCACCTAATGCGCAAACTACAGAAAGTGCTCTCGGTTCTCAGAATAATTATGCCCCCGGTACAAATGCTTACGCCCCAAGCCATGCAAATGCCTATGCTCCGAAAGCAAATGCCTATGCCCCGAAAGCAAATGCCTATGCACCACATCAACAACAACCACTCCAAAATGTGCAGAGCATGCAACAACAGACAAATTTGGCTGTACCATTCCCGTCGGTACAATCCCAAGGGCTTTCGCCACTGCCTATTAATACCAACCTTGCTCGTAGTCAAGGTGCTCATTCTGCAACTAGTCCTTATGTGCCCAATTCTGGTCCATACGCACCAAGTCAGAGTCAAAGAACGCATTCAAGAGCAAGTTCCCTTGTAGGTGTTGTAGGTAAGGATGTCAATCCGTACGCCCCAGCTCCACCGGGAGCACAACAACAGCAACCTCACTTAGGAACTCCAGGGTCTCGCGCTGGTGCTGCTGTTACTGCCACCAGATTGAGGGCCACTTCCAAGGGGATTTATGGTCGCGTGAACTCCTTATCTAAAGAAGAGACCGATCCTCGAATCCGGCCGTATCCTATTTTCAAATGGGGACCTTCGCAGAATGTAGTGTACTTTGTTCCTTCAACTGCCCCCGTTCAATATAACACGCCACCTCCCAAACTCATTCAAATCAAGCCGATTTCAGCAATTGTACCTGACAAGTCCATAGCTTCATTTCCTGGTCCTTTGGGTAAAGCAAAGAAGAAGGCGGAAGTTGAGAAATGGCTTGAGGAACAACTTCGTGGTAAGGATGACCTCGTTGCTGAGGTTTTGCTTGCAATTTCGAAACATGATGGCAATGTTAGTCTGAAGGAGTTTGGACAGGCAATCGGGTTAGTTTTGAATCCTAATGCGGTTAATAATCAGCACAATTTTGAACTGCCACAGTATAAGCTCGAAGCATATAATGCTTATAAGCTTGATAATGCGGGCATAAACATTGTTTTCAGTTTGATTCAGGTGGGCGATGTGGACCGCGCTTTGGAGTACACGATCAGCCGCCATGATTGGGCAATGGCATTGGTGATTGCAAACTTTTCCGGTGCAGAGAAATTTGCCAAAATTGCCCTGGAATATGCTCGTTCTAGTTTCCCAATCCAGAGCACCAATAATAAGGTTGCTCATATCATGCCGATTTTACTTAAAATTTTCGCAGGTAATATCAGCAGTGTTTTTGAAGACTTGAATGCGATTCCTGCTGAAGGCTCGTATGCCAGCTTGAACTGGAGAGAAATCATAGCCAGTGTGATCGTAAGTGGATCCGTCAAATCCAATGAATTCTTGGTTGAATTCGGGAAGTTCTTAAAATCGAAAGGCAACATTGTAGGGTTCCAAGTTTGTTACTTAGTAGCACTTGTTCCGTTATCTCCAGCAGTTTTTCCATTTTTATCTACCGATTTGTATACTGAAGTATATGAGCATATTTTGACCTTGCAGTCGCCCGGGTCATTCCCCCACTTGATTGCAATGAAATTACGTCATGCAGGTTTGTTGGCTGACTACGGGTTGTTTACCGAATCCAAGAAGTACATTGACTCTTTCAATCCAAAAGCGTTTGGCAGAACCCCGTACGTAACTCCGGCGGTTGTTCGTGAAATTGAAACTTTAGATACAAGACTTAATATCACTCCTAATGGACAAGGATGGTTCACTACTAGAATCAGTAAGGCCAATTTGGATGTTTGGGGAACTTTGGATAAGTTTATTGGAGGAGATGAACAGAAAGCACCCAAATCAGAAAACGGGGTTTTCAGCAAATTCAGTCCATCTGTCTCCAGAACAGCCTCGACTGCGGACTTTACTGTCTATCCAACTAGGCCTAGTATACATGATGGTTTATCTTTCGATAGTCCGCATCAATATCCCGAATCAATTCAGGCCACTAACCTGACTCAGAGAAGAGCAGTTGGGAAATACTCTGGGGGAGTTCAATTGATCAATTCGGCTCCCGCGGTGTTGCTGTCACAGGCACAACAGCCTGTTAGTTTGCCTCAGTCATTTTTGCCGCAGGCTTTCCTTCCACCAGTTTCCCAAGGATTACCACCGATCGCATCACCTCCTGTTCTGCAAGCAGGTTCCAGTCCGTATAAGAAGACTCTGAAGTATGCTTCTGCTGCTTACGGATCCAGCTCTTCGGTCAACTCTCAACTGTTTCCTCCTTCTCAGGGCGAGGGTGCTGCCAGACTTCCATCCAGTGTTAACGCAGTAGTTGACAATACTGATCATTTCAGTCCACGGAAGAACTTGATGACCGCCATAGCTGGTGGCGACAATGGTCTGCAATTGGGTGGAAACGTGATACCACGGCCAGTTCAAGAACTGCTGCCACATCAAAATTTGCAACTGCAGTGGTCTCCTCAACATGGACACCAGATTTCCGAAACTATTCAGGAATATCCACAAGCTCAAGTAGTCCCTCAAGCTTTTCTGAGTGCCCAACAAGCTCAGTTGAATGCTCCACCTCAACATTTGCAATCGGCGCCACCACCAGTTACTCGCTCATCTCAGTTACCGCCGCCAGTGTTGGAATCTGGTTTGAGACAATCGGAGCCCGCTACTAAGCAGCAGAACGATGAAGTGAAGACGCTGGGTCAGCAAGTACCACTGGTCGTACAGACTCAGCAACAGCAGACACCACAAGCTCCTCCCATCTCTGCTCCACCTATCTCGGCGCCTCCACTTCAATCAGCTCGCACTCAACCACAAGTAGCACATCAGCCGCCTCCACCGCTGCGCTCGCAACCATCACACGAAACACCTCCACACCAATCACCTACACCAAATAAAGCACTCCCACAAGATCCTCCAGCCAGTAATCAATCTCAAGAACCAATTCACAATGAGCAACCACAAAACAATCACCTTGATCATCAGGAGGTTATATCTGAAACTTCTCCTATTGAAAGTAATGATCTGAAGGAAACTCCTGACACCAACAGCGAAACAATTTCGCCACCTTCATTCACTGCACCTAAAAGGGTCAATCCGTATGCTCCAGGTGGTGCTGCTGCCAGGCCAGCCAGGAACAAATATGGACCTACTGGTGGTAGCAACAGGTATGCTGCAAAAGTTGAGACAAGTAATGCTGCGTTGGATGCTCTGCATATGAGTAAACTGAAAGATGAACCAGATGCACTTGCAAATCCAAGGGATGAACCAAGGAATACAAGTGAAGTAGCAAACAACACCCCACCAAAGATTTATGCCCCAAAAACTGTTGTTGGTCACTCTTTCCCGATATTTATTCCAGATCCAGCTTCACCTGCGAGGTCTTCCAACATTGCCCCATCTCCAAGAATTGAGCTGAACATCGATGATAGTTTTGAAGATACAGATGATGTGGATTCGACTCATATTCGCACATCACCTAGGTTGCTTTTGAATAATTTGGCTCCAGGACAGTTGGGGATTGATTCGTATCAACAAAGGCTTCCTCTGGGTCCTCTCAGTTTCCGAGAGTTTCCAATTCCGGGGTCGCCTGATTATACCACGAGAGCCAATTCTGTAGTTGGAGGACATACTCCAGGACCTACTGGGTTTGGCAGATTGTTGTCACAATCCGAACAAACTGGGATGTATGAACAATACGAAGTTAATGATGATACTGTTCGTGATTATATTCCGTTGGAAGAAGAAGATGAAGATGACGACGAAAACTCAAAACTTGAAAGAAAACAAAAAGAAGCTGAGGATCGGAAAGCAAGATTAGAAGCGGATAAGGCTCGACAAAAGGCAAACGATGCCGCTGCAAAGCGGGCCCAACATGCGGGCGGTGGTGAACGTGGATGGTTCAATTGGATTGGCAAGAACGACGGTAAACCAAAGCCCATCAAAGCTAAGTTGGGTGAAAAGAATCACTTCTACTATGATGAAAAGTTGGGTAGATGGATTGATAAAAACAAGCCTATTGAAGAACAATTGGAGGTTGCGGCTCCACCGCCACCTCCCAGTATGAAGAAGCTGGCTCCGCAAGCGGGTGGTGTGGCTAGTGCTCCGCCTGTAGGAGGTCCAGTAAGTGGCCTTCGGGCGCCAAATGGTCCTCCAACTAATGGTCCGACTTTGAGTGGTGCTCTTGCCAATGGACAGGCTTTGAGCGGTCCTCCTGGACTGGCAAGTTTGCCTGGACTCGAACCTGCGCTCACTGCAACAGGGGCTCCACCAGCGGCCCCTAAGCCCGCCGCATCTCTTCCAAATTTGGCCAATGCTGGTCTTGATGATTTGCTCTCGATGGGTGGATCGACTGCAGGTTCGCGTAAAGCAAAGCGTGCTCCTCGTCGTGGATATGTTAATGTTATGGAGAAGTAGTAGAAGACTTGTTTGTATGTTGTTATATAGAAGGATAAGAATTGAAAGTAAGAAGTATATATAGTAGAAGAAGTTAAAAGTGAATACATAATAAATGTATAACATGTAAAGCATTAAGAAGTAGTGAGAAGTATCAGGATCCTTGGAAAGTATGAAGTGCCATGTAATAGTTTGAAGTGTTTAGTATCAGTGGATGCTTGTTGCTGGAGGTATGAGGTAGATAACAGCTGTACAAGATCTTTTGACTGAAGCAAAGAAATGGACGTTTCAATAATTTACATAATTGTTTAGACTATGTCAATAAACCACCTAAATGGTAAATATAACTATTATTATTATGATGTGCAGAGATCTTAACTTGAAGAGAAAAAGTTCTCTTCTTCGGTTTCCCAAATAATGTAGTAGTAGCAACTTCATAGCGTAGCAGGTAACTTCATAGCGTAGCAGGTTCATAGCTTAGCAGACTTCATCGCTTCTACTTACGAATTAGTAAATAAAAGTCCGGTACAATTGTCTTGTCTCGTAGTATCTTATCCCTTGGACTACCCGCGGTATATACGTACCCTTCTCTAAAATACCAATCCAAAGCTCTTTTATTAGACGAGAAAACCGTTAATGAAACTCCTTCAATTCCATTCAAATGTCCCCGGTTGTTCGCATTCAAATACTTTGGGAATTCATGGAATTTAGCTAGGATTTTACTACCCCAGTGCTTTCCCTGAAATTTTGGATGGATATGTATCTCATATAAATATAGCACCTTTATACCTTCAAAATAGCATAGTTTAAATGAGACAAATCCTATCAATTTCTTTTCAGTTGCGTACCAAGCGTAACATAAGCCTGGTTCTTGCATTTCTTCTTCCTTGTCATCTAGCCAATTTTCTCCAACATGTTTTTTATAATAAGAATCTAGGTTCAATTCTAGTAGATGAATGAATTTCAGGAGTTGTTTGGTAGGAACGTCTTCTACAGGTGAACAGTGGAAAGTTGATCCTTCAATCGGTAAAACTTTGGAGGATGCTTTGGCTAGATCATCCGCAATTGATTCCATCAATACGTGATCATCTTCATTTAATTCCATGGGAGGTTAAAGCTCGCTTTTAAACTTTGAAGTCTTCCTTATAAATGTTATCAAAATACCTTCAGTATGTACGGAAACTCGATACAGAATCTAATGAGTATTTCTGTATATAATTACCTTCTTGGTGAATATATTGACTTATATTGAAATAGAAGGTCAAATGTTAATGTGTCGTTATGGACCGGTTGGTCAAATGTGGAGTTAATGCGTCGATATGGAAAGCCGGTTGGTCAAATGTGGAGTTAATGTGTCGATATGGAAAGCCGGTTTCTGAACCTGGTTAAATTCCTAGAGTACGCGCCAAAGCAAATGGTACTACAAAAAAAACAAGCTAACCGCGTGCTCTTACTAAAGTGAGCTAGTAATGTCCAATGGATATTATTATACAAATCAAGAGATTGTCCAGTTGAATAGTCAATTGGAGCATACTAGGCATCCAAATAATGGGGATCAGAAGAATCAACGAGGTGAGTTAAATCAGATTGATGAGGATATACCTTCTGATGAGATGATGCAGACTGATGAGGATAGTTCACGAATACCAAGCTCTCCAGTTTCAAGTACATCATATCCTGTTGGTGCATTTTATCCAGGTATAAATACGACCATAAGTACTGCAATAAGTAATTCTACGAGTTCTCCAACTACAACAACTACAATACGATACATTTCAAGTCCAGCTACGACAAGAAACCCTTCAAGTCCAACTAGAAGGAACCCTATAAGTCCAACCACAAGATTTCCTACGAGTCCTACAAGATTTCCTACGAGTCCTACCACAAGATATCCTACAAGTCCAACCACAAGATATCCTACAAGTCCAGCAACATACGACACTACAAGTCCAACTGCATTTCACAACCCCACAAGTCCAACGTACCGTCATCCTAAAACTCCAAGTCACTCGAATATACGACGAGAAGGAAGATCCATATTGCAACCAAATAGGTCTAACTTTGAAGCTAATATACCTAATTTTGACGCCACGAGGTCCTTTGATAGGTCCTTTGAATCAAGACGTAGCTTTGACAGACCCTTTGAATCGAGATCTATCTTAGATAGCCAACACACGATCCAACAAGAACGTTCTACGAAGTTTTATAAATATTCATCATCGCCAAGATCTGGATCGTCTCCTTCACGAAGTTCACCACATGGTCCCATCAATCTTCGAAATAAACATAACAAACTAATACAAGTTCGAAGTCAGCATCGTCAAGATCTTTTGGATCTTCGAAGAGAGAAAGTTGTAAATGTTCAAGGGGGGAACGATATAAGGAACATGTATGAACTTCAGTATTTGGAGGAATATGGTGGTGTTGATTTGGACAGATTGATAGAGGAGGAAGAGGAGGATTATTTGGATGAATATGAGAGAGAATTAGAAGAGATGGAGGAATTGGAGGAGTTGGAGATTGCTGAGATGATAAAGCAAATGGAGGGTTCTTCTTTAGCGTAGACTAGAGGGGGGGGTAGTCCACCAGGAGTGGGGAGTAGTCCACCAGGAGTGTGGTGATCGAGCAAAGGGAGTTGTAAAAAATGGCATAGGGAAAAGACGAAGGAAGTTGTTCAAAGGGAGTGGTTATAAAATTTGAATTCAAGAGTGTCATACTCTGAAGAGAATCTACAATGAAATTTCTGTTTGTTAGTAAATGTTGTTGGGGTGAATTGACAGAGGGAATTATAATTTACATTTTAAATCAAGAGTAAACGGGTGGTCATAATTGAGGTTTAAATCCTTTCAAATAACGAGACCAGCTTAAAAACGGTTTGTACCTTAATCTTGATCACCTAAATGAAAAGTTTATTAATATCGCCAGATGGTATGAATATTTTTAATTAGCAACACTTTCCCTGTTCTAGCAACACTTTCCCTATGTTTCCGTAGTTGTTCTTCTTTCATAGGTGCAAAACAAATACTATAAAATTGGATTTCGCTATTTGAGCCCTATATAATTTATGAATGGTGCAAATTGTATTAACTCTATAGGGATTGAAATTTGTTTTGAAGTGAAAGCAGAGTGTTGCTATAAGGTGTTTCCAAGGACCTCCCTTTCAATTCACTAAGTTTTCCCCTTTGTGCATCAATCCCTTCATCGTTATGAGTTATGTCCCTCCATGCCTGATAATCTGCAAAGGTACCAGCAGATCAAAAATGTACAACCATATTAGATGAATTTTCATTTTGGCAAATTTAATCTTTAGAAGGGGTTCAGTGACTTGAATTGGCAATTGTGAGTATACTTTGATAGTATGATATAGTTGAATTTTGAAATTTTTAGTAGTAATTTGATTGTAATATGACCGATGGAGTATTTTTCAGAAGCATGTTGTATATTGGAATGTTGCTATTAGGCGAAGAATATGATATTTAACCTATATTACATAGTTATATGTCAATGTTTACTTGTCACAGCAAATCCCCTTACATATAAAGTTATTTTGTATAGACTTCATCCCCTTACATGTTCATAAGACTTCTTCATGGTGTTGCTTTGTACAGTCTTCATATAATACACAAACCACATTCCTAAATAGAAGAATTTGGGCTGGAAGTATCTCTACATAAACAAACATTCTAAAAAGGACAGATCAGAGGAGATTAATTACTAAAGTAATTTGGACCGGATCGACATGATGACCCAATTTAGAGGAATTTGGACTGATTTGGAACTCAAATCTCTAGAACCCCCACTACCCCTGGGTTGATATCCAACACGCACTATCCCTGGTTTGTTTTGTCATCCCTTGGATCGAGTGTTCATACTCTGGTACTGTATATCCTCTAGTGTACCCCGTTTTACGTCATCAAGCCCATATACTTTGGAAAAATCCGGAACAAAAAGCCAAAGTCATGAAACACACACTAGATACCACCAACTCCGATTCCATAGAAGATGACGATTTAAGACTGATAGACTTGGAGAAGGCAACTACTCCTCCAGAATCATATACCCAAGAAGCACAACAAAGGGACCAAGACGAAATACTTAGAACACAACCCATTGGAATACCTGCAATGACTACTCCATCCAGGATATCACAGAATACCCATAGATCGAGCGTTACTATAAGTGAAGATGGTAGTGGATATATTAATGAGGAAACGAACGAATGCACCGACTTTTGTATGGACTTCTTGGTATGCTTTGGATTGCTAGACACTTGCTGTCCATCGGATGGTGAGGGATACTTGACTACGGCAAGTACCTTCTGTGGGAATATTGTATTTTCATGTTGTAAGTATAAGGGGAAGTAGTAAACTGGCTGAGATGTGAGCTAAGATGCGAGCTAAGATGTGACGTAACTAAGACATGAGCTGGTGACTTGAGCTGATGACATGAGCTAGAGGTGACATGAGCTAGAGGTGACATGAGCTAAGAGGTATGGAAAAGGTTAAACTTTGTATCGCCTATTGAATTTGCTTTGACCAATATACAATGACGAATTTATATCAACCATACTGAAGATGAGTGTGATATCACTTGGTAGGGCACTCCATAGTGTAGAATGAAAGTACATAAACAACCTAAAAAAGAGAAATTTAAAGCGTATTGAATATAGAATCAAAATAAATTACATTCAAACTCCATATTTAGAGCATTCATGTTAGAAATGTAATATGAATTTAGCTTTGACTTCCTTGTCAACATGCATCATAGATCTTTGAAAATTTCTTTTTTGGTTGCATCAATACCATTTTTTTGCAGCAACAAATTATAACCAAGACCACCGTTGATATTCGTCATGGATAATTCAGAAGATTTTAGGAGGAGAAGCAAGGAAGAGATTGCTGCTTATGATTTAAAAACAAGAGGTCGTACCATGACACGTTCTTTAACTTTGGGAGGGTATCCTGGTGGTTTGCCGCCAAATGCAAATGATAATAATGGACCTACACTTTCAAGAAGAAGATCCGATGGCTATGGAAGAGGTCCAACTGATGATGAATTGATTTCTCAAACAAGATTTCCAACTGTAATCAGACACGAAGTGGAGAAAATTGAAGATGAATCCAAGGTTCAGTTGATTGGTTCGCAGGACCGGTTGATAGATTCGCGGGGCCAATTTGTCAATGTACTGAATAATCTGGATGGTGAATTGGGTGTTCAGGATATAAATGGACAACCGCTTACTAAAGACTTGTTGAATAAAGATCAAAGTAACGTACAAGACTTACAAGAAAAGCTTGATACATTCTTAGAACGACCTGAAGAAATGTTGCGTCAAGAACAATTGGCAAAGCAAAGATTGAATGAAGGGTGGGTTGGGACTCAAGAAAGTTCAAATCGATCCGGCTTGGATGTCTATGGTGGTGAAAAATTAAATGTCATTTCACCTTTATCTGATAATGATGGTGTAAATGATGGCTCTTGGGATTTCAGCAACAGTACTCCACTTGGAATTAATTCGATGAGCAATGCACCTCTTGTCAATAAAGGTTACCATGCTGATAGAGTTACTACTGATATAGACAGCGTTACTGCTCCACTTGATATAGGCGGCGTTACTGCTCCACTTGAAATTGGTAAAGTCAATAATGGTCTCAATTCAAGTACTCAAAGTCATTTTTCTCAAAGAAGCAGACAAGGGGCTATCATCCCAGTCCCGCTCACAAGAAATAGCTTGAAAAGACCAAGTGCTCGTCAAAATAGTCAAACAAGTTCAACCGAGTTTCATCAATCCTTTAGGACCACTGAAGATGTTCCTTCCATTTTATCTGATCATACTGATCCTTCCTTGAAATCCTCCAAAGCCAATTCCGTTGATCAATTCCATAGGAAAGTCTCTGAGTTGACTGTAGATGACCACCTTGATGAGGATAATGAACCGGATGGTAGCGGAATTGGGAATAAATCTTTATTCACAATCCTTACTTTATTAATTATTATACTCTTACTTTTGGGTGGGTTTATTCCAGCAATTATTATTCTCTCCCGAGGAACAAGAGATTCAGTAGGCAACTTCTTTAAGGATGAAGCTAATAGGAACGATTTATTACCTGGGTTATTTTCAAAGTTTGGCTACGGGTCATCAACTCCCACGAAAATAACTCCAATTGCCTTACCACCCCAACTTCGTAATGATATTGAAATCATGGATTTGTTGAAAGATGCAGGAGAACCACTCTTCCATGCTTTAGCATATTCTCCTTTGGATGCAATGGAACCCAAATGTGGTCTTTCTAAAAGATCAACCATGCTTGATCTTGCAAAGATGTCAACTGTTACCAAACTAATTAGAAATTATGGAATGCAGTGTAATCAACTGGATCTTATTTTGGATTCGATTCAAACTTTGAATCTTGATATGAAGTTAACAATGGGGGTTTGGATTGGTAAAAATGATACCATCAATGAGCAACAACTTCAAGCCATGAAAGGGGTTTTGGCCAAATATCCGGAAAGTTTATTTGACTCTATCTTTATTGGAAATGAAGTCCTATATAGAAGAGATAAATCGGCAAAAGAATTGACCAAATATATTTCTGATGCACGAGATTATATTAAGAGCCTTGGCTTCAATATCCCGGTCGGGACCTCTGAAATTGGACTGCTCATTACTTCCGAATTGTTAGCAGGTTGTGACGTAATGGGTGCAAATATTCATCCATTTTTTGGTGGTGACAGTGTGGAAAATGCTGCAGAATGGACCATCAACTTTTTAAGATTCCAAATCGAACCAAAAAATACCAAGAACGTCAAGCTTGTTATTTCGGAAGTTGGATGGCCGTCTGCTGGTGGCACTTTCAAAAGTTCGGTTGCAACCTTGCCCAATTTGAAATTTTTTGTTCAGGATTTCATATGTCAAATGGCAAAGTATGATTATGGTTACTATATGTTTGAAGCGTTTGATGAACCCTGGAAGAGTATATTTTATGTGGGAAACAATAAATGGGAAACTGAATGGGGGGTATTTACAAAAGATAGGAAGAGTAAGCTCAATTGGAAGGATTTGCAAAGGTGTGGGAGGGTTTGAACAGGTGAAAATACATCACCTTCTAAATTTTTGAAATAGCTATAATGTAAATTCAATTTTAGTTTGATATCGTGTAGAGTTTTGGGATATGTTTCTGAGTTTTAGTAATAATATGAAAATATTTTGTAAAATTCTTATAAAATAGACATAGTGCAAAAAAATCGAAGTATATTTGAAGCAGAAGCTAGGCTCCTTCAAAACAAGTACAGCCATTTGATCCATTTTCTACTTCATAAGCCATACAAATCTTTCTTGCGTAGCATTTTCTATGTCATTATAAGTTTGGCTGCAAATTATTCTTTCTGGTCTAAATATGGTTATTGGCTAGCTAAAAATATTCAACATAAAGGCAACTTGTCCGAGTGGTTAAGGAGAAAGATTAGAAATCTTTTGGGCTTTGCCCGCACAGGTTCGAGTCCTGTAGCTGTCGTTATTTTTTTTTTGAAGAGTGCGACTTGTGAGTAAGACTGCAAATGAAGCAACATATATGCAACATCATTCTTCTTTTACAGTTTGACGATTCTATTATTGAACAGTCATCAATGGCAATAAAAATGGTACTAAATAGCTGCAAAAGTCACTTGTAGTCGCATGTTGAAATGTAATAAATATTTACTCTAAATATATTTAGAAGTAATTCGTCTTTAGGACAATGTAGGCAATCTACAATTCCTGTAGAATAGCATACACCCAATGACTCCTTAAATATTCGATATGTTAGTCTAGAAGTGAAGCCTGAAGGATTATCATGCCCGATACAATATTCTCTCAAATGACCAAGAAACAGTCACTCACAAGACTACGGAAAATTCCCCTTCCTCAACCCAATATACCCACCTGGGGCATTCTCAACCTTCAACCATGTGTCTGGTAGGGTCCCACCTTCAATACCCGTCCAACTAATCTCATTTCCCCACCAAACTAATTTATGAGGATTGTATTGGACCGTGAAAAACATCAACAAGGCACTTATTGCAACACCAGCCAGTAAAGAACTTGTTAAGATATAATTATATTTTTCCCACCATAAAAGGTAATTCTTTTTGATATAGTACATGAAAGCATAGGAAGCATAAAGGCCCGTCGTAAAATACAGCAAGTTGAAAGGAGCATAGTTCAAAAACCCACCGATGATGATAGTGGGTTGGAAATATCTCGTGAGTTTTGCTGGGCCATTCTGCTTAAACCAAACACACGGAAAGACAAGAATGACACCCAATAAGAAGCACCACTTAAGAACAGGATACATGCCACTGAAAACCTTGGCAGGCCCTATTTCACCATATTGGATTGAAGAATAGAAAAAGGTATTGGCACCAGGACAACTAAATTTATCCTTTTGATTGTGAGAGCAAATATCTTCAATGTTGGCTATTTGCCAATTGGCGATCGTCAATGCAATTACAACTGTCATCAAAGTTGAAATGAGTTGGCCCCTGAATATTGCACGAGGAGGAATTTTCGAATAGTGTGCAAGCTTTTGGTCTGTTATGTAATTACTTGCTTGACTATCGATATTATACCCGTAACTTTTTAAAGTTATGAGTGCCAATCCTGAATTTGGAATAGCATATCCAACAATCAACTCAACCAATACATTAAGGCCAAATGAAAACCCAGTAACTGAAGCTATGGAAGTCAAAGGTATTAAGAAGATGAAATTCACAACTATAGTGAAGAAAATCCCCCAGATCGGGGTTTCCACAGGATAGAAAGTTATTGCCATCAATGCAAAACAGGTACTAACCAATAAAATCAAAAGAAACCACCAGTCGGGCACATCTTCATATTTAGACATCATTTTACAATGAGGATCATTTGAATACTTCCCAAATTGCAGTGCTTTATTTTCTTCACTTCTGAAAGAATCAATAAGTGTGTGATAAACATTAATAAAACTTGCTCTCATTGAAGTCCATTCAACAATAAAGTTATATAGGATCGCGAATGGATACAATGTAAAATAAGCTCCATATAGGACCAAATTAGCAGCCGAGAAGTACGGCGGACCAATTTCTTGATACTTCCCATTATCAAATTGAGAGTTTTCATTTAAAATATCATGGACGTTATAAACCTCGGCTTTATTGGTGAAAAGCCTATTCGAGTTTATAGGCAAATAAGCTGTCCATTTGTTATTAGTATAGTAAACTATTAATATGGTAATGAATGCTAAGATCATACCCAAATATTGATTTGCATAGGTATAAAATGGCAATGTCAAGCAGTCGCTAGCATTGATGATATTCCAATCAAATGTAGGTAAAGGATTTAAACCTAATCCAAAGTTTGAACCAGCAATATTCGTTAAATGAATCAGATTCGGGGCTAGCCAGGTTGGCCAATTAAAATTCGATAATGCAGTGAAGAAATAAGATGGAATCCAATTGTACAAGAAACTAAAGGTGAACACAAGGTAAAAGAAGTTATATCTTGAAATTGTCCAACCATGGATGGGATGAGCGGACCAACCGTTGGGTCCGTTGGTACCACCAAACCCACTCTTGGTCGATTCTCCCTCCTTTAACAATGCTCTATTAAGAACAATTGTAGGTAATATGGTAGGCCAAATGGCTTTGGAGGGATAAACACAAACTTTCTTCATAATCAAGGCAAACCCAAATCCAAGAAATTGAGTTGATACAGTGAGTAGGAATTGATAAGTCAATGTAACCCATTTCAACCCATAGAACCGATCTAATTTCATCACAAAGATATTATAAATTGAATACGGAGTACCTGCTGAACACAGATAAATGATTGTTGCTAGCATCATTTCCTTATAAGTCCAAGGACCAGGGTTTAATTGGATCGCCTTCCCAAACAAATGAATTGTTCGATTTGGTACATATCTTTCCCATAATCTCCCAGATGGAAGTAAAAGGATTTGTATGGTGTGAGAATTCAACCTTATAGAAGGCATTCTATGTACAAAGAAATTATTCACCACAGAACCAATAATGGTCCAGAAAAGTCCAATCACATATACTCGTAATGTTTCAACGGGTATGGATGGATCATCATATGGGTCAGTAATAGATCTAATTTCAGGGTATGGCAGATGATAATGGATTAAACTTGCTTCAAGTCGCACTTGAAGGTCCCAATCAGATACTATCAAGTAAGTTCTATTCTTGGAAAGGATTTTTTCATCTGTTTCATTTCTGTTTACCAATCGAGATATCAAATTGTAGTCTTCTTTCATGAAATTTACATCCCCATTATGTTCAGCAAGGGCTTCTCTCAATATTTGTAAAGACTCTTCGATACTGATTTGATTGATTTTATTGATCATGAATCTTGCCAGGAGTGGTATATCTTCATCAAGGTCTACTTTACCATTGGAAGGATCGAAAGTGTCCTTTGTATTAAAAGTGTCCTTTGTATTAAAAGTATCCTTTGTGAAAGAATCTTTCGTACCCTTTGTATTATCTTTGGAACCATTTGTATTATCTTCATCAATGTTATCATTATAGTTATCACTTTCACCATCCGTATCATTAAATTTCCCCACTGTACCTTGATTTTCCAGACAATACTCTTCATCACTTATTAAACCCAATCGAAGGAAGATGAATGATAATTGTGATTTGGTGAATTTCCAAGCGTCTTCGGAATGTATATCATCTGAAGTACCAATTGATGGGATTTGTGACGAATCAGGAAATGATGATAATTCAATATATTCCGACATTCAAAGACTCCAATATCTATAGTAATATATGGTTGTAGTTGACAAGTGCTTATAATGTCTAATAGTTACTATTGTCTCGATACTAGGACTATCGTTGTTCAATAATAGGTACTTCTACAACCTCTATAATACTAAGATCTTAATCTTTTATTTACAAGTTGACGTTTCAATTTACAAGTTTGGCTGCGAGAGTTAGCACCGTGAATTCGTTTAAATTAACTTTACAGAAATACTCTATCAAAATCACTTGTACCTAAAATCACTTCTACCTAATATCACTTCTAACTAATATCACTCTAATCACAAACAACCAAGGTTTAACTCCAAGCAGCCAATATGATGAGTTGACTGAAGTCTCACTACATCTCTAGTCGGCACCCCGCATTACGATAAAACTGTCACGTGCCCACAAACGAAGGGGGGAAGAAGACCTGTCTTGATACTACAGCTACAACCAGGCGATTATGCACATATTGAATGCTTTCTATAAGTCCGGAGGTTAGAAGATGAAAGCTTGGTTTCTGAAGGTTGAAGTTATCTTATTTGATGATTGAGCCATCGTATTTGATGATTGAGCCATCGTATTTGATGGTTGTCTTGAGCCATCGTATTTGATGATTGTCTTGAGCCATCTTATATGATGATTGTCTTGAGCTTATTTCATGCTTGAAGCCTGATGATCCATTGATAATGTAATCTGTACTCTCAGTGATGTCAAATCCGATGTAGAAAATACGGAGATCAATCTCGCCTCACAACCGCAATCCTACTGACGTTATTCATCCGCCGCTTAATTGGTTGCGCCAAGCAGGGTGCGATATTTGCTAGTTAATTCCATTCCCAAAAATTGGAATACACCATTACTCTTCAAGTTTATGAGTTACAAGAAAGTGCCCAACATTAAGTTTACTCATGACACTCCTCTGACAATGCTTGTGAAGATTAAATCACTATTCAAGTGAATCCCAGAAATTTAGTACTTATGGGGTAGGAATTAACCGTCCGAAGTCGAGTGTGCATGCAACTTTAGCGGCATCACCGATTTTGTAGTACATCCGAAAGCGCTAAAACGACACGGAATCATACTTGATTATAGAAGATTCTCCATCTCGGGTCACTAATGCCGTAATATTGACCAATGTATCTCGGGGACGGAGAAGTTTATAGCCGACTTTGATGTGAGATAAAGTTATCTTTTTGCACCCAACAGTTTTGAGATATTAGAGACACCCAGCAGTGGAGTTTTATTAGAGATATTAGATAGACTTAATTACCCATGAAATTGATTTTGATTACCTACTAAATTACTCTTAGTATATGGAAGAAATCATTCATTAATTAGAAACTGCTGAGAGTCATTAGAGTTTTTCGGCTTAGCAAATCCTCCCTGGCTTAGTATGTATTTTTATGTATTTGAGATTACATCATGAACCATACCTTTGCATCAGCTTTGAATAAATCGCTTAGACTAAGGTGTAGTTGGAAAAATAAAAAAGCTTTATGTTGCTATAAAACAGTACAAAATATTAATACTTAAGTATATGGCATATTCAAAGATAAAATACTTGGTTGTTTGGTACAATCACTTCATAATTTAGGCTGCAAAATCTCAAAGAAACTCAATCGCAACGATCCCCGGGTGATCATTGATATCTACGAGAAAACGAAAATTGAGATATCATGGGGATATTTAGAAAAGTAGTTTATCAATAATTATCCTAAAATAAGTCCTAACACACAAGCTATTCAATATGTCAAGTATTCTGAATTTGCACAGAACATCACCTATTCTTATAGCCTTCAACCTCTGTATTCTGTAGACTTCCCAACTAATGAGTTTTCAGACAATACCTTACACATATTAACCTTGATATTTATATATGAAGAGTTAACCTTGATTATAATATATGAAGGGATCGTTGATAAAGAGGATATACAAATGCAACTTGTGAAGGATGAATTAAATGTTACAATGCCCACGTCGAGACTCAACCAATTGTAGAGCAGATCTGACTGAAGCAGATTCTGATCAAAATAATAAACCTATAACTCACACATACTCTCCCAATACCATTACTTCACAGCCAACCGTATCAGATATAACCATCAACTCGCCTACGCTACCCTGCCCGCTTCCGGCAGCTTTTTTTCCGCTTCCCCGGTATGACTCTCAACCCAAGTGAAAAAATCTAAAATACCCCAACATCCACCATGCTTAGAATTCCAAGAGTCATTCCTGGCTTGGGATTGCAGTCGATCAGAACTCGAACCACGTCGTCGACCTCTGCACTTGCTTATAAAACCTTACATCGTAATCAAAAAAGACCCGCGTTACCTGTTTTAGAAACCCCCAACTGGTCTGCCGACGCTGCTGTTTCCTCCATTTTATATGAAACTCCTTCTCCACTGCGTGCACCAAAGAAGCAACATGTATTGAATTGTTTAGTTCAGAATGAACCTGGTGTTTTAAGTTCCATTTCAGGAACCCTTGCTGCTAGAGGGTTCAACATCGATTCGCTTGTTGTATGCTCCACTGAAGTTAAGGATTTGTCTCGTATGACAATCGTTTTAACAGGTCAAGATCCTGTGGTTGAACAAGCAAGAAGACAAATTGAAGAATTGGTGCCAGTTTATGCTGTTTTGGATTATACCAACACGCAAATCATTCAAAGAGAATTACTCCTTGCTAGAGTTAGTTTGTTGGGACCGGAATATTTCCAAGAGTTGATTGCTAGTCATAAATTGAATTTGAGTGAAGGTTCTTCACTCCCAGATTTAAGTGCCGCTGAACTGGCTTTCCATCCAAATAACTTGGTACCATCAGAAGCTTTGAGACAAAAACATGATCACCTTAACCATATTTCAACTCTTGCTGAAAAATTCGGTGGGAAAATCGTGGATATTTCAGATAGAAATGTCATTGTTGAATTGAGTGCTAAAACACTGAGAGTTAGTAGTTTTGTTCAATTGTTACAACCATTTGGAATTTTGGAAATTGCTAGATCAGGGTTGATGGCTTTACCAAGAACTCCTTTAACTGGTGCTATTGTAGAAGAGGAAGTTGAAGCTAGTGATATTGTTGATGCTAGTCAATTACCTCCTGGTTAGTGAGGAAATAGTGGTGAGAACGGGCTGGGAGATTAGTCGAACAAAGAGTTGTGAATCTCAAGTTTTACTCTTAAGTTTTGATTCATTCAACACTCTCAAGTTTTACTCTCAAGTTTTGATTCATTCAAAACTCTCAAGTTTTGATTAAAACTCTTTGATTCATACAAACTCACAATTGTCTTCAACACTCTCCATCCAACATTTGTGAGATTCACAGATTAATACTGACAAAATACACTATTCCAGCCTCCTGTTCTAATAGATGTAAATGGTATTTTTTGGATATATATTCTAATCAACTTAAGTCACTTGTATATGTAATTCAACCGCTGAAATGAATTGACAACCGACCTGTCCAAATTATTATTTTTGATCTCCATAATAATTCTTCATTGTACTTCCAATCTCTTTATTCCTACATATCCACTATCTACACGAGAAAATTGAATTTCAGGTTCCCTTTGTAATCTTTTCAAAGCCCTTTGCGAAAACGTCATTCATTGTGTGTAAGTTAAGTTATTGGAAACAACGTATGAAAGGGGTAAAACTTACAATGAATAGGCCCAAATTAAGGTTTCAAGAAAATAATTTTGCAGCCATTCAACGTAGAAAGTATTGGAGTATGAGGGTGAAGTATGGAAAGAAATAAGCGAGGATTTGAACTGAACATACTTCCTCAATACATACTTCTTTGGCATTTCCATGGAATGATTAAAACGTGTCCAACATGATAATTCAACCACGCACCACTCAATACTACAGTTGAACTGGAGATATCACCATCCACCAAGTTGGACACAAACCAAGTTTGAATAATTCAACCACAAACCAAGCTTCAAATGAATAATTCAACCACTCAACACACATCGCCTAAACTAAATTATTCCCTAATGCCTCATTAGTGCATATTACAAACTAGACTTTGCGCATGCGCAATTCTGACTTGATTAGACTTTGATACATTTTAATCATTCCCTATCACACATGGCATATGAATTTCGAACAAGCCTCAATTGTTGAACAATTTGTTTCCACTTAATTCGATGAACCTGTCCATTTGAAAGCCTCGTAAGGTGTCAGAAGGCATATCTCATAAATCCGCTTGTTCCCCACTTGGTTTTTCTTTTAGATCTTTCCTATTACTCTTTATCTTCAGATTGGTTAAGAGGTGGGTTAGAGATGAATTTGAAACTGTATTCATCTGCCTAATGAAAACTGTGTTAACGCCTAATGAAACTGTATTAACTCATCTCCATACCGCATCGTAAACATTTACTCTATCAATCTTAAACCATAGTATCACCTACATATAAAAATAATATCATCTCGACCTTTGCTGCAAGAAAAAACTACAAAGTATTTTGGAAGAAATCCGCTATAACTTTTAGACTCTCGTTCATAACTCAGACAATCTTTAATCTCACCAACTTCATCTTTAACAGTTTTCAACCTCCGTTGTACCATTTGGAAATTTCATCATGAAATCCGAGCAAGAAGATAATGGTAGGGCCTACGCAGCACAAGGAGGGTATGGTTATTATTATTCCCAGCCGGGCCCTCAACAAGGGTATTTACAAGGACATTCCCAGTCTGTTCAACCTGTAGAAGGTCAGTTGGTTCAAGGGCCTCCGGAAGGTCCTCTACATGGTCAGGTTTCAGGAGGTCAAGTTCCATTGCAGGTACTACAAGGACAAGTTTCACTACAAGGACAAGTTCAAGGGCAAGTTCAAGGACAAATTCCAGGGCAAGGACAAGTTCCAGGACAAGGACAAGTTCCAGGACAAGGACAAGTTCCAGGACAAGGACAAGCCCCAGGACAAATTCCAGGACAAGGACAAGTCCCAGGACAAATTCCAGGACAAGTCCCAGGACAAGTCCCAGGCCAGGTCCCAGTACAAGCCCCAGGACAGTTACAAATTGGACAACTGATTCATCCACACGGAAATCATTTACAAGGTCACCCACCAGGAAATCCCAACCTTCAAGATATACGCTTACCTACTCCACCTCAAAGTTTAGCACCTCCACATCAACAATCACTCCCGCCTCCTGGTTACTACCCTGTCCCATTTCAATATCAAAAATACCCCAACCAACCCAACATGGGAAACAATTCAAGTCTGAGCAGTGGGGGAGGAGCAATAGAAGTACCTCAGCCGATAAAAAACCTCCCACCTAGAAAGCGAGCCTTGACAGCTTGTGATACCTGTAGATCCAAAAAGATCAAGTGTGATAATGGTCGTCCTAGATGTGGTACGTGTATTAAAAACGGAAATGGAGAGTGCCATTATCGAACTGATGATGCTCAAAGAGATTATGCCAATTATGATCCAGCATCCTTAAACATTATATCCAAATTGGATACGCTTCTAAAAGAAGTAAACGATCTCAAACAAGAAAAAGAAAAAGAAAACAGTCAACCAAAGAAGAAGCAGAGAGTTGGAGAAAAGTTAATCAAATCTGAAAATAAAGATATTTGGGACATGTCAACGAGTTCTTTATTCAAATGGAGATACTTGACTCAAACTCTTCGACTCTCTCAACTCGAGGTGGATGCTTTCAATATGCGTTTAATTAAGGAATATAACAATTCAAATGTCATGCCAATGAAGTTACAATCTCTTGGTGAAAAGTTTGAAATGGCCAAAAATTTGGAATTACTTTTGGGGAAACATTTTACTAACTTGATCAATTCATTTTTCATCAATGTTCATACAAAAGTCCCTGTTTTAGATCTGCCCAACTTTTTTGAATCATTGGTGGTTTATAAATTATTTATCAATTATGATCTGGCATTTCAATTGTGTGATTTTTTGCAACTCTCTGAGCATTCACAACCGGTTCCTGAAGGACAATCCACTGCATCACCACCACAAATATTCTTTACAGTGCTAGAATACAACAAAATTGAGGATTCAGCAATCTTAAGAAGAGCATTCAAGAATTTATGTAAATTAATCCCCACCATCATCATGATGTGTGCTTTAGGAGCACTTGCAACTCCGGTTCAACTTGATAATTTGGCCAAGTTTGCAACGTCAATCGAAGAACGTGACTCGTTTGCAATTGGTGCCTTTTCAGATCCAGATGCTTTTACCGGTTTGCCTCCTCTCCCTCAAAGTCGATTAGAAATTTCGTATGAATTGATGAAATATTCAAAGTTATTGGCTGCCAGTTATCCCTTCACTTTGAAGCAGAGCTCATTGAGGACTGTAGTTTATCAGTTATTGGAGTCGCAATACTATTTATTGACATTATCTCCATTGGTAGCATACAAACATATTTCCCATGCATGTCAAACCATAATGTATTACCTTGAAATGAAAAAAATACCTCGGAGTGATCAATCAGAGACAAACCATTCCATTAATCCTAATAAGAAGGAAATAGCAGATCGAATCTTTTGGACCGTACTTAAATTAGAGTGTGAGTTAAGGGTCGAATTATCTCCTCACGTTCCGATTTCTGGTATTACTCGAATCACCCCTCCAACGCCATTTCCAAAAAGTGCTGCGTTCGTGCCTGAAATGCAAGAAGATGAAGCTGGAGGATGGAGCAATTCAGCAACCAGTTTGAAATTGGCCCTGAACTATTATGACGAATACTCATGGTATTACTACTTAACTGAGATAGCGGTTCGTAAGGTAGATAATGCCATGTTTGAAGAGCTTTATCATTTAGGTCACCAACGTGAATGGGATTCTCTTCAATTTGCAAATGAAGGAGTTTGGACAATCTTTGTAAAGTATTTGAATCAATATAACGGGATCATAAACTCTTTATCACCCAGAATCCGTAATTTCCTATTACAAGAAGATAATGTTGATCAAATCTATTGGGGATTGAAAAAGAAGAGAAAGGAAAGAAGAGAAGGTCGCGACCCCGAGTCTGAGTATATGCATGATTTCTTGATTGATGATGATTTGATTATCATGGCTCAACTGGAAAGTATTATTCATATAAAAGGTCGTATGTTGGTATCTAAATTATACATGTTCCGTCCATTGATTTATCTTATTCTAGAGGATAAGATCCCTTTCATGGATTTATTAACCGCTGCAATGGCTGTTGTTAAGGGCGAGGGTAGCGATGTTTTATTGGAGACTCCTGATTCGGCAACTGGGACAACCTCAACAGTAAATACAGAAACAGAAGCAGATCCAGGTATCGATTACTATAATCTTATCAATGCTAATATGTACTATCAAAGACAATATCCTGATGAGAACTTTACAAGTTTCATTGAAAATAAGGTGCCTAAGAAGGAAACTAATGAAGGTCCAGATGATCTTGAAAATCTGAATGATTTCACTTTAAAGGATCTACCATTAGTTCGGATTAGAGTATTGAAGGTTTTCATCCAACATTTGATTGCCATTCCCAAGTTGGTGATGCCAAAATTAGGAGCTCATAGACATCCTGGTTCTTGGTATTACTTGAGGAATCAGTTTAATGGGAACATGTATCAATTTCTATTATACCATAAGATTGGAGAGATGTTTGCAGCTGCTGCTCAAGATGAAAGGTTACAAGTGGAATTGGCTCCATTGAGTGGTATGATTGAAATGCTTATGCCAAAACAGGGCATGATTGCATCTTTTGAGCATTCGATTATGTTGTATCAATATTGGTTGGAGGAGAGTAAGGATTGTGAGGTGTATATTGATTATACTAAAAAGTGTTTGGATATGTTAATGAGGGGTTGACCATATATAAAATTACTGTCAGACTCACGTATATAGTAGCAACGTCGTAACTTGTGTCTCTGGCACCATGTGACTGTGGGGCGTGTCTGGGTTAGTGTCTTACCATTCTGCAAGTTTTGTTAAAAATCAATGCATTTCCCAGGATTCAATAAATAAATATTCCCATTGTCTCTTCCCTTAAATATACGAGTCTTGGTGAAAATGCAAGTTCGCAGCCGCACGGCCATATGAAGTATGACTATGGCCGAGTTCGCATAAGTAATAAATCAAAGGGAATATATAGAGAACAACATTTCTACAGCTAGTTGGATAATGAAAGAATTTGAGATTAGGGAACAAGACAGGTTATTACCAATAGCAAATGGTGAGTATATGATGTTGGTTTGATTTGAATTACTTTGAATTGACTTGAACAAAAGATTAGGTTGTCCTAATCTTTTAAGTGTTTTAGAAAAAGTGGAGTTGTTTAATACAAAGTAAAAGCGTACTCTTAAACAGTTTAGCAATAGTGTATTTTAAACACTAGCTGAGAAGGGAGTTTTGTCAAATGGCTGCAAAAAAAGTCAAGTATGCGAGTTGCATTTGGAGTGAAGCTGTGGATATTTCATTGGTACGAGCTAATTGAAGGTTACAGACTTTTTTACTTTACTTTTGCGCTAGGAGAATAACGATGAAGTTGCCAATGGTAATTTGTACTATGCTACTGTAAACCTCATTATCAGGTCATGAATTGGTAATTACATTAAATTTCTATAAAATTACTAACTATAGTCTCCCGAATAATAAAAGCAGCCCTACCACCCCATGCAAAACTATCAAAAGAGTCTAAAATATGTATTCAAGAGTGTGTCTCTGAATTCATATCCTTCATAACAAGTCAATGCTGTGACAAATGCATTCTTGAAAAAAGAAAGACAATCAACGGTGAAGATGTTTTGTGGAGTATGAATGTATTAGGATTTGAAAACTATGCAGAAACCCTCAAGATTTATCTTGCAAAGTATCGAGAGTTTGAAATGAGTAGTCAAATAAGGAGTGCGAAGGAGATCAATGAATTTGATGAGAAGGTGGATGATGAGAAGGTGGATGATGAGAAGGTGGATGATGAGAAGGTGGGTGGTGAAGATGGCAATGATTATAAGACAGGAAATCCAAATAATCCCCATTTCATTGAATTTCTAGTCCATGATTCTCATAGTGAAGATTCAAGTTCTGAAGAATATGCATGAGTGAAGTGTAGAATATTGATGTAAAAGCTTAAGTTTCATCCCTGACAAAACTTTAATAATGAAACGTGAAAGTGTCACATTATGTCTTAAACCTTAAAACCAATAACTAAACACTTCAACCACTGATCATTAACAATACCCACTTACAGTAATTCGCTTGCCTCTACACATAGTACAAACAGATAGAATAGATCTCAAACACGAATCGCTAGAAGAAACAAATTGACATAAAATCTTTTCTTTTGTAAATCCCAACTATACAACCTGATTGTTCCTATAACTTAATCTTGATTTCGACGTATACGGTAGTGATTAAACTGGATCGAGGACTTGTTGTCAAAACGACAGGGAGCAATTTTTCAAATTAATGGTTGCATTGCATCAAGTTGCAACTATCATGAAAAATTAGTAGCATAATAGTAAGTGATATGTATGTGAAGAATTTATTTTGCAAGGTGTTCAGTATCACCACCAGGTCAACTCAATTCAACAATCATCTCCACAGCATTCCCCATACCTAGCCACACTTGAAGATGCATATGCATGTACAAATGAATATTTTTCACATCTTACTCCTTCAATGTATCTTCACTTAAGTTTGATATGATGATTTCATCTGTCATTTATAATTACCAAAGATTACAATACATAAATGGATTTCTACGTGTATCATAAATATACCTTATACCAGCCTCTAATATAAGCACTTACAAACTGAATAGCAATGATTGCTGGATGAACAGTGATGCCAAGTATATGGCTTGATACGATCAAAATGATCCGCGCGGACCGGTCAGGAAGTGTATCTGAGGGTTATATGAGGTTATGATGAGGTTATCATGGGGGTTATATGAGGTTATCTTGAGTATTAGGGTATCAGAATGCAGAAGTGTCATGTGGTGTATTAAAGCACTTTAGCATACCAATGGATACAAATTATGTGTTTGATGCGTATCAGTACACAGAGGGATACTATCATCATGGTATTTAACTCTAACATGAGTGATTTATCATGATATGTGAATACAGATCTCTCACCTTAAATCACCTTCAAATGTCCTTGCACTGCCATGTGTAATTATGAAAATCCACCGTTTATCAAGATTCAACAGGATCTCAAAAGAATGCAGATTGTGAAGAAAGATGTGAAGAATTTAGATGTGAAGAATTTAGAAGTGAAGAATTTAGACTTGAAGAATGTAGATGTGAAGAATGTAGATTGTAAAGAATAAAAGAAGTTAATACATAGCTTTTGACTAGATTCTATCTACAAGAATTAAGTGTTTCTAGGCAAGTCCAATATCTCGCTACGCTCCCGCAGTAAGCTGGTAATCTACGCTCTTCATAAAACTTACACACTGCAATTAAGTTATTGAGTTAAGTAATCACACATTTCCGAACTCCTATCTAGACCTTTCTGAAGCTCAACCCATTCCTAGCTTCATTCCACAAAGCATCGTTTATCCCTTTTAACCAACCCCCCTGCACACTGCCCACTTTGAGATTTTCCTGGCCATTTCGTGAAATCTCCGCAGAGGAAGTTCCAGAGAGACAAACCAACCCATAATTTTCTTTTAAAGGATTGACAAGTGTTATGATCAAGTCATTTAGAAGGAGCAAACGGCAATCCAATTCTTCCACATCCCCAAAGCATTCGATTTCAAGAGTAGATACAACTGATGAATCAATCCTTGAATCACCAAAGAAGGTGATCAAAGCATTGTATGATTATGAACCTCAAGGACCAGGTGAATTGAAATTCTCAAAAGGAGACTTCTTCCATGTTTTACATGAAGATTCGAGTGATTCTCAAGGTCATAATGCTCATGGTTGGTATGAAGCAACAAACCCAATGACTGGTACCAAGGGTATGGTTCCAATTAGTTATTTCGAAGCCTTTAACAGGAGTAGACCTGTCATTGGACTGTCAAATACTCAAAGTGGTAACAATAATATATCTACAAATCCTACTGGTACCGGTCCAACCCAATCCACTGGCAAAAGTCAACGAAATTCAAATCAAACCCTTTACGCAGTAACTCTTTTCGGCTTCAAAGCTGAACGAGAAGATGAATTGGATATAACTCCCGGTGAAAACTTGATCATTTGTGCTCATCATGAATATGAATGGTTTATCGCAAAACCTATAAATAGGTTGGGAGGTCCCGGTTTGGTACCGGTTTCATATGTCAAAATTGTGGATTTATTGAATCCTGGTAGTGAGGATCCGAAAAGTGATATCCATAGTATCATTAATACTTTCAAAATACCAACAGTGGAGCAATGGAAAGATCAAACTGCAAGATATCAAGCAAGCACCATCCCATTAGGTAGCATTAGTAACAGTACCCCACCTCCAATTCTGTCAACACTGCAATTCTTTGATATAAATGCAAGCAAATCAAATAGATCCTCATTAAGCAGCTCAAACACAGCTATTTTGGAAGCTGGTGTCGAATCATATCAGTTGGATCATGGAAGGTACCAATATTTGGTGATTGCACGCTTGTCCAATAATAAGATAAGATACTTATATAGGTACTATCAAGATTTCTATGATTTACAAGTCAAATTACTTGAATTATTCCCATTTGAGGCTGGAAAGATTGAGAACCTGAGAAGAATCATTCCTTCAATACCTGGTCCCTTAATCAATGTAAATGATAGTATCTCCAAATTAAGAAGAGAAAAGTTGGATTACTATTTAAGAAATTTGATAGCACTTCCTTTGCATATTTCCAGAAGTGAAGAGGTTCTTCACCTTTTCGAAGTACTTGATAATGGTTTTGATAAGGAGTTTTCAGATGACGGGGCAAGGAGAGTAAGTAAACCAATTAGTCAACAGAGTAATTATCAACAAGATAGGTTGAGTCAATACTCTCGAAACTCTCAAGGAAATCTTGATCAACAGCTTGCGCAAAATAATTATAATCAAGGAAACTCTTATCAAGGCGATCATCAAGCAAATCATAATGAACCTCCTAGGTCCAGGTCATCTTCGATTTCAAATACTACAGCCACAACAGAAAAACAACAACACAAGGTAAAAGTCAAATTCTACTACGAGGGAGATATTTTCGTTCTTCTTCTTCCTTCAAATTTACGTCTACATGACTTGAAAAGTAAATTATATAGACGGTTGAACTTAGGAGATGAAGATGGGGAATTGACCCCAAGTGTACTTCTGGAAATACAACTTTTCTTGAAAAATGACTTTGATGATTTCGGTGCCGAAAATGAGATTGGTAATGGAGATTTTTCGGATATTCATAAATTGAAGTTGAAGGAGTTTGAGGTGGATGATGAGGAGAAGTTCCAGGAGGTTTTGTTTGATAAGTGTAAGTTGGTGATTCTTACAGGAGCGTAAGCTGAGGGTTACCAGAATCAGAATCACGGGTAACACAAGCTGAGAGTTACCAGAATCAGAATCACGGGTAACACAAGCTGAGGGTTACCAGAATCAGAATCACGGGTAACACAAGCTGAGGGTTACCAGAATCACGGGAGCGTGGAGGTGGATCCAAAGTGGTTGCTTCAATTTCAAATCATAAGCAAAGCTCAGTGTGGGCAGTTTAGGATACGCAGCATACTCCTATTATAGTCAGAACTAACCAAATGAAGAAACAGATGGCTGGTAACCATGACTGTTCACAAACTGGTACCCATGACTGTTAATCACAAACTGGAAGCGATTCAATCAGAGTGAGTTTGAGCATAACACAGCTACTTCCTGGTCGTACCGATTGTCTCTTAAGGACACTTTTAAGGGAAAAGAGATATTAATGATGAAGAGAGAATTCCATAAGGTGAACATTTCAGTAGTGACTGTGTATACAATAATTTGACCTTGTATACAATAATTTGGTTTTGGTGTCACGCCGTTATGTTAGTTATACGCAAGCATATTGTTACTATGCTGTTTCATATTACTACTGTTCCATACTGCTACTATGTTGTTTCATATTGCTACTGTTCCATACTCCTACTATGCTGTTTCAGATCGCTCTGTATCATATTGCTACTTTGCAATGGCATGCTCATGTTAGTAGACACCAAATGAACCTCTATATTTATTCCTGTGCCTGTATTATATTCATCATTGAAAAGTTGTAGTTGTGTAGTGAACATGAATCTATTAAGAATTACAATGAACGACAAATAAGCTTCACAAGAAGGGACCAACTTTAAATCCAGATTGAAAAATCAAGAGACTGTAAAAAACAATAAATCTGCTCTATGACTTGCTATAGCACTCTCGTTAATCCAGTCGTCCCAATACCAATGTGGTGTGCCCTCCAGGATCCCTTGACCTCCCGCACCCGGAGATATAGGGAGTACTCAAACCAGCCGCGCAAAACAAACAAAACAACATGTCTAGCCATAACATCTGGGGCACCCAATGGATCAGGCAGCTATGGCTGAAACCGACGGAGCCATTGATCCAGGAGCCCAAGAAACCCATGGAAACTCAAGTGAAGCTTCAAGAAACTAACCAAATAGAAGAGCTTCCAACTCCGCATTCCAGTTCTCCAATATCTCCGAGACTAGATAGTAAGTTTGTTATAAGAAGGAGGGTTCAAAAGCATGAAGAAGAGGTAGCTGAATCTGAAGGTGGGAGTATTGGAGATAAATTGAGGAGGAAGTTGAAACAGGAGGCATTAGAGAAAAGGAAACTCTCAAGAGAAGCTGAAATATTAAGGCGAAGAGAGGAGCAAAGTGTACCTGAAGAGGATTATTTAGGGATCAAATTGGGTCAAGCACCTGTGACACCTATCAGGGGAGAGAAGCCAATCAAGAAATCTCCAGGGACCAATGTGCTTGATAATGCATCAATGCCTTTAAATGAGGCGTCTCCTGGAAACCAGGTGTCCAGTAATGGTTCAACAGGTGAAATATTATCCACTCAGGTCAGGGTGGGAGTGCCCACGCTGAGTAAAGTTATTCCTGGTTCAATAAAAGTGCCAAGAGCTGTGCCCAGAACCCCTACTACCATCAAATCAATTAGAACACCAAGTTCAAGTACCAGGATATTCACAACACCAACAGGTACGCTAGGTAATTTAGGTACTACTTCAAAAGATACTACACCAACGCTAAAGGGTAATACAGGTACTACACCAACAGGTACTACACCAACAGGTACTACACCAACAGGTACTACACCAACAGGTACTACACCAACAGGTACTACACCAACAGGTACTACACCAACAGGTACTACACCAACAGGTACTACACCAACAGGTACTACACCAACAGGTACTACACCAACAGGTACAACAAGGACAAGGACACCTGCTAAAAGTATAACTCCAAAAACAGTGATACGTACTAGGAGGGCCACGCCTAAGGAAGTAATCAATCGTCAAGTGCCTTCCCAAGATGCTATAACCACAATTGCAAGTCCACTTCTTTCGAGTCGTTTCACTGGTAGGATTACAAAGAATAAAGCTTCTGTCAAGAGAAATGTTGCCCGAAATACAACTAAGACCTCTGCCACTGAAAGTCGGCTGAATCAAGATGAAAGTTTTCAAAGTCCAAATGAAGATGAAAGTTTTCAAAGTCCGAATGAAGATGATATTATTCAAACTCCGAATGAAGATGAGCTTTTCCAAAGTTTCAATCAAAGTCTGCTGAACGTTGAAGCTACCCAGGTAAACCATGCTGGAACCGACTCAGTTACACGAGTACAAGGAAATTCAATTCAATATGAAATCCTTCGAACAAAGAAGCTAAGGAAACCGGTGTTATTGAATGCTTTAGATTCTCCGATATACATTTCTGATTCTGATGAGTAGGTGGGGGGATTTGAGGTTAAGTTTATGGCGAGTAAATTGACAAGTCTTGTTAGAGTACTTTTTTCATTTGAACTACACCTCATAGCCTTCCATGGTATGCACCTATTATTATTGTTTGCAGCCAAATCTTAAATATTCTATGAAATGCCTCAAGTATTATAGTGTAGAAATTGTACGATATTCTTGGTTTACTCTGTTTCATTCAAGTATATTTCAAGTGATCAACTTATATGGCTTAGGTGCATCCACAGTGGCTTTTTCTCCGCAATCGGACCAAGCCTTCCCAGAATTAATTGAAACAATCACTTATTAAGCAAGAGACTACACCTTACCATTGACTCACGATGATCTCACCTAAATACTCCGGAACGCATTACTTCCACTCGGTCAAGACCTTATCCAATGCTACGATTGCACCACACGTTGTTAATTTATATTTGGATTACAATTGTCCATTCAGTGCTAAGATCTTCAGCAAGCTCCACAACTCGGTGATTCCATCTTTACAAAAGTCCCACCCTTATCAATTCCAATTTGTTTATGTTAATGTTGTTCAACCATGGCATACCAATTCTGTCTTACTCAATGAATTTCTGCTTGTCATTGCACAGTTATTAGTAGGTACAACCAATTCAAATGAAGCTTGGTGGAATGTTTCTCGGGCCTTGTTCGAGAATAAAGAGAAGTTCTACGACTCATCCAATTTCACATTGAATAGAAATGAGATTTATGAAGAGATTTATGACGCCGTTAAGGATCAAGTCCCTTTTAGTAAGGAGACTGTTTTGGAGAAATTAAAAATCAAAGAATCAAAGGAACCCAGCAATGGTGGGAATTCTGCTACGGCTGATTTGAAGTACTTTACAAAGTATCATAGGAAAGCTGGTGTCCATGTAACTCCAACAATTAGTGTTGATGGAGTGATTGATGATAGTATTTCCAGTGGTAGCGAAGTGGAGGTTTTGGTAGACAAGTTTGTGGGGTATTTGTGATGGTGAGACTACTTTAATGTGGGCTTAACTTACTGTGGGCCTAGCTTAATGTGAGCCCTTACTGTGAGCCTACCTTACTGTGAGCCTACCCTAATGTGATCCTACCCTAAGGTGAGCCTACCTTACTGTGAGCCTACCCTAATGTGATCCTACTTTATGTGACCATACCTACTGTGACCATACCTTGAAGCACCACTCATGGTTAACTCCCCCAATGACTTGTTACACAGATCCCTTGCCTGGTTATTCCTTCTAAATGTTTAAAGTGTTTATGTTAATAAATTTGATAAAGCTAGATTGAGGCTACAATGAAGATTCAACTAATACCTCTTAAGAGTGAGTCCACTTGATCTCTTCAAATATTAATATTCTTACTCTATTACACATTAGTACTATAAAGGACTTGAATCTACTTTGAGACAATATGACCGGAAATCATGTTGCCATATACTGGCTATCAACCTTCACGAGAGTGAAGGTGAATGAAGCTTCAGTTGCTTTTGCATAATGCTCCATTAATCGCAACACTCGCTACGCTCGTACTCACTACACTCGCTACGCTCGTGCTCGCTAAGCTCGTACTCGCCACGCTCGCGCTATTCCTCATCAGACTCATCATTAAACCCACCAGCTTCAACCGATATAATATTCTCACCACCTTGACCTTGATACTTTCTTGCAAGCCTGGAAGCCCTTCCATTTCTCTTTGCTTCTTCTCTAGCCCTTGTTTGTAAATCCTTCAATTCTGGTCTAAAAGTATTTCTTACAGCTGAATTGGAAAATGAATCCCATAATTTAAGAGCACCACTCACACCACCAACCGTCAAGTTTCCTGCTACTTCGACATCTCCAGCAAATGCAGTTGTAAGTACGTTACCTACACCGAAATCTCTAGATAATACCATCAGAGGACTGGATGTACCAGCCTTCCACATTTTCACGGTCTTTTCACCCATAGCACTTGTGATTAACATACCAGGAACATGAGCATTTACATTCAAAGAAGAAATCCCAGCGTCATGAGCATGCAAAGTCCAAAGCGGCTTGGAATCATTACGGATATCGAAGCAATAAATATTCCCATTATCTGTTCCAGCATAGAATGACTCTGGAGCAAAGGAACCAGCCCAACTTACGTTTTCCACTTCTTCACCTCTACTAACACTGTAGCTCTTAGTCATATTAGACTCTTCTTCAATTCTAACATCCGAAACTCCAACAGTCCCATCATAACCTCCTGTAAGTAAGATGGAAGATTCTGAGTGATGCCATTGAGATGAGGAAACGGTTTTATTGTTATGAATTTGTTGAAGAGATCTAGCAGCCACACCTTGAGCCAAATCCCATAATTTCACCGTGTGATCGGCAGATGTAGATGCAAGAACAGATCTATGAGTTCTATTATGACTTAAAGAAAGTACGGCATCCGTATGATGGGTTGTAACATGAGACGAGTTCTTCTTCTTCTTTTTACGACCTAACCCGGCCATCAGGTTCTTATCTGGTTCTCCCAAAATCATATCTGGGAAAGCTTTGTCAATACAATCCAAGTTCCAAATTTCAATTTGGGGGTCGAAAGTACCGATGGCTGCAAAATTCCCAATATTGGAGTCCGCGGTGCTACCACCCACTCTGAAATTTACCCATTCCACACATAACGGAAATGCAGGTAACATAATATCATGATGAACATATAATGCAGATTCTCTAACAAGTCCTTTGGCAACATCCGCATCTAATTTATCTTCTTCTTCTTCGGGAGATCCTTCTGGTGCTCCAGCACCATCATCATATACATATACATCCAAATATGAAATATCATCCTCGGTTCTGGTTGCAAGCACCAAGTTATCACTTGGATATATTTGTAATTCTTTCTTTTCTTCTGCTTGATCATGTTCCAGCGGGAGTGTTAAATAAGGATCAGACCCATCTTCATTCTGGTGGAATTTCACATCCTTACTTAAACCAGGGAACATTGTAACTTCCTCCCCATCGGAATCTTCCTCATTATCATAATTTTCAAGATCATAAGCTGCAAGGTCATCATCAATTTCAAGTTGAGGCTTAAGTGTGGAGTTCTTAGTTTCTTCAACTTCGTCTTCGAAATCCTCCTCAATATCGTCATCACCTTGAACCTCTCTAGCTTTCGCTAATCCCTCCTTCGCATCCGTCAACTTCAACTTGGCCATCTCATTTATTCTGTCCATTTCATCGTCATTCAATTCATACTGCTCAGGGAATTCTGAGGCAAATCCACGGGGTACCCAGGAACTGGAGGAGATCATTGGTGAGATGAGTTAGTGAAAAATGCATTTTATCTCGAGATGGGGTCACGTGATAGTTGGCTGCGAATTGTGCGGGCAGCGCAGCACCCAAGCAGTGCGTTCCTTCATGTCTCACATTGGGCCTTTGGCCCATTCCCTTCCTTAATGTCTCACATTGGGCCCTTGGCCCATTCCCTTCCTTAATGTCTCACATTGGGCCTTTGGCCCATTCCCTTCCTTAATGTCTCACATTGGGCCTTTGGCCCATTCCCTTCCTTGAAGCTTCACATTGGCTTCCCAAGCAGCGCGCGGCAGCCTTCCTACGAACCATTAAGGTGAAAGTACTTGAAGTATGAAAAGGTTTGTTAAAAGAGATCTCACTGCAATGGCAATGAGTGAATAGTGCAAATTAAAATTTAGTATATAAGGTGAATGACAAACACCGCAGTACCACAGTTTGAAGCAATAGCAGGTTTGTCTATCAAATTAAGAATTCACCAGTTGATTGTTGACTGTTGATAATGCTAAACTGTATGCCAGTTTGTAATAGCTGTATGCAAGTCTGTCCATTAAGAAACTACGCTTCGCTTCGGTGTTCAAAGTCCACCCATGCTTCGCTTCGGTGGTCATGACTTAACTCACACCTACGCTTCCGCGTTCAGAGTCCACCCACGCTTCGCTTCGGGTTCATGACTTAACTCACACCTACGCTTCGCTTCGGTGTTCAACTACGCTTCCGCGTTCAGAGTCCACCTACTCTTCGCTTCGGTGTTCAGAGTCCACCTACGCTTCGCTTCGGTGTTCAGAGTCCACCTACGCTTCGCTTCGGTGTTCATAGCAAAACCACCCCAACCCCACTCGTAGCATCTTCCAAAACATCCTTAGTCTGCTTATCAACACCCGATTCCAACGGCCAAGTCTTGTAATTAAACAAATAAAAGTTCAAGAACCCGTCACCAGAGCCAAACTTCAAATCCTTGATGAAGTAGGTATTATCTTGAGAGGTCAAACAATTGAAAACATCCACACCGAAGGACTTTGCAGTTATCAAAGCATCTGTTACCAATGAATTAAGACGTTGTTTGATATTGGTCAGTTCAGTTGCATAATAGTATAAGTATGCGATTCCCAATTCCGAATGATCTGCATTTCCAAGAACCGTAAATGGAAGAAGATAATACGAGACGAAATCGGTGATTCTACCATCCTTTTCAACCACATAAGTTTTGATGACTTTTGAGTTGCCCTTTGAGTTGCCCGTTGAGCTGCCTTGTGAATCCTCACCATTTACCTCTTTCACCGAAGAAGGACTGTTGTCTAAGAGCCAATGAGATAATTCTTCAATAGTGAACAATTGAACCAAGTCAAACTTTTTTTGATAAGCGTTGAATAATTTATGAATTTGATCAATATCAGAAGGAACCGCCTCACGTAAACCAGTAGTTTTGGTGGAGCTTGGTAAGGAATATTGAGCAGCCATTGACAGTCTGGTTTCCTTTTGAGGTAAGTGACTGAAACCTACATCGTGTAATTTTCCCCAATTCAAAGGACGGTGAGTATAACGACATGAAGCAAGAGGAGAAGGTAAAACCACTCCTGCCGTATAAAGTGCTTGCCATACATCTGTTCTATTAACTCTTCTTGTTATTTCTTTAATCAAGATAGGTGCTAATCTCTTTTGACGCAATTTCTTATGAACACATAAGAAGTTGATTTCAACACTTTTGATTTCTTTCTCCAGCTTATTCAAAAAAAGAGTGATTGGGATGGCGGATATAAAGGCAACAAGTTTGCCTGTATTTCTGACCTTAACCCCAACGTACCATTCTTTGTTCCATCCAGGAGGTTGCATTGCCCATCTTAAGAATTCATGAGAATATTTGAACCTGAAAGTAGCATCTTGATCTTCCACGTAATGCTCATATAATAATTGGTATACTTCTTCCAACACCACATCATCAGTAATATCAATGGTTGTCCATTCAAACTCTCCCAACAAAGGTAATGGTTCTGCTTGAATGTCAGCAGCGGACTTAACTTCAATAGGTCCTTCCAGGTCGATTTTACTATCTAAACTGGGGACAGGTTGTGTTTTCCAAAACTTATAGTCTTTCATTTGTTTCTGTTGGGTTTCATTTCTATCTGGCCCAACAGAAAGGAGTTTAAGAAGTTCATTTATTGCCTTCTCAGGAGCATTGGACTTGGAATCACCCTTGGCTGACCCTTCAACTGGAACTACCTTTTTATCCGACATGGTCAAGTTGTGTGTGAGAGATTTCGAATTTTTCACTGGAACCGAGCGCCGAGTATGACAGAATCATCAACGTACAATGTAGAAAGACTAGTATTCACAGAACAGTTCCTAAACAGTAGTTAACTTTCAAGAGAATTTATTTTCAGATAAAATGGGATGAAAGTTCAATGGTTCCACCTTTGAAATTGACCCATGGTTTGAGGAATTAAAGTTGAAGAGAACAATGAAGGAAGTTTGGCTTATAGTCTTTCATGATCTTCCAGTATAATCAATGGGTGCAAAATAGTAGACGTCACTTTCAGTAGATGTGAATACATGATCTTTACAAAGTACACTTAATGTGGGTCATTTTTTGTGAATTGAAGGCGTTCCTGCTGAGCCTTTATTAAGATAACCGTGGTTATGAATTACTTCCGTTATTGGTTTAATTAGCACACAAGACGATTGATCTTTCAATTAGCCTTGATCGTTCAATTAGCCTTAATCGATCAATTACCCTTAATCGATCAATTACCTTTAATCGTACCCTTAATCTTTTATAGTGCTCTTGTAGACTCTTACTTGGGATGCACCCATGATACAACATCATCTTACTTTAAAACCACCTGTAACTGTTATGTAATACTTTCAACATACGCCACTTGGTCCTTTTTTACCACAATTGAACCGCACTTCAAAATCAATCGATGGTACTAAACAAAAGTAAATGGGATAGGAAAGCAAAGTTCCAGTACCTCAAGAAACATGGAATTGTACCTGTGAAAGTTGTTGAAGGTGTGAAACCTAAATGGTCCAGTAAAACTTCCAAGAACAACACCAATCGAGTGATTCTTGAAGATTCAGATGATGAATGGGATGATGCTGATGATGCATTATTGAAGCATTTCTATCCTTTACTAGGGGAAGAATTGACCGAAGCTCAAAAGATAAAATTGAAGGAGCAAATCTTGGAGCAAGTTGATCAAGAGGAGGGAGAGGAAGAAGTTACATCAGGGCAAGATGTTACAGGGCAAGATGGAACAAAAGTCTCAAGGCAAGATGTAGAAGTCTCAGGGCAAGATGTAGAAGTCTCAGGGCAAGATGTAGAAGTCCCAGAAATAGATGGAATATACCTTGGAACAGAACCATCACCAAGCAAACAAGGTATATCCACTACATTAGCAGATCTAATTGCAGCTACCAAGGCTCGAAAACTTCTAAGCAATAAGCAATCGGACAATTTCTTAGAAGAATATGGTATTGATGATTATAAGAATTTGGTTAAATCCGACGATTACACTTACTTATCGAAAACACGAGACATTTCTGAAATACCGGCCAATGAATTGGATGGATTTATTATTGGGGAATCATCTTTGGATCAAAAGTCCTATTCAACTACTGTGGAAGAACTTACTGAGCAAGATAAACTAACCAATGAATTGAGATTGGCCAAAGTTCAACAACAAAGGTTGTATGATCAAATTAAAGGCAAGTTTGCCCCAAAGAAGAACGAGTCAAAGAATAAAGTATTGGAGATCAATAATATTCGAGATACGGATTATTTGCAAAGTAGAATTGTTGGTGAGACTAGGAGTGTTATAACTGATGAACAATTGCATGATGATTTGAATGCCTTGGGGATTAATATTGATTTGGAAGAGGAGGAAGGAAGTATAAATGTGGAACCGGAGGAGGTAGAAAATGGTGGGTTATCTTATGGAAAGAAGAATCAGAAGAAGGTTTTGAAATTAGATCGTCCTGAAAGTTCATTTCTTGATGATTTGTTAGGGTGAGTAAGCAGAGTAGATAAGAATGGTACAATAGAATAACCACTCTCCCATTAACATTCTTGTAGTATTCATCTTTTTTACTTATCTCTCATTGAGGTTCTCCTTCACTCTTTGAAGTTCCCCTTTACTCTCCATCTCCTTTACTCTCCATCTTCTTTAGCCTCCATCTTCTTTACTCTCCATCTTCTTTAGCCTCATTCATCTCCTTTCCTCTCCATCTCCTTCATCTACACACCTTTATCGCATGGACTATGAATTTTGTTTCACAATTCTACTGCTCAACCAAGACGCCACGCTTTTCTCACTAATAAGTATGACTGTTGATATCAGTCCATCAGATGCCGAAGCCATTCGACTCTTTGAGGAGGCATCCGAGAAGGAAGGTCATGGCAACATGTCGGAAGCCCTAGGACTTTATCGTCAAGCTTACAAATTAAATCCAAAGGTTGATTTGGTGTATCGAGCTGAGATTCCTAAGCATCCAAACTATCGAAAGCGCTTGGATGAAGATAAAATCAGAAAGATCAACGTGGGGGAATTGATCGAGAGCTTTCATGATATGGAGATTTTGCCAGCGTCTGAAGTGGGAAAAGAAAGAGTGAGTGGAGGTGAAGGGGAAACGGGTGAAGGAGGAACGGGTGAAGGAGGAATTAGTCCAGTCGAAGGAGGAATGGAAACACCTCAAGGATTCGAAGCAAAGATTAAAGAAGTTAACGAGGGAGGAGATCCTAATCAAAAAACACACATAATAGAACCCCAGACCATCTCCCCACTAATAACCTTACCAAATGATATCCTTCTTAAAGTTGTTGAAATACTTTTATTGACTCAACCGGAGTCGTGGATGGCATTGCTGTTGGTGTGTAAGAAATTGACCTATCTTGGGTTGGGAACTTCCGAAGTTTGGAGAAAATTGTGCTATTTAGTATATCCAGAACAAGTTTATGAAGAGAATGTTCAACAAGATCAATTTCTTCTCTCAAGTATTGATGGAATGATTGAGAATGCTGGACAATTGCTTCCCGGGGAAATTCAGAGACTCCAGCAAGTTCAAGAGGAAGGTCAAGTAGGCGAGGAAATAGTAGGCGAGGAAATAGAAAATGCACCTGAAGAAGAAAGAGCCACCACTTCAGATTCTCTTCCAATACCTTTAGATCAGTTGAAGATCCTTCCTCATTATGACTCCTGGAAACATATGCTTTCTACAAGACCATTTGTCAAATTCATAGGATGTTACATTAGTACTGTCACTTACCATAGTGAAGGAGGGAAGGCCGAATTCTCAAACAGTTGGAGTAATCCAATTCGTTTGGTGACTTATTATAGATACCTTCGATTTTATCCCGATGGGACTGCGGTCAAGGTTCTTTCCGCTTTGGAGCCTCTGGTTGTTGTTGGTCATTTACTGAAATTCAATAGTGCAAAGAGCATCCCTGAAACAGGCGGTGGGTCGGTCAAAGAGAGCCATAGGATATATCATGGTACGTGGACAATCTCAAGTGAAGGGGAAATCCATCTTACTATTGGGAATGGGTCTGTGCCGTATTATGTTTTCCACTATTATTTCAAAATCAAATCCTTGGGTAAATTTAAACATAATAAGTTAAGTTGGATAAGATACTTTGCAGTACGCAAAAGAATGAGTGAGGATGATGATAGAGAAGGAGAGGAATCGTTGTTTACTTTGAAAAATGAGAAACCGTTCAAGTTTAGTAGGGTGAGGAGTTATACTGTTAATAATTGACACCCTGCACTAGCGTACCATCTTTTGAGTGTTCATGTACTTTGATAGTGCTTTCATATTGAAGCCACGCAATCATTTCTTGTAATTACAATACTACCCCGTTTCTCCTTATAATTTATAAATTTATTAGAACACACTAGACAGCTTTGTATGTAGGGGGAGTGAGCTTTTTTGAGCAGCTGTAGACCTGAGTTTAAGAGAAAGAAAGATGCAAAGACATCATGTTAAAGAAGTAGAAAAGTAGGCATGAAGACAGATTGCACACTTAATTAGAATGAAGTAAGTTATTTTTCCTATTCAATTCATCACTTATCAAAATTGCATTTGTTCATGCATTTTTCGCAACTATTTTGCAGCCATTTAAAAAACTCTTGAACTGATAAGATAAATTGACTCCTACATTGAGGGTAATTACATGCTGCTATTATATATTTATTAATTTAGTAACACTTCAACCCGTTTATTACTAGAGACTTTACGGTAAAAGTATTTCGATGTGAGTGTAGATTTTATCACAAGAGATTATTGGGTAATGAGGTCTTCATAGATTATTGGGTAATACAGGTCTTTTTTGCATAGATGGGTCAGGTCTTCTTTGTATAGATCATTAGAAATTCAGGCCATTGCTTCATTGGAAATGCCAATCTGTTTCGACCTATAATGCCACACTCAGTGTTCGCACTGAGTCATATCCCACATCAATCTCCGCGTTCTCTCGATCTCCGTCGTAAGTCTCTTCACCAACCTCACACCAATTAGATAGTACGTTGATAGTATAAATAACACCAATTGATACAATGATACTATTGATTGATGTACTACTGATTGATACATACTATTGATTGATTCATACTATTGATACACATGATACTATTGATCTTAATTCATCTACATTATCAAGCCAATACATCAAACATCAATCAAACTACCCACCCCTCCCTACTCCCACCTCTACTTCTCAAATCACATTCCTTCGACTACTCAGCAAACTCACTCCCTCACTTCCTCTGATTTCTCACGTGACCCACCATTGCAAATTTTCACATTTCTACGAATTTTTCACTCCCATCAACCATCATGTCCAGATTCTTTGTCTCAGGATATACCTCGGGCAGTCTGTCCGAGGAAGAAGATTTATTAAGTTCATCGTCCGATGAGTCTTTATCTCAAGAATCCACCGATTCTGAATTTGCCAATGAATCATCCGATGATCAAGATGATGATTCTGATTCCGATGATGAATTACCAACTGGACCCTCTTATTTCCTTAAGAAATCATACTTGAAAGGTAAAGGTGGTGATTCTGATTCTGATTCTGAAGATGATCACCCTAAGGTTGTGAAATCCGCCAAAGATAAACTTTTGGATGATATGAAAGAATCCATTGAAAGCATCAATGTAGCCAAAAAGATTGATCAATGGAACACCGCGTTATTTGAGTTTGATAGATTGGGAAGATTAATCAACCGTGCCAACCAACAAAACTACGGGACTCCTAAGTTCTACATCACTTGTTTAGGGGAATTGGAAGATTCCATTCAAGCTACTTATGAGAGTGAGAAGGCCGAAAAAACCTTAAATGCTGGGGAAGCCAGATCCTTCAACACAATCAAGCAACGTGTTAAGAAGCAGATTAAAGAATGGGGAGCTCATTATGATTTGTTTAGAGATGAGCCTGATTTATTTAATTCCGATGAACCTTTAGATGAAGAAGCAAGAAGTACTGAAGCTGCTGCTGCCGCCGCAACCGCCGCCGCCACTGCTGCTGCAGAACGTCTTGTATCTCCTGTATTCAGTACACTCAAGGCAATTGCTGAAACAAGAGGTAAGAAGAATGTTGATAGAACTGAACAAGCCCTTATCTTGGAAGCATTATTGGAAGAAACTCTTCCAAAGGGAAGTGTATTCGAGTTGATTTCCATTTACCAAATGTTATTAAGTATTAGATTCGATGGTGCAACTCAATGGCACAAGAATGAAAAGTCAATCAATGATCTTTTAACACTTTTGGAAAAGAATATTGGAACTTATGAATTATCGGAAAATGGAGTTGTCACCGATGATCTTGATGTTGAACCAACTGCAAATGAAGCAGGTGTGAAGGTTCTTTTTGGAAGTGTCACATCTTTGATTGATCGTTTGGATGATGAATTCACAAAGTCTTTACAACAAACAGACCCTCATTCCCTTGAATATATTGATAGATTGAAGGATGAACCAACAATGTACAAATTGATTGTTCGTGGTCAAGATTATGTTGAATTAATAACCCCAGAAGCAACCCGTCCTAAATCAGAACAATTGGCCAGAATCGTATCTCGTCGTTTGGAACATCTTTACTATAAACCAGATCAATTGATTGCATTCACCGACTCCGATCCTAGAGAATTGGTGGAAAACTTGGTTCATTTCTTAACCACCCATGCTAACCCAGCATACGAAAAGCATGCTGTTTTATCACTTGTCTACTACTATGCCGTTAACAACGACTATGCATCTGCTAGGAACATCTTCACCACAGCAAAGGTCCACAATGGTATCAACCATGCCGAATCATCATTACAAATCCAGTATAATCGTGCCTTGGTCCAACTTGGACTTTCTGCTTTCCGTGCTGGCGCTGTAGAAGAACTGAGTCGCATCTTGACCGATCTCATCAACTCCCAACGTTCCAAGGAACTTTTGGGTCAAGGATTCAACAATAAGTATCCAAACCAAGCAACAACAGGGGAAAAGCTCAAGTTGTTACCTTTCCATCAACATATTAATTTGGAATTATTGGAATGTGTTTATATGACTTGTTCCTTGTTGATTGAAATCCCAGCAATAGCTGCTGCTGCTGCCGCTGCTGCTGCCGCAGGTACTGGAGCTTCCAAAGAAAAACGTAAAACTCCAATCAAGTCATTCAAGAGTAAATTGGAATTCCACGATAAACAGTTCTTTACCGGGCCTCCAGAAAGTATCAAGGATCATATTGTTCATGCCCTGATTGCATTACAAAGAGGAGAATGGGCTAAATCATACGCTTTATTGTCACTGATCAAGATTTGGAAGTTGTTACCGGGTAATGAAGGGTTGTTGGCTATGTTGAGAGGTAAATTACAAACAGAAGGTTTAAGAACTTACATCTTCCTGTATAAAACCGTTTTTACAAACTTATCGATTGCAAAGTTATCTCAACTCTTTGAGTTACCAAAAGACGAAGTCATTTCCATTATAACAAATATGATTGAACAAGATGAGATTGCTGCTTCAATCAATACCGAGGGCACCTTTGTAAAACTTACATCCACAGAACCAACCAGACTGAGATTACAAGAATTAGCCATCATCATGAATGAAAAGGTTGGGTTGTTAACTGAGAGAAATGAAAAGACTAGCTCCAATGGATATGGGAAGTCGCAGAACGGTCAATCGGGAGGTAATAATAAGAATAACCAAAACAATCAAAAAGAGCAGGTGTATGAGGATTCTAGGTTTAGGGTTGCGAATGTGAGTGTTATGAATGATGAGTTCCAGTCGACGGCGTAGACAACGAAACCAACGAAACCAACGAAACCAACGAAACCAACGAAACCAACGAAACCGAACGAAGTGAGGTTGAAGTGATCATGCGAGTGATAAAGTTGAATTGTGCTAGCTGGGTGCTGAAATCATCGAATAAGGGAAATTCAAAGCAATTTTGTTTTTAATTTATAATTCGATTTCAAGTTAACCATGTCATTTGAGATAAATGGGGAATACAAGTAGTATAGGAGTAGATGAAATATAGTTGTCATATTATGTGATTTGTAGGTTACCTCAGTTTTATTGCACCTAGTATGATTGTTTTTTGCCAAACATCGGTTGTATGTTGTATCCGGCACTATACTCAAAAGAAATATTCTACTTGCACCATTGCAGCATCAATTTGCACACCAAATTCGCAGCCCGAAATTTTCACCCATCTCATACAACCATGTCATCCAAGCCCATAAAAGTATCCGCGTTATGTGAGCTTTGCCACGCCCGTAAAGCTATTGTCAAACGTCCAAAGAACCTTCAAAAGGTGTGTAAGGAATGTTTCTATCTTATTTTTGAAACGGAAATCCACAACACAATCACCGATGCCAACCTCTTCTCACCAGGAGATAGTGTAGCTATTGGAGCATCTGGAGGGAAGGACTCTACCGTTTTGGCTTCCGTACTAAAGCTTTTGAATGAGAGGTATAATTACGGGTTGACTTTGGTGTTATTATCCATCGATGAAGGTATTAAAGGGTATAGAGATGATTCGTTAGCCACAGTCAAACGGAATCAAGTCCAATATGATATGCCCTTGGAAATCATTTCATATAAAGATTTATACAATTGGTCCATGGATGAAATAGTCAGCTGTGCTGGAATAAGATCTTCATGTACTTATTGTGGGGTTTTACGTAGACAAGCATTAGATAGAGGTGCTGCGAAATTGGGTATCAACCATGTAGTTACCGGGCATAATGCCGATGATATGGCAGAGACCGTCTTGATGAACTTGCTTAGAGGAGATACTGCTCGTTTGGAAAAATCGTGTACTATCTTGACTCAATCAGCGGGCTCTCCTATCAAAAGATCAAAACCTTTCAAATATACCTATCAAAAGGAAATTGTGCTTTATGCTCATTATAAGAAATTGGATTACTTTTCAACAGAATGTACATACGCACCAGAAGCCTTCAGAGGAACTGCTCGGGAATTATTAAAGTCATTAGAAGCAGTTAGACCTTCCTGTATTATGGATATAATATATAGTGGAGAACACTTGGAGTTGGCACCAAAGAAGAAAAAGACAACGGTTTCTTATAAAAATAAGAGAAAGGATGAACAAGAGATTAATTCCGATGGGAGTGTGGTGATACAGAAAGTGGAATATAAAGATGGTAATAGGTGTGAGAAGTGTGGCTATTTGTCTTCAAATAGAATTTGCAAAGCATGTATGTTATTAGCTGGGTTGGAGATGAATAGGGCAAAGGTTGGGATAGATAGTAATGGTGCAGTGGATGGCGCTGCGAAGTTGGGGAAGACCTTGGAGCAATTGTCGTTTTGATGAGGAGTGTACGGGGAAATTATACTGGAAGTGTTGATGGTCATAAGCAATTATAGCGTAGCAGCCTAAAGATGAATATACATTAGTAGATAAATATACATTAATAGTCTAGTACAAGAGAAAGATACATTGACACGTAAAGTTCTGACCTAGAATCTAGGTCCATTAATCTATATTTACGAAATGATAAATACTAAAGATCTATTGGTAGTGTTATATACGTCATGGGGTCTTTATATGAGGTTAATAAGAGCAAGTTATGAACAGGTACCTTCTTCGTTGAGATGATGAGAAAATGGTTCGCTACATCACACCCGAGTGTTACGCATAGAAACACTCAGTGTAAGCTAGGCAGAAATACCAAGTATTCGCTGAAACACCCAGGTTTCGATGAAACACCCAGTATTTGCAGAAACACCCAGTATTTGCAGAAACACCCAGTATTCGCTGAAACACCCAGTATTCGCTGAAACACCCAGTATTCGCTTAGCTTTCAGAGAGATTGTTCGCTACGCTCACAATCACTCCCTTAGCTTTCAGAGAGATTGTTCGCTACGCTCACAATCACTCACTCTTCCCTTAGCTTTCAGAGAGATTGTTCGCTACGCTCACAATCACTCACTCTTCCCTTTTATAAACATGACTAGCACTCGCTTGATTAGTACTAAAAATCAAAGTCTCAGCAATAACCGTGTTTTGCTTCCTAGTCAAACCAAAAACAATCACCTCAGCTACATCTTGACCTACCAAAGGATCAGTTCCTTTATAAACAGCCGCCGCTTTTTCTACATTATTCTTGAATCTAACAAGGGAGAATTCAGTTTCAACGTTACCAGGATCAACTTCCAAGATTCTAATCTTGGTGTCAATCAATTCCTTTCTCAAAACCTGAGAGAAGTATTTAACTCCAACCTTGGTAGCACAATAAATTCCTCCACCAGGGTAAGAGTCTCTACCAGCAATTGATCCCAAGTTCACAATATCACCTGAATTCTTTGCTTTGAAGATGGGTAAAATGGTTTGAGTCAAGGTTATAAGTCCCAAGACGTTGGTGTTGAACATTTGAGAAATATCTTCAGTTGCAATAGACCCAATTGGATCTCTACCAATAGCCAAACCAGCGTTATTGATCAAGACATCAATATCTGCAAATTCAGTAGGAAGGGCTGATACAAAAGGTTCAATAGTCTCGATTTTGGAAACATCAAGAACTGCAGTATGAATCTTCAAACTTTTGAATTCAGTGGTTAATTCAGTTGCAAGTGCATCCAACTTATCCAATCTTCTAGCAGTAAGAATCAACTTGATGTTACCATTAGCAGCAAATGCCAATTCTCTGGCAGTGGCCTCCCCAATCCCAGCCAGGGCACCGGTAATAAGAATGATTTTGTTGGCTAATCTTTGAGCAGCACTGGATCCGTAAGACATGTTGAATTTTAACTGTGGCAATTGGTGATTAGGAAGAGTGATTGTGAAATATTCTATGCAGGTTCATTACCTAAAGTCTATGAGTGGAGAGGGCTTGTATAGTGGGTTGAAACAGGTGGTTGTAACGGGGGTTTAATAATCGGGTTTAATGATCTAGTTAGATAAGTTATAGAATACATCTGAAGGTATCTTGTGTGATTTACTACATAATCATTAACGGTTCAAATATACTGTGTAAGTGGATTACAGGGGAATCTTATATACTAACACCTAAGACTCATAAGGATTCTTCTTACTATTCACTTCTAAGCTACTTACATTTGGTTTCTCACCTATTACTCAAAGATCTTCGCTGTTTGTACTTATATATTAATACTATAAACTAGTAAAAAGTAGATGGACGTTCGTGATGGTACAACTTGGTGAACTTTTGCACTCTGTGTGGCAATGGGAATTTCAAGTCCTTGGTCAAGAATTGTTTGACGTATTGTCTCTTGACATCATCGGTCTTTTCTAATTCAACAACCTTCAAGATATGGATAGATCTAAATCTAGCTCTGTGTCTAGCAGCCAAATCTTGGTACATGGTTTCAACGGCAGCGACTCTGGTGACATCTCTGTATTCCTTGTACATGTTATGGATTCCAGATCTAGAATCGTATCTAATCCAGATACCGAAGTTCTTAACCTTGGTTGGACGAGCTTCAGAAATCAAGTTAACAGATACAATTTCACCAGAAGCCTTCTTGACCTTATGTAACTTTTGTAAAAAGTACCAGTATCTTGACTTAGCAACAACTACATTTGGTGCAAAGACTCTCATTCTGAACAACTTTGGTTCAGAGATGGTCTCTGTAGGAAGACGACGACCGATGACTTGGTATTCGTTTAATCTAGACATTCTATTTGTTAGTATACAACTTTATATGGATACATCTTTATTTCGACATATTATGGATACATCTTGAATGCATCTCTATGGATACATCTTTAATGCATCTCTAGTGGCAACTATCTCTTCACCATAAGTGTCCTGATTGCTTCCTACCACTCCACGAATCCCTGGTTCACACATACTTTCTGAATATAACAAAGTTAAGTATACCTAGAAGAGCAAAAGATTTTCAATTTTCTATGTGTACGGAGGGCAGAGCCTGAAAATTTTCGATGCGCCCATGCAGGAAATTTAGCCTTGAAGGATCATGTGATGGTTGAAAAAATGTGACTGTTATTTGGTTGCTTAGGTAAGCGTACTATCATTGATTAGGACTTTACTATGATTGATTAGGATATTAATATAATATGATTAAGACATTACTTGATATAATGATTGGAGACTATAAGATTTCAATATTGGAAGAAGTTCATACTAGATTTTTGGGACTTGTTTAGTTATGTTTACATGATTATGATAGCTCAATGAGTGAGACGTATAACGAGATGAATTCTAAATTATGACGAGATGAATCATTTGTAGGGAGTGCTGAGTATTCAGTTGCCAGCTACCAAATTAGCCTTAATAAGAAAGCAAAAAAATGAATAGATGTTCTAGAAGGTAATTGTATGAAAGAGGATCATAGTTAAGATAATTCATATGCGTGGTACGCCTACATAGATGGGTGCATACTTTGTGGGTATTTAGATGGTGATACTTCTTAAGTAGATGGATAGTAAACTGATGATATTCCATAATAACCCTATTTTTTGCCTCTACGAAGTTTATTAATTCCTCATGTATTGTTGTTTACTGCATTTTTTGCAGCCATTTTATAAGGTGGGAATCTAAAATTATCGAGTACTCTTACAAGAATCTAAGTATCTCTTAAATCTAAATATATCTACTTAAAACGAGCTACTGCACCTACCTCTTCACTTTCTTCTCTCTCGCTACTGCACCTTCCTCTTCATTTTCTTCTCTCTCAATTCCCTGGCCTCAACCCCACTCTCCGTATTAAACATCCAATCCAAATAACTGAAACTACTAGCATAATTTCCAACAAAATAATGATGATGTAAATCATGATGAGCAGCACCTGCCCAGAAAGGTAAGAATTTATTTAAAGACCATGGGAAATCGTAACCCGAATGAGAATCAACTGCTTGCATTAAACGTAAGATAATCCATATCATGATAGTGAACAAATGCAATTCTGGTAGAGATCCACGACTGAAAAAAGCATATAAGATGGGAAACCCAATAGTACCAACACCTAAAAGTAAGACTTCAGCAGGATGTGCGTATTCCGCAGCAAAGCCAAATGGAGCTGCGTATCTATGATGTTGCTTATGAATATTTTTATAAAACCAACCAATATGGAACACTCTATGAGCAAAATAATGCCACGCGTCTTCACAAACGAAAAAGAATCCAACTTGAGCAGCCATGACTCCCAAACTGGGGAAAGGAACCAGAGTGGAAATATTCAATGTAGAACATAAAGGATGAAACCCCCAAATTGGTAACACTTCCACTATGAAATGCAGCTTTAAAACAGCCTTGAAACATTCCCATTGCTCTGCATCAGATGGGATTTTAGTAGGTTGGATTTTCCATTTTCTGAAGTATGGCGTTTTATCTATTATAAACCATGGAATACACCTACCAAAGTAGAAGATTTCATGAGTAAGGAAAAAGAGTAGCCCTGTAGCTAAATTATCATTTCCCATTGAATCATACCATGATGACCATGCTTTCTCAACCACATTGAGACCTTGGGAGGTGATGATTTCAGTGGAGTTCATCGTATAACTAATGGAATATGGGCTTGCATTTGATTTATATACTGGGACGGGCCATTCTGTTTTGTCGCAGCCAACCTCACCTGATTTTGGTTCAGAATACAAAATCAGAAAACAGGAGATCTCCTTCGTTTAAGTGTCGTTTACGTCGTTTGACTGGACATAATACAAGTGTGACTGAGAGGACATAATACTAGAGTGACTGAGTAGACATAATACAAGAATAACTTAGTAATGGTATAATACAAGAAAGAGTTGACATACAAGAAAGAGTAGACATAATACAAGAGTAACTTAGAGGACGGGTAATGACATAATAAATGGGTTTGTCAGGTTACATTAGAACTGGATAAGATTGAAAGACTTCTGTAAAATCCGTGGGTATTCTACGGACTTGAATTGACAGTATTCTAGCTATCGTAAGCATTGTAAGTGTAGGTTTATGAAAAAAATTGGTTTGTTTCATAACATAAGGACTCGCAAAAGTTTTAGTCTCTACAACTCACACGTCATAATTAAACTCTATATTCCTATTCATAAATAATTATCCTTTTATTCCTAATAATCCTCTGTTTATAGAGATAAGTTCGTATATGGGGTCCTGTCAGAGGCACAACAGGAATTGCAGAGCGAGAAACTTTCAAGGTGATCGGATCAGCAAGTAATTTGAGGGAAGTCGATTGCAACGCTAGTACACCCTCTTCAAGGAAGTATGACTCTCAACACATACTTCGTCGTATGATCTTGTAATGATTACGAAAGATACCTCTCGCCCAGATCCACCTATAAATTGACTCCCTTAGATTTTAAGATATGCCAGCTCAAGAGAGAGGATTCAACCAGACCGTTGTCATCGCCCTTAATGGACAACTCCACCCTATTCATCGCCCTTAATGGAGACCCAATTCAACCGTAGATATCGCCATTACTGGAGACCCAATTCCACGGTTATCGCCTCTTCCAACATCTCTTACAACACTCTCTCCTTTGGCAAGATATCAACCAATAAACTATTATTAACACTTAATAATTCCAACCCATTGTCTCTTCTGTACACCTCAATGTTGTCAAAGAATTTATCAAACAAGAAAGCAGTATCTTCTGGACCACCCTTAGCTTCTGGATGAAATTGGGTGGAGAAGATAGGTTTAAAGTTATGGATCATACCTTCATTACTTAAATCGTTCAAGTTTGTGAAGTATGGTGACCATTCCTTTGTATCCAAGGTTTCAGTATCGACAGCGTAACCATGGTTTTGAGAAGTGATATGACATTTTCCAGATTGTAAATCCAAAGCAGGTATATTATGAGCCCTATTACCATACTTCAACTTGATTGTTTTAGCACCACTAGCAAGAGCCAATAATTGATGACCCAAGCAAATCCCAAAGATTGGCAAGTCATCATATTTCTTCATTGTGTTTCTCAAGTTTGTAATAGTTGAAGAGCAATGAGTTGGGTCACCTGGACCATTTGAAATGAAGATCCCATCGAATTTGTTAGCAATCTTATCGATTGGATAATCATATGGGAAAACCGTTAATGATGCACCTCTTTCCACGAGACAACGTAAAATGTTTTCTTTGGCACCACAATCTAAAACTGCAATGTGCATGTTTTTGGAAAATTCAGGTGGGCAAGCAATATGGAATGGAGCTTTGGTGGTCACTTTATGTACCAAGTTGACCGATCCTGGATCTTCAAACGCAGCATCTTCATCAGCATCATAAGTTTCCCCCACACTAATCTTAGCTAATGAAGAACCTTGTTCTCTTAAATAAGACACCAATTGTCTTGTATCAACCCCAGTGATGGCAGCAACTCCAGATCTTTGACACCATTGTTGTAACGACTCAACAGCAGTCCAATGACTATATTCCAAGGCAGCATCTGCAACAACAATACCAATACATTGAACACTTGGACTCTCCATATATTTCAACAAGTTGAACTGATCACGTTCGGTGGATGAAGGAACCCCATAGTTTCCAATCAACGGTTGGGTAAAACATAAGATTTGTCCCAGATATGATGGATCAGTCATACTTTCAGGATACCCAACAAGAGATGTTGTAAACACAGCTTCCCCAGAAACGTTCTTATTGGCACCAAAGGAATACCCAGCAAAAACAGGACCGTTCTTGATTGTTAATGTTGCTCTGTCTAACCCAGATGTCTTGTTGAATTGGGCAGCAGATGCTAAGAATCTATTCCCATAAGTGGATTTCTTAAATTGGGCAGCAGCTACTGAAAACCCTTTACCCTTGAAAGCGTTCAACATGGTGGATGAGAAAATTTTTCCTACTTTACCGTACTCTTATATAAAAGGTGGGTGAAAAAAGATTACTCATCGCGGCAAGTGCGATTGCCTATTTGGGTGGGCATTTTGAGCCGCAGGCGTTGATTTTAAAAGTGGGTGAATTCACATAAATTGGGTGAATTGACACAAGATGTCTAGGTATGGAGGAATATATGTAATTCTTTATTATTCACTAATAGGAAAAGTATTATACCAATGTATACCAAATATAAAGACATGAAAAATTTCACGTGAACCAACGCATCAGGGTTTGGCGAGATGCATATGACTCAAGTTGCTCATTTATTGAACGTTGGTGTGATGTAGGAGTTGTGGTTTAAAATTAAATAAGCTTCATTGGATATTAAGCGTATATTACTACCAATCATATTGACTACATTTTCATCTGTAAACCCGCTTTGTTGATCCGTAAAACCGCTTGGTTGATCCTATTCTACACCGCGGCTACCACCCTGGTAGCTTAATTTGAGAATTTTCACCCCACGATCCGCGAGACGACTCCACACAACTACAATGGAAAAAGGGTCAGTGATTTTCGAGACATTTTTCCGTAGGGTCTCAATAAGAGGCGTATGTGGTTATATTTTTGCCCACTATTTGCTTAGCTTGAGAGATTGTGAGCGTAGCGAACAATCACTCACTTGGTGGGTACTTTATCTCTTGAGATTGTGAGCGTAGCGAACAATCACTCACTTGGTGGGTACTTTATCTCTTGGTGAAGAATTTATAATGGTAACTAAATATCATCTCATCTCATCTGATTGTGAATGTAGTATGTGATTTTGAAGTCGCCAGTTTTTTTGCCGTAGTCTGCGCAAGTTCCTTCCGGCTGCAAAATTTGCTTAAACTTCTTCTCTTGATTAATTTCATTAACTTACACAGTTTAAAGAGTTGCTTTTTTTGTTTCTTAGTTTTTGTTAATTTATTTTAACTTCTCAAGGTTTCGTTAATTTTTAACTTTTCATGTTTTTGTTAATTTATCCTAAAATCTCCAAAAAGTTTATACTATATTTTTTAATACCACTCAAAACTGCTTAATGTCTATTATATTTATATAATTCTATAAGGGTATAGCAGCAACTATTCCAGTAACTTGCCAACTAATCCATTCCATTTAAGCTGCTTTGTATGCTTACACTTAACGTAGCTTAAGCTTACACATACCCTAAGCTTGAGCTTACACTTACCCTAAGCTTAAGCTTACTCTCACCCTACGCTAGGCATGCGACGCTCGCATGCTACCCTACTCTAGGCATGCCACGCTACGCTCGCATGCTACCCTACTCTAGGCATGCCACGCTACGCTCGCATGCTACCCTACTCTAGGCATGCCACGCTACGCTCGCATGCTACCCTACTCTAGGCATGCCACGCTACGCTCGCATGCTACCCTACTCTAGGCATGCCACGCTACGCTCGCATGCTACCCTACTCTAGGCATGCCACGCTACGCTCGCATGCTACCCTACTCTAGGCATGCCACGCTACGCTCGCATGCCACGCTACGCTCGCACGCCACGCTCGCATGCCACGCTACGCTCGCACGCTCGCTCTATCCCACCACAACTGGAACATCCATCCTCACAATATTATCACCAAATTCATTATCCCCACCCTTATACTTAATCAAAACCTGTAAACAATAAATCCTTCCAAGCAAACAATTATGGAACGTAGGGAGTAAATTGACATTATTCTTATTCACCGCATTCAAGGGTAATTGGAAGGTCTTGACCCATTTAACCTTTTTATCTGGTAATTGTTCACCCTTCCATTCGGGTAATAATTCAGGATTATTACTCTTGAAATACTCTTTTATAATATCCCTTTTAACTGCCAAATGTTTCATTGATTTCAAATAAAGGAACGAGTTCTTGGATACTTGAATGTTACTACTTTTGAAAAAGTGCATATAATTGAACACTTCATCTTTCAAATGTTGCAAATTAGATCTTGTGATAACTGTTTCATCATCTTTAGCATTTCGATCCCTTGGATTCACATAGAAGAAATCATAACCCAATTCAAAAGGTATTGGATATTCCGAATTATAAGTCCATAATACCAAATTTGTATCAATGCTTGTTATTGGAGGAGGTTTAGAACTTTCATCACTAATGAATTCTAATGAAATATCAAGTGAACCTAGTTGATTCTCGTTATGATAAATCTCATTTATATGGTTACTAGTTGTTGGTGTTATCTCAAGGTTCAGTACACTTGGTTTGATACTTTCTCCTGAGCTTACACCTGAATGACTAGGACTAGTACTATGAATATGACTTGCACCTGAATGACTATGACTTGAAAATAAACTGTGACCATGACTAGGTGCAAGATCAGACTTACTCTTACTTGGTTTTAAATCAGGATTACTATTCACCGGAGTTAAATCACCATCATTATATTTCAGTAATAACCTTGGTGAAGCATAAGGAATACTTAAATCAGGCATTGCTATGAAAACTTTCAGCTCACCAATTTTAACCAAAGATGAAAGAATCGTCTTCTTCTTTTTACCATATATTAAGACAGGCTTGGTTTCCAAAACCAATTCACCTACAATACTCAGTTTGCTCTTTTCAGGTGGTCTATCGCCATCAGGCAGTATAATCAAATTCTTAAGCTTGAGGTCATGTATGGATAATTCATCTTTAGTCAACTTCTCATCTATTTCTCTATCAATTTGCAATTGCAAATTCTTTATCGCTCTCCAGGTATGCTCATCTTTGAAACTATGATATAATTTCCAAGCAAGTCCATTTCGATTCAAGTTATCAAAAGAACCTTTGAAATACTTGATTTTTTCAGTAATATTGGGAATAAAACGAAGATAGTATTGAGTACTTTTTGCTATCACATATTCTGCTTCTGAATCTGGATCATTGATATCATGAGGAGACAAAGGATCTTGTGTATGAGAATTCAACTTATCTATGAATTTAGCTTCAATTGTATAACTCACACTAGCATTCTCAAAAGAATAATCTTTAGTTAATAACGGAGTACCCCTTGTATTTAAGAACCCATATCCAAGAGCTTTATTCAATACAACCGTTTCACCTCTGTTGAAGAAGCATGTTTTATCTAATCCCATCGAAGGTGGTGGGAATAAATGCGGCATCAACCCATTACTACAACTGTTATCCAATAATTTGGTAGGAAGTCTGAAAGTAAAGAACTTCTTATACTTGGTATTAGGTTGTAAAACACGATCATTGGGTAATCCAAGAAAACTTCCGTCATACAAATCATTGGTAAATGCGACATATTCTATCCCAGCACTATTTGGCACCAAGGTATAACCATAGGAAGCATTCAAATCATACATTTTTAAAAACTTCTTCATAAGTACCTTCTTAAGTTTCCTAGGTCCAGGAGCTTCACCCAGCTCTGAAATCTTAATGGTACCTTCTAAGGATACAGTGAAAAGTCCAAAATCAACGGGAAGATCACTTGTATTGTGAATTATAATATAACCATTAATAAGATCATTACTTGTATATTCCTTCAATCTTGTTTCCAATTCACTATTCACATCGGGTTTTGGGATCTTCTTCGTTACGTAGATTTGTATATCAATTGGGGATCGAGTAGCTTTGTCCAACCTATCAATATTATCTAATGGCGAATGTTTCAGTGTATAAACGGTAACAGGAGTTTCAGAGTCATCAGCAGATTCATCCCCTGCAGCAGCCGCTGAAGCAGCCGCTTCCGCTGCTGCTGCTTCCATTTGAATGGGTGACATGATTGGGGTCAAAGTTGGTGATAATACTGGTGATAAGATTGGGGTCTGACCACTGGAATTTCTCCCTGAATGTCTACCAATTGGAGGAGTTGTTGATGAATTGACAGTATCCCCATATATAGGAGGGATTCCCGAAAAGTTTTCACTGAATTGGTCTGAATCCCTCTTCAATATAGATTGAAACATTTGAAATGATGGTAAAACATCAAAGTAATCTGTCTGAGTATTGGATGCAATTGCACTCAACGGAGTTTCCACATTATCCGAAGAACGTCCTTTATCAAGCATATCAATTTGGTTCTGGATTTCTTGTGGTGGTACATAGGGCTTATTTTTGGAAGTAGAACCTGACCTATGAAAGAGACTACTACTACTCTTTCGTTGATTTAACGTGGGTCTAGACAATTCAGAAGTGTCGTACAGTGGCGGGGAGTCACTGGCACCATTCAGACGAACCAGATATAATGCATTACGTCCTTGTTGTGATTGAGGAACCGGTGGTGGTTCCTTTCTACCTTTCTTGAACATGTTGGTAGAAATATCTGGATGAGATAAAACTACAAGGCGATTCTCAAATAGCCGTGCGCGCTGCAGCAATCTTCCCGACAGTAGTGCATGTTGTAGGTACCTTTACTGAAGCCTTGACAATGCTAATGTATGCTAATGTATGCAAAAGTATGATAGATGATTTCAAGTAAAATAGATACCTACCATATAATTTAAAACACAACCTTCAAAGTTTAATTTGAAAATGATGCCTAGAAACTTTAAATAAAAACATCTACCAGAATCTTACAATACCGGTTAAATATCATTTCCTACATCAGCCTAGTTGCACCAAGAGCATTTAAAAGTTAATACTCAGAACTTTGCAGCCATTAATTTTGCTCCAAAATAAGGCAATTCGCAGCCATTTTTTGCATACATCAGTGGAAAAAACGTAACCACAGGGTGGTCATTAATGGTTTATTACAAGTGACTTGTTTTTTTTGATAGGTACTTGAATTCAAGACCAATACTATGGTATTGCTAAATATGAATTGAAATTGGATTTATTCTGTTTTCGAGGTTGTATCAGGTCATCATACAGTGTAATAAAAGTACTCTAGGCAGTCAATGAGAATATGAAGAAGATAATGGGCCATTAAGTGGATGATTCAATTTCATTTATTTACATAGTTATACATGCTGCAGCACTTAAACTTCTGCCAATTCGAAGCTTATGTCAAAGTTTATGCAAGGGGGTTTATTTATAATGGTTAGTTTTGTTAATAAGAATGTTTTTTTTGCATCCATGAGCTTGATGTTACACTAGAAATATTGCTTCTTCGTCTGATTTGTTAAATGGGTTCAACGAGGGTACTCTTTGTCAAGTTGGCTTGAAAAGGTGCTCAAATGAAATTCAGACTATGGCGATTGTTTGAAGAATTAGATGGCCGTGTTAGAAAGAGCATAAATTATTCAAGGTCCAATGAGATACCAAATATATACTTTTAAGGACTTTAGATTTCATTTATAATCTTCATCCTTTAAAGCACTTTGTTTTCAGTTTTAAGCTATTAATCGATAGTTAGCACAAGTTAATGTGTATACCTTCATACTTAACAATTTTTGCGCAGACAGAAGTACAATGGCCCTACCAAATAGTAGCCGTTCCAAACAGTAGCCGTGCTTAGAAGAAATTGGAAAGACTGAAGACAGTTGTTAAAGAATTATTGGACTTAGATTAAAGACCTTTCAGTGACCCATTGTAGATATAATGGGCTTGAGAGCAGTTTTAGTGTTAATTATCACCTTTTAATACTTTTGGATGTAGTTCAGGTAATACTACATTGAATAGTAGCAAAATGTAAGTAGGTTGTTTCGATTAGCAATTCAGTAATCTTATTAACTCTAGCTCCAAGATTAGACTTGCACTTGTTATGTTGTATCAACGTGTGTGAATTCAATGCGCAAGCAGTATCGTTGAGTATTATACAGTTATGTGTGTATAATTACAATATTAGTGACAAGGTGTTGATGTTCCGTAAGTAGTCCTTTAGTACCAAATGTTCAATATTGATGAATATAATGTTTCATGAGTTCATTATCACTAGAATCTTTGATGGGATATAACATTTAATAACTTTTGCAGCCATAATCAGGAATACTAAATTAATAACTTCAAACGTGCCCTGGTTGAAATTTATACTCCTTCTTCTCTTCTATATCAATACATTTCCAAATTCACTTCAACAGAGTACACCAAGAATACCGATCGACTGTTCATAACCAAGCAATTGATATTCCCCACATCGGTGTATTTGGTAATGAAACAAGTACGGCACTATCCTTTATGTGATCGGTACATTCTCATTTTTAAGCTTTTGCAGCCAACAAAGAACCCCGCCATGCTTCAAGGGTTACTCCGGCTGAAGAAGATGCTTTCTAGCCGATTTGCTTACAGTGCTTTGCAATTATACGAACCCTTACTTCGTTTGATCACCGTCATAAGGGTTTCAGCTACACTTTCAGTTGGAAAAAGAGAACGCATTAAGAAAAGGAGTGCCAAAAGGTTCTACGATACACCAAAATCTTCAACTTGAAATGTACACACTTAAGAGCTTAACACTACCAGAGTTAAGGAAGTAGATTGCAAAAAACGCAGCAAAGCTGCGTATTTTACTCCAAAAGATGCTCGCACAGCAAACGACGCCTAACCCTCCAAACTTCACTTCTTGCCGATAAGGTTAACATCACTTCGTGCCGATGTTCAACCCATTCCAATTTCATCATCTCACCCAACATCCATACTTCATCCCCAAGTCAGCATAACCTCTTGTCTCGGCCCCGGCTATAATCACATGAACCCCTTCCCCACAAATCGTCCCTCGGACAAAATCACGTGCGAAAAGATATATAAGAAAGCACCTTTACCCTTGTTACGTGAAAAGATAAGATGACAACGTTAGGACAAAGTTTCTTAGATGACTCCTCATGGAGACCAGATTTATTTAAAGGCAAGGTTGTGTTTGTAACAGGAGGTGCCGGTACCATTTGTAGAGTTCAAGTTGAAGCTCTTGTTTTACTCGGGGCCAATGCTGCCATCATTGGTAGAAATGTAGAAAAAACTGAACAAGCTGCCATTGAGATTGCTGGATTAAGAAAAGGAGCCAAGGTTATTGGAATTGGGAATGTTGATGTTAGAGAAGTCAAATCGATTGCAGATGCGGTTGAAAGAACTGTTAAAGAATTAGGTCGTATTGACTTTGTTATTGCCGGAGCTGCCGGTAATTTCTTAAGTAGTTTTGCTAACTTGAGTTCAAATGCTTTCAAATCAGTTGTTTCCATTGATTTGTTAGGTAGTTTCAATACCGCAAAAGCAACCTTTGATCAATTGAGAAAACATAAAGGTTCTATTTTATTCGTCAGTGCAACGTTACATTATTATGGTGTACCATTCCAATCTCATGTTGGAGCTGCAAAGGCTGGTGTTGATGCTTTATCAAACGCTCTTGCAGTTGAATTGGGTCCTTTAGGAATTAGATCCAATTGTATTGCTCCAGGTTATATTGCTGGAACTGAAGGAATGGCCAGATTATCTCCTCCAGGTGGAAGAGCCATGCTGGAAAACGTTCCTTTGAGAAGATATGGTACTACTAGAGATATCGCGGAAGCAACCGTATACTTGTTCTCTCCAGCTGCCTCTTATGTCACCGGTCACATCTCCGTTGTTGATGGTGGTGCATGGCACATTGGTGGCTTAATGGGTGACTTATATCCTGAAGCCGTTGTACAAGGTAATTCAGGAGAAATTGGTAAATTGTAAAATGAGAGCGGTACAGGTGTTAAGCTTGGATCTTCTTGGAACTATCATGTTTACGAATAAATAATATTACGAATATATGAAGGAATACAATATTATATACCTTCACGTTTAATAGTTTGTAATGCCTTGGCCGTGTCTTCATTGAGGGACATGCATTCCTTTCATTGCCATACCTTTTCATTGCATTTTTTTCATTGCATGCATTTTCATCCCTTCTCGATGCCATCCCTTCTCATTGCATCCCTACTCATTGCCATGCCTTTCTTTGACCATGCCTTTTATTTCCCTATGCCGTGGATGCAGTGTCAGCACGTCCTTGATCCTGTCTTATTATGTATTGCGTCGATACACTTCTTCGTATGGGTCAGTCTATTTTATATTACCCACAGGAATGATTCCGAATTCAATCTTGTTATTTTCAATTATTCTGGTAAGCGTTGGAGGTGAAAATTCGTGCTGTCATAGTGTCACCGCTGTAATTGAAACGCTTACAATATTGTCTTGTAACATCACCTACTTGTTCCCCCTACTTGTTCCCCCTACTAGTTCCCCCTACTTATTCTCCCTACTCCCCCTACTTGTTCCCCCTACTTATTCCCCCTACTCCCCCTACTCCCTCTTATAATCATCCTCATAATTAACCTCCCCCAAGTACCTCCTCCAATAGAAGAATGCAGCCCCAACGAAAAACACCAGACTCCCTATGACTGGAAAGCACCAATATGGAATGTCCAAATCTGCTGCGTTTGGTGGTGGAATGAATGGAAATAATGCAAGGAATATGTTTGAAAATAGGAATATGAATATGCAAATAAATGGTGCTGATATGGTTTTATTTTCAATAGGAATTGAAAGATGCAATAGCAGATCAAACTCAGTATCAGTTACATCTGAGAATGCGGTGCCTTTAGGAACAGGTGAGGCCGTGGGCGAGACGGTGTCAGATACAGAGGAAAAAGTCCCTCCAGAAGAAGGTGCAGAAGAAATGGTTCCTCCAGGTGCAGAAGAAGGTGCGGAAGAAATGGTCCCTCCAGGTGCAGAGGACACACCAGTTACGGAAGATCTTCTAGCAGTTAAGAGCTTGCCAGATGAGCTTGGTGAAAATGTGCCATCAGGAACATAAGCTTGTATTCCTTCTGAATACTCGTTTATGTTATCAGAATATTCCCCACCCCATGAATCCTCCAAGATTTCCTCTTCTTCCCTCCTTATATCATTAAACTCACCCCATTTCTCCTTCCTTTTATTCAATTTCAAATATATCAATCCCAATGTGAGGAGGATATTTATCCAAGTTCCTGGGTAAATATAAAGATTTACAATAAATTCATAAATTTCACTTGAGGGAGGAGCGACTAAAATCACCACTGTCACGAGCCAATGTAACAACAATGAGTACTTCAACTTTGAAAACACTTTTGAAAATGGTAAATAATTATTCAATGCCAATTCTTGGTTCACCAAACTATGGGCATAAGAAACAACAAGCACATTCCCGAGATTGGAGAAGGAGATAAAAATGGGTAAAATCCTCGATGCCACACTCTCTCCAAAGATTTTAGTAAAGAAGATCCCAGCAACAAGTACACCACTATCTAATATTTCTTGCTTTGGAATAACCACCAAATATGATAAAACCACCAAGAAGTACAACACAGTGGTGAGAAGGACCGCACTTGGAGCTGCAATGGTAAGGACATGAACAGGATCCTCAACTTCGTTCAAAACGTAATTGGCATTCTCCCAGCCCTTAAAGGAATAGATCACTTCCAAGAGTCCAACAGCTATGGAATACAGGTTTGGTGGGCCGTTACTATAACTTAAAATATTCTCAAAGTTATGCGTAGATTCAAGATGAAATATCCCAACCCATGCCAATCCACCAAGTACGATGATAAGAACCAAAATCAAAATCTTGAATATCCCTAAGAAATTGAAAAGTTGGGTACCTTGATTGGGGAACTTCATATGAAGAAAAATACAAAAACTAATGCAAAAGACCCCAATTGACTTCACCAACACATTATTGACTTCATCACCATCCTTATGATCGGTTACAGCAAATACAACATATTTACCAAATGCATAGGCATTGCCACTACTAAACCCAAGAAGTACAATGGTACTGGCATAAACACATCCCATTAAGCCTTTCGGGTTGTGGAACACACGCAACAAGTAATTCTTTTCACCCCCATTGGTAAAGGGTAAATTAAGCGCAAACTCTAGGTAGATCAATAACCCACAGAAGATGATAATGCCTCCAAGGAGGAATAACGCAAGGAATAGAGCCACATTCCCATGACAGTACTGGAAGATCAGGGACGGATTGGAAAATATCCCTGTTCCAATGATCTTGTTCACAATCAACGATATACATGATAAAGTACCTAGTTTAGGCGCCCTTTGCAGCACATTCGAAGTGGTTCGTGATAGCATGATATGTAAGCTTTGATAAAGATCGTTGATATTAGGGACGTCACGTGAGGATAAGGGGGACGGGAGATGGTGAGTTGATCTCTTCGTAAGCTCTTCAGAGTAAGCTGGTCAAAGTAAGCACTTCAGAGTAAAGCATTCAACAAAGTTGTTCATTTGACTCATTAAATATTCAAGCGCGCTTTGAGCAGGGTTTATTGGGGCTTACTTTCCAATTTGCAGCCGGTCGTGTGGGGACCACCCCCAGACCCTGTACACTTATACAACGTCAGGATGGTAAAGTATTTATATTTCAGTCATTGGAAGTTCACCTTGTACATCTACACCATTCCGTCTTCAAATCTACATAGTCAAGGGTTGTCCCATTATATTGTCATCAGTTTATTAGTTTATATGTTTATAATCATTCAAGTCAAGCTTGTTTGAAGGATCAGCTTGTTGGAGGATCAGGTTGGCAAATCACTTCTGATCGCTTTCAGCCTTTCTATGCTATTTAAGTTTAAGGGATCAACTCAGCATCAGTTCAAAAATGCTCAGTATTTTTGGAAACGGCAATCACTAGACATGACCACTCTTTCAAGGCTAAGGTATTGATGATAAGTGTGCAAGACTAAGTATTGATGATGAGTGAATCTGCTAGACTAGGCATTGATGATAAGTCAATATTTGCTCGACTAGGTATTATGGTAGTATCCGGTATTGATCACCACAAAACAACCTTTTTCTTCTTCTTCTTCCCCATCTTCTTCATTTCCTCCCTCGCCCTCTCAACCATCTCCTTTGTCTCCAAATCCTCCTCCTCCAGCTCCTCCTCAACCCTCGGTATGCGAGTGCCCCAAACGGTTGTGGTGAAGTCTTCCGGAACAACCAAGTCCTCTCCTAAAGAATCTGCAATAGTCATCTTTGAAAATGAGCTATAGGCAAATTCCTCCACCGGGTCATCACCACCATTATTTTCTCTTTCGAAAAAGTTTCTACTTCTAGTTTCCTCCTCCTCAATAGCTTTCTTTTTGTCTCTCTCTTCTCGTTTTATCTTATTTTGATGATTCTTGGTACGTTTACTAAGCTCATCTTTAAAGGAGTTCCAAACATCGGCACTGATAATTTCATTGCCGTACCAATTACAATCGATGAATCCAATCTGAGACCCCAAAGGTAAGTGCGAAAGATACTTGTACTTCGATAAGGCTGTTTCCGGAGTCAATTCCTCGTAATTGATGCTTTCAACCTTGGTAACAACAGATGAAGGAAGGTTAATATAATCTCCATAGCAAGTCTTTAATAACTTCGCATCCAAAGGTGAAAGTACATAAGTAGTATTCAGGTTGAACCCAGTTTGATAGTAGTAGAAAGTGGGTGCTGTGCCATTGGAAGTTTTCTTCTCCTTCGTGCTTCCCTTTTTTAAAGGTGCCTGACTGAACCGTTCGGTCCAATCTCGAATCTCCTTGTCTATATGGTCCAAAGCCATCTTAACGTAGGTATCTGGTTCTTGATACAATTCCTTTTCTTCTTCATGACACGCAATGATCTGCTCTTTTTCTCGTTGATAGATATTAAGCAAGTAGGGCAAGTCAGCTTTGAAGGTTCGCGCGTATTGGTTGTACAACGTATCAATCCATGGAAAATTGTTAGGCGATGTTTGCTTTGATTTACTCTGATCAGGCATATTCTGCAGAGCCAAGATTTGACCCAGTGATGATACGGGGGATGATCTTGATCCAGAATGAGACGTAACAGGCGAATCATGCAATGGTGGCAGGCCAAACAGATCGCGAGACACAGTAATAGACTCCGGTTCTGTATCCAGTTCATCTAACTTGAATATTTGCTCCGGTAATGACTGTGACTGCTCTAACAAAGAAGCAGCCTTCGAAAGTGAATCTGCCTCGACCGGCCTCTGCCTGGTTGACAAACTCTCGCTCAAACTCACCGGCAAAGCCAAAACACCACCCATCTCCCTACCCATCAAAGTCATCACCACTTCATCCCCCACTTTTGGAATATCCAAATCAAAACTGCCACTCATCAAGACTGGCTTCACCTCACTCTTTCGTATAACCAAGTTGCACAACGGACACTCCTTATACTTTTCAATCACCACGTTCGATTCTTTCTTCTTTGCTATAGGTAACTCACTCTCCAACAATGAAATCATACACTTCAAACATAATATATGACCACACAGAGTGATCATTCTTGGGGCAATGACCTCATCACTAAGACAAATCGGACAAGCATGTCCAAACGGAGCAACCACTCTTATAATGTCTTCAATTGGAAATGGTACGTTTGGGTCCAACTCTTGCGGCTTATACTCTTTTGTATTATCTACTATGAATTTATAGTTGACGTTGATATAACTCATACCATGAAGGTGGACCTTAGTGGATACCTTCTTTCTTTGTTTCACCTGTTGTCTCAGACCTTGCTGCCTAGAATTAGCAACCTTCCCTCGGGAATACTCATCGGAATCGGTATAGCCTTGGAAATCAAGCAAATGATTGATGGAGATTTGGTTCTTTCTACCACCAGGTTTTCCCTGTTTGACTTGTTTAAGCTGGACAGAAAAATCGTCGCTGTTTCTCTGAAACGGCTGCTGCTTCTGGTGCCTTGGGTTACGCAAAGGTACCTGCGTTGTATTGTCTAGTTTTTGGTTATTCATTATACCCCATAATACAAGAAGTATGTAAGGTAATCTATTTTTTGGTGCTGCTTAGAAACCACTTGAGGTGGGAGGTCGGGAGGACAAGTGGGAATATTGAAGGGAGTAGTTGTTTGAGGAGAACTGGAGAGGTGATTACAAAAGAGGTGGAATCATCTTGGAGGTGGTCACGGTCTTTGATGTTATTCCAGCAATGTTATGTCAGACCATGTGGTGGAGTGTATATAGTATAAGAGTCATACTATAACCATTTGATAAACCTTGGATCACAACAAAGCGAATTCACTCTTTCAAGGAGTAGATAATTTCACCATACGGATGTGAGCCAATTGGCAACTTATACTATCATTTTACAAATTTAATTATTATAGTTGCATCAGGTTATGAGCATATTGGCCTTCAAGGCAACGCGTATTGCATCTTCTATGCTTGAACTAAAGTTCACAATTCGAGTTCTTCAAGTGTGCTTGAACTGGTCATAATCTTACCGTATAACAGGGGGATAGACGTAAAACCAGTTACGCTATCTTATGCCTAAGTAAGCCTGAGTCTACAAGGTAAACACTGGCTAAATACCTACCTTGGAATGTTATGGTAGGAATGTTATCTTGCTTCTAATGTTCTCTCGATTGTAATGTTTTCTAATGTTCTCATGACTCTTTTGCCACCTTCCCTTCAAATCACACTGTAACTTGAATCATATTGAAAGTCCCCAAACACCTGCATATAACCACAGAGTCTATATCAAATTTCACGAACGTAATAGTTGCCACAACAATGGCTCAGTTAAAGAAGACCAATTTGAAGTAAGTATTAATGATACATTAACCGAGTGCTTTAATGTGGGCAAAGTATTTAGAATAATCGAGTGGTGAAATTGCCTTTAGAATGGTCCAATTGGAGTGTTTTTGTTGAGGATCATGACACGAATATACATGGAATTATTTGTACTACGATTACAACTTCACTGCAATCTTAATCTTGAATTTGCTTCATATGCTACGGCGTCACTTTCTTTACTCCTATGCTACCGCGTCACATTCCTTACTCCTATGCTACCGCATCACATTCATTACTAACCATAGCTCAATTAAAGAGTTACGTCAGACAACTGATGAAAACCTTCCTAGTATAATGACCAAGTTAGGTTACGATGAACTGTTCCTTCTTGGTGATTTCAAACTCTTGTTAGGATACCTCACGGTTGCCATTGCTGGGATTCTTTTCTACCTAGACAAAAAGTACACTTTTGCTGAATTATATAATGTAACGGCTGGTTCTGTTATAGTCTACTTCCTCATAAGCTCGACACTTTATTTGGTGGATTTTAAGAACAAGAACGTAAAGTACGTTGGATATAAAAAGGAGGAGAAGATAACAGTTGCTACCTGGACAGATAAGTATACACCTGCTTATAACATTGAAATTAAGATCAACGGAGAGAAGGTGGGTGACGGGCAATTGTTGTTTGGAGAATTTTTTGATGTGGGTGGATACTATCAAGGGGAAGAGTTTGGTGAGTTGGTTGGAGGTTTGCTCGGTAAGAAGAAGTTATGAGTATGCATCCAGATCCAAGTTGGTTTAGCTTGTATGAAGTTATGAGTATGCATCCAGATCCAAGTTGGTTTAGCTTTAGTATGAAGTTATGAATACGCAACGATCCAGATACAAGTTGTTTCAGCTTTAGTTCTGGGGTTTACAGCATGTGTTCATTCGAATGGTCTGGGTTACCCTGTAAGCATATTTGGTAAGCACTACTGAAGCTTGATGTCGATAAGTACAGTTTTCTTTACCCATGTTGTTAATAGTTGGAAGTAATGGTTGCAAATGATGACGTAGTAGAAATTTTCCATAATATTTGAGACCAGGATAGGAAGTGGCCGTACTCAACCAATGATTCATTTGGCAAAATCTGTTTCATAATTACGGATTTGTACTTACTCCAAATTTTGTTTCTTTCATAAATACACGAGGATCGCTGAATCTTTCTATTTTAACTATCATTGAACGCACCATGCTTAAAAAAGGGAAGACTTCCCAAGGATCTCTCTAGTTTTTCTTGTCTGCCGAATGACGGGATTGTTTGAGAATTGGTATCAAACAAACTCTCTTTCCTGAAGTCTCGTATTATATAATAACTACTAAATACAAGTTCTTATTTTATTAATTATGACCTTTGATTTTGATCTTACTCTTCATTCTAAGGTCATCTTTAAGTGTGGAGTATGAAAATTCCACTTAGTCTTGAACCTTCTGTTCAATTAAGCTTGAACATTCTTAAACTTGAACATTCTACTTAAACAGCAGTGAACATTTTGATTAAACTTTGGGCATCTACATGAATTTGCTGCTCAATTGGGAAATCCTAATGCCTCTTCCCTTAAATACAACGGGGCGCTGTTATATTCTCAAGAATAACCAAGCATCTGCCTTTCTTCCTGACCCATCAGTATTCCTCCTGATCCAAACAGTATTCCTCCTGACCCATCAGTGTTCCTCCTAACCTAAGCAGTATCCCTCCTGACCCAAAATTTCCTCCTACTCCCTTCTTATTTCCCGCATTAGCTGCCGATATTCAACAGATGGAACCTCCACCCCTGCCTCACCAAATTTAGATCCAAGCCACATTCGAGCACCCCCAGCTCGTATCAATCGTCTAAGGGGCGAATTAGCAAGATTACGAGCCTAGTCTTTTCACTATATATGATAATGACAGTTTGCTGCCATGGAAATCTGGAAAGATGGTTTCTAAATTCTTGGAAGGCATCCTTTGTGCATATTTAGTTTTTGCAGCCATTAAAAGTGAACCAATGGATGAAATTTCTGCATATTTGGGTGGTATGAGTAGCAGTCTTTGGAGTTCTTTTCATCCTTGGATAGACAGCCCCATATTGAAACTTTTCAATGATGATACATTGAAGCTCATAGGTGGCAATATAAGTTTATTCAAATTCATAAATGGCAACTTCCTTCAGTACTTGAAAATAATACCAGATAATAATGTTGAGCTAATAGGGAATCATAGAATATTAATATACAGAGGTGCTAATACTAATTCAACTATAATTTCAACTCTAGAGATTTGTGATAACGTTCTAGAATATAAATTCACCTCATTCACTAAAGAGTTCACCCTGATTTCATCTTATGACCAGGTATTGAATGAGCATACTCAACTACTACGGAGATTTGATGAGTCAGGTCACATTCCAGGTGAAGTTTTTGAAAAACATAAAATAAGTAGATATGATGATACCCTCTCAAAAGCAAATTTCATGGTCAAACACATTTTGGGTTATTCACTGTCACCGTACAAACCATCCAGTATGTATTATAGTTCATTAACAAAAAAATGCTGCATTTCATGGCTGAAGGAGGTTACTTTGAATTTGCAAGGTCATAAATCTTCATGGACAAAATGCCATTGGGAATGTCTTGATGATGCAACGAACAGAAATGAATGTAATATCAATACTTTGCCTGTTTCTGATGCTAAAGATGTTTGTAATTTTAGTAGACCATCGATATTTGTACTGGGGGATTAAGTGGAATGGGTAGAATCAATTACAAGATATGATGGTACTACAATTGAAGGGAGCTGTACAATAGGTATGATTAGCTCTCTACAATTCTACGAGAAGCTGCACAATAGGAATGATAATAGCACTCTACAATTCTACAAAAATATGATTCATCCAAAAATCCTTAACCCAAAACCTATTAATAATTAGTTTAAAAGTACCATCTTTAAGTTGGACTCTCTGAATGCTTGCTGCAAATTTGCAGCCAAATAAATATTCATACTAATCTTATACGTCATGTATAAAGTCATAATCTATGTTGTATTCATATTGGTATATGTATCGTAAATATTATATTTCATTGCCATTGTCATATTTATCGTCATTGTCATATTTTGTATTCATCGTCATTGTCATATTTTATATTTATCGTTGCCACATTTTATGGTGTATTTAAAAACGTTTCAACCCAATTTTAATCTTGCAATGCCTTAATGCCAAAGCCTTCTCTCATAAAATAGTGTTTAGACTACTTCACCTCACTCACTTTGCTTCGATATCTTCCCATCCATTCCCAGAGCCCATCTAGCTAGCCCCTGCAAACCCAAAGGAAGTACTCTAATTCCTGGTAAAAAGTTGCTGTAAAATGGAGTACATAAAACACCTCTTTCTCCTCTATGGATCCTCCTCACAATTTGTCTTGCAAGTTGGTGGTGCTCTACTATAGGAGCCAAAAACCCATTCAGTTTATCAATATCTTGAAACATCGTAGTATCCAATTGTCCTGGAAGTACCAACAAGAACCTAACCTCTTTCTCCTCCTCTGTTAAAGACTCATGAAGACTAATATTTGCAGCCTTTGTGGCAGAGTATATGGATAGATTTCTAGGAGAAAGAACACCCAATATAGACAGCACAGAAACAATGAACAATTTCTCCAGCACTTTTCTTGATTTTAAAATCATTCTATTAATCCATATTTGTGAAAAGGTATTGATATTAAATATGTCTTCAATTTGAGAATCTTCCAAATCAACCAACGACTCATCATGCCGGACTCCTGCATTATTGATTACTATACTAAACTTGATACCTGAGTTTAATAATTTAGAAACAACTGAGGTTATTTGCAGCTTATAACGTAGATCACATCGGATGAAATAATAAGATTCATGTTCAAATTTAGGCTCTTCAACGTCCAAGTTATAAACAACAACTCCTCTGACCAACAAAGCCTTTGATATTTCAAGTCCAAGGCCATGAGAACCACCAGTCACTAGTGCAATGTCATTTGCCTTGATACCTTCATTTGGTCCTCTGCACTTGTACTGATCATTAGCATACTGAAAACCCCTAACAGCTCCTAAAATCAAAAGAAGAAAAATGGGAGGTTTGTATAAAAGCAGAAGTAGCACCAAAACTGGAATGGAATAGGTGACACCACCATCTAGTAGGGCTAGTATTTGATCAATAGAGATCATTGGTGGCAGGTTTGAAAAATCGCGCTAAAGTAAGAGGAAATATTCACCGACGGCGGGTGTGGGAGCAAGACGAGGCATAATGAGCGATATCTGGGGAAGGGGTGTATAATTTGGGGGGAACTTCATTAATTTGTATTATTACAGTGTTGTGTGAAATATGACAACAATTTACAGTGGAAAGTGAATCTAAACATTCTTGTAATATCTATACATACATGTAAAATCCCATCTATAAATGTGCTCTAGCTTGCTTTGAGAAATTCCATTAATTCAAAAACAAGCCTCCAAGGATGCTTTCCAAATAAACAAACAAAGATGCTAGTTGAGCTATGAGATCAAGTTTACGTCCCTTCATTGGCAAACTTGAGAGCGGAGCGATCAAGTTTACTTCCTTTCATTATACCTCAAGTAAACTTGATCGCTTCGCTCTCAAGTATCATTATACCTCAAGTAAACTTGATCGCTCCGCTCTCAAGTATCATTATACCTCAAGTAAACTTGATCGCTTCGCTCTAAGTATTTTTGCAATCATGAAACCTCACTATCACCCACACCATATCCCCTGGCAACCCCACCTCTACCTTCTTCTAACTCAGCACCTTCATCACCCTCAATCTCAACGTAATCACTACCCAACCCCGTCCAATGCCTGGTTTGTAAGTGAGTTGCAGCAGTTGAGACAGTCCCTTTTACAACAACTTGACTTGAGAATCTTTTTATCAAGCTGTTTTCTTCATTTTCAACATTTACTCCATTACTTGACCTATCTCCATCCACCTCATTAGTAACCATTAAATGATTCAATTGCCTTAACGGTCTTGAAGTCAGTATAAATCTTCCAGTGGCAGGATCAAATTCCGGTTCTTCATCGCTTTGGGCTTCTTCATTTGTTATTTCCTCCTTATCTTCATCTTCTTCTAGTAGACCTGCAAAATTAGTTTTCCATTCACCAGTCCATGTGAAATCATCATTCAAAGCAAGTAATAATTCATATGGAGTTATAATCGGCTTGAAGTAGTCACCATGCTCATCAACTATAATCCCTTGATTGTCACATCCTAAAATAACCCAAACATCAACATGTTCGAAATTCGCAAGTTTAGCTACGTTGGGTTTCCCAACAACAAAAATATAATGTTTCTTGCCAGCCTTTTTGATTTTGGCTGCTAAAGAATTTATAAGTTTTTTCGTATTGGTTAATGATAAAGTGTTTATAAGAATTCCAATTGTTCCTGCGGTTCTCGCAACAGTCATATAACGATATCTTCTCATTAAATTTGGAAAAGGACCAGTAATGACTTGTCCTGTTCCTGGAGTTCCTCCATTTGCTTGCCCATTTGATTGCCCATTTGCTTGCCCATTTTTTCCTTGCTGCCCTGGGATTCCCGCTACATACAATGTAACCGAATTAAACTTCGTGGTCAATTGTAGCAACTTTGGGGGTTGAGGTTTGGTCAAGTAAAACAACTCATAATCCTTCAACTCAGCTTCCTCTTGAATGTCTTCAATAACTCTATTCAAAATATTCGGTCCCACCAAATTTGGCTGATACCCTATACTTTGGACATCGTTTGAATATAAATCTGAATATTTCACATTCTCATACTCAAGTAGAAGAGCTTGAAGTTCACTTAAATGTCTTGTATTTGGTGCATCTGCCATTAGAACCACCTTATCATTCTTTTCGTATGTGGCCCTGAATTTGGAAGCAATGTCTTCCAAATCAACCACTGGCTTACCAAATACATATAATGCTGGAAGCTTTTCAATTGCATTCAAACAAGCATCCCCAAAATGGACCACCAAATCACTATGTACATGTTCTGCAGCAACTTCATCAATACAACAAGGTGAATATGAAGTGTCCGCAAGAATCCATAATTGTGGTGGTGTACTTAAATCGATCGAGTCTATTTCTGAAATATCTTCGTCAGACATTTGTGAATACGCTTCCTTGTGCATCCTCTGCAATTCCAAAATAACCATGGCTGAATCACAGATCAAATCATCATTGAATTGTAACGTCACTCTACGGTACTTGTTGCTGATTAAGAAGGTTGATAACTCTTTTATCGAATAATATTCAATCACCGCCTTCTTGATTTGTTCTTCGGATGCAGAACTAGACAACCCAAGGTGACTTCGTTCATGTAAAGCGCTTTCAACCCGCGCGAATGTAACATCGTCTTGAGCAGTGGATAATGCTGGGGCCAAATCACTCATGTTGAGATGAGTTATGCTGGGAAGCGGTTATATGCGGCTGTGTGCAGGAAATCTGAAATTCACCAAAACCTACAAATGACGACAGCCTTCAATGATAAGTCTACAAAGTCCACCAATACTAGAAAAATCACCAAGCCTACAAAGATCACCAAGACCAAAAAGATTAAGCCTAAAAAGTCCACCAAAACTACAAAGATAATACTAGTATTAGATTAAAATTGAAATTCTATTTCTTCTTCTTCACTTTCAACTACCCTTGGAAATTTATAACGACCCAAAAACTTCTCCAGGTACAGCTCTATACGCAACCACACCTCCATCAGTCAAGTTTCTCAAAACCACCTCACTCTTCACAACATATCTCTTTCCACCCACATTCTGTTCAGCAACGAGAAGTTTATCACCATAATTCGCCAATACCACAGAAGTATGATCTGGGTCTCCAGCAGTTGCAACACTTCCAGTACTCAAGTCTCTAAATGTACACTTATAATATTGCAAAATATCTCCTCTTCTAACTTCATCCAAAGGTTCCTTTACAACTTGAAGACCAGTTCCAGGACTACCAACAACCTCAAGTATTGGGTACCCATGATGCGTGTAACTGGAAACAAAGGCGTGCTTGCCACAGCCTTTCAAAAGTGCATCATGACCAAGATCCCAACATTCACCAGTACCAACCTTTTGTCCTTCCCTGTGCTCACACCACAGAGCAATGTACTCACCAAACTGTTGGTGCCATTCAAGCAATGTAGCTTTGGTAGGCACTTTGGTAAAAGGACTTGGTTCAAAACTAAGCACTTCAACCTTGGCATTTGCAAAATCTTCGTTGGTCCAGGAAAACTTGTACCTTATAATACTCAAATTCTTCAAGAGAAATCCAAACGTGCGCTCACTTAATGTAGTAGTGCCAATCGGTGACGTCCTAGTAGACTTCGAATACGAGTTGTTGTAATTCAATCCTTGTAAATCGGAAGGTAAAGCAATTGGCCCCGACACATTTCCAAACCAAGCGGTTTCAAGCTCTAAATTGATTGCAGGAGGTCCCGCAGGAGCAACTTCCCTCTTGTAATTTCTAGCTGGCGGAGGTGGAGGAGGTGGTGAAGACACTCTTGGGGACACTTCCCTTGGTGAGTCCCTCAGTCTTGGAGGTGGAGGAACTGGGGGTGTTGCATGACCAGAATGAACTGTCCCAGCTCTGTTATTCTGAGTTTCACCTACGTTCTTCAAACTGTTACGCAAATCAGAAATAAAATTGTCCGATTGCAGCAGAGGCGGGGTGGCATTCAGCTGGGGCTTCGCTGGTTTGCTAGGTTTTTCAGGTTTAATCTTTTCCGGAACTGTAGGTTTAACCTTGGGAATAGGCTCATTATATGTTGGCAGGATTGGTGCAACCGGTTTCAAAGCAGGGATCGGTACAACCGGTTTCAAAGCAGGGATCGGTACAACTGGTTTCAAAGCAGGGATCGGTACAACTGGTTTCAAAGCAGGGATAGGAACAACTGGTTTCAAAGCATGAACAGGTACAGCGGGTTTAAGAATCTCAGGCTTGACTGGTTGGGGTTTGACTGGCTTTTCCGGTTTAACTGGTTTTTCTGGTTTGGCCGGTTTTTCTGGTTTTGCAGCTCTACTCTTTGCAATTTGCTCTGCAAAGTTGGGTAACACAGGTTTTGGCGCAGGTGCCGAAACAAATGAATGCGTTGCCTCAGGCACAGGCTCATGCGCCAACGGTACATGCTGATTCACATGCTCAGGTTCTTTAGCATGAGACAGTTCTGGATGAAGTTCATGGTAAGCTGGAGGCGATGTGGGGAGATCCTCATGAATAGTACTAGACTTCTTAAGCGGTTTAGGTGGTGCTTTCTTCTTATCAGGTTCTGGAGGAGTGTTAATCACAGGTTCTAAAGGTTGAACAGGTTCAACCTTATGCGGTGGCACATTCGCAGGTTGTGAAATCTGAGTCCCCATCTTATAATTCTTATAGTCATTTCTACGAGCAAGTTGTGCCTCGCGTTCCTTATCTTGTTGTTCTTGGCTCGACCGGTATATCTTTGGCGGCGGTTGGAATGCATCAATTGAAAATGTGCTAGCATTTGCCGTGCTAGGACTACCAGTAGAGCTTGCACTTTGAGCTTCAATTGGAGTAGCTGTCGCATTAGCACCAGATCCGGATGCCACCCTAGGTGGAAGATCAACCCTTCTGGGAGGTGGTGCAAAAGCTTTTTTGGCCGCATTAGGATCATACAATGATCTGGCAAATGGATTTATATCATTGGGCCCAGGTGTCGCCAGAGGCAATGCGTAATGCCTTGGGGCAGGCTTAGAAGGTTCAGGGGGAGTGTATGGAGCTGGTTCCAGATACTCTGGTTGGGGCGGTTGTTCAGATACAGGAAGCTGAGCAGCCGCAGGCGGCGCAGGGACAGCTCTCGGTGGTAAAGGTACTGGCACAGCACGAGGAGGTTGTACTGGCAATTGGAATTGGGCAGGAGATTGCGTTGGCTGTGCTGGCAATTGGAATTGCGCTGGCGGAGTTGGTTGCGTTGGTTGTGCTGGCAATTGGAATTGGGCAGGAGGAGTTGGTTGCGTTGGTTGTGCGGGCAATTGGAATTGCGCTGGCGGAGTTGGTTGCACTGGCGGAGTAGGTTGTGGAAGTTGGAATTGCACGGGTGGTTGCGTTGGTTGAACTGGTAATTGGAATTGAGGAGATGCTTGCGCCGCTTGATACTGTACAGGCTCAACAGGGTTGGGGAGGGTTTGCGGTTGACTTTGTGCAGCGCGTTCATAGACTGGACGAGCTGGCTGTGCCACTTGGACTGGTTGTGCAGCATACGCTGGTTGTGCAGCATATACTGGTTGCTGTGCAGGTTGTTGTGCAGCATACGCAGGCTGTTGTGCAGGCTGTTGTGCAGCATATACTGGTTGCTGTGCAATTTGAACTGGTTCCGCAGGAGCTGGTTGCGCAACCGGTGTTCCCAATTTCTGAGCCATCTGTTGTGCGGCCTGGTCTTTAACTTGCTGCCCAAAGTGCTCGCCAAACTTTGCACCCATTTTCAGTTCAAACAGCGGCTTATTCGGGTCTGATGCAGGCAACCCATGTTCTTTTCTGAACTGGTCACCAAAATGCAGACCAAACGTTGAGCCCAACTTTTGTTCCAACAGCGGTGCGGCCTGAGGAGTGACGGGTTCCGGGGCAGCTGCCTGAACTGGCTGTGGAGTTTGGTAGCCAAGTTGTTGCAGTTGATCGTATTGCGGAGTTGCCACAGGGGATTGATACGGTTGTTGTTGCACAGGGGCGTATGCCGGCTGGGCTGGCTGTTGGTACTGGGGTGCGGCGGGTGGCGTCTGTTGGTATTGGGGTGCGGCAGGTTGTTGGTATTGGGGTGCGGCAGGTTGTTGGTATTGGGGTGCGGCAGGTTGTTGTTGGTATTGGGGTGCGGCAGGTTGTTGTTGGTATTGGGGTTGGGCAGGTGTAGTCTGCTGGTATTGAGGCGCAGGCTGTCCCGGTTGATACTGCGGTTGAGGTTGCGCGGGCTGACCCGGTTGAGGAGGCACTTGTTGATACTGTTGTTGCTGAGCCTGTAATAACCTGGCTTGTTCAATTTGCTGAGCGTACGCAGACTCTTCCCCCGCCTTTGGAACCGGAAAAGCTCCAACATTTCTCTTTGGAGGAAGTGGTAACTGCGACATATGTTCCCTTGAAGGTAATGGTTTATCTGGGGCACGAACCTCTACCGGAGCCTGTTGCAAGACTTGTTGCTGTTGAGCTTGCTGACCAGCACCAACCGCACCAACTGGAGCATTTGGGTCTTTTGGCTCCTTTGGTGCTGGTGGCACGTATTCAATACCTTGTCGCTTAGCTTCACTTTTCTTGTAAGTTTCCACCCCAGCTTTGGATACAACCTTCGCACCTTTGCCAATGCCCCGGGCAGATGCTTTGCCGAGTGATTTGATGGAGTCTCCGTGGGAATCCCAGAATGACATGCTGAGGCTTGTGGTTGGTAGGAACAATCGATTCTTTGGTCATGATTTGGTGCGTGGGTCATGTGATGCATCTTTTGCACCCACTGAAGGTTCAAGAGAACCCACTGAAGGTTCAAGAGAATTAAAAACACATTGAATAGATTTTATTTATAATAAAGAGCTTAGTTATGGTGTATTTTTTAAAATGCAGATATAAAGTTGCAAGAATAATTTTGGAGAATTTTGTCTAGATGAAGTTGCAAATTTTTAGAAGTTTGACTAGAGAAGTTGCAATTGTAGAATTATTAACCGACGAGATCTTCTGGCTTCAGCCGAGTTACAACTCACCTTCCGGTGAGTTGTAGCTCGTGCAACCTACTCCATCAACCAATATAAATAACCAACAAATAACTTGCCAAACTACCTACGGCCAAGCCCAGACTCAAAAAGACCGTTGTGAACCCACCAGCAGCCTCCTTCTCATTATCGGTATCACAATGTTCCGCCACAGTCATAAACGAACTTGTACATAACTGACCATTCAGAAGCCCAAACAAAAATTGTAGCAAGATGTACCATAAGTCTGAATTAATCAATGGACCTTTATCTGTTACATTACAGGTCAAAAAGAGAGGAATGAATAAAAGTCTTGCAACCGAATACCAAAGAAGGACCTTTGAGTTTCTGATTAAAATGCTAATCTTAGTTCCACATAATATTCTACCCAACAAATCACCCAAATTCCAGATCAAGAATATAAACGGAATATAGATCTTCTTTTGGAAAAACGGCAGATTCGAACCTGTATGAGTTGATTCGACTTTGGATGCAAACACAGGGAAGATCAAGGTGACGCAAAAGGTGATGAAAATGGTTGAGACATTATATTTCAACTTCCCCCAAAGCAACATGAATGGAACATGATCTTTTTTATTTAAATCATCATCTTCTTGAAGGGTTCTTTCTACAAACGAAGAGTTCCCCGTGTCCAAGGTGTCATTTAACAAAGCATATGAACTCTCAACCTTGAACCTATTGATCCAAAAGAATAACAAAATAGATCCTATGGAAATCAAACTTGCTGTAATATAATATGCAAACACTCCAAAGTTCTTCTCTACGTAGGAATATTCTTCATCTTCTATGATTGGTTTATCACCAAGTATTAAAATCAGTAAAATCAATACACATGCTGGTAAGACTCCAGCAATAGCTTGACCAACCATAACGGCATTGGCATAGATCCCTCCCAATACATTCACAACAGCCATAGTACCATTCTGAGCCAAACATGTGGAAGCTGCAGAGAGGAATACCATGCTCATTAATCCACTAAAGAAGATACCATCAGGCATCCTTATGAATAAATCAGATACACAGGATACAGCCATGATTAAGAATATCCCAATGGTAAGTATCAACCCTATATTCAACCTATTGGTATAATTCACTCCAGCTTGAACTTGAGATAAGTATAAATTATAAGCGGCAGCAGTAACAGACAGAACAGACATCATGGTTGAACTGTACACCTTTATTAACTTGGGACTATGAGCAAATCTATCATCATAATATGCCAGAGCCAGTAGGAAACAGTTCCAAGGCCAAAGTAACGCAAGTCCAATTATAGAAAAGGTAAGGTACCTCATCAGCGAGAGTCGAACTCGGAACTTGCTGGTGATTTGAAATACGACCGGGTCATTTGAGTCATACATCTTGATAAGAGATTTTTGATAGTGCTGTTGAAATCGCGTAGATTCTGCAGGTTATGAGAGAATAAGATAAACAGAGGAGGAGTATAAGCAGAGGAAGAGTATAAGCAGAGGAAGAGTATAAGCAGAGGAGGAGTATAAGCAGAATAAGGATTAAACAGAATAAGAGGAACTACAGAAAAAGAGGATAAAAGTATGGATAAAACAGGTATAAAGAGTATGCTTGTTTTCATGACTGAGGTGGATCTTAGATGAAAACCACAATATGGCAGTCTGAAAGACCTATCCAACTCAACAAATGATTAGGTACAGTGTGGTATCAAATTGGATAAGATATTTGAAGTGTCAATGTATAACGTGGAATGAAATTATGGTTGCAAAATTTCATGCATAATGGATTTCATTCTTCCTAGATTATTAATCATATCTTGTAGGGAAAGCAGTCCATATTTTAAAATGGGATTGGGTTTGACAGTTGTTACCGTATAAACCATTGGATACGCCAAAGATAAAACTGGTTAATCAAAAACACTCAGACTAAGGATTTACATCCTTTAAGGCAACAGCTTCCCTCAAGGCAACAGCTTCCTTTAAGGCAACAGCTTCCTTTAAGGCAACAGCTACCCTCAAGGCTAGAGCATTATACTAATATCTTTCCCTACACCTTAAAAGTTGACTACACAGGAACTTTCGTTTATCAAACTTACTCATTCAATTTCAATCAATCTCTTCTAAATCAATCTAAATCAATCTAAATCAATCTCTTATAAATCAATATCTTCTAAATCAATCCCAACTCAATCCCAACTCAATCCAACTCAATCCCAAATCAATCCCTTCTAAATATTTCCTATCATTCTAAATAAGTAGGACGTAGTCCTACTTATAACCACACTGGTTAGGCTATGGAAAAATACCTCCTCTTTCCCCCCACCAATGGACCCTGATCCCAAACATCTGCAATATCTTTCAACAAAACCTTCTCTATAGGAAAAGTAATATCTCCCCTACTCAAAGTACTTACAATATCATTCAAAATAATAGTAAAATCCTCTTTCGTATGAGAACCAATTCCAGAACCCAAGAGGAAAAAGTTGTTTGAACGGAAAGCAGGATTTGTCAAAGCAAGATTAGCAGGACCAGCGGCAGCACCTATTAAAATCCACCAAAGAGGAATAGATGGGTCTTGTTTCACCTGATTGATTCTTACAATAAAATCCTCAGCTGGTTTCCCATTAATATAATCAAGAACAACATCCACAGTACCAAGTTTTGAAGTCAAAACTTGTGGGTTTTCTTCTGTGAAACTAACGAAATCATCAATGATACCATCATCCTTCAATTGATCCAATTTCTTAACATCTCTCGCTAATCCTATAACCTTCGCCACTCCAAAATGCTTTTTTGCAATTTGAGCAGCCAAGGTCCCACCAGCCCCTGTTGCTCCAAGGATTGCAATTGTAGTGCCTTTCACTCCACCTGGAACTCTTCTTAACGCTGAAATAACAGAAAACGCAGAGTTGTTCAATGCAGCAACATTTGCAACTACAAAGTCTCTATCTTTGACCTCCCCAATTGGTACCACTGAAGATTTCTTGACATTAGCTTGTTCAGCATAAGTACCTAAATTCGGCTGGAAAGTAGTGAAGAAGACAAGTTCACCATTTAATTCACCAACACCATCAACCCCAATCAATTTTTCCCCTTCACCAGTGGCCAGATAATGTGCTCCACTAGCACGAGCTTTAGCCAAGTGTGAAAAGCCCGCAGCTAACACTTTCACAGTAACTTCATCTGAGGAAGGAGGTGCTAAGTCATGTAATTTATAAACAGGTGCTTCTCCTGAAGCAATGGTGGCTGTATATACTTGTGGCATATCGAATTAAATTAGTATATTTAATATTGGTTAATATTTCCAATCTGATTGTACTTATAAGACCCTAGACGCCACAACCTACCACAACTTTCTTTGTCAGCTCACAAATTCGCTCCAATTTGCAGCTTTACATTTTGTAATTATTAGTAAGGGGAGGTTGACGAAGGAGGGATTACGTTATTTTTATTAAGGTATGAGAGTATGAGAGTCTATGATATGAGAGTCTAATTTAGGAGAGTCTATGATACGAGAGTCTATGATACGATAGTCTTCGCATGATCCTTTCTCTACACTTCAACTAAGCCTATGTTACATTCAATACTAATTACAATGACAATAGAAAACACATTACACATGCAATCAATCAGATACAAGCAATCAGATATAATCATTGTAATAAACGGGAATATAATCACTTAAATTAACCTTAAACGTCATATCATCTGCAAATGTTACATTATCTATTGACTACCCTAATCTACTCTAAAACCTATCTATCCTATCTATTAGGTTACACAATCTTACCAGGATCAGCCAAACTTACATTCCTCACACTGGCAGCACTCGGTATACTCACTTCACTCGCTTGTCGTGCCCGCAACTCATTTTCACCAGCTCCATTCATACGCCAAAACCTCTCTTCATCAATTTGCAGCAATTGAACCAATTCAGTCAAATCCTTCTCGATTCTAAAAAACACCTTCATGATCATATAATTTGGTTCCTTGATGGGTAATCTTAAAGGTGAACTATCACTGACCCAAAAGAACTCCTGTGCATCTGCCTGAAGTGGTCTATCCTTTTTACCTTGAGCGAGTTCTTCATCTACATCTCCCAATTCTTGATAAAATGCTGCCCATTCATCATGATCGTATCTTTTCAAGGGATCATCCAAGGAATCTGTCATTAGGGGCTTCAATTTCTCTAAGAAACTCAATAAATGTGCATACGTTTCTCTTTGAGTTTTAACTTTCTCTCCTACCCTCTGCATGAAAGCTTTATAGTTTTCTTCACTTGGCATGACAGGTATTGTATGATTGACCTTTGGGAAATCAAATTTAACTGCAAGTTCATCAGAAACCTCTTCTTCTGGGACTTCGATCAAATCTTCATGATTTAGTTTCATCCTTTGAACCATTGCAATGTACTTGTCAAAAGTAAACCATTTGGTGACAAAAATGCTAAATCGACTAGCTGATTCAAAAAGCTTATCACCAATCGAAGAAATTAAAATTGTCATCAAAGGTACAGCAGAAACGGCCCAACATACAAAGAAACTACGGCCGAATTCTGACTTGGGAGCAAAATCACCATATCCAATGGTGATCAAACAAAGGAAACAGAAATACACGGAATTGAAATACAGCCAGTCATCTTCACAATTGTGAAATACAACAGCACCAACCAACCAAAAAACAAGAAACAATCCAACAGACATCATTACAGAAGCATTCAATTGTGCAATTTTAGCTCTTTTTCTAATGTTACGGATTTCATGGAAGGTTTCCTCTGGAGTCAAATGGATTTTTCCAGTTTGAAGTTTTCTTAATAGCTGTACCCTTTTCTTTTCTATTTCATGCCAAAATGTAGCTGGACCACTGGTTGATATTACAACTTGCCGAATCATTGCAATTACAAGACCCATAATAAGCACACCAACTAATGAGCAAATAAGTACTGTAGCTTTTGCAGCATGAGTTTTAGGTAGTATATCTCCTAAACCAACAGTTAGGAAACTAACGATGATGTAATAAAGGGCCGAACCATAATCTAATTCCGCTATAAGTTTTTGCATTATGGATGTACTTATAATACACCAAGCTGCAAAAACAATCGTATGAATCATAAGCGTTCTTTGTTTGGCACCCAAATTGAAAGTCGGAGGATATTTCTTCAACTTATAACCTAGGAAGTTGATCATAAGAATGGCAGAACAACTAGCGTAGAAGAAACATGTGAATACTGCGTACCAAAACCCTTGAGTACGTTTATAAATTGGGTCTGGGCCGGTACATCCTCTATTTGATAGGATTAGATCTGCAACCAAAAATGCACTTGCTACCCACCAACAACCAATTGAAATACATTGGGTTGTAAGGTAATTAACGCGGCCTGAAAAGTTCATTAGCAAAGAGATATTGCCAACAATTCCAAATGCCAAACTGAGTGCATTCAAGGTGACTAGTTCTGCGGAATCAACTATAAACTTTCCTGTGATTGCATCTGTTCTCCATCGTTCAACTAAAGCAACGATACTAACCATATTTGCCAATGGGGCCAAGCACGCGGCACATAATGGGAAGAAGGTTGAAATGTAATACCACATGAGAAAGTATGGATCACCAGGTTGCATCAGTAAGTTTGTAACTGAAACGATCGGCACATTCAATGTATGAGTTAATGGGAATGGAGCATCTGCAAACCCAACCAAATGAGCTGATGTATGATAACCTCCGGCCATGATCGGAGATAGACTTGCTTCATGTTGAAGTAGTTGTTGTGAGTTGATTCCTTTAAAAAGGGTACTACCAGTAGCTGACCTTGATAATTTACCTGTGCTTCTAGCACTTATACTTCTTCCACTTCTTCCACCTGAACTACTTCGTCCTGTTCTACCTGATATATATGAATCACTTGAATCCGATGACTCCGTTGTTATTGGTGTCAACGTGTTCCGTCGTGAGATTCCTTCCATAATGCATAGAAGATGTTTTGAGAAAATAAGCAATGAAGCCTGGAAAAGAAGCTGCTTAAAAATGAAGGGCTGCTTGAAAATGAAGGGCTGCTTAAAAATGGACTTTGAAAATGCCTGTGAAACCACCCATCAAAATGCTTGAGACCTTTTATTAAACATCAGAAGATAAGAAGCTACACCCATGTGAAGTTATAGAGTGCGATAAGTAGAATGATTCCTTTTTACTTTTGTACTGCAAGTACCTTGTAAGTTGCCAAGATGTTAGATACGATGGAATACGAGGTCTGTGTCGGATTGTCAATCTGGATCATCGAGTAAGTTGATCTTTATTCATTCCATGCTTATCTGGTTGTCAAGGAGTGTATTAGGTGGTGTTACATAACACACGTTCTGAATTTCATAATTAACCAAGGTTTATCGTAATCACCCCAGAATACTGCATATGTTATCCATACTACTACAGGGTGAAGACTTGTAGGAATTATTATATGTTATAATACTACAGGATAAAGACTTGCAGTAATTATTATATGTTATAACACTACAGGGTAGACTTGTAATAATTATTTTATGTTATAATACTACAAGATAAAAACTTGTACATAGTAATTATTATATAATTGTTATGATATATTTACAGGACCCTGATAATTTCAGTAAAATTGGATCAAACTGAATCACAAGGTTGGATAGAAGAAAAAGTCTCTTCATATAAAGTATGCAAAATATAGCACATCTTTGGAATGCCTTATTAGTAAACTCTTGATTGCTTTCCATTGGATGAGGGACCTCTCATCGCTTATGGAAATAATGGAAAGAAATCGAGGAGATGGATGTCTCCTGGGCAGCATCTATATTCAATCTGCGACAGAGTAGGTCGGGGGGCATTGATCTTCCCGACTCAAGAATAAATACCAACAATCGACAATTACCAGACCATTGTAAAGTCAGCAATCCAACTGTCAATTGTCTCATCTTAGCTGTCGTTATCTTCTAATTCGATTTCGCGAAGAATAGAATTTAATGCTTACCCTCCCAACCCTTACTTTATCGATTTGAGGAGAATCCAATATGTATGTTGAGGAAACTCGAGGTATTCAACCAAATGAAAAGCTCCATGTCATTTAAAGTCAACAAGTTGACATGTTCAGGCAATACTGGAAACAAATAAGAGTAGCGACTGCTGAATGGCTTTGGACACCCTAAGCTTGTATCAAATTCTTCTGTCTTTCACCTTCGTAATATTACTTATGTGTTCATATTAAGACTTCTCAGGAATAAACATATCGAGCTGAAAATAAAGTGACACGGTTCGAGTACAACTGATATGAATACCAGAGTGAATTCCTATTGAAATTGAGTATGATAATTTATACGGCTATCAATAACCTTCCTTTGACCTTCCTTAAATTAACAAAGTCCTAAAAATCACGTTTCACTCGCTCGTTTCACTCGCTTGTTTCACTTGCTCGTTGCACTCACAATCTCGCTCCCCCTTCTTCTCCATTGTCTATCCACTTCCTCAAAATATTCTTCACTGTATTCTTCTGAAGTTTCTCCACTGGAGTCTTCGTCATACTCAGTAATATTTCCTCTCTCTTCTCTTTAAACTCATCTGTCATAAGCTTCTCATAAACCTCAATGAATCTTGCTCTCTTCTTTTCCAAGTCAGCAGCATGTTCAGTCAATTCCAATTTAACTACTGGTTCAGTACTTGGCCATGACTTTATACCATACTTTGATTTTATTCTATTAATCTCTTTAAGAAGGTCTTGACGTTGTGCTTCTGAGTCAGCAACCTCACCTTGAATTGAGAATTCGTTCAACTTCCTCAAATCTTCTATTTGAGTTATAGTCTTGGATAATAATTCTTTGTTGGCGGTGAATGATTTGACTTTACGCTGTTCTTCTTCAATTAATCTTTTACTAGCCATAGTCAGGTATAAGGCAAACTGTTGACCCTTGTTTTCTTGAATCTCTGCAATGGCAAAGGTCTTCATAGGGGAGATTCTATCAATAGCTTCAATCCGAACTACATCTCCTTCCTTACACAAGTTACCTTCATCATGAGCCAAGTAATCCTTCCTCTTTATCACCTCTTTATGGATTCTTTTATCATACATCTTCCCTTGTACACGGACCTTGACAGTCTTGTTCATTTTTCCTTGGGAGACAACAAGCCCCACCAAGTTTAGTTTAGCCATGTTTGTAGTTGGAGGAAGTTGGCTTGAAAATTTTGAAAAATCTGCGACCTACAAGAAAAATCCGCAGTCATAGAAAAAGAGATTTTGCAGCAACAATATCGAGGGTTAGAGAACCTACCATGACTTGCAAGAATTAGTGAGCTTTCAAGGATGAGATTGGAATTGACATTTTAACCTACTGAATTTGTCAAGTATGCACATATTGTGTATAACATACAATTAAGATAATACATACAATGTCACATACAATGTCAAGTAAAACGTACAGTGTCAAGTTTATACAATGTTAAGTTTATACAATGTCAAGTAAAACACATAGAAATGATCTCAAATGAAAGATATCACCAATTGTAACATAAATATTCTATATTAAGTCTAGTTTATAAATCCAACTCGAAGTATTTTGTCTATATAATGAAGGAATCAGGATAGCAGGTACATTTGGAGCAGAGTGATTCTGATCTACTTTTGAACTCGTAGTGGAGACAGTGTTAAGAGTAACGCCCATTTGGCACCTCCATAACTTGTAAAAACGGAATGGATAATTATATCAGTTTTAATTTGCAGGATTTTACAATCAACAATATGTGACAGCTTATTTAGTGCACATCTCAAATCAAGCAGAAATCTCTTCCAAAACTTTTGCAAACCGCTCTACCAAAACCTTATTCTCATCAGCTGTGCCCACCGAAACTCTCAAAGCCCCGGTGCTATTCAACTCCGTACCTCTAAATCTAACCACCACCGCATTTTCAGTTGCCAATTTAGTGTATAAATCAAGTGCAACCTTGTTTGATGGTTCCCCATTAGCATCCAATATTTGTAACAATAAAAAGTTTGCATCAAGACCTCCAATATTCTTACCAACTCTTGATAAGGATTGTAATTTCACAAGAAGCTGTTCTCTTTGCTCTCTAATACTTTCAACATACAGGTTCATTTTGGCTAAACCTGCCTTGGACGTTGCCCGAATTGCAACATCTGAAGTGAGGGATGAAATATTATAAGGATATTTCATAGCATTCAAAAAGTAAGACAATTGTTCAGAACAATACGTCACACCCAATCTAATTCCGGCAAGTCCAAAGGATTTCGATAAAGTTTGTAACACCACCAAATTTGGGAATTGGTTTACTAAAGTTGACATGGATTGAGATTGATCAGTAAAGTCAACGTAAGCTTCGTCAACAACCACCAAACCAGCCCAAGTACTTTGCAATTTGGTCAATAGTTCTACAAGACCATCCACTGCTAACAACTTGGCAGTTGGGTTTCCTGGGGAGGTTAAGTACATTAACTTTATAGTGGAATCGTTAGTGACTGTATTGACAACTGCTTCAGAATCAACCTGGAAGTCGGGAATGGTAAGTGGAACCTTTATAATCAATACGTCATTCACTTGAGCACAGATGGAATACATTCCGTATGTAGGTGGACATGTGAGTAATTTATCTGTCCCAGGAATACATACACACCTAAGGAGCATATCAATGCTCTCATCAGATCCAACTCCAAGGCATAGATTGGCAGGTGTCAATTGATCACCCTTAAAGTGTGGGTTTGGTTGGGCATTTCTAAAGTCACAGATTTGTTGCTTCAAATCCAATTGATGTGGGTCCGGGTACCGGTTCAATTGCAAAGCATCCTCAGTGGAACTGGCTTCAATGGCTGGCCCGTGGGTATTTTCATTGGCGTCAAGAAGGATCCCAACCTTGAAATCATCTCGTGCACATCTATAAGGTTGTAACGCAAGAATATTAGGTCTTACTATTTGTTTCAAGTCAAACATTGTAAGAAGGTTGGTTTGAAAATTGTAAAAAGTTATTTCTTATCGGTGACTCAGAGTCGGAAATTTTCAGTGCGAGTCGGGACATTTGAGAAGAAAGGACGAAGTTATGCTTGATAAGAGAAGTAAAGGTAGTAGTTAGGGTTGAATGATTTTGTATTTGAAAGTTGATTCCCTCAAGGTTATTGTGAAAGTGAAACATTAGTATTGGCTAACTGAAGTAGCTTAAAATTTTATTTTTAACTAATAGAGTGGATCTAATTTGAAACGAATGGAAGTTAACAGGGATAGAGTTAAGGTTTATGTGAAGCAAATCTTTTCATAGTCTTTTGTTATTATTTAAATGTAGATCCATCCTCATTTTGGGTGCAAAAAATGTACAGCATCAACGAGGTAAAGAGTCAAAAAACATACTCTTCATTGCGGCGAGTGAGCCTCGAGTGGGTCAGTGAGCGAGTCAGCCTAGTAAATTTTAAGAAATATGCATAGCAATGATTAATAAATGAGCTCAGCGAATGAGTGTAGTGGGATCCAGCTCGATTGACAAGAAATTGAGCTCCTACAACTCAAACGAGCTCCTTCAACTTGTCAAATGTCATGGTTTGGTTTCCATTGAGCTGAAAATTATTACTACCTCCAGGTGGATGCTTAATAGGGTAATTCCATTCAGATACTGTTAGATAACGTACTGACTTATGGGTTCAAATAGTCATGAAAAATGGTAAAGAGGGACATTAAAGAACTATTGAAAAAGCGGCCCACGTAAATAACTCCAGCTTTTATAAACAGTCCTTCTAGTGACAAAAGCATATGTGATCTTGGAATTTTCCCTGAACGTCCAGACTGCAACTTTTGGTTGTACTCCGTCGTTTGTATGTGGTGTATGATCCTGATGCATTCCTTATCTATTGCTCCTGTCAAATATACTAACCATACTGATCTCGAAAGTATCATCAGTACTGTTCCCGGTGTAGAAAGTGCTGCTGCCTATTACTCATTCAGTTTGCATCCGCTACCAATAATACGTTTGCTTTTCTGACAGGATCCTTATATTCAAGAACAGGATATACAAGATCTGGAATTCCAAGTTCTACAAGGTTTACAACTTTGAGAAAGAATGATGTTTCATGGTGGCTTTATGGTGGTTGTTGTTGGGTTATTTGGGGCTTTCTTGTAGTGAGTAACGCGAGGTTTTAATGATTAGTTTGATATTATTCAGATTGATATGATAACAATAAGAATATACACTGATCACTATCATGATACAACAATAAAATTGATTATATATTGAAACGATAATGTGGGGTTAAATTATCATGATTCGTTATCATGATTGATCATAATAAATAAATAAACTTCAACTAAACTAATCATTTTAGGAGGGAATATGGGCATGATCTTTGTGTCGTTGTAGTGCAGCTTTTAACAGGAATGTGCATCACATAAGTAAACAACATCCATACTGCAATACTTAATATACGAGAGTTTTAAAATACTTCAACCATACTGCAGTAGGAGATAAAAGATTCAAATTCATACTACGATACCTTGACTATTCCCAATAGAAGTTGAATCCATTTTAATAGTCCTATTTTTCTCTTCTTGGTTGCACATTACAGTAGGTATGCTAATTCCATGAGCACTCCTAACAGTAGGAATACTAATACCTCCGTGCTCGCTTCTAAGAGAAGGACACTTCCCTCCTTGTATATTCCTAACAGAAGGAAAATTAACATCCCCATTACCACTTTCAAGTGAAGTTATACTACTTAATTTTTTATCAGTAGAAATAACATCTGCACTTAAAACTTCTTTATCTGTAGAAATAACATCTGCACTTACAATTGGATCTGGTGAAGTTATTGGGGACCTGAAACGAACCTTCAAAAATAAGCTTCTTCTAGGAGTACCTTCTGTTTCATTTGGTTGAATACTGGACTGCAAGACTGTCTTGAATGTTGTAGAAGATAATTTCTGACCTGACAAATCTACCATATTATCTTTTCCAGATTTTGGCCTCTTTCCTTCATCCCACCTTGTTAAGAATGGGTTTCTTCTTTTAGGCTTTGATTTTATTTCACTGTTATTTCCACTTACCGTACATCTTAACTTGGGACTGAAATCACTTTCATTAACGAAACCACATGATTTCAGTCTTTCATTATCTCGAGTTAAGTAGTTACCTCCAATGGTTAAGAAGTTACCTGAGTTTTGTTTTCGAAATTTGTATCTTAAATCATCATCACTTTTGGCAAACAAGCGCCTCAAAATTTGGTTTCTAAGTTCGGTTGGAGCTTTCTCCTTCTGTAATTCTGATTCAATTGACACCATATCTCCAAAACTAGGTCGATGGGTTTTAGGAGAGAAGCATGAGTTTTCTATATGACCACTCTCAGTACTTGACTGGTTGAATGGGTCAATCTTGGTGAATAGAAATTTCAAGCGACTAGGTGAAGCTCTTGAGTATTGGTCGAATCCTTGGACTGGAGTATTTTGGATTTCCTGGTTAAAATGGGTCAACTGGTTCTCTTCAAAGAATGCAGTAGTTTCAATTGATTGTTCAATGATTTGGAAATCTTGATTATGAATTGGTGATTCTCTCACAGCTTCCTGTGAATACTTTATATCAATTGTTTTATCTGAAATATCGTAACTCTTGTTTGGCAAAGTCTCATCAGCAGTACCATCAACTGCCAGACCGATCCTACAATCAGCATTTTTTAAACAAATTAATTCATCTACTTCATCCAATTTCTTAAGTGAGGTACCATCGTTGGATTGTAATTCAGGCTTACTAGTCACCTCTTGTAATACAGATTTCCCAGCTCCCTCTTGTGAAACAGACTTACCAGTCTCTTGTAAGAAATTGGTCACAGTATTCTCCTTCATGTGCCAACCAAGTTTAGGAAATGTGCCCAAAGAAGAACCATATTTCTTCAGATTGAGCCAGCTAAATGTGCCATGGCATTTCTCAGGAATCTCTCTATACGACAAGGAACCCATTTTCCTAACCTTCCGTTTGTATTTGAATTTCTCGTAGAAGATGAAATCTAACAATTCTGATTTTGTATTAAAGAAATTAACCAATTTGAATTGTTCCTTTGGATTGAGGGTTTGAATACAATTGCGAAATGACTCTTCATTATCAAATTCACCTAAGATAAACATGTTGTTTGTTTGGGTGCAAATTCACAAATGCAAAAGAAAATAAATCGCGAAGTTTCAACGATGAGGAATTGAGTGATAAAAAGAGTACCTCACCAACGAAGTCGGCAATGGTAAAAGTAACTCACCCCCTATGAAGCAAGCTTCAAAAAAATAAGTCAATAGAATTTACAAAAACAAAGCTTCCCCACCAGGATTCGAACCTGGAATCTTCTGGTATCAGAAGTAATTTCATCGTAGCCAGACGCCTTAACCATTGGGCCATGAGGAACGAAGCTTTCTTTTTTTGCCTCCAGAAGGTATATACACAAAAGTGCAAGGCTAAAACTTTGCCAAAATGGATTATATCACTGATAATAACATTGTAATGGGGTCAGTCATATCACTTTTACTCTCCTTAGACTCGTATTATAACTCTGCTTATGGTAACCAAACAAGTCGCTTTTAGAATCCGCACCAAAACACTTGTGCGAGACTCTCACTTAAATTTCAACACGTCACTCTCACTGAAAACTACCATCACAATGAACATAACCTTACTGTATAACAATGATACGCATACTTTGATCACATCTCCAGAAACCAAGCTGTTGGTGCCACAGTTAGAATTAGAGATAGATCAATTAAACACGTTAGCTAAGGAACTCGTCAAACATGGGAAAATACCCGAACCTGCTACTCCACAAACATTCAATCAAGATTTAAGTAAAGCCATTAGAAAACTATACGAAAGTGGGGTTACTGCTTTCAAGGCTGGGAGATTCGAAGATGCTTCAAAGAATTTCACCGTGGGTATTGAAATCATCAATAGACGTAGTAAGTTTGAATCCTTCGAAGGTACTACTCAAGAATTAAGTTTATTCTTGATGAGTAGAGCCGATTCCTACTTGAGAAGTAACCAACATTTAAGGGCTTTATGTGATGCTGATATGTTACTTGCATTGAATATGACATCCCCAGATAACTTTTTAAGAAGAGGTGTGGCCAATTTCTTCTTGGGGAATTATGAAGATGCAAGATCAGACTACCAAAGGGGTTTGGCTTTTGATGAGAATAATGAAAGGTTGCAAGTGGAGTTGGAGATTTGTTTGGATAAATTGTTAGAGGAGAGTGGGGATAGGTTGTAGGGGTGGAGTCCGCAGCTTGCTCCCTACAATTTAGAAACGCGATAAGTAATTTCATTTTTTGAATGGTTTTAGCTGGCTTATTAACTTAGCTACGATTGTCCATCTCCTGTAGGACTATTCATTCTTTAATTGTGTACTATTGAGTCTGTATTCATCATATCAAGACGACATACCAAAAGGTCAAATTTAAGCTACCAACTGATTGTTGTAGTTGTCAATTCAGTAATGCTTGAGAAGCCAAATGTTGAATTGATGTAAACTTGATGAAACTAATGTAATCGTCTGCGTAGGGAAGTGAGAAATAAATGGTAACCACATTAAAAGAATTACCAGCCCACTGTACTGGTGCTATATATCCTGAACTACTAGATGTCTGACTTAAACCTTGATATTGATTATCTAGCTCCTAGTAAGATAAACAGATACGTAGGCTATATTAAATATAAAAACAGGTTACTAAGTAATATAAATTTGAATTGAAGTGAACTTTTCATTATGCGTGTAGCCCGTCCCTCACCTCTCAAGCCCGCCACCACAAAAAGTCATGGATCCTCACCACACCAAACATTCGCTTCACGTGACGAAACTTTACTTACAACCATTACAACATGTCCAAGGAGGTGACATATCTCTCTGATTCGGAAGAAGATAGGACGCCAAGGATGTCAAATTTTCATAAGTCCAATGAACAGTTTGGGAAACGCCAACGACTAGAATCATTAACGCCCAGGAGTAGTCTACAACCAACTCCGAATGAAATAGAGGTGATAACCATTTCGGATGAAGAGAATGATGATGGCAATTTGGAGGCTATACGTCTAAGTAACAACACAAGCACTACGAACAGTATTTCAAATGGTACCCCTGTAATAGTTCCGGAGTATGCATCATCAAATGGATCAAGGATCTTTGGAAGTGATCAAACTAATATCGCGCCAGTGATTGATTTAGAGGAGGTTAGTCTGAGATTAAACTCTCCACCTGCAAATGATTTTGGAAAAAGCCGCCTTCAGGACAGAAATCACCAAGATGGGTTGCAGGGTACTTACGTGCGAAATGGTCATATTCAGAGGAATGGTCAGAATGTCCGTAATGGAATACTTGGTCAGAATGTCAGCAATGGAATACTTGGACAGAATATTCTGAAAGGTCTAGATCAAGTTAGTTCTAATAGTCAAGAAGCACATAATTCTTCCCAGAACGTGATTTCGCCACAAACCAGTCAACGTAATTATGATGACCAAAGAAACGGCAATATTGAACTCCAAAGGAATCCTAATTTAGATACCCAAGGGAATTTCAATTTGGAGGTTCAAGGAAATGGTCAAAATCTGAATTCAGGGAATAGCCAAAATATTACACAGGCCAATCGGTCAAACCTACAGGATGGGAACCAACAAGGCTCTTATGACAGTCCAACTGTAAATGATAGACAATACGAACCTATATCTTTAGATAGCTCGCGTGAGAATACTCCAGATCGATTCTTAAGCACACCTATACCATCCGAAAACTTCAATTCGAGATCTCAGGAAGCACTTGAAAACCGTTCAAAACTTAGTCAGGTTACACCTGCTTCTCAAAGGGAAGAACAACTAAGGGAGAAGATAGCAAGGAATTTTCAACTGCAATGGGATTCACCAAATCAAAGTTTCTCGCAACAAAGCTTTCCTGGATTTGCGAAGCGGAATTTCCCACAGCACAACGGCGCAGATCTGCAATTGCACAGCCGTGGTGGAACCTCACTGGAAAACCATTATCAGGAAGTCCCACTGCAAAAAGTGTTTCCGATGTTTCCCTTGAACGTACAGCAAGGTCCGTACGTAGGAGTGGGCAGGTCCCTGCAATTAACATCTCCCGTGAAGTACCCAGCGCTTGTAGAAATTGGTGATTCAGAAGATGATCCTATAGATGATAGTGATGAGCCTGAGGATTCTGCGAACACCAAGCCTGCAGAAGATAGTGATGACGATCTTATAATATTAGATGGTGCCCCATCTGGAGTAACATATAGGCCAGTTGCGAGAGAAAATTTTGTTCAAAGAGTACCGTTCAATCAACCTGCGCCGGTGTATCATGCCACCAACTCAGTTGATTCTGCCCAAGTTACAACCCATCAATTACTTTCTCGAATTTCAACTCAACAAAGAGAGCTAGAGGCTTTGAGTAGGTTTGATTCTGCGAATCAAAGTGAGCTACAAAAGGTTCGGAGGAAGTTTGCTTCGTTAGCAGATCAGATCCGCAATATTCGCTTACAAGCTCAAAATTTGAATCCTTTAACTGAGGGACTGTTGATAGAACAATTGGGCCGCTTGTTACAGGAGAAGAGTAGAGATCAAAACCTGAATCAATTAATAGAAAAGGGTATTTTGGATAACATTCAAGGGAATAAATCACGAATAGCAGGAATACAATACGGAATAGCATCAGCAAGATCAATGTTGGTGTCTTTAGGTTCTCAATTGGAAGGACCTCGCTCCTACGAACCTATTCAACCTATCGGATATGCTCCCAATATATACACCAAAAGAGAGGCCTTTAGAGATGATGACTTACAAGATTTGATTGACAATATTCAGGCCGACGATGAAGAAGAGGAAGGTTTGGAGATGACACCGCCTGAACTTTCCATCTCACTAATGAAACATCAACGAGTTGGTTTGACTTGGATGAAGCGAATGGAAAGCTCCAAATCAAAAGGTGGGATACTTGCCGATGATATGGGGTTAGGTAAAACCGTTCAAACAATAGCTTTGTTTATGGCTAACAGATCCAGTGATGATGAATGCAAAACCAATTTAATTCTTGCTCCTGTTAGTTTGTTAAGACAGTGGGCGGCTGAATTAAGTACCAAACTCAAAACCACTGTCCAATGCAAGGTTGGAATTTTTCATAGCTCAGATAAGAAGCTTTTGAATACGTTTTCCAAAATGAAGCATTATGACGTTATTCTCACGTCTTATGGGACATTATCTTCCGAATGGAAAAAGCATTTTAAGGAAGCGATGGTTCTTGCAAAGGCTAGGAGTTCTAAAACGAATGCATTGCCTAGGTCTGAGGACGGTGGTAAAAGTTATATGCTGCCGTTTTTTTCATCCAATTCGAGGTTCTACAGAATTATTCTTGATGAAGCTCAAAACATCAAGAACAAGTCGGCCTTGGCTTCAAGGGCAGTAACATTTCTTAAGGCAACTTACAGGTTTTGTCTTTCTGGTACACCCATTCAAAATAATGTTGAAGAATTATTCCCAATCATTCGTTTCCTTCAAATCAGACCATACAATGATGAGGATAGGTTTAGACTGGAAATCTCTTTACCTTTGAAGAGTTCCAATTATGATGATATAGACAGGAATTCGAGTATCCGTAAATTGAGAGCTCTATTGAAGGCCATTTTATTGAGAAGATCAAAGACATCTTTAATCGATGGTAAACCGATTTTAAGTTTACCAACGAAACATATTGTTCCAAATTATGTCAAAATGCATGAAGGCGAGCAGGAGTATTATACTAAATTGGAAGAGGGGATCAAGAAGAAAGCAAAGGATTTGATGCAACAATCGAAGGCTAATGGTGGATCTGGAGTAGGTGGTCATGCTATATCAGGTATTTTAACATTATTACTTAGATTGAGACAAGCGTGTTGCCATCAATACCTTGTTGAGATTGGAGAAATGAAGAGGCCACCTAAGAAAATAAAGAATTGGGGTCATATGTATGAACAATTGAAAAGATTGTCTAGTGATTCCATTTCAGCCATAAAGGATAGTGAGCAACACACATGCCCGATTTGTTATACTATCAATGATGAGACGCTTGCGATTTTCCCAACGTGTGGACACATGATTTGCCAAGGCTGTGTTGAAACATTTGTTGAAGATCATACGGTTGACGAAGGTCTTGTTGCTTGTGTCGAATGTAAGTCGGAATTCAAACATGAGGATATTATTAATTATGAAGTTTTCAAAAAAGTTTATATTGAAGGTATGGGACATGATGAGATTGCGAGGTTCTACAACAGTGCGGCTATTTCCAAAACAACCAATGCGATGTTACTTGGAAGACTCCTTGAAAGGGAACCTTTTAAGCCTTCTGCAAAGCTTTCAAAATGTTTTGAAAAAATCCAAGAGATCTTTATAAAATATCCAAATGAAAAAATCATCGTCTTTTCACAATTTACTACGTTATTTGATGTGATGAAATTAGGGCTTGATGAAAGAGAAATTCCTTTCTTAAGATATGACGGAACTATGACTCTTGATCGGAAAAATGACACGATTAGGAGATTCTATCAGGAAGATGAGAAGAAAGTTATGTTACTTTCTTTGAGAGCAGGTAACTCTGGGTTGACGCTTACTTGTGCATCTCATGTGATTATTATGGATCCCTTTTGGAATCCATACGTAGAAGAACAAGCAATGGATAGAGCACATAGAATTGGTCAAGAAAGAGAGGTTTTTGTTCATAGGATTTTGATTTCAGGCACGGTAGAAAATAGAATAATGGAATTACAAAACCAGAAGAAGGAAATTGTGGGGAAAGCATTGGATGAAAATGGGTTGAAAAATGTCTCAAAGTTGGGTTCCAGGGAGCTTGGGTATTTATTTGGTTTGAATTCGTTACCTTCATGAGGAAAGAGTACCTCGGGGAAGTGATTTAGAAGTCAAATTAGAAATTTTGCGGTACAAGTGTATTACGAGTAATTTTATAGTGTATTATAGTTGGTTGTGTATTTAGTATCCTTGGTTGTGTATTATAACCTTGGTTTTTTGAACCTTATCTTCAAAACAAGGATAAATACCAAACCACTGAAACGTCTGGTCTGCAAAATTACAAATGAGGGTCTATCGTAGATGCGTTCGGTAAAGGAATTCTATAGATTCTAGACAATGCCAGGAATTAATTATGCTTATATCTCTTAACCTTAGTCAAATTCCTCAACCATTCATCTTCCTCGACAATTCCTTCACTATAACACAACTCCGATACCAAAACCGATTCAAAGTCCACCAGGAACTTTGTTAAGGATTTACATAAATAAATCAATTGTAAGATCAAACCGTCCTTTTGGGCTTGAGCGTCGTCTTCGTCAGCCAAGTCTGGCAAATATTTCTTCAACTCGTCAATCAAAGTCTTTGTCAAGCTTATTATGAATTCATTAACAAGGATCAAATCTTCATCACCTTGTTTTGGGAAGATAGAATGATACATTGACAATGAAGTGAACATATATTCTCTATAAATTTCAATAAATCGTTTAAGGTATGTCAATTTATTGAATTTTATGAAAGGTGTAATATGAGATATTTCATCGTGAATGAATTTATAGCGTGAATTTAAATAGATGGATTTGAGATAATGATCTCTTTGTGAGGTATCTTCGAGTAAGTCCAATTTGCTTAAGATTTGGAAAATCTTAAAAATATGATTCTGTTTCAAGTTGGTATTAAGTAATTTGATGAGACCTTTGATCATCAATTTCAATTCCACTTCCACTTGAGTGTTTATGGCCACGAAAATGGAAACTTTCGGATACCTGATCACAAGAGATTTTGCCAAATGTGATATTTCAAGCAGTTCTTGGTAATTACCTTGTAGGATACAAAGTTTACAAAGGGTAGGTAGTTCAAGTAGATCCAAAATGGAATTGATATTGGTCAATATTGAATTGTTCATATCTATTGAATGGGTCAATTTTTCACTCACTTGTAGTGGATGGTTTATTTTAAGTTCCTTCAACATAGCTTCAAGTTGTATTCCGTATTCATTGTTCAAGACATCTTCAACCTTATTCAAATCTTCATTGATATCAATTATTAAATCCCGATTTTGATTGGTTATTAAAGCGAGTTTATTATTAATATCTCTCAGTTGCAGATCCAACTCAGCAATCTCTTCAATAAGTGTCCTTTTGCTGGTTGACGTGGTGGTGAAAGTTTCTGTGGAAAGCAAATCATCATTGATTAATAATTCTTGTAGATACGATTCAATGTCTGTACGTAAATTCTCATCAGATGTGAGATAACTAAGGACCTCTTGAGGAATGTCCTTAGATAAGGTTTCAAGGAGAAGGGACATTCAATATCAGTGGATGATTTGAAGAATTTGATTTTTAGTTCGCGCCAGGTTTCGAGAGAGCCGCCTACTCGAGCAGCTTAGTTTGTGGATGATAGTCTTGGTACATAACTGTGATGTTCTGATCTTGTTAACATTCTTAGGATTGATTTATAACAATCTTAGGATTGAATTATAATTTTGCTTTCAATTTTTTTGCAGCCATTAGGATTTGGTATTCACCATATTGATTCATGAAGGATAATGCATTCCAAGGTCCCAAACAGAATCTTCCAACATTGGTTTCAAGGTTCCTTCGATCCCATGACCTTCCCTGCTATATCTTCAAGGTCATCGAAAATGCCTGGACTTTCCATTTTTTAAAGGAAAGTCTAACTGCTTCAAGTGTTATGCCAAAGGTTGGAATAAATATGGGAGACATCAGACTGTTTTGAAATCAAAATTACCTACTTATGAATCAATCCACCAACACTCAACAAAGAAACTTCTCAATGCTTAATACATATCATGAGGATAATTCCTTAGTAAACTTACATGAGAATATCAATACCAATGAAGTCAAAATATCGAAGAGGAATAGAAAAAGATCTACTAAAAGTAATAGGCAAAGTGATGGGAAGAAAGCTAAGGAAATAACCCTAGAACTTGAATTCCCACAAGTTAAAATACTGAAATCCACCTCTGTGAAAAGAAAATTTGCCGCCAGTGGAATTGGAAAGGTTTGTCCAAAGGTAATTGATTCAGGAGCTAGTTTTGAAGTTGATGTTAAAATTGAACCTATAGTTTATTCTTCAACTAACACTATATCTAATGATTCATTTGAAAATGAATGCAAAACAAGTGACAAAGTTCCAACACCAAGTGATATAGCTATACCAGTCGATATTGAGAAAGTTCAAATAATACCCCCTCCCAAATTATTTAACTTTGAAAACCCATCTTTACCACCTTTACAGCTTCCAGAAGTTGATGATCTGGTTGATCTTGATGAACTTGATGCAATAGTTGGTGATTATTATGCATCCCATAATCAAGATTATTCAATTCCACCAAATCCTGATGAAATCGTTCTTGAACTCAATTCTGCTACTTCATTTGTTGAATTCATTCCAACTACTTACAATCCGCCTATCAGAAAACCTGGAGCCAAATACTTCCATCGTCCTAGATATGCTAAAAAACGATTTACTACCATCAAAGAGAGGCTCTATGACTTGACATTTAAATTTGCAGAAAACATTGCTGGAACTGGATTCAAAATTCACCACTTCAAGGAATACTGTAAGACTTTTATAAGTTTGCATGGCAAACACAGTCCTATTTATAAAAGTTAGCTGCCAAAAACTGAAGTACATGCTCATGTTAATGAAATTTCAGACCCATAGAGATTCCCAATAAACCCATAACGAGAGAACTAAGTTGAATAATGGCCCAATTGAATTTAGTTAGTCTGTATTTCACCTCACAAAGTTTACTTAAACACTGGCCATGATTAAGGAAACCTGTGATGGAGTACGAGTATAGGTGGGAACTTGATCACGAATATGAAAGATGTTAGTATGACAGGATGCTGAATTCAGCTGATTTATTTTGCTTATTTTCTTTAACCCTTTAATATCAACTTATTTTGTTTAGCATGTTCAATTGACTAATTTTGTTTAAATGCTATCAGTTACTTCTAAATTCCACGTAGTGCTAAACATTCAATACTGAGCGTTTTGAGGAGTTTGATTCCTCATACTTTGTAGGATAAAACGGTAATTTCCTTACTCCAATCCACATGTATATCATGAAAATATCAAACACATTTCTTTCAATGAAGTATGCTTAATCTTACACTCATTTGGCTGCAAAATGTAGATTAAAAGTCAAGTCATATAATACGGCAGAAGAGATACTTAAATTCCTTCCTGCAATTAAATTATTTCCTATAATTACCAACCTTTAATGTCAAGCCAGTTTTCCATTGCTTTGCTCCATTCTGGAATCCACTTCTCCATCATACCTTATGTTCGGCTACTTCATCAGTATGACTACCCATGTTCGGTTTCCGCACGACCTAATTTAAGAACGCTCATTTCAGATACTCACTTAGTAGATAACAAGCACCATGGAAGGATTATTCTTTAACATTAACAACGGATACATCGAAGGTGTTGTTCGTGGTTATAAAGGTGGGTTACTTGGATCCAACCAATATGTCAACTTATCGCAATGTGATAACTTAGATGACTTGAAGTTACAATTATCAGCAACTGACTATGGTAACTTCCTCGCCAACTATAATGGCCCATTATCCACATCTGTTATTCAAGATAACTTATCCAAAAAGTTATACCAACAATTCCAGTACCTTAAAACACAATCATCAGGTAAATTAAGTAAGTTCTTGGACTTTATCAGCTATGGTTATATGATTGATAACGTATCTTTAATGATTACTGGTACCTTACACGAAAGAGATAAAAGTGAAATTTTATCCAAGTGTCATCCTTTAGGCTGGTTTGATACTTTGCCAACACTTTCCATTGCCACTGATATTGAAAGTTTATACAACACTGTCTTAATTGATACTCCATTAGCACAATTCTTTAAGAATTGTCTTAGTATTGATGATTTGGATGACTTGAACATTGAAATCATTAGAAATAGATTGTACAAGAACTACTTGGAAGCGTTTGTAAAGTTTGTGGAAGATGAATTTGATGAACCAGATAGAGAAATTATGTTGAGATTGTTGCACTTTGAAGGTGATAAAAGAGTAATCAATATAACCATCAATTCCTTGAATAACCCCGATTTATCTGCGGAAGATAAATTGTCCTTGTATCCTAATATCGGAAAGTTATACCCAACTTACCACGCACATTTGAGTCAAGTTGAAGATGTTGATCAGTTAAAGACTATTGTCGATTATGTCAGTGAGTATCAAGATTTCTTCAATGAATCAAGTGAAAGTAGTAGTGGTCAAAAGACTTTGGAAGATTGGTTTTATTTATTGGAAATGAACAATTGTAAAAATGCTTTCACTCAGCAATTTACTTTGAGTACAGTCTGGGCATGGTTGAGGAGTAAAGAGCAAGAAATTAGGAATATTACTTGGATTGCAGAGTGTATTGCCCAGAATCAAAAGAATAGGATTGACAATTATATTTCGGTGTATTAGCGGCTCATGACTGGATATCCTGTGCGTAGAGTCTACTTACAATGGTTCAGACTCAAGTAAAAACATAAACCATTATAACTACATAGTTAGTATAAACCATTATAACTACATAGTTAGTAAAAATGAACCATCCTCCATGTAGTAAATGTTTCATAGAGATCTTTGAAGAATGTATGATGAGACAAGTTAAAATGAAAGGACAAATTATTGAAAGAAATGATTTCTACAGATACTGCATTGTAATTGCGTCTATGCTTTGTATATTAGAAAAGTAAGTACTAAGTTTCCACACAGACCGTTAGAAAGAATTTCCAATGTGAACTAGCATTTAGAAAACAGTTGAGTCTTGAGGGCGATTTCCTGAATTTTGCGAAATTCCTTCGAGCACACTCTATAAGCTTATCGCCATGATTCCTGATATCCATCAATAATATCGCTGAAAGAAACAACCCCAGTGAGAATATAACTTTTAAGAAGACCTTCATTGTAGTTACAAAACAACCCTAGTTTGAATATAACTTTTAGACCTTCATGGTACTTACAAAAACAAAGGAACCTCCACAGCCCCACCAACAATCTTTATGCCAGAATCTTTCTTCCTCTTTTTCGTGGGAAGGTTACTCTCCTTTGGTTCCTCGACGTGCTTATGTTTATCTATGCGATCTTTAGCAAAAGTGGCCATGGATAAAGGTTCATATTCCTCGGGATTGACTCCCACTCTATTAAATGTATCTAATTCTTGCACTCCAGCTCCATTTCTTTCTACCCCAGTAGACAGCTCAATCGGTCTGATATCCTCATTCTCGCCATTGACTTTGTATTCATAACTGATGTCATCAAAAGGAACTTCATTTTGGATGACGATATCATCACCAACACTCAAAGGGGATATTTCCAATAGATGGAACGCAATCAAAGTACCTGAATAGTTTGGTAAATTATGGTTTTTGCATAACAATTGAATTGATAAAACTCCATTGAGATCCTTAAGTAGTTTACATTTTGTTGATAGTTTTACTGCTTTCTGGATGGAGATGAAGTTTGCAAAATTATAACATGAAATAACTGAAGAATTGACAAGAATTAGATTATCGCTTGATTTATCAAAGATTTGCATCTTTTCAAGGATGGTCTTTTCACTGGGGTATATTAATTTCAGATGACCAATAGGACCCTTTGATATGAAATTCAATTCGTTCTTATAATATTTCACATTTGACTTTTTAGACCCTAGATTCTTCATTTCATTCAGGATATGAATATAAAGTTCCAATGTATTGATCTGCTGTAGATCTGCCAATAAATTTGCAAACACATCACTTTTCAAAATCAATTCAAACTGAATTTCACTATGATTGATTATTAAATGATCGGAATTGTCTTCCAGTCTGATCCCATCTGTAAAAGTCTCTCTTTCACCACCCGGAAAATTAATATCAAGATAGAAGGTTAAGAATTCAAGCTTTTCACTTATTAGGGTATCTTCGAATTCAATCATTAGAGGATGACCATCTCCAAGGTAAGTTATAAAACAAGTTACTTCCAGTGTACCTTTTGGATTTGACTTTGCTGTTTTAATGGATTGAAAGGATTCACTTATAAGTCCAACATCAACCCCAAGCCGAAGTTCTTCTCCCTCGTAATTGAATTGAGAAAACAATGAGGGATCTATGGTAAGTTGTACATTCAATATATGATTATACTCAGCATAGAAAATTATACCTGAAGGTTTAATAATCATTAAAGCTTGGTTGTTAATGGTGGTTATCGATGATAGCACATCTGATATATGGGATATTTGAGTGGTGGATGCTGTGAAAGTATTGGACTGGGATGGTTGGTCGGAGTCTACAAAGAGTGACATACGTGATTGCAAAATGACCGCGTTTTTTACGATTGATGTGGTGGGAGTGGAGGTGGTGGAGTGGGCGAGAGTGTGAAGGTAGGCGCGAGAGTGAAGGGAGGTGTGAAGAGTGGGTTATAGTGAGTGCCGTGCAAACCATTGCAACAATAGGTTTAACATTTTGGTCTTTTTGGTGTGTTAGATGAATTATTTATTATAGCCATGAATCATCCATTTGATGAATCAAGTGTTGGAATATCCATAGTCTTATTAGCAGTCTTATTTAAGTCTTATTAGTAGTCTTATATTATTAATAGTCCTACATAAACTTACAGAATAGTTACTCAGAGGTTAAATGACCATTTGATAGTACTTGGCCGATAGTGTTCATCACTCTGTCTTTGTCAAGTCTCTGACTTTACCCATTCATTTCTCCGTCTTTGACTGTTGAATTTATTCTCATATCCAATTGTTCATTGAATGAAAGGTAGAATAAAAGATAACCTCAGTAGATAGAATCATGGTCATAGATATCAACGTAAAGGAAGTGTTCAATACACCAAATATTGAAAAGTCCGTGGAGTGAATTTATTGAAAAGTCCGTCAATAATCTGCTCTGAGAACTTAAAGCATTACATCACCTTGGAGCTCCAAAGAGTTCTTGTGGTCCTTTTGATGCAAAAAAGAAGGTAATCCCAGTTCAATTTAAAATTGGAACATGTTCCAGTTAATTGCAAAATGTATCTTTAAAAAATCGGCACCCAAGGCGAAGCTTCTACATTACTATGAATGGAATTCCAGAATAATCGTTCAAAACTCATCAAACTCCACTTGCATTGAATGTGTCTGCATCCCCGGGCTTTAGGCTTCTTCCGAATGATCAATGCATTCCTACACAAAACGAAGAACTCAACAAGGCTGAACAAGTAATGTAAAACTGGGGAAAGAGGTAAAACAACAGAGCTTAAGAGATTGTAATATTGATAATGAATTGAAATATTGTTATAAAAATTGGGCAAATATATGCTTAATAAAAAAGGAAAGCTTAATATATATGGTTAACTTAATATGTATGGTTAACTTAATATATATGTATGGAAACTTTGATAAGCCTTCTGTATACAGAACTAATAAATACAATCAACAATAAGATACAATAAGATTCTTATGCAACTCTAATATAAAACTTACAAAGGTACTAATATGAACAATGTACCCCTGGTTGGTTTGACAAAGCTGTAAACTTGTACAACTACTCGACACAGCACTCACACATCATACTCACACAACATCATACACAACACAACAATCACACCACACTACACAACACACCACAACTCATCCCACTCATCCCACTCACCACCCAACTCATCCTTGAAATCTCTTTGTTATTACTAGTCTTGGCTCTGATCACAATACCAACTTTTCACTTCCATAGACATTCCCACTATAACCCATAGAACCCCAACGATTCATCCCTCCTCCTACACTTTCTTATTCCCCTGATCGCCTATCTACTCTACCTGATCTGAAACTGCTCCACTTTTAAAAGTAATGTGAATTTCCTGGGCAGCAGCCAAGACCTAAACTTTCCACGTTCGCTAATTACCTTATCACAATTTGTCTGCCCCCGGCTTCGATGCTGCGAGATAAAAAAAAGTGTTAGATTATCATAAAGTCCATGAAGAATGGTTTGGGATAAACTACTGGTATGTATATTGATATTCATAGGGATTTGGATTAAATTAGGTATTATAAGTGGGTTTGAGTGAGCTGAAGTATGAGGTACTTCTTGCAGATGTTGTGGTTGTGAGTATCATCTTGGCAGCATAAGCATAGGCTTGGTAGGTTTACTAATGTGTTTCATGTCATGGTGTGATAGGTGGTTTACAAGGATTGTGTATTAGGTTACAAGGGTGTATTAGGTTACAAGGATTAGTGTGAAGATATGTATTATGTGAATGGTAAATTCAACCTCGGTATGACAACTTCAAGATCCCAACGATGGTATTAAGTGTTGCTAAAGTGCTAAGCGATAGTATTAAGTTAAACGATAATATTATTCATTTAAAACAACTTTGTCATACGATCTTGACACTTTCTTGTCCATACAAACCTTATTGAATTCATAGTGAGGATTGATACTGATTTGAAGGGGTATCAAACTACTTATGATTCAGACTGCCTCACTTAAGGGTATGATTCAGACTGCCTCATTTAAAGGTATTATGCTCACCACGGGTATGATGGACTGATCCTCATCTAAGGGTATTAGGCTTACCCACGGGTATGGGTTGCCTCATTTAAGGGTATTAGGCTCACCCACGGGTATGATGGGTTCCCTCACTGAAGAGTATGATTCAGACTGCCTTAATTATGCTCACCACGGGTATGATGGACTGATCCTCACTTAAGGGTAGGCATCATTCTGCCCGTTATTATTATTCATCCCAATCCACACCTCCATACAATACTAACCCATAGTTGGAAAAAGCTCATATTGCTTACGCATGTGTTGGTATATTTAGTACCATTTTCTCTTTAGTCTCCCTCTTTGTTAAAGAAAGACTTTATATAGGTGAAGCAACCGTTGCAACCGTTGCAGGTTTAATTCTAGGACCGCATTGTTTAGGATGGGTCGACCCCCTAACTTGGGGTGATACAGAACATATCACTTTGGAGATCTGTCGTATTGTTTTATGTATTCAAATCGTGGCCGTGGCCGTGGAATTACCAAGAAAGTATATGAAAAAGCATTGGCTTTCGGTAGCCATATTCTTGTTACCAGTCATGACATGTGGTTGGCTAATGGTTGGTTTATTTGTATGGTGCTTGATTCCTCACTTTTCCTTTCCGGAAGCTCTTTTGGTAAGTGCCTGTGTTACTGCTACGGATCCTATTTTAGCAGCTGCTGTGGTTGGTAAAGGTAAATTCGCAGAGAGAGTGCCTGGTCATTTAAGAAACTTATTATCCGCTGAATCTGGTTGTAACGATGGGATGGCGTTTCCTTTTATTTACTTATCGTTAAATTTGATTACTCATGCTGGTAATGCAGGAGAAATCATTAAAGAATGGGTCTTGCTCACACTTCTATGGGAATGTGCTTTCGGTGTAGTGTTGGGGGTTGTAATTGGGTATGTCATCCGTAAAGCTGTAGCATTTGCAGAAAGCAAAAATTTAATTGATAGAGAGTCATTCTTGGCTATTTTCATTTTCATTGCTTTCAATTCCGCAGGAATTGGTGCCATGTTGGGAGTCGATGATTTATTGGTATCATTTGCAGCAGGAACTGCATTTGGATGGAATGGGGATTTTGCAAAGAAAACAGAGGAATCTCAAGTTTCCACTGTGATTGATTTATTATTGAATTTATCCTTCTTTGTTTATTTTGGTGCAATTGTACCTTGGCCTTCCTTCAACAATGGTGTATTGGGATTGGATGTTTGGAGATTGATTGTTTTAGCACTTGTTATTATCTTTTTAAGAAGAATCCCAGCCGTCGTTGCCTTAAAGCCTTTCACTCCCGATGTCAAATCATGGAGAGAAGCATTATTCTGTGGTCACTTTGGACCAATTGGTGTTGGTGCCATTTTCGCTGCCATTTTGGCTCGTAGAGAGTTGGAACATTACTTCCATGAACCGGCTGCTTTGGATGAAGCTCCAGATGCCTCTCTTCCCCATGCCCAATTGATCGCAACCATATGGCCATTGGTTTGTTTTGTGGTTGTTATATCGATCATTGTTCATGGTTCATCTGTTGCGGTTCTTACTCTTGGTAAGCGTTTGAATAGAATGGCCATTACCATGTCGTTCACGACAACAAATACTCAAGATCAAGGACCTGCTTGGATGTCTAGATTAACCAAATTGGGAGGTGACGATGCATTCTCATTACATCGTGTTGATACCCAGAATAATATTATTGAAAAGGACAAGCAACCATTGCCGCATTCAAATACAATTGAAACAAGTGGTATTAAGGTTAGGCCGGCGGGAGGTGCGAAACGTAGAGGACACCATAAGAAGAAGAGATCAACTCTTCAAAAGACAACTTCTAGAATCATCAACTCCACAGAACCAGACATTGAAAGACAAAGACCCGCCACAGAATTCTTACAGTTGGGTAGAACAACTTCAGCTGTTCCTGAAAATGATTCTCCAAAAGTATTTGAGTCCTCATCATCAACAGAACTGTCTAAAAACCATCTTGAAGTTCCTATTCCTAGTAGGTTTGCGGAGCAAGAATTATCTCCTACCAATACTGGGGCTGTCCCCACAATGGCTTATCAAGCAGGTAATCAGATTATCATTGAAGATCAGCATGGTGAAATAATTGAAACTCTCAATGATGAAAAATCCAATTTGGGAGTACCGGGTGATATTGGCAGTATCCACTCCATGGGATCTTTGCGTAGACATATTTCCCGTTTCTCTGCATTTTCAGACGACTCAAGCAATTTGGCTCAAAAAGAGAAAGGAGAAGCTGAAGAGGAAGAGGAAGAGGAAGAGGAAGAAAAAACTACAAAGAGAGAAAATAGGAGGCTTGCAAGACTCGCGGGGAAGAAACGGACTGCTTTATACAACAAGAGTGATCCGCACCGTCGTAAGGTGTTTGCACATCAAGTTGATGACTTGATTGTGATTGAAAATGATGAAGGGGAAATTATAAGGAGGTATAAGGTCAATCGCCATGACCAACCTCCAAAACCAAGATCAAATAGTATTCCTGGGAGAGCCAGATCAGGTAGCATTGTGAATAGAGCGTTGACGTTGGTTGGTCTCAAACACAAGGATGACGAATCTCTTTCTTCGCAAACATCTCCAGACTTGGAAAAGGGTAAGTCTGAATTGGTGATCCCTGTATCTGAACCAACTGACAAGACGATCAAAGATAAATCCAAGAGGAAATTGGACCTGAAGATGGCCAAAATGTTGGACACGGCACTTCCGGAGGAAGATACCGAGGATTCAGAGGAAGAGATTGATTCAGAAGCTGAGATTTATTCGGAAGACTCCGAGGAGTCTGATGAACCTGAGATTTTGCATGAGTCGAGTGTTGAGAGGAGACGTAGGTTGGCTGCATTGGGTAGGTCCAAGAGGGATGATAGCGATGAAGAGGAGTGAGTCGATAGACATTCATTTGACTATATTAAGATTTAAGTGATAATCATTTGATATTAAGATTTAAGAAAAAGTTATTGACTATATTAAGATCTAAGTGATAATCAATTGACTACGTCAAGATTCAAGTCAATATCATCGAATGAAGGTTTGAGTTTTTAGCATCAGTGGACACCTGAGCTGGTTTTTGAGTAGTCCAATTTGTCGATTTGGGCTTGGTTACAAGGATATTTTGAGGTTTTATAAGGAAGTTGTGGAATGGCATGGATGTTTTTTAGGAAATTTATTATCGAAGGTTTATTAGGAATTTCATTATCGAAGGTTATGGGGCCTACTATGGAAGGATTTTTTAGGAAAGCCTGATATTGAAGTTTAAATGGACATATAATAGTCCAAGGAATATTATCTTCAAGTGATAGCATAACCAATTCATTCGAGGGAATGTTGGTTAAGTTTTATTTTGTATCAGTTTAGAGTAATTATTCAAATTATAGAATATGCTTAGAAGTGTAGTTGCTGTGGACTTTGCCCTAGTGTTTGAAAATGAAAATATTCTTCAATATTTGAGTTGAATCAAATCTTTCAGGTCCATACAAATCTCATTCACAGCTTTAACCTAAAATCTCATTTTATGCTTCCTTCATCTTTCATCTCGGGACAAATCCGCACCCCTCGGTTGAAAAACTCCCCCACATTTCCTACCAATATTACCATCACCATGACTTCATTAAACAAGTCAATGAAGGATAATTACCAGTTATCATTGAAGTTATTCACATCAAGAAACTTCAATAAATCCTATGCGATCATTAAACAGTTAAAGGACCAAGCGATTGATGAATTTGCCAAGTTCAACATGGATCAAGGATTGCTTATTAAAATCGTTAGCTTATACTTGGTTGAAATTGGGATCTATTTATCAACAGAACGATCAGCAATATCCACTGAAGAACGCAATTGGATTATCAATGCTTTGAAATCTGGTGATATTATTACACAAGTTGCTAACGCTTATGGTGATGAAAATGATATACCTTTTGAGCTTTGGCTCAACTATCATTTGGTATTTATTAAAAACAGAGAAGCTTTGGTAGTCAACAAGGAGGATTATTTAAAGGATTTGAATAAGTTATATGTCATGCTGTCCAACATTGAGGGACTGTCTGAAGATACCAGCAAGGATTTCCATAAGAAATTTCTAGATTTATATGTCTTTGAAATCTTACCGACGTTTGATGAATTTGCCAAAGCAGAATCAATTCTCGAGCTGAATGAGGTTTACAAAGTGGATCTTGATTCTTATAAGAACAAACTTTCGCAAATACAAAAGGAAAAAGCTGCAAGTGATAAGGCACTTCTAAGTCGTATAAACGATCAAAAGAAGAAGTTGAAAGAACAGCAAGAAAGGGATTTGCGAAGGGAAAAGGAGGCTGGAAAACAAAAGGATTTGAAATATAGATCTGTGAAAGAAATCGCAAGACAGATGCTGAATGAGTCGGAAATCAATCTACCATCGGTTCAGTCACTGACACTGTCTCAATTACAACTTTTAAAAAGAAGACTGTTTTACATATTCAATGTCTTTAAACAATATTTGAAAGTGAATTATCCAGTTTTGGGATTGATCTTGTTGATTTTACTTGCTGGGGGAAGATATGTTAGTGTGAAGAAGATAAATGTGAAAGAGAATTTGTTGGAGACGATTAGAATGGCTTTCAAAATTAGTTACTTGTAATTCTGGTTTATAACACAGTGAGACTAGATAAATAAATTAGCATATTTCTGACATTACTTGGTGGCAATGTTCTTATGGTACATTTGTATTTAAATAGGTTTTTATCCTTTAGACTTTGAAGCTCTGTTTTTAATAGTAATTGTAACTCTCAAACTGACCTCAAACCAACGAAAATTGTAATAATAAAGTCCATTGGCAGCTATGATCTTTTAAGTTATATATTCCCCATATTGCCTTCTAAAAATGAGACGGGTAGGGAACTCTTTGGGGCATGCTCAGTGTTTCCAACTTTTTAGTGTGGCTCCAAAGTAATTGAAAAACCACCATGACTTCTGATGGAATGTGGATCATTGGTTATGGGTCGTTAATCTTCAAGCCTCCCCCACATGTCTCATTCAGAGTGAATGGCTACCTCAAAGGATTCATTAGAAGATTCTGGCAATCCTCGTCCGATCATAGAGGGACGGTGGAATCCCCAGGTAGAGTTGTGACCCTAGTTTCATTAGATGATTTAAAGTCAAATGAAAGATTCCATGATACGTTGCATACATTTGAATTTAGAAACAAGAATATTACTGATATTCCTCGTAAAGTTAGTGATTTGGAACTAGATGACTTAAGAGTTTGGGGTGCTGCTTATTATATCGAGCCTGAAAATGTTAAAGAGGTTGTTGAATATCTTGATGAAAGAGAACAAGATGGCTATTCAACTCATACGGTTCCTTTCCATATCATCAACGTCCAAGGCAATGACCATCATGTTTTACAAAGTATTCCAAGAGATCCTAAAACTGGCGATATTTACATAGAATCTGTGATTTATATAGGTACCATAGATAATGGTTCATTCATTGGACCGGAACAAGTTGAAGAAACTGCAAAGATAATTAAAAAGTCAATAGGCCCAAGTGGTCCTAATAAGGAATATTTGATTAAATTGAACACGGCCGTAAGAGAGTTAGATGAAAGATCGAGAGACTTGTATTTAGAGGATTTGGTTGAGTTGGTCGAATCACCACACTAGATTTTAACTGGTAATACTTACGCAGATAATTCAATTCATGTAGACAATTGAGCAGGTTCATTATAAAGAGAATATTCATGTGTGTAAGTTTCTCTAACAGTTTTCTAACATTCAGAATAAATAATAGTCCCTTGCAAACTTGGTTCGACTTCGATACAAAAATCTTGCACCCAAAAATAGTACGTCCCTGTCCAAAACCTGCTCCAATATCCCGTTCTAATATAAATGTAAGTGGTATCTCTACTTTATATCCACTTCTACACAAATCAAAAAAATATCTCCAGGGGGAGAGTCGAACTCCCGATCTCAAGATTACACATTTACAGTCTCGCGCCTTAACCAGCTTGGCCACCTAGAGTGATTTCTTAGTAAGTTGTCCCCTAGATAGTACTAGTCAAGATTGGCTGGATTCAAGTTTTTGAATTAATGTTATAACCTCTACTTACCATCAAGATTCTTATTTACCATATTTGTATTGGATATTTATATCAATTGAAAAGCTTTTTAATAAAAAAAAAAAGAATTAATAGACTTCCAGAAGAAGTCCCTATTTAGATTACTTCAAACTGCCCTTCGTACGTTCTGTATTAACAATTCAACTAGGTATCTAGCTTTGGTAGCATTTATGATGATGACATGTAACATAAGATTTGTCGCCCCAAGAAATGTTCATTCACATCTACAATCAATAACTCCTCCAACCAGTTCCATTCTACAACTTTTAAAATAAATATCAGTACAAATCTCCTATGTATCTATATTAATGTCATGCTCGGAAAGATTCAAATTAACCATGCAGTGCAATATCATGTCTCTTCATCAAATTTGTCAACCGTGGTATATATCGCTTGCTGAATGCTGATTCAGTGTGGCTGCAGGTATTTCTTCCAGTCAAATTGGGACTTACACTGTCCACCTTTCTATGCGACTTACACTGTGCACCTTCTATGCGACTTACACTGCGCACTCTTTCTCTGCCTGGCAACACCTAGAAATTTTAATACCTCTCTTCACTGCCCACTCTTCCTGGCAACCTAGAACTGTAAAAACCTCTCCGCAGCTACAGCAATCAAGTTAGCCAACTTGCCAACCTCTTCTTCCGCCTTAACCCAGTCGTGTTCATTCAATGCCTCTCTGATCGTAGGGAAAGTGTTCCATTCATATCCAGAGCCATCATAAGGAGCATCATAAGGAGCACCAAACAAACTGTTAAGATACCCAGGTCTTACCTTCGATTCTCCTGATAAGAAAATCGAATTAAAGGCAATCATATGATCATTCCATCTCCAGCGATCAAGTGCGGTGGTTGAAGGTTCAATGGCGGCCGAATCAACCAAATATTGTCTCCACCACTGCTTCCAATCATGGAACCTATTTCCAGAATCTCGCAACATATTGATGGCTTTAATCAAAGGATCAAAGTTTAAACGTGGAGTGTTTCTTTGCTTCAAAGAGTTGATGACATCATGAGCATATCTCTGCAAATCCTTAACATCGTTCGATAAAGTATTTGCCATATCATGGAAATTATAAGGAATTACAGGATCTTCAGCCAAATTCAAGACAATGATTGATAATAATTCCACCAACTGTTCATGTTTAATCATGGAAGGATCAATATTTGAGTTCGACCAATTCTCAAAATTATCAAAACAAGAATGCTTTGGATATTTCTTTCCAGTGAATTTAACTTCAAGTGTTGGCATGTTGATGTAGTTTATAAAAGGAATATAGTTTTTTTCTTCAAGAAGGTTGTAGGAAATGTCTTCACTGCCTTTATTGTTTTTCATGAATAATTGGAAGAAATCGGGGTCTTCTCTTTCATCTAACCTCTTAAAATTTTCTGACATCTCAATGATACTTGGGTCCTTTATATTTTCAAAGCTTCTCTTAGTCAACTGAAGGTCTCTTTTAGATCTACGCTCTCTTCTCTCATTTTTAACTCTCTTCAAAGCACTTTTCACTACCGTATGCAAAAATGGATGGGCTTTTACGCTCAAGTCATCACCAGTGACCATATCACTAAGATCAATATAAGCATACCCTTCCTTCTTTAGTGATTCCTTTCTACCCTCAACCCATTCTGCCAGTCCGGCCAAGTTACTCTCCAGACCATCAAATGAAACAAAATATATGGATCTTGAAGGCGACCAGTTATACAGTCGTTGTAATGCAGTGAAGATTTTAATCAACTCCAATAAAACAACAGTACCTGAACTTGTTGACATGGTACCATAACAAGAGGAATCTCTTCCAGCACCGATGATTATTCCTTTATTCGATTGCTCTCTTCCTTCAATTGAACCAATTATGTTCCATAAATTATGACTTGCTCTTACTTCATTTTCAATTCTCATTTTGATTTTGATATTTTCTGATTTCCCCGAAGAAAATCCATCTTCAAACTTGACCCCTTGAGATAATTTTGAAAGAAGGTACTTTGAATCCTTGAATGATATCGGAATTGAAGGCACTCTCGAAGTACTTGAAGATTTTTGCCATGGAATTCTGGATGGGTAACCAGTAACATCGGACCATCCAGGACTTAAAACGTCTCCTGGACTGTTTCTTAATAAAGCCACATTATGTCTCTGGATCACATCATCATGAGTATTTGATTTTCCATCTTGATCGATTATTTCAAATTGAGAAGAAATAAAAAGTATTGCTTTCACCTCGTAATGTTCAGCCAATTTCACTTTATTACCTTCTGGGATAGAACCACCGTATTTGATCAATATAATCGAATCTTTAAGCTTAATGCCAGCGTCAATCAACCTCTTGAAATCATCTTCGGTACCATGATTCACGTATAAATATCTTTCTTCAATTTCTCCACCTGTATTTGGAGTATTTTGATTATAAGATAAATGTTCCATACTATTCTTATCGAATTCAAACAAGTTGAGCTCAAATGAACCATCTGATAATTTCACATAAGTATCCACTTGATTTGGGAAGTTTAAGAAACTTCCCATTTCATTAAATTCCACTCTCCGAAGTCCATTATTAATCATTGACTTTTCAACATATCTTGCCAAAGTCAAGTCCCCCATTGTGCCTGGAACATGCGGCATTGAAGATACATATTCCAAGTTGGTTTTCATTTGATTTGGGTCAATGAAGGACCGTAAGGTGTCGCTTAGCTTATCTATACTATAAAACTTGCCTTGTGAAAATCCTCCTCCAGAAGTTCCATCTACAACATCTGTATTATCATATTTACCAACAAAATAAAGTACAACCATTACAAAGAAAAGGTAGAATAGACGTTTGACGACTAAAGGATTACCTAACTTAAGTATGAGGTGTTCATATTTCAGATGGAAATATTGATACCCTTCCAAGAGAGGGTCTATCATATTTGAAAATGGATGTATGAATTGATGGTTGATTCTATTAGCGAATTTCTTGGTGATAAGTACTCCTCGAAGTACCCAGCCTTCTTGATGTATGGTTGATTCTTCAAAGATATCTTCTATTTCAAATTGCTCTATGCCATGACTTGGTAGGGTGATGAACTGTTCTGAATCATTAGGAAGCGACGTGCCATATTGTTCTGTTGCGTAGTCTCGGAAATCGTCCCCGTCGTATATTGGTGGATGCAGTGGTAACGATGATGTATTTGAATCATGCGTCTCCAATCGTTGGTATGCCTGGCTATTTCGTGTCATGTTGTGTGGATTGATAAGCCTTGAGAAAACAGCGAGATTTGGCTACGAAAAACTTAAGCGAGGGCGGTGCGAGACGCCAATACCTTAAACTCTACATTGAAAGATAGGAGACTTCAAGAGGGGGGTTATTAGCTTAGGTAGAGTTAAAGTTTAGTTAGAGTTTAGTTTTTAAGCCTTCTTTTACTCTTTAGAGATTTACTCTCGAATTGAATTACAGCCTCTATGGAGCCAAGTGTTTTCATGGCTAAATATGGAATCCCGGAAATAACAGAAGGTTTAAAGTTGACATACCCACATCGGTTAGCAATGTTCTTAGTATTACAATGAAATCTAACAATGAAGATTGTTATCAATAACCTTTAGTATTATACTAAATTTAAGACAATATAATTTCTATCCAATTTTCTCCACAGTTAGGTTTAATTTCGCAATTTACCTATAGTATATCTGTAGTGTCCTCTTACTGGGCTTCCTATGAAATCTTCAAGTGTCCAGATTAAAGTGAGCTTTCTTTAAAGTTATTATCATAGCGATATAATACAGTGTTATATATATTTATGAACAAAGTCATACAGTGCTATATTTATGAACAAAGTCATATAGTGCTATATTTACTCCTTGTAGAACATCATCAAACTAATCTATTTCTGTGAACTATCTAACTCTTGTCAATTTCAAGCCAATGTATCAGTCTCTGTGAACTATCCAACTGTCTCTTCATCCCTTGTTTCTCAAAAACATCTGAAACAGGGGAAGTCGCACTTGCATTTGTATTCAATTGCTGCAAATTATAACCAACACGACAACATGTTTCATACATTCATCATATACCTTACCTTCATATCCATTGTAAGTGCATTTGTTCATCCAATCACCATCAACGGACGTTATTTCATTGATAATGTCACCAAAGAACCTTTTTTCATTAAGGGAGTTGATTATCAGCCAGGCGGTTCATCTGGCGTTTCAAACTCCCAAGATCCGTTATCAAACCCAGATATCTGTATAAGAGATATTATATTGTTTCAATCATTAGGAATTAATGCAATTCGTGTATATTCCATTAACGCTGATTTGAACCATGATATTTGTATGTCTTTATTGGCATCCGCCGGTATTTACTTGTTCTTAGATGTTAATTCTCCATTACATGGTCACCATTTACATAGATATGAACCTTGGACTACCTACAATGAAGAATACTTAGAAAACGTCTTCAAGGTGGTTGAACTGTTCTCATACTATAATAATACTTTGGGATTCTTTGCAGGTAATGAAATTATCAATGATGAAACTTCAGCAAAAAAATCCCCAGTCTATGTAAAAGCTTTGGTAAGAGATATTAAAAAGTACATTGAACATAATAGTCCACGATACATTCCTGTTGGTTATTCTGCCGCAGATGATTTGAAGTATAGAATGCCCATTTCGGAATATTTGGAGTGTGTTGATGATACCCCTTCAGATTCCGTTGATTTCTATGGGGTCAATACTTATCAATGGTGTGGGGAACAAACGTTCTATTCATCTGGATACAATATTTTAATTGAGGACTATTCCCAGTATAATAAGCCTTTATTCTTTTCTGAGTATGTATATTTTGATATTACCCGTGGTTTACTTTCTCAAGGTTATTCCTAGACTAGCTTATGCAAGTGTCATTGTTTCAATCCTTTGGGCACTGGTTAAGTTAAGTCTTTGCTTCAATCCACTTTGGCACTGGTTAAGTTAAGCCATTGCTACCACTTCAGGCATTGGTATTGAAGGTTAACAAATACCTTCACTTTAGGCATTGGATGTGAAGATATTACCTCAATCCCACTGGCCTTTAAACATCATACTAACCTCTAGGTACGGTTGTAACGGAATAACACCCCGAATTTTTGATGAAGTCAAATCCCTTTACTCTACCGATATGATAGATGTTTTCAGTGGAGGGCTAGTTTATGAGTTCACCCAAGAACCAAACAATTATGGCCTCGTTGACGTATCTCCAACAGGGAATATTCAACTCCGTAAGGATTTTCTCCTACTCAAGGGCCAATATGAATCGCTCCCAAACATCAATCTTCAACATGTTGCAAATTCTATGAAAAAGAATGCCAAACAATTCCAGGCTAGTCTTAAGAAGCTGTCTTTTGGTTTACCAACTTGTGATTCAAAGGTTTACGATAATATTGATATCTCTAAAGGTGTTCCCGACTCCGTGGCCTTAGATTTAATCAAACTGGGTGTTAAAGTCCAGAAAGGTCAATTTGTTGCGTTAACGGACGACCAATTGACTTCAAGATACAAAATCACCACACCAAACGGATCACCATACCAAGTGAATAACAAATTAGAAAGGGTTGTTGATATAACTGGTACTGAAATCAAGAAAGGTGATGGCTCAAGCTGTACGTATAATGAATGTTCCGGTGACACTAGTGATGATTCCGACTACGGTTCTGACGATGAACTGGAGAATCAAGAGGTGTTTAATGTTTTCGCCAAAGTGGCTTCTTTCTTTAAGAATCTTTTCAAGATGTTTACCAAAAATTCTTCCCAAGACTAAGTAGTACTAACTATTAGCCGGATCCGGGACAAATGCTGTTGGCAAGTTGATCTTTGTTTGTCTCTTATATATGTTAATGTGACATATATGAAGTCCAGATGTAGTAATGTGAAGTGTACTAAACATGTGAAAGTGTACTAGTAATATGTGGAGGTGTACTAAGTATTATGTGAAAGTGTACTAGGCGATCTAGCGCAGTTAATAAAACTTGATCCTAATTATGCTACATGGCTTTCAAAATTCTTCTATTTTCGTTCACGATATATGTACCAAACTCTTCTAGTATTATTATGAGTAGATACATTTTCTAGGTCATTATGTAGGTATACTGAAAGACAAGATCGGGGTAAAAGTTACGACAGTTCCACCTCAAGTCTCTTCAAGAACTCTAAAAAGGGTATTCGTCAATGTGGATTAATGCGTCAGAACAAGTGTATAACAGGAGTACTTCCAAAGAAAATCTCGAAAACATTCGAGTCACAATAATTCGCTCAATAAGCATAACTCATATGTCGCTTGAACGCTTCAAAACCTTCCCATTATACCCCTCAATAGTCAATTCGCAAGTCTCCGAAACGTCAATCAATGGACAGGACTCCGGATCACTCTTCAAAACGATCCTCAATCTTGGCAACAGACTAACATAAGAAAGGAAGGTTTCTAAAGGGGTACTTTCCCCCCATGTATTAACCTGTTCTGAATTATGGAACTGTTCATCGGCACATTGTAAATCAAACAAGTCGAAATTCACTAAGGTAAGTTCTTTCAAAGTTTCAAATCCTCCTCTTCTCAGACATACTAATTTAAAAAAATGATTAAACTTGGTAAAGTTGAATAGTTTGCTTGAAATGGTAAACAGGTAAAAGATGCTTGAATTGAAATCAAGCAGTAGAGATTTCAATTTATTATTCTGTTTGATGAAATCAATTAAAGATAAATCCGAATCCGATTGAATATGGTACAATTTCAATATATTAACATGAGCAAACAATTCACATTGTTTCCTGGCACCATGTTTTCTTATGAATTGACAAGAAGTTAAGCCAAGTTGGTAGATTTTACATGGATGCAGCGGAGTGGAAGTCAACTTACTTTCTTCAATGATGAAATTATGTAGCGATAAATATTCGATTGTACCGAAGTATTGCATTATTAAGGAGAACTGTCTTGATTTAAAAGGTAGCGACCAACCTGTTTGAGTTGAAAGGACCAACTTCTGAAGTTTTCTTGAGGATCTGCCAACTTTCAAATCTGTATCAGGGAATTCAAAGGTTGGGGAGATTTCACTTAGATTTATTTCTCGTAAATTCTTTGCTCTAGTCAAGATTTGATTCATAGATACCATATAATCCAAATAAGCATTATTACTTTTTCTACCACTTATATTTTCGATATCATATCCACCTGCGATTTTGGCTGTATTGTGGAGTGACGCCTTAGAAGGTGGATTTTGTAAATGTAGGATGGTTAAAAAAGTAACCTTTGATGAATCTCCAGTCATTGCAACTTTGAATCGTTTTGTAAGGGAATAAGATTGTGATAAATGGGAATCACAATAATCTTGAAATCTATCCAGCAGATACAATTTGACATTTTTATATAAATAAAATTCATTCACTATTGAATGTAGTTTGGAACAAGTCATGGAAACATTGACGAGGGACTGGGAAGGATCTTCACCAACAACAAGGTCAAGTATGGTTAGAATGAGTTCTAAGGGTAAGGAATGGAAATGATTGTTTGGGTAATTGGAATTCTCTTGGTTTAATTGGGCAACTGTTGGACGCAGTGGTCTTCTAGATAAGAATCGTTTCATTGTTGGGTTGAGATTAGTTAATTGTATGGAATATGTGCTTTGTTATGGTGTACTTTGGTGTATGTGCTTTGTTATTTTGAATGTGGTGTATGCTGTTATGATGAATGTGTTATGGTGTATGCTGTTAGGATGAGCTATTGTAAGATGGTACGATAAAATACAATCTAAAGCGAATGATGGTAATTATTGATTCAATATAATGTATTGACTCAAATAAAACTTTAGCTTAGTCAAATAAAACTTCAATAGATAAGTAAGGTGTAGAATACAATCAAATACTTCTACCTTTTACCCTGACAGTTACAAACCAGATGATCAAGAAAAAGATTGTAGAAAAACAGCAAAGCCGTTCACTTTTAAGCGGCTGGGAAAAGTTGGGATCTTCGGTACGGCTGCAATCGGCTGGGTCCTAAGGCGTTCATGGATGGAAAAGGGGAGTGGGGTTAATGCATGGAATGTAAGTCAAATTTCATAGGATAGTATTATATCAATAAGGATTATTATAATGGAGTTTGTTAATGATCTTGTTATTTTCGTTAGCATCTATATCAAGATGTTTCATTGCTGAACATCGCGCGCCTCGTGGAGGATCATGGATAAGAATCATTAATATGCCTCAGATTAAGCTAAAAAGTCTAAATATTAAGTTATAATGGTTGAAGTTTAATAGGTTAGATTTGGACTGTTAGATTGTAGTTTTATAAGGTTGTAGTAGACAACGATTAAACATAACAATGGTAGTTTAATTTGGATTCATTTGGAATCTCATAAGCAGGATTAATTTATACTAAGTTCCTCCTGATTTCATGTGCTTTTCTTCTTAGCCCTTACCACCTCTTTTCAGTTTTTCCGTATTCTCTTTAATACCTGTAATGAGAGGAGTCTTTGGGAGTATTGAATATTCAAACAAATGACATCGATATGGAAATGGTTATCATAGGAAGTGGAAGGTTCTGTACAGAATATATATGAATATGTAGAATATACAAATTCATAATAAACAGAAGAGTATTAAAAAATTTTAGATCATAAATGGAATTCATCAAAGGTAATAATTTGTTACTACCTACTCTTCAATCATAAATGGAATCCATCAAAGGTGGAATTTGCTACTCCTCAATCAACCCCAGGAAATCGCACCAAATTGCAAATTGTAATGGCATCAAAAAATATCACCACATCGAAAACATCATGAGTATGGCAGAAGAACAACGAAAGTTGTTGGAAAAGCTAATGGGTAAAGATGCTCTTATATCACAAACCATCCGAAGGAAGGAACCTGAAATGACGAATCATAGAGTGTGTAAGTCTTTTTTGGTTGGCACTTGCCCTCATGATCTTTTCATAGCTACCAAACAAGATCTAGGGAAATGTCCTCAATTACATCTAGAAAAACATAAATTGGAGTACGAATATCGAATCTCAAAAGGTGAGAAGTTTCCTGAGTTCGAATATGAATATTTCAAGCATATACTGAAATATATTCATGACTTGGATAAAACGATCGAAGTGGCTCAACGCCGTTTGGAAAGAACTCCTGAAGAAAAACTTAAAATTGCTAATATAACCAAAGAATTGGATAATCTAGATACGAAGATCGGTCTAATGAATGAGGAGATCAATTTCTTGGTCGAATCTCAACAGACTTTGAAAGCTACTATACAATCTGTTAAATTAAATGAGTTGTGCCAACTGAGACAAGCTTTAGCTGATGCCGCTAGAAACTTGGCTGAGAATGTGGGTCAGTCCTCTCAACAGAAATTACAAGTATGTGAGGGATGTGGTGCTTATTTGTCAAGATTGGATAGTGATAGAAGGTTGGCTGATCATTTTATAGGGAAGATCCACTTAGGGTATGTTCAGATGAGGGTCGTTTATGAGGAGTTGCGGCACAAGTAACGGTGGTTTGTTGTGAGTAATTTGTGAGCGAATGAGAGCGCTGTGAGGTGTGTTTTACAAGTCCCATAAGTTGAGTTTGCAATATGAAGTGTTACAGTTGAGTTTGCAATATGAAGTTCTATCGTTCAAGTTCTATCTTTGGTGATAAATTACTTTGATTAATTTGCTTATTATACTCCAGTTTGCGAGCCCTTTGAAGTTGAGCAAATCAAGAAACATGATAAAATTTCCTCTCCCTTTCTCCTAAACTTACTAGAAACGATGATGAAAATCACTTATAATTGTATTATATATATAGATAAATAGCTTTGAGCAGAAATACATACGTCAGGAGCATGTTTAGATGACTTTCACACACAAGTCGTATCACAACAACTAATGAGTCCTATTTGATTTTCACTTAATTCGTATCTGACTTTGGCCACAAATAGTTCTAAAGCATTCATGTGAAAGTGAACTATACATAGCTACCCAATAAAGTGAAACTATTCATGGCTGCTCAACAGAAACGAAATGAGCCAAAACTTGAAGAAGCTCCAATTGGGTAACTCTATCATAACGCAAGATTCAAATTGTTTAATTCTATCACACATTTACGCAAGATTCAAATTGTTTAATTCTATCACACATTTACGCAAGATTCAAATTGTTTAATTCTATCATACATTTAAGCAAGATTGAAAGCAAATACAGTTTTTGTTCAACATAGAAAACCCTCTCAACTATTGCACCTTCTCTTTCAGAACATATCCAATTGCTTCTAATCTCTCGGACAAAATTGGATGAGAATGGTGGTAGGCACTGTACAACCAATCAGCATCCATAGTTGATAAATTCTCGCTCAATAACTTAATCAAAGCCTTGGCCAAATCTGTTGAGTAGCCAAACTTCTTAGCATAAGCATCAGCTTGATATTCAAAATCTCTAGAGAGCAAATTGTTACCAAACTTTGAAACACTATCGACAGGGGAAAAGATATCTGTGAACAAAGTGAACCCAATCAATGTTGGTTGGACTGTAGTGAACCCGAATGAATTATATAAGGACTTATTTCTGATGAAGGCAGAAAATAATGAAAATAATGTAAAGATTTGTGCTTGGGAAGCTAAGATCTTCTTTGGTAAATGGTTCAATTTCCAATGACCAATTTCATGAGCCAAAACAGCAACCGTTTCTTCAACCAGAGAATGTTCAATTAAAGTATCAAATAAAACAATTTGCTTTGACCATGGTAAACCTGTGAAGTAAGCATTTGAGTGACCAGATCTTTTGGAACCATCAATAACGTATAATTTTCCTAATGGGAATCCCTGTTCAACAGCCAAGGTTTCAATTGCAACTTTCAATTCACCATCTTCCAAAGGAGTAAATTTGTTGAATAATGGTTGGATCAAGGATGGGAAAATAGTCATAAATACCAATTGAATAACAAGGATAAACACCATAGTATAAGCAACGAGCGAGTCACCAGCAGAATCGAAGATCTTAAGAAGTGCTGCTAAGATTGGAGATCCAAACACAAGCGATAATGCATCACTCTTAAGTTTATCAGTAACCCAAAGTCCTAATGTTAACTTGTTAAACCCATATTTTTCTTCTAATACAAAGTTGGAGTAGAGAGATACGGGTGATGAAAGTACACTTTGGATCAATTGTTGTACAGCAAAGAAAATCACAGATTGAGTAATGACACCACCAAATGCTTTAGGTAAGATAGGAGCAACTTTAAGTAAAATTGTTCCTGAAAGGCTCCAAATCTTTGGCAAGAAGTCAAACTTGATAGCTGCTACGTTTTGAAGCAAGCCAAGAGCTCCAGAAACAAACCCAAACTTGGCCTTGGAGCGAGCATACTTTTGGGACTTCACAAAAGTTTCGGTAGTTACTTCAGCTTTTAAACTTGCAGGTGGAGAGGCTCTTTTAAGTACTTGATATTGACGATATTCAAGGTAATTTTCAAAGGCAAATTGTCCAATACTTAAAGTTAGGATAATTGTTTTCCAATTGATATTGGGATTATCGAGGAATGCAAGAGACTGAATGTTAGTATGAGCGTTTAAGGCTTGGGTTTGCAGTCCGGAAGGCAATGGCAGGGTCTGGACAATTTACGCGTTACGCCATTGGAACGACGAAGGCACGTAATTGATACACTTTAAGTCAACCAAATACCCTACGGCACTTATCCACTACCAATACCCTACGGCACTTATCAACTACCAATGATCAAACAAGCTTTACTTACCTGAGCTAAAGAGAACATGTCGATAAATTGCCACGACTCAGTGAAAAATTAAAGTATGGGGTAGTGCGCCCGTTTCAGAGTCGTTTGGAATGCCCTACTGCGAGTGGCCCCTTAAGTGAAACTCAGCCAGATCGTCTGAAGAAAGTGTCCTTGACTGATATCGTTTGTATACATGGTTTTAGATTGGTTTCTGGTGGTTAGTATGCATCCTTCAATCGCAGGATCAACCGATTTAGATTGGTTTCTTATATGCATCCTTCAATCGAAAGATCAAGCCTCCATTAGAATCTCTCCTATTCACCACTCCCGTTGAATTCACTCACCTCTTCATTGTACCACCAATCACCAGAAGGATTACAGTAAAATTATGGAGAAGTAGTTGAAGGGGAGAGGATTGACTTCAGAATTCCATACTAAAGACAAGACACTCAGCAATTCCCAAACTACACACTTAATATTCCCTTCGAAAGACACTCCAATTACAATCTTCTACAAAAATTCACTTAATATGCTTTGCTAAACACGCTCATGCTTAAATACCTACACTCCCACCAGCGGTGGTGGATTCCATTTCATCGTCTGCATATACGCACTTTTATTCCTACTTAATTTCAGCAGCCATCTTCTCGGCCTTGGCAATAGCATCTTCGATACCACCAACCATATAGAAAGCATTTTCTGGTAAGTTATCGTGCTTACCATCCAAGACTTCCTTGAAAGATCTAACGGTTTCATCTAATCTAACCAACTTACCAGCAATCCCAGTGAAAACTTCGGCAACGGCAAATGGTTGTGATAAGAATCTTTGGATCTTACGGGCTCTTTCAACAGTCAACTTATCTTGTTCAGACAATTCATCCATACCTAAAATGGCAATGATATCTTGTAAGGACTTGTAAGCTTGTAAAGTTTCTTGAACAGAAGTGGCAACCTTGTAATGTTCTTCACCAATAACAGCGGCATCTAACAATCTAGATTTGGAATCCAAAGGATCGACAGCTGGGTAAATACCTAATTCAGAAATACCTCTAGACAATACGGTGGTAGCATCCAAATGGGCAAAGGTGGTGGCTGGAGCAGGATCAGTCAAATCATCGGCTGGTACATACACAGCTTGGACGGAGGTGACGGAACCCTTTTTGGTTGTGGTAATACGTTCTTGTAACAAACCCATATCGGTGGCCAAGGTTGGTTGATAACCGACGGCAGATGGAATTCTACCTAAAAGAGCAGATACTTCGGAACCGGCTTGGGTGAATCTGAAAATGTTATCAACGAATAACAAGACATCTTGACCTTCTTCATCTCTGAAGTATTCGGCAATGGTTAAACCAGTCAAAGCAACTCTAGCTCTAGCTCCAGGAGGTTCGTTCATTTGACCGAAAACTAAAGCCACCTTGGAGTCACCTTCTAAGTTGATGACACCGGTTTCCTTCATTTCACGGTACAAATCGTTACCTTCTCTAGTACGTTCACCAACACCGGTGAAAACAGAGAACCCACCATGGGCCTTGGCAATGTTGTTAATCAATTCTTGAATAAACACGGTTTTACCGACACCGGCACCACCAAACAAACCAATCTTACCACCTCTGGCGTAAGGAGCCAATAAATCGACAACCTTAATACCGGTTTCCAAAACTTCAGCAGAAGTAGATTGATCAACAAAAGATGGAGCATCGGCATGGATAGGGTTTCTCTTTTCGTGCTTGATTGGTCCACGTTCATCGATAGGTTCACCAATGACATTGATGATTCTACCTAAAGTACCTCTACCAACTGGGACAGAGATTGGAGAACCAGTGTCTGTGACAGTGATACCTCTGGCTAAACCTTCAGTACCATCCATAGCAATAGCTCTGACGGTGTTTTCACCCAAATGTTGGGCAACTTCTAAAACCAAGTCATTGTCCCCGTTCTTTAAAGTTAAAGCGTTTAAAATAGATGGAACAGCACCTTCTTCGAATTGAACATCAACAACGGCACCAATGACAGCTCTGTATTGTTAGTAAATTTGGTCTAATTAAAATTGGGTGAAAATTTTGAGAAAAAATGGGCGAACTGCGAGCGCACTGGGCTGCGTGTGAAACGAGTAGGAAGTCCCTGAATGTTGTAATACTCTTGAAATTATAATTCAGAATGTATTGATAGTATGTTATCATTCATTTGATGGATCAGTAGATCGATTGTCAATTTTCTATTCCGACCCGGAAATGATCTGTACCTATTGGAAGGATATGCCCACTTCTAGTATTCCGGAATCTTGATACAATACATTGATACTATCCATACTATCTTATCTCCATACTCAATCTCCAAACTATTCAAAGTATTAACACTTTATGTATTCATAAAACTTCCTACTCTTCCCTTCTCTTTGAAATATTACATACCTAACCTTACCAACGGCAAGGGCAGATGTAGCCAATCCCTTGTTGAATACAAGAGTACGCTTGGTGGCATTCAATGCCGAGCGTGATGTATTGAATAATCTAGGAAGAACCATGATTTTTGATTACTTCTTAAAAGTTATTTGCTAAAGAACTTGAGAGAAAAGCGAATTCAAGTGGATTTATACATTTTCGGTGTCTCGACGATTTTTCCTGCGCTCTCATTGGATGAGTGCGGGTGTGCAGGTAAGAGATTTTTCACCGGGTCTTGGGGCCATGATTGGACGCACGCACTGCGATCGTAGAGAAAGTCCTGGGTAGAGATGTCTCAGTATAGTCAGTGGCGTATTGTCTTAGTATGGTCAGTAGCGTAATGTCTTAGTATAGTAGCGTACTGTCTTATTATCGTCAGCGTACTGCCTTAGTATAGTCAGTTCATCGACTTATAGTATACCGTATATATTTTACCAGAAATGCTGCCATAGCAAATTGTAGAATAGTGAGATTTGCAAATTAATTAAACCAGTCCATAAGAATATGTGATGAAGAAAACAATTAATACTTCCAAACTGTATTGTAATAATTAGTTAACATAATCTTGTACCTTTGGTCTGAATCGTGTATAAACTATCATATTCATCCTTGTTCTCCTGCCCCCATGTGTATGTCTACAAGGCAGATGTAGTCAATATACAAATATAAATTTGAAAATCGAGTTGAAATTCGGCTATGGCCCCAGTTCTTCTTATTTGATCTCTCAACCACCACGTTTAGCATTTAACTGGTCTTAAGGCCGAACAAGTTGATTTCCGGACATGCAATCAAACAAAGGAGCCACTATACCTGCTTTCAGCATTTTTTTCCTCAGTGAAGCTTTTAAAAGTTCTAAACATTTTTTGAATATAATTGGTATGGCTGCAAATTGTGTTGCAAAAAAAAGAGAAATTCACACAATTACGGTTAAAATATAATTAGGTATTAGAAAAATACGACTTTTAAAGGCTATCATTATCACAGACTAAACCCCATGTACTTCCAACAGTAATCAATTCGATTTACTCTCAACTGTTGCAAAGTATCGTTATTAATAAATCCAACAAGTCTTATTTTTGCCGATACCCACCGCATCCCACACTACACCTACATTAAATTCACTAGAGTAAATTGAAACTCATATATAATACACATTTCACTTCATTTCCATAACTCAAACCTACCCTTCCTTGAATAGTTTCTTCACACTCTTTCTCAACCTACCTTACCCTGTAATGCTTGTTGTTGCATCAACTTCTTATTAACAAGAATTCCAAAATTTTGCATTTGCTCAATTGTATAATGGCACTTGATGGAAATTCCAGATCCTCCAATCTTATTCTTAAGGACACATTCAAGACATAACTTAATCTGATCCCTCTCATTGAGAATCCGAAAAATACCCGTTCCTTTACCCACAACATCCTTTGGTGCACGCTGAACCACCGGAGCTGCCTTTATGCGTCTTGACTTTCTTCTTTCAGGTCCATCTTCCTCGAGAGCCCGTTTTTTGGCGTCGCTGATCAACCTATCAAATTCCGTAGTCATACTTGAATGTTTGGGCGAGTTTGCTGGAGCTTCAGTTTGATAAGAATTGGCATTTTCTAGTGATGTTGAAAATGCCAACAATGTTTCCGCATCTTGAATGGAGATTTCTTCATTAGCATCTTGTACGATTATTGACTCTTTCAGGGCAACTGACTCTTGCAGATCAACTGACTCTTGCAGATCAACTAACACTTGCAGAATAACCACCCCCCTTTCTGTATCTGCTGTGAATTTACTTTTCTCCTCTGTCATAGGAGATAATAAAGATGAAATGTCGAGTCTCGATTGTCTGCCAGGAGTTTGTAATTCTGCAATCTTATCCGCTGCAGCTGTCATAGTATCTCTTCTAGTAATTCGGCTTGTTGCTAATTGCGAATCCATTGGGGAAGCACCGGGAGTCAATAAGTGGGATGTCTCCAATTGTGGTTTATTTAGAGAATGAAGGGGTTCTTTTTGAATCGTATGCTCCCCAGCTTCCCTTTCCAGAGAATGAAGTGGTTCTTTCTGAATCGTATGCTCCCCAGCTTCCCCTTCCTGTTTGAGTTCAACATTCTTCTCGAAATCTGCCTGCTTTATTTCAATCCCATTATGTTGATTCTTCATCTTCCCAAGTTCGGAATTCTCAAGATCCTTAACAATCTCTTCTTCCCCCACTAACTTCCCAATCTTTGACAAAAAGTCAAACCTATTGTTCTTAATTAAACAATATTGATAAGACATATATGTCTTACATAAAGCACATAAACTCTCTTCTTCTTCTTCAGCCTCCTCGCCTACCATATCTTCTCCACTTTCAATAGTGAATGGAAGCAAATTCAATCGTTTGCGCTGCTCTTCAACAAAATGGTTATAATCCAAAAGACACAGTCGTATGAACAGAGGTGAGAATTCTGCTGCCCCATTTTTAAGGAAGGCATCAAGGATATTTGCTAGAAGGATATGATGATCAAAAACATTTTCTTTTGCAATCAGTTTATATGAGTCGACTGATTTGGAACCATATTTTAACCAATCTTCAGTTGTAAAGTTAACAGCTTCATTAAAGTTGAACCCACAATTAAAACCTGAATGATAAACTCTTGGATAGGTGATTACAAACTCCCCCGGATTCTGATTTGCATAATAACAAGGAATATTATTATCTAGTAGTTGTGTAGGAGATATAAGCGTTACTAATTGATGTAGTAAATCCGGTTGCTTTTTAAATAAATCTGGGGCTTTATCTTTCATTAGAGCTTCGAATTTATCAGCATAATCCAGAGGGATTCCATACCATTTCTTGGTTGCTCCAAAATGACAATAATTTGCAGATAAAGTATGATGATCTTCAACGTGCCAACAAAAGGTCAGTAATAAAGAACCAATATAAATCCAAGGAACAGTCATTCCTGAGATTGAAGATCTAATATAATTCAAAAGTGAGCCTCTTGCAAATGGCAAATTCGTTAGATTGAAAGGATGATGCAGATAATTGCTACCATCCATTGGGAAGGCACTTATTTGACCTAATTGTTGATTATGGATGTCAGCACCATATTGAACTTCAATATTTGAATCTTGAGATTCTATCAAATCCCAGAACCTCTTTTCTACGAATTCAACGGATTTAACCTCATTAGGGTATTGACTCATAAAGTCTCTCTCAAACTGACTACATATTTGATGGAATTCCCCTAAAGAATATTTGACATCTCTTTGTTCTTCAAACCCATAATCACCAGTTCCAACCAAACATTTATCACAATACCATTTACCATTAGGTATATCAGTTAAAGGTTCAATCAAACAAGACATATGATAAGCATTATCACAATTATCACAAAGTAGGGTTCTAGTAGGATCATTATTTTCCCCACAAACAGCACAATCTTCTAGTTCCACGGCGATATCTGGAAAATCATACTTTTCATAATCTTCCAAATATTTTGCATATTCTTCAATGTAGGTGAAATATTCAAGTTTTAAAGGTTTTACATGACACCCGATTTTGGAGGCCAAACTCCTCCAATTACGATCATCCATTGGTTTCAAAGCTTCAACTGCTTTATACAAGTCATAATAATATATTTCTACATTATCCAATTTAAAGGAATTCTTCCTCAAGACTCTCTCTTGTTTCATTTTCAAAAATAAATTCAAATTATCATGAAAGAATTTACGAGATCTTGCTACAATACCTAAATCACTTAACCTTTGAAGTCTGGTATGAAAGGTGAAATTTTGGGATATCAGAAACGGAGGTCTCCAAGAAGGAGGTGGGACTACCTTAATCACTCCATATTGATTCCCTAATTTAACCATTTCTTCACTCGAAAGGTATTCGATAGGATTATCAAATTGCCATGCTTCAGGAAAGACCGTAGGACATTCTTGAATGTTCTTAAACGAGGTCATATTCGGTAGAAAGAAAATGGCTTGGTTAAAAAAGTTTCCGATAGTGGGCTTTTGTGAGTGCGTGGTGACTATAAAGAGGTGAACTAAAGGGGTAACAGTATAAGGAATTAACAATACAAATACGTTTATCTTTGATAAGACATTTAATTGAAATATCATAGACACTTAACTGATATGGACATTTAACTAAAATTTCATATCCATATCATCCTAATTTGATCTAGTTTCGCCGTAAATCTCCAAAAAATGGATGAAATTAGCTTTACGTAATGCCAAAGTTTACGTGGTATTGTGAGGTTAAGAGTATGAGCTTAATTCTAGAGTATTAATTGTTCGATTATCACAAGTTCTTAAATACCTCTAAGGGTATCAATTACTCGAATATTATTATATCACCTACAAAGTTCTCTTCTAAAATATCCTTTTCCTCTTTGTAGGCTTATCAACCACATTTGGATCGTGACGGCTTCAAAGGCACGACAGACAAAAAATTTAAATGAAGGAGGTGAGGTGAATATCGTGTCGAGTAGGTTCGGATTTCCAGAAGCAATAAATTGTATTTTGAAAGTTACGTAATCTTAAGAAGGTAATATAGAGTCTGCTATGTAATAATGAATTCTGACAGTCAAGCAGTAAACATTTCTCAGTAGACTAGTATGCTTAAGAAAATCTTCCTTTGGCTACTTTAGCAAACTTCTTAGACTCATGAAGTGGTTTTTATAGTGGAAGACAGTGAATTTGGTGGAATGCAGTGGTATAGTGGAATGCAGTGTAAGTTCAAAGGGACACTGAAAGTGTAAGTTCAAAGTGGATACTTAAACGCAGTGTAAGGGGATACTGGAACGCACTGGTTAGTTCATAGTTGGCAGTGGTAATGGAAGGCAACTTCATCGTAGAAATAACCTAAAAGAAGCCTAATACAAGTGCCTGATTACTTCTATGCTCAGTAGCTTCCAGAAAAAGCAAGACCTGTCGGTCTTGCTTCTCTTGCCTCTACACCTCCACCCGCACCAATGCCTTATGGTTCCCAAACCTACATATAAACTCAAGTCAAAATAACCAACCTCTAACAACCAATCTACAATGCAAGACTATACCATTGCCGTTTTAGGATGTGGAGTGATGGGAACTGCTGTTGTTTCAGCTATTCTCAAGGCCGAGTTTTCACCTTACCCTGTTAAAATCATTGCTTGTACCAATTCCAAAGGTTCGAGTGAAAAGTTAAGAACCACCTTGAACAATCCTATTGTTGAATTTTCTTATGGTGTAGAGGATAACAACACTGCTGTTGCGAATTCCCAAGTCATTATCTTAGGTTCAAAACCTTACATGTACAAAGATATTTATGAACAAGTCAAAGGTTCTCTTACTGGAGATCAATTATTAATTTCTTTGTTGGCAGGTACAACCATTGCAGAATTGTCGATATTCACACCTTATGTTGCAAAAGTCATGACAAACACTCCAGCTCAATTTGGATGTGGAACTGCTGCAATTTCTTATTCTGAAGAAGCTCAAGTGAAGTATTCTGAGTTGGTGATGAAGTTGATTTCTCCAGTTGGAGAAGCTGTAGAGATTGCAGAAAAGAACATGGATGCTGCAACCGCCTTAATCGGATCAGGGCCTGCGTTTTGTCTTTTAATGATGGAATCTTTAATCGATGGTGGATTAAGAATGGGTTTACCATTCGAAGTGGCCAGATTGGCGGCTGCGAAAGTGATGGAAGGAACCGCAAAAATGGCCTTGGAAACAGGTTTACATCCTGCAGTATTGAAAAGTAAGGTTTGTACTCCAGGTGGAACGACTATTGGTGGGTTGTTGAAAATGGAAGATGCTGGTGTTAGGGCAGGCATTGCTAGGGGGGTTGAAGAAGCTGCAAAGATATCTGCATCTTTTGCGAAGAAGTAGGAGAGAAGTCAAAGTCACATATTATTCTATAGCCGGTAGGTTTTATGATATTCAGATATTCAATGTTTAGCCAATCATTCATCTTATAGACGTTCCTTAATACACTGTAGTTTAAAGTTGTGCACGATTCGCCTCAAAGAATATTAGATCATTCTGCTCCCCGGTTTCATTATATCTGGGGAGACTTCAATTTCCTTCAACGGAATAGTAGTATAGGAGGGTGTGTACAATATAGGAGATTAATGTGGAGGAAATGTCATGGTATGATTATAGGACTGTAGAGTTTATAGGGTGATAAGAGAAATGAGGGTCAAATCAAATGAGTGGTCAAAATAGTGGTGTTAATAGAACAAATGAGTGTCGTTGCGTGACATTCCCCGTGGTAGTAAGATCAATAACCACTATTCACCTCATAAACTTATCCTCCTCATATGAGCTTAATACGAATCTGACCACTTCCTCAAATTAGGCTGCGAAAATTACCCTTAAACGGAGCAAACAGGAGGATCCTTGTGTGACCCTGAACTACAAATGCAAGGACTGTCTGACCACATATCGACCACGCAACTCTACAAATTTTTCTGGAACACACACATTATGCATTTACAACTCCTTCTATTCTATATACATGAAACGCAGATATAACCATTTTGAGACAAAGTCCCACACACAATCCACCTCTCTATCAACCTCTCTATCAACCTCCCTATCAACCTCTATATAGCCAACATCACCAGCTTTATTTATACAGTTTAAATATCTATACTTGTACAATCCCTTAAAAAGATCTATCTCTCTATACGCACCCAATATTTCTCTCAAGCACCCTCTACGCACCATTTCTAATGAGCAGCCTCACACCACTTCACAACGTTGTTTATCCTATTACCAGTTCTATTTGATTGCTGCTTCTCACATCTTCTTTGCAAAAAACGAACTGATTGCAGAAATATCCTTTGGATCCAACTTAATCCCAGATTCTTCCAATGCATCCTTAAAGCTCATCAAACGACCTCTAATCTCTTTGTCACCCAATAAACTCATCATTTGAATCATCGATGGAGCCTTTCCAGCAGTGAAAACCCCCTTGTCCATAATCACCTCTTGGAGTTCTTTAAGAGATTGCATCAACTGAGGGTTGCTTTCAATGGTTTCACGTACTTTAAGCATTACATCCATTTGAGAATCAGATGGTGGTCCATCAAAGAGTGTCCTTTGAAAGCTTCTAAAAGGAGCATTCTTGACAAGACTAGGTCTCAGAGAACCCCTGCTAAACCTAACACCCCTCAAGTAGGATCTGAACATTGTATAGCAATTCTAAATGCAGTTTCAATTTTGATGTACCGGTCATGTGATGTCAATATCACGTGACGAAAGAGCAAGAGTTTGTACGAGATAATATGCATGAAGATTTACCACGCATTTCACATCCAGCAAAGGTCGTGTCCCACCACTTTTCAGTGTCCCAATTTTCGGAAACTCAACGAAGCTTCAATCCACGACAACAAGTCTTTTTAAAGAAATGTCACACGAAGGTCAAGAAGAATTATTGGACTACTCCGATTCCGAGGAAATCGCCGTTCCAACCACCACCACCACCATTGTTACCAGTGCTGGTGATGCTGGAGCCGACAAAGAAGCCGATAAAAAAGGTTCTTATGTGGGAATTCACGCCACTGGGTTCAGAGATTTCTTATTGAAGCCTGAATTATTAAGAGCCATTGGTGACTGTGGTTTTGAACATCCTTCTGAAGGTTCGTATACTTAAGACTTTCCACGGGCCGATTATTAAAGACGTGTTCTTGATATGACAATGTATTACTGTGTAGTTTATGATCAGTAAAATTATACCAAAGAACGTTCTACAGAATGTGACACCTTAAACCAAGATACTGGTGATGTGCTATCCAATAACGGAATACCCTGCAAGTGATGATTTTTTTCATACTTGAGTTCTTGTGTGTTGTGTGTTATATTGCGTGTGACATCTTCACGTAAATTCCTCACATAGCGATGTGGTATATCATGCCAAGCCATGTGCTACGACTACTTTATTGCATGTCGTAGTTGGTGCCATTACGGTGCTATGACTATTGCATTTCGTAGTACCTGCTATTGCGTTGCTGCGACTTCTTTATTGAATGTTGTAGTAGTTGCCAGTTGACACTTCACTTGTCATATCAAGCCTCGTCAATTATCGAGCCCACCCCATTAACCCCACTAACATTTTAGTTCAACAAGTTTGTATCCCACAATCCATTTTAGGTACCGATGTTTTATGTCAAGCCAAGTCTGGTTTAGGTAAGACTGCCGTATTCACTTTATCCACATTGCAACAATTGGAACCGGTTGAAGGAGAAATCAACACCATTGTCATTTGTCACACCAGAGAATTGGCTTACCAAATCAAGAATGAATATTCCAGATTCTCCAAGTACATGCCAGATGTCAAGACCGAAGTTTTCTACGGTGGTACTCCAATTAAGCAAGACATTGAGAAGTTGAAGAACAAGGATACTTGTCCTCATATCATTGTTACCACTCCAGGTAGAATGCTTGCTCTTGTCAAGGAAAAGGCTGTTCGTTTAGGTAACGTCAAGTCGTTTGTCATTGATGAGTGTGATAAGGTTTTGGAAAGCATTGACATGAGAAGAGATGTCCAAGATATTTTCCGTGCCACTCCTCACCAAAAACAAGTTATGATGTTCTCAGCTACCTTGTCTCAAGAAATCAGACCTGTATGCAAGAAGTTTATGCAAAATCCTTTGGAAATTTATGTGGACGATGAAGCCAAGTTGACCTTACATGGTTTACAACAATACTACATCAAATTGGAAGAGAAGGAAAAGAACAGAAAGTTGTCTGACTTGTTGGATTCTTTGGAATTCAATCAAGTTATCATCTTTGTTAAATCCACCAAGAGAGCTGATGAATTGAACAAATTATTGGTTGCCTCCAATTTCCCTTCCATTGCTGTTCACTCGGCCATGCCTCAAGCTGAAAGAATTGAAAGATACAAATCTTTCAAGGAATTCAACAAGCGTATCTGTGTTTCTACTGATGTTTTCGGTAGAGGTATTGATATTGAAAGAATCAACTTGGCCATCAATTACGATTTGCCAAATGAAGCTGATCAATATTTGCACAGAGTTGGTAGAGCTGGGAGATTTGGTACCAAGGGTTTGGCTATTTCTTTAGTTTCAACCAAAGAAGATGAAGAAGTTTTGGAAAAAATTCAAAGTAGATTCGATGTTAAGGTTGTTGAATTCCCAGAGGAAGGTGTTGATCCATCTACTTACATGAACACATAAACTTCGATTGGACTTACTTAGAACTGTAGGATTAAAATTAAAGCGATTGTAAAAGTATAATTCAAATGAACAAAAATTATCGCATACTAGTAGATTTTGTAGTTGCAATTACACCTACAGTAACAAAGTTTCAAGCGTTCGGTCAATCTTTTTTCATTTGATCTTCTCTTTGTCAAATACTTGAGAGCGAAGCGATCAAGTTTACTTGAGGTATAATGAAGGGAAGTAAACTTGATCGAATAGCTCTCAAGTTTGCCAAATTTTATATTACCAATATATGTTGGGTTGTAACAAATACTGAAGTTTTGCTGGATTCTGTTTAAGATTGCTAATCATTGGTTAAAAATTTGTATCACCTTCCAGTATTGAAATTGATTGATATCTCTACGCCTCCTAGTAAAAATGATTTGTATCACCTTCTAGTATTCAAACTGATTCATATCTCTAAACCTTACAAAACCCCTCCACAAGATCAAAAACAACATTCAAATCTTTCTTTGGGATTAAAAACCATTCGGTATGAATATTATATTTCTCGAAAGGAGTATCTCTTGTTCTTACTTTATCACCTGCACAATTCTTACAATATAACGAACCATTGCCATACAATTTCCTTAGTTCTTTATGAATATTATTTTCAACTAAAGCAACACTTTTGTTAGTATACCATCCACCATCTTTAAAAGTCAGGACATCTTTCAAACTAATTCTTTTAAATCTTCTTAATAACCCTTCATTCTTCAAAACGCCTGGATAAACTGGAGTAATTTGATGATTGCATTGAGCCTCCCATTGCTTCAATCGTACCTCCACTGTTTTGGTTGTCATTCCAATCTTCAATAAGTAATATTTTGACAGTTTCAGATCAAATGTCACCCACAGTGTAGCTTTTGAATCAGGTAGATTCTTTACTTTTATTGGTTCATGATTGATCAATTTTGTAAGAGTGTAGATATAAATGAATCCTGGTTTGTTATTGAATTGATTATTCAACTCTCCTGGTAACTTCTGTAAATTCGTCTGTAAATTCGTCCCATTATTCTTTTGATTCACATGATACCTACAGAAATCTCCATCGACTTTAATCTTACATTGAAGACCTTTAATTGTAGTTCCTTTACATTGATTCATACAATCACATCAAATGTTTGGAGTGAGTTTAGAGTGAGAAGAAGGTGAGTACCACAAAATCTTACAATAACACCATTTACAATGATTAGGCTACACCAACAATGACTCGGCTGATCTCGCCATACTTTACTTTTGAAACCACCCCATAACCCCTCCATACTTACAACATTGCACGTGTGATAATTACGAGAAGTCGTTGGTCCTGCATTGACTTGGAAGAAGCATTTAGTGCAATTTAGGTGTGGCTCATTTCTTGGATTCTATATAAAGGTCAATCCTGCTTAAGTCAATTGCATTTTATATAAAGTTTATTAAGTATCATGCCTTCCCACTTTGATACCTTACAATTACATGCTGGTCAAGAATTAGATGAATTACATAGACCAAGAGCTGTACCAATCTATGCATCCACATCATTTGCATTTAGAGATTCCGACCATGGTGCAAGATTGTTCAACTCGGAAGAAGCTGGGTATGCGTATACAAGAATTGGAAACCCAACCACTGATGTTTTAGAACGTAGAATTGCTGAATTGGAAGGTGGGATCGGTGCTCTTGCTGTTGCTTCAGGTCAAGCTGCTCAATTCACCGCACTTACCGCGTTGGCAGGTCCAGGAGATAATATCGTTTCAAGCTCGTACTTATATGGTGGTTCTTATAATCAATTGAAAGTCACTCTTAAGAGATACGGAATTGAAGCCAGATTCGTTGATGGTGATGATATCGAAGGTTTTGCAAAATTGATTGATATCAATACTAAAGCCATTTACTTCGAATCTATCGGTAACCCAAAGTATAACGTTCCTGATTTCAAAGCCATTACTACCTTGGCTCATGCAAATGGTATTCCAGTGGTTGTAGATAATACTTTTGGTGCTGCTGGTTACCTCGTTAAACCTTTCGATCATGGTGTTGATTTCGTTGTTCATTCAGCAACAAAATGGATCGGTGGTCATGGTACTACCATTGGTGGAGTTGTGGTTGATTCCGGAAAATTCCCCTTTGCAGACTATCCTGAAAAATTCCCCCAATTTTCAGAACCTTCTGAAGGTTACCATGGGTTAGTTTTCAATACTCTTGGTGCTGAAGCTTTTTTGACTTTTATTAGATTCCAAATCTTAAGAGATGTCGGTCCAGCTTTGAATCCTTTCGCTGCGTTTTTACTCTTGCAAGGTACTGAAACTCTCAGTTTGCGTATTGATAGACATTCGTACAATGCTTTGAAACTTGCTAAATGGTTGGAGGCATCTCCATATGTTAGTTGGGTTTCTTACTTGGGTTTACCTTCTCATGAAAGTCATGAAAGAGCAAAGAAATATTTGCAAAATCCTGAAATCTATGGGGGAATGTTATCTCTTGGTGTCAAGCCAGTGGAAGGCAAAGAATCTACCAAATTGGTTGTTGATAATTTAAAACTTGCTTCAAACTTGGCCAATGTTGGTGATTCAAAAACAGTAGTTATCAGTCCTTGGTACACCACACATCAGCAATTAACTGATGCAGAGAAGATTAGTTCGGGTGTAACTCAAGATTTGATTAGAGTTTCCGTGGGTATTGAGTTCATAGATGATATTATTGCCGACTTTGAACAAGCCTTTAAGACTGTTTATGAAGCATGAGTTGCTTTGGAGTTGCAACTATGGACTATGCGGATTTATTAGGTTTAATATAAGATGAAATTTCAAGTAGATTACTAGATGTGTGCAACCCATTGATCGTAGATTGGCTGTGAATTAGATTTATAATACTTCGAGCTTAACAGAAGCATTCCTAAGCACAAATGATGGGCTCATTACAATGAGCTTAACAGAAGCCAAAACTATCAATGATGGGCTTATTATGAGCTCATCACTCTTACAATGCTTAAGACTACGTTCTTGCGCAGCAAAACGATTCAGAAGGAGAGAGCTACGAAGAAGCTAGGAGTACGTAGAAATGACAACTTGTTTCGATGATTAAGAATTTATTATCTTCTATAACTATAAATTATCAGTATGCCTAGGCAAAATGCTGGATGAAATGAATACTTTCCTTCACCATTGAGATCTTCTGTGAATTTTGCTCTTTTGCAGAACGGTGGAGCTATTGTTGAAGTGTTGGTGATATTCTCTGAATAACCTTCGGGGTAAGTTGACTCATGATCATCTTCTTAGAAATATAACTACCGCTTTTGTTATTCTCACAAATGTATCCTATTCTTATGAATAACCCACGACATCTCTCCCATACACAAGAATACATTTAACAACAGCAAATAAAACCCACCCCCATATGCTACCGTCGCTATACTGCTGGCATTATAATTAATCCTATGAATATAATATACCTCAAAACCAAAGAGACACACCAATGCTATAGACTGAGCCAAAACAGCATATAACACTTTTCTTCGATTCAACACTACCAAACAAATAATCACAACAACAGTTACAAAGATTGCAAGATCATTAAGAAGGTTTAAAATAAAGGTTCCGTTTTCAACTTTGGCAACACCTTTCTTCAATAACGTCCTTGCAAAATTGGAATACATCAACATTACGCTATCCACGAATTTAGCTGAATCTTTAACCTTTGTAATTGAGGATAATTGAACTCCCATATCATTTATAAAAACCTTAAAGAAGTCTAGCCCGTATGGATAACTAACACATCTTTGTTCTAATGTTTCCAAATTTTGACGACAGTACCCGCCGAAATTGAATTTGAACTTATTGGCAACATTTAAAGTATCTACAATCACATATCGAAGTTCTTCATCTTGTTCAACACTCAAGTCCTTAGCTAGGTATGATAACATCTTTAACCCTTCTCGTATTGACATTAACATTATATTGGAATCCAGGGTGATTTGTATACTATATTGTGGAAAACAAACACTCCCCCCACCACATGAATATCTTGCAATCAAATTGTTGATCAAAGTTATGGTGGATAAGATGATGCATAATGCCATTGGCTTATATAGGTGTCTTTTCATTTGTTCCATTCTTGTTTCGGGGAAGAGTGGACCTTCAAATCCATCTATATCTCTTGAATATCTTTCATCATCTCTTGAATATCTTGGTGCATCATCTGTTGAATATCTTGGTACATCTGGTAATGATTTTAAGCCATCTACATCTGCTAGCTCTGGTGATATCTGTTTTAATTCAATAGCATCGCGGTATTGATCTTTATTATCTGACGACGTATCTTTATGTTTACTCATTCCTTCCACTGACAGTGTGATTGAAATATTGTTTTGAGTACCCTTTATCTTGTCAATTTCTTCCTGCCCCTTGGATGTTTTTATATCATCCATAATCATCAAGTACTGTGTGTTAAATTCGGGAAAGTAGGTATAGTGGTGTATTTCAGGTTGGGACTTTGGGGAACTTTTCCCCAGCCGCCAATTTTACGAGCAGGATGCTAACCGAACGAGATCCAGGAAAGTTTCAAGGTCAAGCTAAAATGCCTAGATCAATTTATATCTCCGATTTCTATTTAAATACTTCAAGTACCACATTTATATTAGATAGCCCATAGTCTCATAAGGATGACTTGAAATAACTCTATTTATCTTCAATTCTCGCGTATTCTCTGGATCTAGGTTCTGCGCCCTGTAGGCTGCAAATTTACGCCTAGATGACCTCCACAAAGAACTGAGGTAAAGGTTAGACTTTGCAATAAGTTTGAACGCATATCCTAGTTAATGAATGAGACCCTTTCTGGTTTAAAATACAATTTTGAGTGATATGAAATTTAGGACCAACAAGGCTTAGATTAAACTATTTAGGTAGAGATACATGATTAGCCTTACTCTATAAGTTCAAAATGAGCAGCCTCACTAGTTCAAAGGAGCAGCCTATAGTCTTGAATCCAACTTCCAGTCGATAGATGAAAGTTACAAGTGGAGTAAGTCTATATTTGATTTTTAAAATGATTCTTTCGGACTTGACTAGTTTTTACTCTTCCATGTTTTACTCCTCCATTGGAACAGATTTATGGGGTATATTCATGTATTGTTGATTAAATGCAAAATCTAGATTCAATTGTTCAATAAAAGTACGCTACTTCGGGATAGGTGATATATTTATTAAGATAAGCATATTAGTGAGTTATAATGGGTATCAAGGTATAGTAATGTTAAAATTTGCATGGTGTTCAAAATTGCAGCTATGGAAAAGTAGAAGATATATCCTCAGCCAAAGTCAATAGTACTGAGAATTCACTTAAAATGTAACTCATGTTGTAAGTCTACTAACTGTGAGTTTCTACAGAGTTCATTATGACTGTTAGTTGAACTTTGGTAGCTTCGATTCAAAATGGAAACGCACAAGCATTTTTAAATCTTTATTGCTATTCCAAGGTCACCTCTATATCTGCAAACCTTATGCCTTTACGTCTTAAATCAGAGCTACCGTATTGAGGTAATACCCAATGTCAGATCACACTTCAATCGAGAGATTGTATCTAAATCCCAACCACCTGGCAATTTAGTATGAGCATAAAAATGATGTTTGCAAAGACTTGCCACCAACTGGAAGCAATATAGTTTGATAGACTAGATCAATTTGTATGTATAAGTGCTTTGTAATCCTCTAATTTTCTTTGATAACAAATGAACCCTCTTATTGACAATCATTTTCGCTACTCATGATTCAAAGTTAGCCAACCAATTCTTGATTCACCCAGCAAAATTATAGCTTATTAAGCAAATTCCCCCCCTCTAAAAATCCAATCTCATCTTCGTCTAAAACTGAAACCTGCAGTAACCTATTTGGTTGTTCGGAATATCCATCATACGTCGTCTCTCTAAACTGACTGACTTCTCTTGGACGATTGAATTCATATAACAATTCCTTCGTATCTTCCTGATTTAGCAGTACAAGGTTAGGCTTTTTCTTCCCTAAATTGATTCTTCTTACACTTGTCTTTTTAGATAATTGTTCCCCCATTTTCCTTAATTCTATCTCGTTTTTTGGATGGAACATATCTTTAAACCTTGTATGTCTCTTTGTAGTTTCATAGGTTTGCTCGTAAGGATCAGTTACATTTCCTGCGTAATCAACATCCTCATCATCAACCCCATTTGAGCACCAAAGTGGAATGACCCAAGATAAAGTAGATAACATGGAAAAGGCAGTAGCAGCCCAAACAAGCAGAAACCATACATAACCCATCCGAGAGCTTACTCCAAACAGACCTAAGTATCTGTGAATATCAGCTCCAACATCGTACATTACCAGAGTCATTGCTGCTGCTCCAAGTGTCATACAGAAACACAGTACTATTGAGCAGAATCCAATGGTATTTAAAAATGCTGGCTTGATCTTCTTTAAGTCGGTGTCAGGGCCACGCTTATTGTAAATTACAAATATCAGAATCAATACAGCAAGTTGAGTGAAGACTCCCACTATTAGTGCTACTGGTGTAATTTTGGCTCTCCTCTGCCTTTCTGCAGCAGTATCTTTATATGATTTACCCATATATTGATCAGTCTCATAAGCATATGCAAGTATACTCTTAAGACCAACTGCAGCCAACTGACCCCTATAATCCGTCAAATAGGAATGGGAAATTGTATCACACAGTAGAACCGGTTTCAGGTTCTTATAAATAGTCGTTCCGTTAACCACCGTTACGTTTGTATCGTACATTGCATAGCACCAAGTCCAAAGCGACGACAATGTATATTGAGCTGCCACTCCAACTTGTGCTTCAGCATATTGAGTCAATATTAGTACTTCACTATTTGTTAATGAAGAATCAAGTGGGATTGCATCTTTCTGAGACTCGGGGGATAAGTATTCAAGATTGGACAGAACGGCATTCTTCAAAGAATTATATAATCCAACCGAAACATCAACATGCGAACAGTTGATCCTGGCAATATAAGTTCCGTTAGTGAATACTGGTGCCAATAGGGTGACTGCACAAAGAGCGGTTGCAAACAAGCATGTAACTAATCGGATCGTTTGAAGTACTCTATCTTTAACCGAAAGGTTGAGAAACGGTTGGATTACCTTTGTGGCTATTATGTCAAGAAGTCCTTCAATCATTCCTTGGAAGTGGTTGGCTGTGCTTGGGCTGAGTTTCGATCTAAGGGTGGTTTATATGCAGGTGTAGGTGGAAGATGGAAGTATGAAGTGTAAGAAGTGTAAGAAATGTAAGATGACTGTGTAAGATGATGTGTAGGTGACTGTAAGATGATTTGTTGTAAGAACTATAGTATAAATGATAAGGATTACCCAAAGAAGTTTGTATTTATTGATTGTTTTTGAGATGCAAGTGAGTGCTATTGATGGGGAGATCTGAAACATCGAGTAGAGGTAGCAGAAATGCTATGCAAGGATTCCACTTCTCCTTGGTAGCTTGGTTCAATGTTTTTAGTAAATTTCATGGCTGATTTGTTTAGGCTGTTTTAGCTAGCGGTAATCATTTTAGTGCATACTTTCTGAGCATTTGAATAATATGAGCATTTAAAGCAAACGGGGTTTGATGTGGTATACATTCACTATTAACAAGTCGACTAGTGAAGGTTTATAAAGGTAGATGTTCAAATTCATCTGACGGCAGGTAATACTTAAGCATAAAACTAGCTGAATTGTAAACTATAATGGCTGCAAATGAATGATGTTTAGGGGTATTTGTTTATAAACCAGATGTTATTAAGCTGTTTCACGTACGTTACTGAAGAATCTGCTTGCTCCTCACAAGAAGGAATGCCTTCAAAAAGTATACTATGCTTTAAAAGCAAGGACCGTTTTTCATTGCAGATGTAGGTCATTGATGGGTTGTTGAATATATAATGGTACTTATATTTGTATGTTACACCAAGTGCCACATCTGTTGCCACCTATCGTGAATGCCACCACTGTAAATGCCACCACTGTAAAAACCATACAACAATTCCACTCTACTTAATATTAAAAAAAGTCTATATAGAGTAATTACATGCTATTCATAGAAAGATTAACAATTACAAGACAACACTAGTAACTCACAAAAAGTACTAGTTTCGACCTCAAATCAACAAGGTACGGATGGTACGGATAAACAAGATAAACTGGCACTTCTAAGGAATGATCCTTTCTAATCTTTCCAAATTTTCGATTTCCATGTGGGACTTTTCCTGTATTGGTGAAGGCATTGATAGACAGGTTTCGAAAATGTTTCAGTGTAACTTGTATTCACCTACATTACTCTCCATCACTACACCATCTACAATTATCTAATATAAATATATTTTTATAACTAATTGTTTAGTTATATATTTTAACGAATACCGTTTTAACCCCTAGAACTAAAATAAAATCAAATGATGAGGACGAGCCTTGCTCCGACCTCCAGTGTTCTCCTTTCCATAGTAGTTAAAAAGCCTCATCAAAGGTAATGACATGCTTAAGTGGTTCTTCACCATCATTAGAGTGCCTTCTTTTCCCCCTACTTTCCTCAACAATGCTCTGCATTTGAGGACCTTCTTTTAACTTATGGTCCCAAACACTGAAACTACCCGATTCAAACGTCAGTCCTATATTGGTCAACGTAGGTGGATCATTTATGTGAAGAGGTAAAGGAACTCTGGTCCCAGTAAGTCCATAGCTACCTAAAGGAGGTGCTGCCACTCTATCGTATTGAGCCTTATGTTCACCAACCCCTTGGTATCCATCCACTACAGATTTCCGGATTCTGGCTGGAACGATCTGTAATTCATCTGTAAATAACCCATCGTCAACTAATTTGGCTGCTGCTTGCTGTTGCTGTCTCTTCCTATCCATGACTTGTTGTTATCAGTAATAAAATTTTGTCTCTATATTGCTTCCTCGCGTGTCCGAAAAGGGAAAAATTAAAAGCATTACACAAGTGACAGTGGTCCGATGTCACCTACTCCTCAGCTGAGACACTTTTATTGGAGGGTCTATTTAGAGTTAGTGTAGTGTATGGGTGGTAGAGGAACCCTGATTTTTAGACTCTTCTGCATGGAATTGTACCTAATGTGTAATATGACTGATATTTCGAGGTAGGATAGGACGTGATAAGAGATCATAAAGGTTACTTGTATAGGTTATTAGAAATTTGAAGTGTTGTTTGGTATCCTGACTTGTGAGGTGAATCCTACTCAGAGGTGATCCTGATTGGTACTCCAAGGTGATCCTGATTGGTACTCCAAGGTGAATGTTACTTCAGATTGAATCCTAACTGGTACTCCAGACGTGAGTGTGACCATGAATCCCAACATCTCTATTATCAATATATGATCATATTATCAAATCATGGGAATAACGCGTACTATCTCATCATCTCTCTAAACTTTTAATAGAAGAACCACCCCTTGACTGATGAGGAAATAATACTCCTTTTGGATATATCCTCATAGAGTATCACTCTCCCCGCGTTTCCTCGTGGGTTCAATGATCCAGAACAAAATGCCCCATGGACTTAGAGGACAAAGACCAACTGGAAGATTTAAGATAGAAATAAGTCCAACTCTCCCAATGGTAGCGAAAACATAAGCTAAGGTATAGATAAGACGCAGTCTTATCTATGTCGGCTAAGAGATCATCTGTTCAATCCCCTTTACATCCATCCACTTTGACACTTTTTCCGCTACGTAGTCGAAGTCAGCACTCGCCCCGCTTCGCGCTTCCATTTGCCGTGAAAAATGCTGGATGCAGGTCGGCTCGCTGTGCGATGCCTATAGAGATCTGGAACCAATTCGTTGTACCCTTCTGTTAGATGAATTAAAAGGAAATTTTCCAAGTATAAGTAGCAGAGTTTGTCCAATCTTCCAAACGCCAAAAATGACTGCTACTATTTCTTCCGAAACCGCTAGATCTTACGAACAACAATACTCCGCACACAACTACTCCCCATTACCAGTAGTCTTCCACAAGGCACTTGGGGCACATGTTTGGGATCCTGAAGGAAAAGAATATTTGGATTTCTTGTCTGCTTATTCTGCCGTTAACCAAGGACATTGTCACCCAAAGATAATTGCTGCATTAGTTGAACAAGCATCTAAATTGACTCTCTGTTCAAGAGCTTTCTCAAGTGATGTTTTTGGTCAGTTTGCCAAATATATCACCGAATATTTCAATTATGAAATGGTCTTACCAATGAACACAGGTGCTGAAGCTGTTGAAACTGGGTTGAAATTGGCCAGAAGATGGGGTTACGTTAAGAAGGGAATTCCAGAAGGTGAAGCCATCATTTTATCTGCTGTTGATAATTTCCATGGTAGAACCTTGGGAATCATTTCCATGTCCACTGATCCTGATGCCACCTCTAACTTTGGTCCTTACTTAAATGGAGTTGGTCCTCAAATCCCAGGTGCTCCAAAAGGTACTTTATTAAGATTCGGAGTCATTGAAGATGTGGAATTGGCATTCAAAAATGCTGGAGATAAAATAGCTGCCATTTTGCTCGAACCAATTCAAGGTGAAGCCGGGATTGTAGTTCCTCCAGCAGATTACTTACCACGCGTGAGTGAATTATGTAAGAAGCACAATGTTTTACTTATTTGTGATGAAATCCAAACTGGTATCGCTAGAACCGGAAAAATGTTGTGTTACGAACATTCTGAAGGTGTTAAACCAGATATCATCTTACTCGGAAAAGCCATTTCCGGTGGTGTTATCCCAGTCAGTGCTGTTTTATCCTCAAAAGATATCATGTTGACATTAGAACCAGGTTCTCATGGTTCCACTTACGGTGGTAACCCATTGGCTTGTGCGGTTGCAACTGCTGCTTTGCAAGTGGTTAAAGATGAAGATTTGGTTGAAAGACTGAACCGCCTTGGAGAATTACTCAAATCAAAACTTGAAGAATTGAAGGCTGAATTCGGTGGCGTCATTTCGGAAGTTAGAGGTAAAGGTTTGTTGTCTGCCATTGTCATTGATGATACCAAAACCAACGGCAGGTCCGCATGGGACTTATGTATGGTTATGAAGGAACATGGTGTTTTGGCCAAACCTACACATGATCATATTATTAGATTGGCTCCTCCTTTGGTTATTTCTGAAGAGGATTTGTTAAAGGGTGTTGATGTTATTAGAAAGAGTTTGAAATTGTTGCCAAATGCTCCTCATGTTGCTCATTAAATGTGCATATTGAAATGTAAGCTAACATTAAAAGTTGTCTCCACCGAGTTATGTGAATTTAATTTATTAGTACAACTGATTATTATACCAGTTAAATGAATCTTGTATTTTATTATTACTGTAGTGTGTATTACTGTAGTGTGTACTTACTGGCATTTTTAGTATGGCATCTTATTCTCACTGTTGCAAGTAGGACTCTTGGGTGCAAAAACGAAGTAGTACAAAACATCTCGATGACAGGGAGGGGTGTAATGACAGAAGTTGTGCAGGAGAACTTAAAGTCCTATCAATTGGAGTGGGATCATTGATTAGGTTTGCATCAGGATATGAACTATTGACTGATCCATTCTGTCTTAATGAGGTTTCAAAGTCAATTAATAGGGTAGAACCACTTAAGCGTGGTACTTTCCTAGGTGTTTGTTAGACTTAAATTGTTGAATTAGTGCAGTGACATAGTATTCTATCAAAATGATTACTCTTGACAATGATTCAGACTCTTGATCCTTAAGCTCAATTTGGATTATTCTTCAATTGATTCAATTTAACTGCTACAATCTAACTGCTCTAACTGAGGTAACTCCTGTAGTCCTTACATCTCTACCATTGCCTCACCATCCGTTGCGAAAAACCGAGATCACCGGGCAACAAGATTAGACAAACGTATCACACAATCCTTTACTCATGTTTTGATAATTTTATAAACCATAACCTTCGGTTACTTGAACCGGACTAAGTCATGGTGAATCTCATCATACAATCAAACAAACCAACCTCACTTTGATATGCTCCCCACTTTGCCTCGGTATACCATGCCCTGCATATACCATCTGGATGAATGTGATACTCCCTCAAAATGTGGAGAATAGGCAAAAATTAGTAATACCAACATGTCTTTCGTTGGAGGAGGAGCAGACTGCTCTGTTAACGGCAATGCCGTTGCTCAGTTCAACAAGCATACACAACAAGATAGATCACTTCAAAGACAAGTAGCAACCCCCGAATTATTAGCTCAAAACTCTGGGTTTAAGCTGGATAACTTGATGTCCCAAAGAGAGAGGCAACATTTGGATCAATTCATGGGAGGATCTTCCGGTAACGCCTTCCAATTCCAATCCATGAGACATGAATTAAATGGCATACCTCAGCAACCACAACAACAACAGAATAGTTGGGGGAATGAATTTCAATCACATTCTCCACAGCCTATTTTGGCTCAACAAAGAGTTGGTAGTCCAGCTCAGTGGGCTAAGGATTTCCCACAAGAACAAAGGGGACAGCAAAGTCCTCAAATGAATTTGCAGATGAATTCACCAATGAACATGAATATGTCTTCTCAATACTCAGGGAGAATGGGATATCGTCCTATGATGGGGATGAATAGCATTACAGCTCAACCTCGTGAGGTTCAATCTGAAATCCAAAACCAACAACAACAAGTTGATTGGGATACACAGTTTAAAGAAGTTGAAGATTTGGCAACTACCGTTGAAGACCAAGCTCAAGTTACTGAAGATACTGCATCTGCTGATTTTGTTATAGATGATAAATACCAAGCTACATTCCAGGAGGTATGGGATGGTCTTAATTCGGAAGCTATAGAGAATGACTTTATTCTGAGTCAATATGAAGATTTCAAGAAAACTCAGGGTAATACCTTCCCACCAGATATGGAGCAATGGGAAAGAGATTTTTCCAAATATGTCTCCACAAGAGCCAATTTCGGAGAGTATAAGTTTGAGGATGGGGAATTCAATCAATTTACAAATAGTGAGGATCCGTATCAAATTGGATTGCAATTGATGGAGAATGGTGCCAAGTTATCTGAAGCTGCGCTTGCCTTCGAGGCTGCTATTCAAAGAGATCAAACTCATGTTGATGCATGGCTTAAACTAGGCGAAGTTCAAACTCAAAATGAAAAGGAATTGGCTGGTATATCTGCTTTGGAAAAGTGTTTGGAGTTGAATCCAGAGAATTCAAAGGCTATGATGACCCTTGCAATCTCATATATTAACGAAGGGTATGATAATGCTGCTTTTGCCACTTTAGAAAGATGGATTTCAAGTCAATATCCACAACTTTTGAACCAAACAAAGCAACATGCCTCAACCGCTCCAGGTAAAGTTGAAGAAGATAGACAAACCTTGAATATCAGGGTAACTCAACTTTTCCTCCAAGCTGCTCAATTATCACCAGGTCAAAATAATATGGATGCGGATGTTCAAATGGGACTTGGTGTTTTATTCTATGCTAATGAAGATTTCGATAAGACCATCGATTGCTTCAAAGCCGCACTTACAATGAGGCCAGATGATCCTATTTTATGGAATAGATTGGGTGCGTCATTGGCAAATTCAAATAGATCGGAAGAAGCTGTAGATGCATATTTCAAGGCCCTTGAGTTGAAACCAACATTTGTAAGAGCAAGGTACAATTTGGGTGTTTCATGTATCAATATCGGATGTTACCAAGAAGCTGCTGAACATTTATTATCTGGATTATCCATGCATCAAGTTGAGGGAGAAACAGATCTGATGTTGAATCATAATCAATCTACAGCATTGACTGAGACTTTGAAGAGAGCATTCATTGCAATGGACAGGAGGGACTTGGTTGACCGTGTTAGGCCAGGGATGGATTTGGAGAAGTTTAGAGGGGAATTTAAATTTTAGTATAACCAGGGGATCCTTGTATTTAAGAGTAGCGATGAATTTCATTGGAGTTGGCTATTTGAACGTTTTAGAATTTTCACACTGCGGTTCGAACCCTGACTGATCAAAATTTTGAAAGATCATCCCTTGCTCAAACAATTCCCTGTGCATGGGATTGTATATTCCTCTCTTAATATAATTGAATGAATAATTTTGAAATTGTAGTTAATTTTGATAATTTTTCCAATCTTTGGGTCAAAAAGTAAAAATTACAAGAAGTGGGAGTTTAATGGGTGTAGATTTTTTAAAATTAAGAGGTGGACTTGAGATTTGTATGGGTTTGATTCAAGAAAGTATATGAAACTTACAATCCAATGATTATGGCAGAGAGAAACAAGTCTTGCTTTGAAGAACTTAAATCTGTTGCTTATCTTGAGTGAAAATTACAAGTTAGCGTACATTTCTAAAGAGGGTATAAAATATTGAATACAATCAGCATCTTTATAACTAATATCATATGCATGTACGAATCTATTTAAGATTCGTTTAATCAACATTCCAGTGGAGGTATGCAAATTGACGCGTATATTTTAGGTGTATTTTGAGCAAGGTAACCGAGTAGATGATTGAAAATATAAAGAGTCTATACTGTTTTTTAATGCTTATAAGGAGGTGATGAATGATTATAGTAGTCACTTTGTTCTCTTTAGATTAGAAAGATACCTAATTAAAACATATATTAGGCATTGAGCGATTGTAGTCATTGAAGTTAATATTGAAGAACGCATTGAAGTTGACATTGAAGAACGCATTCAAGTTAATGAGCATTGAAGACGCATTAAAGTTAATGAACATTGAAGATACATTGAAATAGACAGTGAAGTTTACCAATTGACCTCCTTTACAAATTCCGCTTCGTAACCGTCTCCATTCCAGTCGCACTGTTGTGCCTCACAATTCTATTAAGCCAAAACACTCAACGAACTTAACACATTCCTGAAGCTAGACCCATAACCACAAGGCCAATCTATACTCTCAACCCCAATTACCACTCAATACTCCAATCACCCCCTTGAAATCTCTTTGTCTTACATAATCCCCTGCTGATTTCGCTCCTCAGAAGTCTCGTCAAATCGAAAAATAACACGAAACAAAAGCCTAACAAGCCAAAACAAAAATCAACAAACATGGTCGAAGCTGTTGGAATTGCCAATTTACCTAACCAGAGATATAAGATCGTCTCCAAGCAAGGAGCAACCTTGACCTTAATGGTTTGTGGTGAATCTGGGTTGGGAAAAACCACTTTTATCAATACCTTATTTCAATCTTCATTGAAAGAATACCAAGAACCTCACGATAGACATAACAAATTCCAAAACCCTCATCAAACGGTTGAAATTGACATTGTACGTGCGATCTTAGAAGAGAAGAACTTCAAGATCCGTTTGAATATTATTGATACCCCAGGGTTTGGGAACAATGTCAATAACCATGATTCATGGACTCCTATTGTTGATTTCATCGATGATCAACATGAGCTGTACATGAAACAAGAACAACAACCATCAAGAGCAAACAAGAAGGATTTGCGTGTTCATGCTTGTCTTTATTTCATCCGTCCAACAGGCCATTCATTGAAACCCTTGGATATTGAAATCATGAAAAGATTATCCACCAGAGTCAATTTGATTCCAATCATTGCTAAAGCAGATACTTTATCTCCAGGTGAATTGGATGCTTTTAAATCAAGAATAAGAGACGTGGTTGAAGCTCAAGATATTAATATCTATACACCTCCTTTGGAATTGGATGATCCTGCAAGTGCAGAACATTCCAAGCAATTGATTGAACTGATGCCATTTGCAATTGTGGGTTCAGAAGAAGAACACGAAGTTAGTCCAGGTAACTTTGTTCGTGGTAGGAAATACCCATGGGGGTTGGTTGAAGTTGAAAATGACCAACACTGTGACTTCAAGAAATTGAGAAGTTTATTATTAAGAACAAACTTGTTGGATTTGGTCTTATCCACCAACGAAATCCATTTCGAAACATTTAGATCAATCAAATTAGGTGGTAGCAATAAAGAAGAAGAAGATGTTGAAGGTGAAGAGAAGAAAGCCCTTTCAAAGAAACCTAGAAGATTACATAACCCTAAGTTCAAAGAAGAGGAAGATGCTTTGAAGAAGTTTTTCACCGAACAGGTCAAGGCTGAAGAGCAGAGATTTAGACAATGGGAAACCAATATTGTTAACGAGAGGAATAGATTGAATCTGGACTTGGATGACATGCAGACGAAGTTAAAGGGTTTGGAAGAGGGTGTTAAGAAGTTGCAACTTACCAAGTAAGAACAGAAGCAATGAAGTGGGTGAATTAGATTACAGCAGTGCAGTGAGTCTAGTTCACTTACTTTGCCAGATTCAGTCAGGGACATGCGTAAAGCGAAACGACTGAAAATTTAATAGTGGACATACTTTTTATAATGGCAAAAGCTCTTCCCGAAACAATTCGTCCTTCATGAAGAAATACGCCGTGAAGCATGTATAGATCTATTTCCAGGTGTTGATTGAACTTGGTATTTCCTGAAATTGGGATTAAATCTGTCTCATCTTCCTTCTCTCCTTATTAACTATACCTTTATTATGAGCCTTCATTTGATCAATAAATATTATTATGAGGTCTGTAGAATCTTCTGAGAGGGTTAAGGATGAACTCCGTTTTCATAGTAGTTAGTGTATTGAATGTGTTTCTTACTCTCCCCTCAGTACCTATAGCTAGTATAGTAGTGTATTGAATGTGTTTCTTACTCTCCATTTCAGTACCTATAGCTAGTATGTAGCTACTAGTATTATTTAAGCTACTAGTATGGTCAGTACCTTGTAAGCTACTAAGACAAATAAACGAAGTCCCATTTTGAAGTACTCCTGTGTGAAAGTGGGGAGACGGGTATCCAAGGTTAACCTTGTCAAAAGTGGTGCTCACCCAATTTCGCTCAAACTACCAAACTGGCTAAATTTTGGTGAAGCATAACTTATTATATTTTACCCTTCAACTACTCTTTGACGGCCGTACCTGAACTAGTTCATTCACTTATCCATTTGCACCCCATCTATTCCTTATCAGTCACCGCCAGAGGCCGCGCATCAAAGACATACTGAAAAAATCAAAGTCCCTAACTTATAAGATAAATCCTTTGATAGCACCCTTGATATAGTACCCACTTAGTCATTAGAGCTCCTTAAGTACTAAACATTATGTACGGTCAATCTGATGGGATCTCCAACTTTGGTCCGACCATGGGCGGGAGAGATAATTCTGTTAGTTCAATAAACTCATTGAATTCCGGGTCAAGTAGTCTGATTGGGTCTGGTTCCGAGACCGTCAGGGGAATTCCAGTGAGTAACCCTGTAAGGGTTCAAAATGATACAGTAAGGTTTAACGATGCTGGATACCGTAGAAGAGATTCAGGATTAGGAAGTGATTCTGGAATGACGGATGTTTCTCCCATGGGTAGTGACGCTAAATTATTCCCTCATCGTTCATTCCTGACTGGAGGAGAAACCCAGGAGGACATATCATTCCAAGTTATGTACAAGCCAGATTCAGAAAACGATGGGTCGAATCAGGATAAGTTTCGTAGGAATTATCGAGCATGTCTTAATTGTAGAGTTCGGAAAGTGAAATGTGACTTAGGACCCGTTGATTCGCCAAGAGATGGAAAATGTGCTAGATGTCTTCGAGAACGGAAGGATTGTGTTTTTGTAGATTCAAAAAGAGGCGGGACTGGCCATATCGGTAAGAAAAGGCAACTGACTGAACCTGAAATAGTAACCGTGAAGAAGGTGAAAGTAGTAGAGGAAAATCATTCGATGAGCTCGGGTTCAATACCCAAAGTTACCACAACAGAACCAACCCTACCTCATTCTTCACTGGCACCTTCATTGACGAAACTACTTAACAATCAAACAACAACGCTTCCACCAGAAGTAGCAACAACAAACACTGCTCCAAATCCAAGTAATCATTTTTCAACTATGGAAGGTGCCTTGGTTTTTTTGGCTAAGGCAGCAGGTACCATAGCTCGTGCGGATGAACGAGATAATATTGATGCCAGACTGAAGCATGAAGCTATTGAGAATTCGGAAAAGTTGAAAAAGTCAAGCTCGGTTCCGGATTATATGAAACCACCCCAAAACTCTCGTATGACCATGCCACCCATTGAAAATGGGTATGCGGTTCGTCCAAGAGCTTCAACTAAACTCCTGAGTATTGATTATATCGGTGGACCAGATGGCATTCTTTCGGAAGTTGAGGCGGAACATCTAATTCATCAATTTTTCGCAACAATGCATCCTTTCTTTCCTCATATACCAAAGTTCCTACATCTGCCAAAGGTTCTACTGGGGTATCCGATTTTGCTTTGCTCAATTTTGACAATTGCTTCAAGATACCATATTGTAGACAACTCAACTAAAGGAGGAGTACCTAGATCAATCGAAGTTCATGATAGACTCTGGCTTTATGTTCAACGATTGATCTCACAAACGGTATGGGCAGAAGCTTCAACTAGATCGATAGGTACTATCTTTGCCTTTTTATTATTTACTGAATGGAACCCAAGAGCAATTCATTGGCGATGGTCTGATTATGCAAATAAACCAGAAGAGCAAGGCTTGATTGGAGCTGTAGGACCTACTGGCGACGATACACCTAACTTGGCAGGACTAGGGGCAATGCGTAGAAGTTATCGCATGGCGTGGATGTTGATTGGTTCTGCAGTTCGGCTTGCTCAAGATATGGGATTCATGGAAATTTCTTCAAAGACATTCTTAGCAACTCATCTTGCTGAGATAAACTCAGTAATGAATATTAGTAGGCGTTCCATGTTGGCTCATTCACTCTCGGAAGTGGATTTGGACGAAGATGAAATTTCAGAGGACGAGGTAGGAGATGGATCTTATGATGACGATAAAATTATGAGAATGACGGAAGAAGAACTTAAAGTACTTTCCTCGGAACACGTTCTAAAATTCACACTTTCCCAAAAAGCTCAAATCGAGTTGTTACAGATCATGTCACTTGGCCACGAGTCTCTCTACGGGTACAAAGCACAATTGGGACATCTTTCCCAGAGGCAAAATCTTTCGATTTTGAACATAGTTTCACCATTGATCAATAATTGGAGACGTAAATTCAAATCACTTTTAATTCCAACGAACCCAAAACTTTACCGTACAAGCAACCAAGCAACCAATCTTTATTCAAAAGCATTTAAAGAGATTTCAGAGTGTATTGACCATGAATCTCTCATTTTTGAGTTTAATTATGTGAAGTTATATATTTACTCACTTGCTTTGAGTCCATCACAGAAACCAGACCGCAAGAGAAAGACGTTAAAACTAGATGAAATAAGTAAGTCTTCAAAGTACATTGAGCAGGCTTTCAATGCTGCAAATGATATGCTTCTGGTTGCACATAGGGTACATCGACTTAAAATGTTGAGGTTCATGCCTGTTCGTTGGCTTACCAGAATGGTTCGTGCAGTTGCCTTCATTGTAAAGTGTTACTTAACTATTACCGCACATAAGAAATCTTCAAAAAGTAGTGACCCAGCTCAACTGATTGATGAGTTTGACTCAGCAATATTGTCATTATCTTTAATCACGATAGATGATATTGTTCAAAGTATACAACGTGCTGCTATCACTTTACGAGATTGCTCTCCTGATGAATTACATTTATGCACAAGATACTCCAACGTTTTGATGTACTTATGTTCCGAAATGAAGACCAAATCTAAGAGTGATGAAAACGCTGAGCATGCAGAAGAACAAGAACCAGAGGGACTGCCTGAGTTTGTTTCTAGTAATGATCCCGAATATTCGGAACCATACTATCCTCAACAGCTGCCAATTCCGATAAACTTGGGCTATACTCCTCCGGATGATGCCCCGCTTGTAGGTGATTCAGAGGTGATGGAATGGTTTGCTAGCAATAAAGATATTGGTTTGGATTTCGTTGGACCTTGGACCGAGATGATTGAGCAACAATTGAATTTGAATGAGTTTACGTAAGTATGTGTATATCAGGTGCAATGGTTTCTTACGTGCAATGGTTCCTTACATGCAATGGTTCCGTACATGCGACGGTTCCTTCAATGGCTCCTTAAATCCAATGGCTCCTTACATGCGGTGGTTCCTTACGAAAGGATAACCAGTGCACTTACACCACAAATAAGAGTATGAATTTAGATGAATTTAGCAGAACATGATTCGAAATATAGTTCAATACGAATAATAGTTTAATATACTCAAGTAAATTGTCTTCAGAGCAGCTATCAATATATACATTAGGGTAACCACCATTCACCATGTGATAAACGAGTCAAAGTGTAATTGGAAAAATGCAAGCACTATGAGAAGATTGTACCTTAAAATTGTTTCTCTTCAGCCATTTGTACACATTGCAGACATCACATTTTTTGGAATACACCTTTGACTTCCATTCGAGGGCCTGCCTCAAAATTCTAAAGATTCTTTAGACTTAATTAAACTCTTGGATCTCATTAATCAAGGTTCCCAATACCCCACCTGATTCACCCCCATCATATCTCTTTGCAAACCTATACTCCTTCCACTTTTCATTGGTGTACTCTTCCAATTGTATTGCAAACTGTGGATCTACTGTATCCTCTCTCAAATCAACACTCTCCACAGTAACACTCAAATTCATGGAGAAGTTGACTTCTGGAACCAGCATAAGTGTCTGATTAATCTCAGTTAATCTCGAAATACAAAGTTTTGCATTTATGTTATTATGCTTCTTCATATAATTTAATAAGGCAATTGCTTTATTAATTTGTGGATATACTTTCCCATGCAACGCTGCCACCAAAAGCAAGAGCAAAGCCAGGTAACAATGTTGTGAATCCCAATACCCCAAAACAAAGATTCTTCCCAGGCCATACAATTGAGCTATTATATCGATGGTTGAACATGCTGTGAGCAAACTTTTGGTTATAGTTGGTTCCACTACTTTAAAGTCACGAATCATTGCCACTGCCAGTTCATCAAAAACAATCAGGAGTAAAGGTTTTGTGATTAGGATCAATAAGTGATTGTACCTTAAGAAAAGATTCGCCAATGCCCTCAGTTGAGGAGCTGCAGGGGATACTATATCTTCGACTGAAAATTGAGCAAGAAGAGGCATTTCATAGTTACGAATCAAATCATGTAACGATATTCCAACATTGTGCAATAGTTGTTTTTGATTGAACTGGGATGTGTTGATATAGTTTATCAGGAAAGTTCTAATATTTGGACCATAAATTAATCTGATTAATTTTGCAGCGTATTTTGCCAAATGAACATTAAGTTCAAGCACTCTTGAATCAAAGCCATCATTTAAGTCATGATAGTTTTCCAACGGGAGATCCACATCTGTATCTGTATACTGGAAGTTGACTGTTTTCAGGGCCCAAATAGTGTCTATAACGAAAACAGTCCACCAAAGACGTTTTGTTTTTTCTGCCAATATGATTTGAGCAGGAGAAAGTTCTTCTTTTAACTCATGGGAAGAAGTGCTTAATAACAGTTGTACATCTTGACCTCTTGATTTGACAGGTTGGCGCCTATGAAACCCTTGACCTAAAGCACTTCTTGCGGCCACTCCTATGAAATTATAAACCGCGTTATAGCGAGACGAGTTGGCACTGTATAATGCAAGGAAAAGTGCTGTTTGGATAAATGTTACATCCACAATCTCTCTTGTTAAACTAATCATTCTCAGTGCAATCTCGAAGAATTTCAATCCCGGTTCTTCTTTGGAAAACAGCACTTGTTCTCCAAATGCAAGCAACAGGAAAATGTAAGCTAAACCATGAGTTGTAGCAGTGTTAGAATATGCTTGATCTATTAGTTCAAGAACACTCTGCATATCAATCAAATAGAACTCAGAACTATAAGTAGCATTCAATCTATGAATTATCGTCAAGGTATATTGATGAGGAGGAAGTAAGAAAGCTTCATTGGGTTGCAAGTTATTTTGGATGGTTGGTACATTACTTTGAATAGGTACATGACTTTGTATAGATACGCTTGCCACACCACCTAAGGCTTGTACACTACCTAATTCTTGAACACTTAATGCTTTCACACTTCCTGGGATATGAGCCTTACCAACGTTTCTAACTTGTTCTTCTAAGATCCTTACTCTCTCATGTAAGCGATTCACTTCACTTTCCATAATGACAATCTTTCGATCTTTACTAGGGTAAACGCAAACATCACCCTTTCCTACCAAATTACAATTTGAGCAAGCTGGTTTTTCACCTGAACACTTGATCTTAGATACCTTACATCTAGTACAAGCGTAGTGAGTTCTCCCATAAACCTTTATTGGGACTGGTTTGTCCATTTTCAACGCCACTATATTTGCCGATTTATATGATTCCCACGAAACGATACTCGATCTAACTGTTTTACTTTGAAATACCCGTAATATCAAGATGTTGTTGCTGAGAGCATTTAAAAGGACCTACGGGAAGTGTGCACTGTCTCCGATAGTCGTGCGCAGAACAAAAGCAGGCGCCCGTGCAAATTCTTCGTTGGCTCAGGGTCCAACGGTTAAAAAGGCGGAGTATTTGTGCTACAAAATTCTTTAACAAATATGAAGATATAAGACAATATAAAGTTAAACCAATTACTAGAGCTTAAGTTTGCTTAATTTTTAAGAATTTACAAGGGTTCCTTTGCCACTGGGATCTTGTTTTTATTTTCGTACTTTGTTTTGTGTACATGAGGAATTGCGGAATTCTATTTTGGCTTGGAGAACGAACCACTCTCACTTTGGGGGCTTATACGAGACGTAGATGGATTGACCAGAGGTTAATTTGTGCATAATATTGAATAGACTTTAACCTTGAAAGAGATCAAGGCAATAGAAACCTTAATTGGAAGACCTATGGGATTCGGCCCCCGCCCTCGCATTTATGTCTTGTGTCATTTTTATAAGTCCGCCGAGCCAGGTTAAATTTTGCAACTTTAATGTCATGGAAATAGGGGTATTTAAGAGATTTCCGAAAATTGGATCCATTAATACGATGGAATTAAGGTGATGGTGAAGGGATATAGAGATGAAGTTTTGAATCAATTGAATGATTTTTACTAAATACCGAGAGAAGCCGAGGTTGCATTATTTGTATGCAAGACCAGATCATTCAACGGCTTTGAAAATGAGATTAGCTAAAGTTATATACTGACTAAGTTAGAATATCACCGAAGCATCTACCAAGGGTCCGTATACTATTTATAGTAGAATCACAATGTTCCAAGTGTGGCTGAAAAATATGTAGAGGATTGGTAGGGTGTATGAGTATTGCGAGGGTATTATGATTTTGGTATTGCGAGGTATTGCGAGGTATTATGAATTATGGTACTGCAAAGGTATTATGAATTACGGTACTGCAAAGGAATATTCATAGTGATTACACATGTAATGAAGATTATTAATATATTATTGCAACTATTGCAATAAAATGCAACTATTGCAGGGTAATAATGCGCGACTATTGTAGTGTAAGTGTAACTGTAGAGTGTAAGTATTTTAGTGTAGTGCAAGTATAGAGTGCAAGTATAGTAGTGTGTTGCAAGTATAGAGTGGGACTATTGTAGTGTGTTGCGTATAGAGGCAACTATTATAGCGTAAGTGAATCTATAGAGACAACTATTATAGTCTAAGTGCAACTATAGAGACAACTATTATATGGTAAGTGCAACTATACGGACAACCATTATAGTACAATTGCAACAATTGTAAAGTAAAAACTGCAACTTTTGAAATGTTTAAATTCAACATGAAACTTAAATCTTAAAGCCAATCATAGCAGGTAACACTTCTAATCTCACCGCAATTGCAATTTACCTTCAACCTTATCTATAAATTGTATTTTATTGTAGCTTATCTGTAACTATAATCTTATCTTACAATGACAATACAATGGCAATAACATTTTCAATATCTTGTAACATCCATACACTTTCAATCGTAATATCCATAACAAATTGCATTCTATAATAAACTTCTCCCAGATAATGAGTGAATAAGTAAACAATGTATAAAAGCATACCTTACAAACCCAAACCCTGTTTTTTGATGGTTCTACTCCTTGATTTCTCATCACACCTCAGTTCTTATTACTTGGTATTTTGCAGCCAACTTCACCAATTTGAGTTAACACCCATCACTGCGACATCAGTTAGATGTCAATTTTACCTCGACACCCATCCTATCATGTTTTACGGTGGATATTTATATCTTATCTGTACCTATTAATTCTATATACATTCAACCACATCTTCTCTCTTGCTATCCCTTGCTCCTTTATATCCCCCTTCTGTCTCAACTTTTCATCCGCATTCAACACAGCCTCCGGGAATTCCGGGTTTACGTTCAATACCTTAAATCAATAAGGTACGCCAATATAGGCATTGTCGATCGAAACAATCATCAAACGTTCATAATTTAAATTAGGAGAAATTCTATAAAAGAAATATACACATATCTTATATAAACAAATAATATGATGCTGGTTGACCAGCATCTTAATCATGCAAGTTTAAAGTTTAATATGCAACTAATTTATGATGCACCTAATATAGAAATTTCATTAGACATGAAATGAACAGATTTCATGTAACTGTAGAAGTATTATATGAATCAATAAACTCTTAACCCTAATCCCTAATCCCCTTGTTAATCCCTAATCCCCTTATCCAATCCACATCCAATTCTTACTCATCCTTATCCATCCAACCCTTATCCATCCAACCCTTATCCAACCTTATCCAATAACCAAGCCAACCATCCAATATCTCTTATATACTCATCCCATCTTCACATGATAATCAGTTTACACTTCCACTTTCATCTATATATAGACTTTTACCAATCACAGTAAAGTTTCCATAGTTGTTCCGTGCATTAAATCATGACCTACCCTGATTCAAGCTTCCTCATCATTCGCTTGGATCAATAAATACTCCACAATCTCCCCTAACAACATTGCACTCTACTACCTTACTCCACATTCCTTACTCTATCTTTATTTACATTTGGCGCCTTTATTGATTTTGTAACCAGCACCTTCATAGTGAAAATTTATTTAAGCCTCAATTGGATGATTAAAAGCCTATATTAAACGCAAAACCTATTAACTTAGCAATCCTTCGGGTCATCTTAAAAACCCTGAGTATCCATCGTATAATCTCTCACCTTCGAACAATAAAGACAATAACAATGATGATGTTTACCATCACATTTACCGGGTAATTCAAATGCCATATTCCCGATGTATTTTCCTATCTATTGATCCCATTATCTAAGATATTTACCCTTCATTATTTACCCTACCATATCCCCACTCCCATCGCCAAGTTCAAGTCGTTCCTCCCCACAGCAAGCTTCACTGCTACAACGCCCTACATCTCTGTAACCCCTATATGCCGTCTTCCGTATTGTTTTAGTCGTACCATCGTAACTACTCTTGTGCAACATTTTCACTCTCGGGATTCCCTTGTTGATTTTTGCTGGCTGTAACCACATCCCCCACCCCCCATGCCAAACTCACTCCATTACATAAAAAGGGGAAATGCGTATAAAAATTTTCCAAGCACCATTATTTATAAATTTATTGTACTTCTTTTTAACTAATCCACCATCGCTATGCAATTAAATAAGATCCTTGCAGTTTCTGTTGTAACAGGAATGGCTGTTGCCGCCAATAGTATGTATATGATTGAAAAACAGAATCTTGTTGGAGGACTGGAAGATTAATGTGGGAATGTGGGAATCAGGGCAAATGTGGGAATCAGGGAAATTTTGAAAATCATAATAGAATAGAAAATGGATAAAATGGAAATGGGAGGATTCGATAGAATCTTTGTTGGCCATGATGGATCATAATCATTACTCGATTGGATCAGATCAGCCCGAGCCATTCTATTTTTGTTTTTCTCCGAGGATTTTTCGCTTGTCAAAATGTGCATTAAATGATAGGCTACACTACTAATACAGTCTTATCTTATCTTCCAATTTTTTAGAATACTTGCAGTATCAAATACTAACTATTAGACTCAACTTTAACTACAGCCACCCCATCTGTAGCATCCGGTTGTTCATTCTCAGACTTCACAGCTACCGCTTCTTCCCAAGTTGCTCAAGTAGCAGCTTGTGCTACCGCAGTCGGTGATATCACTATCCAAGGTGAATCCTTCGGTACCGTGGAATTAACCGGAGTTAGAGCCGTTTACGGTAACCTTGCTGTCAATAATGCCACCTTGGCCGTGACTTTGAACGCCCCAACCTTACAATTGGTCTCTGGAGAATTCTCCTTGGCTGGTAACACCGTCTTGTCCACCTTGAACTTGGCTGCTTTAACCACAGTTGGTACCCTTAATTTCGAAGCTTTGCCAAGTGTCAGGCAAACTGGTTTAACCACAGGAATCACTTCTGCTGATACCATCATAATCAGTGACACTGCTTTAACTTCGTTGGATGGGATTAACGTTTCCACATTAAAGAACTTTGATATTAACAACAACAAAAAGATTGCTATCATCAACTCCGCTTTAACTAACGTTACTGACACCTTATCCATTTCTTTCAATGCTGACACTGTAGATGTTGTCTTCAGACAATTGAAAACCGCTAACAATGTTCTTTTCCAATCAATCAGTTCATTGTCCGCTCCAAATGTCACTTCAATTAATGGTTCCCTTGCTATTTCATCTGCTAACCTTGACAGCATTGATTTACTTTCTTTGACCACCATTGGAAAATCCTTGACCATCTCAAAGAACGATGATTTGGAAGAAGTTGACTTCCCTCAATTGACTTCTGTTGGTGGTGCTTTGCAAATCACAGACAATGAAAAGTTATCTAACATTAACGGTTTCCCTAAGTTGAAGACTATTTCCGGTTCCGTCACTATTAACGGTACTATTGATAACGGTACCTTTGCTTCTTTACAAACCGTTGCTGGTGGTTTCACTTTCTCCTCCAACGGTGACTTGACTTGTGACTCTTTCAACCAATTGAACAGAAACGGTGACATCGAAGGTGACAAGTACGCTTGTTCCGGTGCTGGTGCCGCTTCTTCTTCTTCTTCTTCCAAGCTGGGTAATGTTGGTGGTACTAACACTGGCTCTGCTTCTGCCGGTGCTAGCAGAAGTGCTTCTGCCAGCAAGTCGAACGTAGCTGTTGGAACTGATGGTAAGTTTGCTGCTGCCATTGCTGGTCTTGCTGCCTTTGGTGTTGCTTTGTATTAAGCATAATATGGCGTTCTAGATGACCTCCGTCATTACACTGATCTAGACCGTTAAAAGTTTCTTCTCGTCGTTGTTTTCTAATATGTTAATAAAGTTTGTGTACTTGCTGGAGTGTAGACAATGAATTGTATTTGTATTGAGAGTGTAGATGGAGTGTAGAGTGGAATGTAAGCTTGAATGTGGATGCTGAGTGGGGATGATTATTAGAGTGATTGATGTGTTTTAAGATAGTTTTAAGGTACAAGGAACAATTATGATTGTCACAGGAAAGCACAGGGAATTCCAAACTGTGCAATATTTTATATTACTAATATTCTTTTAATATCTTATCTAATTTCCATCTATTGTAATTTGCATTTCTATTTCTGTCTATTCTATCTATTCCTTTTGTCTATTTACTTAGTTTATCATTCTGACTCTTTTGTATGTTTATGGCTCCGGCTCCCCACCAATAATACTCCTTATGTTCCCAATATTAAGTAAACCCGCCAATTCCTTTGCGTATGCACTAGCAACATCTTCCATATCATAATCCTTGATATTCTTTTGCTGTTCAACCACGGAGGTGGCACTCTTTGATAACCCACACATTTCAAAAGTGTTCAAGAACTTCAAATCCGGTTGAATGTTGACTGCAACCCCATACGAAGTTATTGCTCTTTGAATATTACAACCAACACTTGCAACTTTCAAATCATTTTCAGCCATCCAAACCCCAGGATTTTCATTAACATAGCTCTTCAAATTGAATTTGTTCTGTAACAAATTCAGTACTGATTTCAACAAAACTGAATCGATATAACATTTGACGGATAGATTGGTAAATTGCTTAAGATCAAGAATTGGATAGGCAACCAATTGACCTTGACCATGCCATGTTACCTTTCCACCTCTTTCTAATTGGTAATATTTACAAAGCTGTTCGTATTGTTCAGTTGATTGTTTCTTCATTTGCTTTCCCCCAGTATAGACGTTATCAAATTCAAACGTGAGTAATGTTGGAGCAGGTTTATCACGTAAGATTTGAGCTATGAGTTGTTCTTCATATTCATTGATCACCGAGCCAATGACTTCAGCCTCCTTCCGTTTTCTACGAATTGTACTTTCAAGCTTCTTGAAATCAAGGTTGGCATTCAAGAGTAAACTTTGAACCTTCTCACCAACCTCAAACTGGGTTACACCTTTAAAATGGATATGATTGAGCGTCTTGTAAGAGTCACCAATTGGGTGGAATCGGGTGCTACACTCTGTGGTAGCGTAAAACCGGATTGAAGGCAGCACACTTCTAAACGAACCCCAATTCAGGATTGATCTAACTAACCCTTTCGGATACCGAAGTGTACTTGTGGGCATTATTACGAGGCATTTTTTACTCTACATTTTTACTCTGCGATTTGGGGACTTACACCATGAAGCGAAGGAACCAACCAAGGAAGCGGCAGGTTTCAACCCATCAACCATCCCTGGAACTAATTGAATCGGATGAATTCAAGTTGTTGCATAGATTATTTGTGCCCAACAATTATCTTATTAAGAACAACAAGGTTCTGGTTTCTTATTTAGTGAACAATCTACCTAAGATAATAGACGACAATCAAATCAACTTACAATTGCACTTATTCATAAGTAGTATTCTTGTAAATTATGTCAATTCATGGTACTTTGGCAAGTTGAATACTGATAACTGGGAATTTGTACAGATTGTATATAAGGTTCTTAATGATTTGATCAAGGAATTGGTTAAACGAATCCAAAATATAGATATCCATCTTTTGATCAACCAAGTATGTGATGTTTTGAGTGATCACATAGAGAAGGTATTGGGTTTGTCCACTTTGGGTGTAAACGAGGGATATGATAATAATGACTGGTCAAAAGATACATCATCCATTGATCTAAAAACAGAAAGTTCATTCACTAGTTCGATAAACAACTCCTACATTGAACAAAAGCCAGACAATCCAAGCACTCGCATTGGAAACACTTCATCAACCCCTGTAGAAGAATACCTTCGAAGTCATGTTATATTTGAAGATGAATTGGGTTACTTTAGATTACTTACTACTAAGATCCTTGATTTAACATTAGAACCAATAAATTCAAAAATAACACAGGACCTTATCAATTTGATAGTTAGTGATTTGGTTTTGGTGAAGATCCTTGACAAGTTAGCTTCACCTGATTTCCTTCTTGGTTTGATCCAAAAGTTGAATGACAAAGTTCATGAGAAACTTACAGAAGAAAAGATTCCGGATGGGAAAGTAAGTATAACCAGTAGAATTCGTCTGGTATGGAACACCACTCGTAGTTTCTTTGTATCTGATAACTCAGGTGTATCTACGACTAACAGTATTTTCGATACTTCCATATGGAGATTAATAGGCACAGTGACCAACTTTTCTCAAAGGAAACCTTTGCTCTCGGCAGTATTGAAATATACCTGGAACATGTTGTACTTCAACAAGTTTTTGAATCTCAAGATTAATAGTATTATTATGAGACAAGTCAATTCACAAATGTCTCAAGTTCTATCCCTGGAAAATATTGCAAATCTAATAAGTGAAGTCAGAAGTGGTATATTTGTTAAAGGTGGGACTGGTTCCACTCCAATTTCTTTAGTAGAATTATCATCCAAGATTGCAAATGTAATGAAAATATTCCTGAAAATCGTTCCTCCAGCTACGCTTCCAGAAATCAATGAAGAGGAAATGAGTCAGGAAATCTTTAAAGTCTTGGTTGTATTTAATTTGGAGATTGGTGGGGATAATAGGGTGGCCCATGACAAGAATGATTTGAATAGGTTACTTGCAGTGAATGTTTTGGATGTTTTGTTTGGGGATTTGTTTCCTGAGCTTTTATGAGGTTATACATTAAGTGAAACGAGTACTGTCACTTATCTCAGTGGAGTTTAAATTTACCAATTCTTGTGAAGACATTGACGTGTGCCATACATTGACGTGAACCATACTTGACGAGCACCATACATTGACGTTAAATTCAACTATTGGATACATTGATGTTAAATGCACCCATTGGAGACGTTAAATACACCAATTGGAAATTGTACAAGATACAATTACAATCACTGACAGCGGCTTAAATACTAAGTATGAACCTAATGGACCGTTGCTCATTTCAAATCAACCCATCTTTCATAGCTATTTGCAGCTCATTTGCAACAATTTAATTTTTAATTCTACCTCATCTATAATTTGATACTTTTATTTCTTCAGATACCATTCATTACTTCAGAGCCGTCATATCTTTACATAACTTTCAATATAAGCTCAAATAAATCTTCACATAACTTTCAATATAAGCTCAAATAAATCTTCACATAACTTTCAATATATAGCTCAAATAAATGGCTAACATTTCGCACCCTGCATTTTATTGCCTGGAATTTACTGCGTAGAATCAGACCATGCTTAACGTATTCAAGTCAACCCCACTACAAGTTCAGCAGAAACGTGGCTTTATTGTAGCCACAACTGTGAGCTTGCTTGGGTCAATTATCTTCAACGAAAACAACAAACTTGCTAACAAGATGGAGAGTGGAAAGTTACACTATAAAAACCCCAATCAACCATTAGATGAGAATAAACCATTCTTTAATAGATCAAAACCAAATTACCCTGGACATGTCCCATTATATACTTTTGAAAAGGTTTTAATGGCAGCTGGATCTTCGTTGGGGTCATATTTTCACCCTGAACGTAACGAATTCATAGTCGCTCTTGGGGAATCTACAGCCATAACACCAGTCTTGCGGAAATTGCAACGCCAAATGTTGGCAGACCCTGTTGGAAGAAAGATTTTACGTGAAAGGCCTAGAATCACTTCGGATTCTTTGGATTTAACGTATTTACGTGGATTGCCAGAGAATACCATTGGTAGAACTTATATAGAATGGCTTGATCGCGAAGGAGTAAGTCCAGACACAAGAGTGGCAGTACGTTATGTTGATGATGAAGAATTGGCGTACATTTACCAAAGGTATAGAGAATGTCATGACTTCTATCACGCAATTACCGGCTTACCAATTATCATTGAAGGAGAGATTAGTATTAAGGTGTTTGAATTCATGAATATAGGAATTCCAATGAGTGGACTTGGTGCCATCATGGCCCCTTGGAGATTGAAGCCTAAACAGAGGAGCAGATTGTTTGGGATTTATTATCCTTGGGCTATCAAAAATGGTGCTAGTTGTCTGCCTTTAATTAATGTTTATTGGGAAGGGTTGTTAGAAAAGGATATAGACGAGTTCAGACTGGAGTTGGGGTTGGAACTGCCTCCTGATTTGAGGGATTTGAGAAAGAAGCAGAGGCGGGCTACTTAACCGGAGTAGGTGAGACTCTGTAAGCAACCAGGTCAAGTTGATCCAACTCCTTGCACTATCTAAAATCAGTTTCTAAACAGGAGCTATTTTATAAATTGGAATGTTTGCTAAGAGAATGACTTTCAAATCCTTTGCCACGACTTTTGATCTTCAAGGATATTTGATTTTGAATGAGAACTAATTCCTTTATTTCGGTGTGATACATGTAGCTTCGGATATCGCATTTGAAGTAGTCAGTAAATATTAGTCAAATGCAAATACTCGGTCAAGATTATACAAATAGAATACCTGTAGATGTTGTATTACCCATAAATAAGAACCTTATCTACTTAACTTGCTCATCAAGATTTCATTTCTTGTATACACTTGGTAGCCATTTGAAGATCAAAAATTAATGAAATTATTCACGATTCAAGTTATCTAGCAAGTGCTATCAGAAATAAACAATATTTTGGAAATGCTGAAGTTCACAATGTATGAAACCATTAAAAGACAATACAATCAATTACCAGTTTGCCTAAAGTCTGTACTACAGAAAGGGGCTGCAAATATCCCATTTACTCCATTCCCCGAATAACTTAGATTCAATTATTATGTGAGCAGAATGCAAGTTCTTCATACCTATGCCACATTAGGCCCCAGTATGTCTCCGATACTCCTGCTCCAACCTCACCAACCTATCTTTAAAATCAGCTATGAACATTTGCAATTGACCAAATTTCATAAAGGTCAATTCCAAGTCTTTCGTTGTTTGAATTGATTTATTTATCAGGTCTATTTCCTCGTCCAAATGTAGTTGATCTTGTAGGTACTCTTGAGATAGTTGTTGTTTATTTTGAACAGCAAGATATGTAGCCTCTGAAAGGGAAGATATATGGTCTTTGATCTTATACAATAGGTAATCATAACTTAAGGATAATTGGGTTATTTCTAGTGGGTCCTCTAGGGGGTCATCCTCCGGCGAATCTCCTGATTCTTGTTGAAATTCGGGACGTGATGGATCATCGGGATGTGATTGATCTGTATTGTGTGAAACCTCACGTAGTACATTTATACTCGATGAACCTAGATCTATACTCGATGAGCCTAATTCTATACTCGAAGGACCTAATTCAGTATATGATCCATCTAAACCATCATTGTGACGTGATTGAGGATTAGTGATCTCAGGAACAAGTTGTATCGGATTCCTCTGTTTCAGCATACTGCTAGAACTATGGGGAAATTTTGGTAGACGAGGCAATGCGAAACACGAAAGAGTAGACCAATTCAATGCAATCAGATATACCATTGAATGGATGTAATACGAGAGAAACTCAATCAAAGAGATACTTTCGTCTCTTGTATTGATTAGAGGGGTCGTTGAAACATCAACTCATCTGTAACAGGACACCACATTCTAGGTGACCACAATATTCTCTTATTCGACAGAACCCCAAAGAGTAAACAGAGCCCCAACGAGTAAACAGAACCCCAAGAGTAGTATCGAGATCATTTACTTACAAATCCAAGATCAATTCTCAGTGCCATGGAACCCTCTCTTGAGTCAATCGTCTGAGGTTCCAGTGGCACCCGCGAAATTCAACGAACGAACAAAATTACCCAGCCATCATGTCTTCATCCAATTCATATTCTCTCTCCAACATCAATCCTAAGCTATTGAGGAGGATTTGTATGTATTTTTGATCTGCTGTTAATTAGGTATTACTATGGCTGGCAGTTTCTTGACCTTATGATGGTTATTATTCACCATTGAGGACAAGTGGAATCATGAACAAGCGATAAGAAGTTGAGTTAAGAATACTTCGATTATTACTTTGCTATGTTTAGGTTTGCTCATATTTATCAATGGAGATTGTTATACGGTAGTTACCGTTAATAAAAGAGCTGTATTGGGTCGAAATTGATTATCATCATTTATTCTCAATAGAATTTACGACACGTCAGTTATCAATACAGTGCACATCCACCACTCCAGTCATGCTCAATTGCCACGCAACTACTAACATTCAGACAAAGCTTGTAGACCGACCCTTGACGAGCCAAATCTCTCGTTAAACTTGGAGATTTGTGATTATGTCAACTCTAAAAAGGCATCAACACCAAGAGAAGCAGCAATTGCAATTGTGAAACTCATCAATCAAAGAGATAATCAAACATCGGAATTGGCTGTTGCATTATTGGACAATTTGGTTAAGAATTGTGGTTATCCATTCCATTTGCAAATCTCTCGTAAAGAATTCTTAAATGAATTAGTTAAGAAATTCCCAGAAAGACCTCCTATGAGATACACCAGAATCCAAAGGTTGGTTTTGGGACAAATTGAGGAATGGTACCAAACCATTTGTAAAACCTCTAAATACAAAGATGATTTTACTTATATTAAAGATATGCACCGTTTGCTTTCAAACAAAGGTTATATTTTCCCTGAATTGAAAGTTGAAGATGCTGCAGTGTTAAACCCTTCGGATAACTTAAAATCAATGGAAGACATCAGAAAAGAGGAAGCAGTGGTCCATAGTGCAAAATTGCAAGAATTAATTAGAAGAGGTAAACCACTGGACTTACAAGAGGCAAACAAATTAATGAAAATCATGGCGGGTTTCAAAGATGAAGGTGTGGTTGAGAATAAGAAACAAATCACGGACGATTTGACAAGGTTAAGACGTAAGACGGAAATCTTGAATGAAATGCTTGACTCGAATTCATCCACAAATGATGAGGCAATGGTTGAATTATACTCCTCCATCAAAAGTTCTCAAACTGGTATTACAAAGATTATCGAAGAGGAACAGGAAGAGGAGGATCAAGAAAAGGTGTTGGAATTGTTAGCTTTAAACGATAATATGAACGTTGTAATAAGTAAGTTCCAGGCTTTGAAAGCTGGAGGTACCGTCACTGCTGGTGGACTTACGTCTGCTCCAACCCAAAATAATGCCACTGCCAACTTGATTGACTTTGATGATGATACTCCAGTAAAAGACGAACCTGGATTTGATGATTTATTAAGTGATTTGGCAAACTTGACGTTTAATGGAGATAGAAATGCTAACCCATTGAATTTGTATGGTTCTGGAGGAAGCATTTCTTTGGGTCAGCAGCAGCAACAGCCACTTAATTTATTTGGATCTGGTGGAAATATTTCTTTAGGTTCCTCTGCCGCCCCAACCATTCCAACTCAACAGCCTACGCCTATAAATCTTGCATCCAACCTCGATTTATTGGGTGGTTTCAGTTCTCCTTCTCCGCAATTACAATCCAATGTTGCTCAGTCCAACTCCGGTCTTGACCCCTTCGGTCTTAGTTTCCCAAACACAACTCCTAATCAAGTTTCACAAGTTTCTTCTTCACAGTCATACAAATCAACAACAACCATCAATCAATCCAATAACTTGAAATTTGAAGTTGGCACTTTGTCTCAGTCGACGAATAAATTATTCCAAGGTAGAGTTATTTTGAGTAATTTGCAACAAGCCACCATTTCTCAAATTAAGTTCTCGATCGCAGCTTCGAAGAGTTGTAAATTGACCTTGAAGGCACAACTGGGCGATAGTCTCACGGCGTATAAGTCGCAGGGTGTGACGCAAGATATTGTGATTGAGAATTCTCAAGACAAACCGTTGAAGGTGAAATGGAAGGCTGAGTATGTTATAAACGGAGAGAGTGTTGAGGAAACAGGAGTTGCCCAACTTGGTTGAGTGCAATTGCAGATGTCTCCGACGCTTTGGTTAGTTAGTGATTGTAGCACTTGGATGAGACACGGAAAACGGTTATCAAGTTGAAGAATCCTTATGGCGTGCTCGAGGCATGCTATGGCATTTAGAAACCTTTAGATTTCGTTACAAACATTGGATATGCCTTGAGGCATTCAAAATTACACTTGTAGTTAATTGAAAATTGGTATAAGTAGAAATGAAAGAAATACACATAAAGTGGGAACAAAAAGTAAAAAAAGGACGTCCAACACGTCTAGAGTTCTCGCTGTAATTAACGATGAAATAAAGCCAGTCGCATGCTCTTTGTTAGGTAGACATCTGAGGTCAGGCCCTACATGAGGTTTGATGTCAACGATACTCAATATCTGCGATCTTGCAGCGATTACCACGAAATGTTATATCTTGTCCCAAGAACATCACCAATAATCAAAACCAATCCATTATCGACCTGCTTCACACTTTCAACCGGAATCCAGTCGTTCTCATTGATCTGGATACTAAACACTTCATTCTCTTGCTTAATTTTCATCAGTGAACCATCGTCTAATTTATTTTTAATCAAGTTATTGGTATGGTCAATGTCCAATTCTCCAGTGAAATCGGAAATTACATGATGGCTCAAGAAATCGTTAATGTTTGCTTCTGCGTCAGCGTCGTCGTTCACTTCACGAGGGAACTCCCAAGGCTTTTTCCCGTCCAACTTTTCAGAGATGGCTTCATCGGTTGGTGCGATTAACACCATGAAATTGTTGGTGGACTCGGTTCTTTGAGCTAAATCTGAGTTGTCTCTCAAGTACCCGGAAATAATAGAAATTGAAGGGATGGTTGGCAAAATAGATTGAAGCAAATTTTCATGACAGTCTTTGTTTGGAATATCGAAATGAACTGATCCGCCCGCTGGTTGACCTGAGAAATCGGCGTATAATTTCGAAAAGTCAAAAGTGGTTACGTCTGATCTTTTGCGACCATCTACTTTATAGGTTGGGAGATGGTACACATTTTTTGGAGATCTTTTGATATGAGGTTCATCTCTTTTGACTGGGAGGCCCTCTACGACTTCCCCTTCATCTCTTTTGGTAGGGAGGGCATACTCAACTTCCTCATCTCTTTTGACTGGGAGGCCTTCTACAACTTCCCCTTCATCTCTCTTAACTGGAAGGCCTTCTACAACTTCCCCTTCATCTCTTTTGGTAGGGAGGGCATACTCAACTTCCTCATCTCTTTTGACTGGGAGGCCCTCCACGACATCATCCCTCTTGCCATTGAATAACTTATTGACATCAACTACGTTTTTAGCATCCCTTTTACCGTTAAATAACTTATTGACATCAACTACGTTTTTAGCATCCCTTTTACCGTTAAATAACTTATTAACATCAACCACGTTCTTAGCATCCCTTTTACCGTTAAATAACTTATTAACATCAACCACGTTCTTAGCATCCCTTTTCTCATTAAATAACTTATTAACATCAACTACATTTTTAGCATCTCTCTTGTCGACACTCCCAAATTCTTCAGCAAGAGCCACTTTAAGAGCTTCTAAATCAACAATATTCTTTGCAGCAGCCACGGCAACAAACCCGGCCAAGTAAATCAAAACTGATAATTTCATCGTGTGTGAGTTCAAGTGTGGTACTTTAGGGGATTTGTTTCTTATAACTCATTTTTTTTTGAAACGAGGCGTGACACCACCCTGTAGAATTCCATGAGGCGTTGAACGGTGAGTTAACACGAGAGCGAAGAGATGTGAAGTAGAGTCATTTCTATAGATGATGTTTATTTAGGAACTACATGGTAACTAAAAACTATTGGTTTAGTTTACTACTGGATAGTCTAGTATGTGTATGTGAGACTGAAGAATATGCAGACTGAGAATTACTTAGACTATGCATATCAGACACTTTCAATGTGGAAAGGAAGGGCCCTTAAATTGAATTACAATATTATTATTGATATTATGTGAGTTACAGACTACTTAATAGCATCGCGGGGTATTAAAGTTGTACTTAAGTCAGCACTGGGTATAATGCATTTGGTGAACCAACTTATTTTGGAATCATTTTAGGTTTCGTATATCTCAACATTATGTGCCCACCTGAACCTGCGGACTTCTTGCATGCGGACTTCTTGCAATAATCACATACTTCTAGTTGTGGAAAATTCCTGATCTACACGACATTAAGCGTAGGTCGGACTCAAACATGAAAAGTGCAGTGTAGATCACTGGAATAAGTCAAGTCTTGGAAACTGTACAATTAAAATCCAACCACGTTTCCCTAGAGTGACCACGCAAGATGTGTTTATGGGGAAAGATTAAATTGATCCATGGTGGGAGTCCTAGCTCCTTCTTGATTTTCCCCTGGTTGTAGAGAACCAGTCTCTCTCACATTTGTCCTATAATCAAAAGCCTTCGTATTTTGAAGAAATGGAATATTCTTCAAACCACCAATAGCATCATCGTCCCTTCTCTGCCTCTTTTCCTGAAGGTTCAACTGGACCAAACTATGCTTCAATCTATCCCTCTTATTGCGAAGGAACTTCAATCTGTCCACTTTGGGGTCTTTTCTATCCAGTGCAAATAATGCTTGTAGCTTCTGTTCCTTCCTACTACTTGAACCACCACCCTGTAGCCGCACTTGATTTAGGTTATAGGCATTCTCCAACTTTGTTTTCTGCTTTCTTTGCCGGGATACTCCAACTTCTATTTTCAGAACAAGATGGTTCAACTTGGGGTTGATCTCTTGTTTAAAGCTTTGTTTTGCATTGACTAAGTCCGATTCAGGTACAAGTCCAAATACTTGACGAGTCCGAAGAACTTTTCGAATCCTAGGTATATCCTTTGTTGTGGACTCAAGAATCGATGATGAATCCTCTAGGAATTGAACAGATTCAGAAAGTAGTTCAATACACGATCTAAGGCTAGATGTCATGTTGTTGTTTACCAAAATACCGCCTGTTTTGGAGTGCGAAGAGACCAAAATAAAGTGGAGGTAGAGGAAGTTACGCGTTATAACACATGATAAGGGGATTCATGGGATTAGAAGAATAGAAGATTAGAAGAATAGAAAACGAGATTAGAATAACAGAATTTGAATCGAAGTCGTAACCTATAATTCACTTTTTCACAGGCTTTAAATCCTTATCATTGTTTGGAATCACACCAGTGTAAGAGTCAACGGTGCTTATTATTCTTATCTAGAAAAGTTTTCAGTGACCTGCTGAAGTTATTGTTAGATATGAACCCCATGGCATATTTAGCACACTATTGATTCACTTCATCTTTAAGTGACATAAATAAATTCTATAAAAGGCATATATTTCATTTATATAAGCATTACTAAGTAAACCCCTACCAATTGCTCCTTCGCACTAACATTCAGTACTTGGGCAAACAAGCTTTCAAGTCTTCTTTCTTTTACCTGATCCTATTGCATCTACTTCTTATCTTACATCTACTTCTTATCTTACCATAACTTCCCAACCTAGCCTCAATATCTTGCTTACATTCGTGTACCCTGACGAGTTGTTCAAGCGCTGAAAATCAAATCACCCAACACACTCGCATGGAATGAGTACAGCAGATTTACCCTTGCTTCTAGACTTAGCAAGATCCATGAGTCCGCATGAACGCCCAAGGCGGCAGTCGAATGGTCATGCAGTGAATGCTCCAGGAGGATCTACCGGGAATCATGTACCAAATGATGGTTCTACCTCCCCGAATAACACTATCAATTCAAATTATTCAATGGTAAGTGGCAGTCATTCTGTTAATTCCGCAAACACGGCTCATTCAGTCCCAGGTAGGTCTCCACAGGTGGGTGCTTCCCTACAGACCAAACCAATAAATGTTACGAAATCTGATCCAGTCAGTGTATACAAGCCAGGAAGTGTGCTGCATTCAGAAGCAACAAGTGGAGTGGTATCAGGAAATATATTGCAACCAGGATCAACAGCATCAAGAGGTGTAGCAACAACAGCTACTACAGATCCGATCAGACCAACAGTATCACCAAGCATACCCTTACTGACATCACCAATATCCTTTCCATCATTACAATCTTCATCAGTACTACCACTAAGTACAACTCTAAATACATCCCCAAATATGTCGAGCACTTTCCCACATACCTCCCCAAGTGCTTCCAGCACTTCTCCCACAAACTCATTTCATAACATACCTCCATCAAATATCACGCCCATGGATAATGGAAGGCATAGTGAGTCCATTGGTCGAAGACGGTCTAATTCGCAATCACAAGTGATCTCGTTACCGACTAAGACTGAAGAGTACAATCCACCTGCTTTCCTGGAACCGGCCAAGAAGAGGAACCATGTTCTGTATTATGTTACATTAGCACCATTGAATGATACCTTTATTAAGAAACATATACCTGTTGCTATATTCCCAGAAACAACCAAGTTAGGTCGACCTACAGCTACGAAAAATAAGCCCGAAGTAACCAATGGTTACTTTGAATCTAGAGTATTAAGTAGAACTCATGCTCAGTTATATATTGATGCTGAGGGTAAATTGATGTTACAAGATCTTGGTTCCTCAAACGGGACGTTTCTCAACGATATCAAATTGGGCACGGAGGCTGTAGAAGTCAAGGTTAATGATTTTGTATGTTTGGGTTTCAACGTTCAAAGTGAACTGAATCATAAACAAATCATCTTGAGAATAGAAAATATCAACGTGATTGGTGGCGGTAATAATGAATTGTTCAGGAACCATAATTCGGTGGAATTTAAGCACTTGAGTTTTATAGAGGATATTTATAGTCAGATTTCCGATGCAGAATCTAGGGGGTATACATTCGGTACCGAAGACAACATATTAGGAGGTATTGAGGGCAATTCTATAAGAGGTAAGTCTGCGGGCAGCATTGGAGGCAGAACTGGGGAAAGTAAAGTGGGTAACAAATCATTTATTGGAACCGTTGATAATATTACTGCCAATGGGTACTATGCCAACTCAGATACTCCGTTCTCCTTTGACAACGCCCTTTTTGGCGATATCAACCCAACCATAGAAGACAATCTTCTCGGAATATATTCCCCTGTAAATGCTGGTATCTACAACAATGCCCAAGTCACCAACAACTATGGTGTATTTGAAAACTTCATTAATCTGCTGGTCAACAACTTACACATGGCTAAAAGACAATCTGAACTTCTCAACTCATTGGAATTGTTTTTCGTAAACTATAAAGAGCTGAACAGTCAGATGAACACCAAATACTTGGACCAACGTTTCAAAACATCGTTGGATGAGTTACGAGCGGATATCAAAAAGAGCAAGGGTGTGAATAGTAAACTTAAGGAAAAATATAAATTGTTAGAGCTGGAAAGCACCAAGAGGGATATCGAGAATTCCAAGAAAGATGCCGAGTACTCCAAAAAGGATGCGGAGTATTTCCAGAAGGATTTGGAATTTGCCAGGAGGGAAGAGGAGACAAAGGCCGTACATAGCAAAAACGAACTGGTTTTAAAGCTGAAGATTTCTGATATTGAAAGGGAAAATCAAAATTTGATTGCCCTTTTGGAAAAGTCTCAAGAAGAGGCCCAAAGGTATCAGGAAGAAGTGAAGTTGATGAAGGAACGGCTCGAGCTACGTGCTGTCCACTTTCTGATGCACACGCTGGCCCATTCTCTGGCCAACTCATTACAGTCGCGTGAATTGAACACATCCGACTCCCAGAACTCTGGTGTTTTTGCTGCCCCATCCAAAATTTCCGAAGCAAATGAAAGTAATGCCAGCAGTCTTCTTTCTGGTATTATGAGTAGAAGCAGGGAGGACATGAGAAGAGATGATATCAAAACTGACAGGAGAGATGATATCAAAACTGACAGGAAAGATGAAAGGGATAAGAAAGATGTCGCCGATAAGAATGGTACGTATGATAAGAATGGCACACATGATAAGATAGATAAAGATGATATCAAGGATAAAGGGGAAGGAAAGGACAAGGACAGAGGGGAAGGGAAGGAAAAGGATAGAAGGGAAGAAAAGGACAACGAATCGATTCATAGTGCAACCAGTCTTCCTATTCTTTCGAACATGAACTTCAAGATTTCAACTTCTGCAAATAAGCCGAAGACCACCACGCAAGATTCTCAGGTTGAAGTACATGGTTTATTTAGCGATTTGCCAAAGATGAGTAAGTCCAACGAAGTGTCGAGTCCTAGCACCACTGAATTGTCTACTATCTCCAAAATTGAAGAACAGAAGGTGCAAGAACTCGAGGAAGAAGTCACAGCGGAACAGAAGGAGACAGAAGAATCTGAGGGAGAGGTTGTTGAAGAAATTGTTCAAGGTGATATCATTGTCCCAGTTAATGCAGCATATGCGACTTCGAATAACGCGGTGATTGTTGCTGTTGTGGTTGCACTTTTGGGGACTGCGTACATGTATGTGAGAGTTGCACATAGCTGAGGTGTAAGCGTTGAACGCAGTGCATGTGAGAGTTGAACATAGCGCGCTGTGAGAGTTGAACATACCACATAAGCTGTGAGGTTGAACATACCACATAAGGCGAGAGAGTTGCACAAGCGCTTGAAGCAGTTAGGATACTGCTCAGTGAAGTGGCTATGGACCTGCGGCAACTGATTGCAGGCTAAGTGTAGGTTGGGTATTTTCCATTGTACAATTGTCATTACTCTTGCATTACAAATCCAACATTCTGGATTCAAGGAGAAGTAGTAGGACATGATATATTCATGAATAGGAACTACTCTATTTAATATAAGGAAGGGTATTTATTTGTAGAAATCTAGGTTGAGTTAAGCAAATACTGAAAGGTTTGAGGTGTTGATGAAATGCTTAGTCTGCTCAGAAAGTACGTTCAATATGGGCCCTCGGTGCCCTGAGCAAGTGGTCATATGCAGGACCCGGTTGGTAGTGGGCGGTGGTGAGAGGGTCAATATGACACATTTCATTTTGAAATTTAGAATCGTCTGCAATTGATGTGGTTTGTAGATTGGGATGTAGGATTATTTTGCAAGTTGAACGCAGTGTTTATGTGTATAATTGGTGGGTTTTTTGAGATTTCCTGCAACGTTCGTCCTGGGGACTACTCAGAAAGTTCGGGGACGCGCATTTGCAGCGGCGACCAATACTGATTAAAGCTGGTATTCTTTGAGTCCACACACCAATGAACATACTACAAGAAAACAGATACAATTACTTTGCGGACTTGATTAGCCTCAATGAGAACTCCAATGACGACCATTTCCTAAACACCCTTGAATTGTTTTCCTTTGGAACATTAAAGGATTTCCATGCACATTCAGATCAATTCCTTGCTCTAGATAAGACCTCCTACCAACAGTTGATCAAGCTAAGTATCTTGGGTTTATGTAATGATTATGAAGGCTCAACAATTAAAGTGGAGACGCTTGGAGATTACGGGTTAGATGTGAGCTGTGTTGCGGAAGTGATATCATTGGTTGATGCTGGGGTAGTTGAAGTTAAATTTGATGAGATGGCAGATGAGTGGATCATTGGGAACAGTACTGAGATTCGAGATTCCTTCGACTCGTCGTTATATACACTTCGGGTATTGAAGGAGGAAGATATTGGGAAGAGATCGTTGCAGTATGCTCATAAATATTTGGAGGAGTGGTATAAGGGGAAGTTGGCCAAGAAGTGGAAGAAGTGAAGAAGTGATTTTATTGTATCATTCCTGGTGAAGAAGTGATTATATTATTGAACTACTGGGCCGAGGTGACCTCATGGCATTATATTGAGCTAATTTGATGGCGGAGCTTAGTGGCGTATTGATTAGCTCAAAGGGATGTACTTGGATATCAATTAGATACTAATGATTATATCTGGAAACTCCCATGTAAATATTGCTACATGAGGGTGAGATAGTCATGGTGACTAGATAGGTATTTAAGCCGTATTGGTCACTGTTGTGCATCTATTACGACTGGATAGATATGTTGATGGATGATTGCAGATGTAGTCTACTATAGTTTACACTTGCAACCTGCCGCAAGTCGTTCCAATCAATCCCCATTGCCTAATCTTTGGGATTCAGGCTTGATAGGCGGGGGTGGAGAGGACTTACTGAGTCCAAAAGTCCCATGGAAAGAGTTGAAATAGAAAAAAAATCACCCCAGCAAAGTTCCAATTGTCCATGTACATTGATTATAGGAAAGAGTCTAAATCAAGGTTGTGCAGAGTATAGGAAAGAGTCAAAATCAAAGGTTGATAATAACGGTCCTAGTGAGAGAAAAGTCCTACATATTCCTCGCATACTTACCTAGCATAAATTCAATAAATATCCATACTTAATACAATGCGAAATTGTGTAGCGATTGCACTGTTTCTTCTGACTAGTTATCAAAATAGCATTCTGAGTGGAAGCGATTACTTTGAATTCTCATATATTGTAAATTTCTAACAACACCAAAGTAATTCTCATACACTGTAAATTTCTAACAACAGTCCTTTAAAGTTATCATGCCTCTGGCATGTATCGACAAAATTACAACAGGATAACAACAGCGAACACTTAGAAAGTAATTCAGACTAAGTGTGCTTGAATAGTAGTGGGCATATTCAATAAAAGTCGTATCCCCTTTGTAGAATGATCAGTAAACCCGTCGCTCTGTTTAATTGTCCCTTGTATGCGTAATTATCGCTTCGCTTTGCTTCACTTCAGTCCTTCGCTTTGCTTCACTTCAGCTCCTTCGCTTAAGCCTTCCACAATCTGGAAAAAATTCCATACAATCCTCCTTCCTTGGTTTCAATCTCATACACACCATACGCAGCAATACCTGTTCCAAATGTCAACAAGTACATGGCATAATTGTGAAATGCTCCATATACTCTGGCTGGAATATAATCAATTATACAAGCTTGGAAGCCAACATATGAATGGTACAATACAACCCCGGATAAAGTGGAGTCCAAGATGGCACTTGGTCCAGCGACAAATGGAGCAACAACCAATGGAATTAAAGCCACAGCTACAATTCTATCAGTGATCCAATGTACGGAGCCGTGTAACTTATTTGGAGGTGGTGCAATGTAGGCATCATTTACCGTACCAACTACATGTCCTGGAGGTTGTGGAATGGTTTTGAAACCACGGAAGCTTAATGCCATCGTTGGTCTGATGGTTCTACTGGAATTTAAGCCAATACGGGAGATCATGGAAGTGTTTAAACCCAAACGTGGAATAGTGCCTATCATTATGGTTGAGATATTTTTATTTCCCCAGTCGCACTTATGATTTATGACCCGGAGGATATTGATTGGCTGAGAATTCACGAGCAATGGGAGGATCCGAGGTGGGTTGGTTTGGTAGGATTGTATGATGAATCTTAAAAGTTGTTGAGTTTATTATGATTAATGGGTGGTTTATTGGATTTTGGAAAAGGTAAGAGGATGAAAGACTTGTTGGTATTGATTATTTAACTTATACTTGCTCAGTATGGCTGCGAATGCGCACTATGGTTGCGAATGCCCAGTTGGCTGCAAATGCCCGCACAATGTAGAGTGGTTTCCATACACAGACAGAAGACCACAAGTAATAAGAAAGGCCTGCAAGTAATAAGAAATACAAGTAATAACTTGGGACAACGGCATGTACTACTAATTTAGAGTACAAGTATAATTTGCACATCTTGTACTTGCTACCATTTTTACAAGCTTCTTCAAACTGCCACTATTCCTTCTTCTCCATTTCTAAATCCATTTTATAGCATATACCTGGTAGTACTATATCTTGACTCTAATTCCCACTTAATGTTCATCAATCATGCAACCAATTTTTTTGCTTACCCTTGCAACAGCAGTATTTGCTATTCCCTTAAACATCACTTTACCAGATGATAGTTCTACTTTCAAGGTAACATACCTTCCACAAAATTCATCCCAAGGAGTCACAGCCATGATGGGCAAACATACAAATGTATTTATTATGGATTTCCAAGAGTCCTTAGATACCATCGAACGTTCAATGTTATTAAAAGATAAGAATAATGTTTTATTTTCTAGAGACACCAAATCAGCCATATTCAATAAGGATAAGAAGTGGTATGAGTTGAAATTCAAAGACGAACCCAAACATGATCAATTTAAACCACGTTTAGTACAGCACTTAATCCCTGTATCCGGTTGTCTTTATGGTGCTCCGGGTCAAGCTCAACAAGTGCTTGACCAAGGTTATACTGTTGGTATTGGGGCAACAGGAGGGTTATCAACTGCCTTCGGAGTAGTGCTTGGAATGCTCACCATGAATACCGGTGGATCTAGTAGTTATGCTGCAGGGTATGTATACGGTGGCGGGTTTTCTTGTGGGGTCAAGGATGGGTATTACGTGCAATTATTTTTGCAACCCTATGCAGCAGATGTTCCAGAAGCTTACACCACTGAAATTGAACCTCCCTCTTGGAAACACAAGTTCTTAAAAAAGTTGAACAGAAAGAAGCAATCTTTAAAGCCAATTAAGATGTTGGCAGCTATTGAGCCTAATCATGTTTGCGTTTATAAAAAGTCCCAGGAAGAGTTGGCTTGTGGTGCTCGTAAAAGTGGGTATACCTTTGACGCATCTGTAGGGGAAGTTTTGTTGTAGTAGCACTTCCATTTTATACTTTCCTTCTTTCTGAATACATTTTCTTTATAGTGTTTTAATACATTCTCTTTATTATACTTTAATACATTATCTTATTATACTTTAATACATTATCTTATTATACTTTAATACATCCTCTTAATTGTCGTTTAACATTCTCTTTATACATGATTATATACATTTCCTCGTCTCATATTGAGTAAGTTCATTCAATACGGTGGAGTTAAAAAGGTGGCAAAGATACTATAGAAAACATTGCTGCCTATTCAACATCCTCACTTTCAAACTCTTCTAATTCCTCAACCCTTTGACCCCTTCCAAACCTTTCCCGAAGTGGCTTTTCAAGAATCCCCAATGGCCCTTTGTTATAGATAATCTTCGCAAACCTCTTAATAAATGAATCATACCATTCCGTTTCACCTGGTTTCATATTAATCACATCTATTTGCTCAAGTAGTTTTTGGCACCTTCTCAGAGAGGTTATATTACCCAACTTCCCATACATTTTGATAAGATCCGTCAACACATTAAATACAATCAAGGTTACTTTTTCATTACTTCCATGATCAAAATAAATAGATTCGATGATTTCTTCATTCCAAAGTATTGCACTTTTTTGATGACCTTTGAACCATAAGATTTCGGCAATATGCGCTTTGATTTCGTTCATGAGGAGGTTTATATTAGCAGGGTTGCAATTGAAAAATGGGTATTGAACTTGATTGACTTCTTCATTGAATAGTCTAGTTTGTAGTGTAGTTAAAACTTTCAAGTTGGATAAATAGATGTTTAAAGCGGATTGTGATGCCGTATTCTTCTTACTATTCGTACCTTGTTTGGCTAAGGTAAAAGCTAAATCGTTCAAAACCAATATTAACTCATCAGTTAATATTGAACCCTCTTGAAGTAACCCATTCTCTATATGAACACGATTTGAACTTTGAATTAAATCTATTGCCCTTTGCAAATATCCACTCTCTTTACTCACCTTATTCAACAACCTACAACACTCGGAGAGTCTATCTACATTACCCAATTTGAAAAAGAACTCGTCATCATCTATGATTTTCTGCAACATCTTGATGGAAGGTTCAAGTTGGCCCTTTGCAAGAAGGGCTTTTGCATACCTTAACACAATATCAATATAGAAGTTTGAAAATTCCTTTGATTTATGGTAAATTAAGGTTTCCGAAGAAATCAATGGGATTTCATAAGAAGATTCATCAACTACGAGGGTTGGATCTTCATGTTGGGCCAAATCTATTAAAAGTCTTTTATAGTGTTTCACAGCATACCTTGGACTTTCTAATATATCGTCCTTATTAATTGCCTTTACAGCAGTTATCTTCTCGGTGTACGATAACTCAAACGGTATCTTTTGTCTATCATTTGCATCATGATATAAAAGGTAAAGCGAACCGAAACATACAACCAATCCTCCAATATAAGCACCTGCGACAATATTAACTACGAATGCGTAGTTACCAAGCAAAGCCTTTTGATTGGTCAGTAGAGGTCTTATCCGTGTGATTGGTTGTACTACCTTGAAGGGTTTGAAGGTATGGCTGAAGGGGATCCTTCGGAACATGGTGCAGTAAAATGTTCCTTAAAATATTTCCAGTGCGAGTTTGCCTAGGACGAGTTTGGCTAGGGCCAGTTAGGTTTTGCTAGTTTGGATGAATTGTTATTGAATGACTTGGTCGAAGTGCAACAGAGCTCGCCTTCGAACTACCCTGCTTGCCTTGGAATGTACCCTTCATAATATCAAATTTGATACAACCTCTCCTCAAAACCATTTCATCTACACATTTCATCAACACATAAAACTAAGTATACCAATTCATAAGTCACAGCCTACCTCACAACTAAAAGTCTATCTAAATCCCTTCCAAATACTCAAACTCATCAAAGGCTAGGCTGCAAATATGGAGACTCCAAATTCTGCGACAAACAAAAGCTTAGTTATCATGGTACTACCCAAGAATTCATCCACATTGAATGATCAACGACCCAGTCTAATCCATCTCATTTTATCTTGGCTTATTACGGATCCAGATTATTATGATGAGCCGAAGAAAAATTACCAGGTATCTTATGACCTGAAGATCATATATTTATTTGGTGGACGCTGGCGGACACTTAAAATCTTTCCATTGCAAGTCATCACATTGGTATTGGGTCTCATCCCAGGTATCTTATATCTCATTTTCACATTCCTGCTGAACTATGCGCTTGGGGGAGTGTTTCTTTATTGTTGGATCCTGGCCATTTATAATATGATTCGTGCTGCAGTTTCTGATCCTGGGGTTGTACCTAGAAACATTCATGCCCCGTATACAAACACAGAAATGGCTGATTATAAAATGGAATTAACTAAGGATGGCTCATCCAAAGATTCATATAAAGAGAGTGTATCTGGGGCATATAATAAAGATGTCTTGCAAGAATTGCATACAGTGGTATCGAAAGATACGAATGTATATGGGCAAAGTTTACCTGTGAGTGAGATACTTGAAGGTCCTGCCAATGGAATACTTGAGGGCCCTGAAACACTTGAGGGCCCTGAAACACTTGAGGGCCCTGAAACACTTGAGGGCCCTGAAACACTTGATGGCCCTGCAACACATGAAGTCCCTTCAAAGCTCAATTCAATCAAACCCACTCACTTCATTCCACCCACACAAATCGCACCGGAAGAATATTTCAATCAAATACAAATACCTACCTTTGGGTATGAAGTTGGAGTTGGAATCAAATATTGTACCACCTGCCATATTTGGAAACCCCCACGCACATCGCATTGTTCTACTTGCAATCACTGTTGTAATAATCTCGACCATCATTGTGTGTTTCTAAGTAACTGTATTGGGTATAGAAACTATCCTAATTTCCTTTGGTTCTTATTAATGAGTGTTCTTGGTTTGATAATATATTTGATTGGCGTTTCCATTCAATATTCTAACTTGAAGAATCATCCAATTAATATTTTCATGTTAGTATATGGTGGATGCGCCATTGCGTACCCAGCACTGTTACTTGTTTTTCATGTATATGCATCTAGTCAAAATTTGACTACTAGAGAATACTTGAACTTTGTTCAAGGTAAGACCGGATATGTGAATGTTTATAGAAGGGGGATTTTGAGGAATTTATTGATCAATTGGTTTGGTCGCCAAAAGGGTTTGAGTTTGCTCAAAAGTAAGGATGAGGTTTTGGATGATGATAGAGTTGTGCTGATGGAACCTTTGACTTTATTTGGACATGGGGGGAGATACACTAGCGAGATTAGCTCAGAAATTGCAGCATGAATTTCAATAATGTACAACACAGATAAAAGACGGCCGACGTTCTAACATTATAGTGTTCAATATACCTTTTCTGAACCACCTTCTATTTTTACCCTTTTCCTTGAAGGTTGTCCTCATTTCAATTGCTTAGGATAATATAAAGTACAATTTAGCTTAGGATAATATAAAATACAATTTATTAATATAACCTGTAAGATACTCCACTCAATTCGCTTCGTTTAAATTAAAGTTCTATAGAACGGAACTCCCCTTGGTCCGCACTCAAATGTACAATCGCACAATCAATTTGGGAGCAGTAAAAATCAAACTTAAACTCACACCATGAAGCGACTACAGAAGCTCTACAGGAGGATTCTCTCAGTGCATTCCATCCTGTTGTTCATTTTTGTATGTACAACGATGGCTGTTCTACTGGTGACACCTATAGATGTGATTGTACAAACACTGACCACCTCCTTAGATCCCGGTATTCGAATGTTCATTGTGATTGCCATCTATGTTGTATTCCTAATATGGGCCTTTATTATCTACTTTACCAGGATTTATTCCATCCGGGTGTCGATGAATGATATCCCAAGCAAATCCATTTATATACCCAGTAAGAATGATTACCCGGGAAGAGTATGGCATCATATCGAAGAAGAATTGGAGAGATGCCTATTACATGTGAAACTACAAGCTGGTCCACTATGTGCTAGGCAAGTGATCAAATATGATGGCTTGTCTCCACCGCAGTATATACAGCTGAATAACCTACACATTCAGACCTTGCTGCAGCAGTATAAACCCCCGACAGTCCCAAATCATCCAGATGTATCAAGGCGTACAGAAGTGTCTGACGTATCCCAGGTATTAAGTCGTCGTAGATCACATCGAGGTGATGCTTTTTCCCCTCTCGTCATTCCAGAAGGAGATCTTCTACCTCCTTTAACAAGGTATGAAGATATAATTCAAAGTTTGGGTGATAAATTCATGATCACTAATAGATTGGGTCGTAAAAGGTCAGAGGGTCAAGGACATGAAAGACTGATCAACTTTCCAACAGGCTCAGGTAAATCCCAACCAATGGCAAAAATGGTGTTCACAAATGTGGATATCCCGGTGAATTCAACTTTCAAAGAAATTATCAAATACTTGGAACATAATCATTTCCATGATACAGACAATCTGGACTCAGAAACGAACACTCAGCAGCTGGACTCTTGGGATGGCATGGACAGGTTGATTGATTTGTATGAACAATTGAGGTATAGTGGGGAGTTGATAAGTGAGCCGGAGATTGTTGAGTTTATGATTGAATTTGATAAGTTGGGTGCGTTAACGTATGTTGGAGATGATGGGAACTGACCGAGCGTACATCTGGAACATTTTGGGTATACTTGCATTTGAGAATGCACTTGTTGCGTATCTACAGCATAACTTCAGCACTCCTGATTTTACATTCACCATGAAAGCTTACTCTCTCAGCTTATACACTGATAGCTTACACACTGATAGCTTACACTCTATAGCTTATACACTCCATGGGAGATTTATTTATTTTAATTCAAATAATTGCATTTTTCAGATATTCACCGCTTTATCATGACTTTGTTCAATAGCTCTTGCCTCTTCTAGAGAGGTATCACATAATCCTAATAATGAACCAACATTTCATCAATAATTTATTGAACTTGCCTCTTCTAGAGAGGCAACTTCAAATGGACGGTTTTTAACTTCTTCGCACTAAGTGCTTGAGTTTCCATTCTTAACCCTTGTTGGGATTCATTTGGCTGCGAAAAACATGCTATACAATGAATATAAAAATGAAGCAAAACGTTGCGTTTTCAAAACTAGGTTTAATTAATATGAAGTTTTCAATATTCAGCTCCATTTCCGCTTTAGTCTTTGCTGGTTTAGTTTTTTGTAATGTAGATGAGTGTTATGAAAGTGGTGCTGGACCTGTGTGCGTTAAAACCTACCAGAATGTTGAGTCGATGATGAAGTCACCTTTCTGGAAAGAGGTGGTGAAGCAAAAGAACATTCAAGTTTCAAATTCAACTGTTATGATTATGACCGATACTAACTCAACATACTTTTTTGGAGAATCTGAATTGACGGGGAAAGAAACTAAGAGTGGTCGATTCCATAAGAGAAAGGTTGATTTGATTGAAGTTGAATATGGGAGGGTTGAAACAGGTCAAGTTGTAGATTTCCCAATTAGTTCTTGTATTTCAGGTAAGTTTACAAATGCTACGGTTGGGTATTCACAAGATAATAAATTTGGAAGTGGACTTTCTGTTTCCACTGCTCCATCTGGGAGTTTTGGACTTACTGTTGGTGGTATTGGATTAGGAGCATCAGGAGGAGGTCTTGGGTTTTCTTTTGGGAATGGTGGTGGTTGTTCTTGTAATATAGCTCAAGGTAAAAGAGTTCAAGTTTTTGGTTCCTATGAATATAAGTATTATCCAGATGCAAAGAAAAGGAAGGTGTCTATTGAGGGAAAGTCAGTTACAAATGATGAATGGGAAGATTTCTCTACTAATGATAGTCCAAAGTATACTAGATTCGGACTTGTTTTCCTCAATATTGAAAAGGTTCCGGAATATTATTGTGTTGATAATGAAGAGAAGATGGATTGTGAAAGGGGTGGTACATTTTCACTTGGGGAGGGTAATTTGGAAACAATTGCAAGAGTTTTTAGTTAGGTTATATGTGAGACGCATTTCATTAGGCTTATCCTGCTTTATCTTATGTATTCTGACACATTGAGTAACCAATTTGAAAGTTATAATTGACGTTGTCAACTCTTCTGGATAACTCTAAATCAATCGCGTTTTGCACCTTGTAGCTTAAAATACCCCACAAAAAACGATTAGCAGTCTCACTGGTAAACGATTAGCAGTTTCACTTGTTGAATACACAATACTTCTACAACTCATCTCCTCTTTGGATTCCAGACCTAAGGCTTTGGAAATATAAATGGTTGGTAAAGGAGGATTATCAACCTGACATAAGATAAGTGGAATGTACAATAAGTGGAATGCACTGACATATCCAGGTTAGTTGAGACACCACGAGAGTAGTAATCAGTGTGGTAATGTACTTGGATGACACTTTTGAAATTTAACTTTAAATAACCCAAAGTATATGAAACGCGTCCTTCAATATTCTTCAGCTTGGGAGTTCACTCTGTTGCAAAGGATTAATGAAATCTTAAATTCAACTTGGTTACGCAACCTTAAATATCGAGAAGATCGTACAGTCATCTCTTAATTATAATTTAACTTTCTTGAATTATTCTTCTTAGGATTACAAGCACATCTCGATTGAGATTTAAAATTGGTGGTTGCAGCTAATAGTATTGGGATAAGAGGCGAGTGGTATAGTAATAGGGCAATATTCATATACACTCATATACAGCACCCATACATTACTCATATGGACCCAAATATACCACTCATTCATTACTCATATGCACCTAAATACACCACTCCAATACTCATACACTACTTATACACTACTCATACACTGCAACTATTAATATACACGCAAGAAACTGCACACTACTCATCCACAACTCTCAACGCTCGTTTTAATGACTCAAATACACAGATCAAGTACAAAGAGTCCGTATGTAGGCAATTTAGTAATTTATAGTACCAATGACTTCTGCTTTGAATGTTAAAATGCAACATTAGATAAGAAGGCATACAATACTACACAAACAAGTACCTTCAAATGAAATTCGATAAAGCTTAACGAAGTTGAATAAATCTCAATTACGTTTAAAGGGACTCGAAATGAAAGTTGAAATTGAAAGTTGAATTCAAAGCTGTTTTCTTACTTAAAGGTTCATCATTTGAAAATTTTACTAATCATTGAAAACTTCTATTATTCAGCCTGTTTTTATGACAGCTTGGGGTCGAAGTAAAAAAGATCTGCTTAATTCAACGCTTAATGCACATACTCTAATTTTTATCAAGAATAATATTTCCAATCCCCCTTACGAAAGATCTTAAGTCAATTACAGGGATAAAGTTACCATGACGATTCACCCAGCTAATGCCGTTATACATCGGAAAAAGGAACAGATAAAGAATTATGGTTTGGAATGTTTTACCCTGCTGGAATGTAATTAAAGTAAATGTGGTGACATCAACATTTTTAAACAAGTCTAAAGGAATTTTCATGAGGCTTTGGATTTTATGTTACAATGTCATCTTAAAGAGGCATAAGTTATTAACTTTATTCTAGAATTTATCTCCGATGGTCTTTATTCTAGAATTAATCTCCGATGGTCTTTACAACTTTATTCTAGAATTAATCTCCGATGTCTTTACAACTTTATTCTAGTAATAATCGTGGTCTTCACGATGAAATTACCTTCTAGTATTCTTCAACTGTCAATCTACATTCACTTCATTTAAAGTTTAGTCAATGGATTAACTTTAATCTTACATAAATCTTATAATCTTGTGAAATTTCAAGAGAGCCATCCCAGGTCTACGTGAACCGTCATTGAATTATATTGTAGTTTTGATGTTCTTATACGAACTCATACTCATACAAATTCAATATATACTCCCTCCTATAAGCTCCTGATACCCTCCTATATATGCCCCTGATACCCTCCTATATATGCCCCTGTTACACACTATATGCTCCTAGTGTGGGTCATCGGATCCGCCTTCAAATTTCACAAACAAAAAGCCTCCATTGTCTCGTAAAGCAAAGACACAATAAAATTGTTCATGTACATGATGACAAGCCATCTACATGTACGTACAAGTGAGTGATGACTAACAAGAGACGACCGTTTTCTTAGTGGTGAAAAGTATTGAGGACAATAAACTTAAGAAGTTGTGAGTTAAAGTTGTGAGTGTAAAGTTGTGAATGTAAAGTGGTGAGTTTAAGAAGTTATGAGTGAACAGAAAACTACCCAATCAGGTTTAATTGGATCGATTAAACAATGGAACAGAATAAACGAACAATTAGCGGAAATGTTGGCCACTCCGATCGTTCCTTGGACCAGCACAAAATCCGCTTTTGCAACATATTAAGATTCCCGACTTGAAGGTGAATGTAACCGTGTACAAAGGTGATTAAAAAATATGTAAAATAGTATATAGGGACGAGTTATCCGTCGAACAGATAGAAGGAATTTAAATTACTTCAGTTCATACAATTAATTAATCCAATTAATCTAATTACTACATCACGTCAAATCCAAATAACGCCCTACAAAATGCAATCAATCGCCTCAATTAGGTCCGATTCAATGTCGAATCGTAAATCAAGATTAAATTTCAGTGTTAGACCGAAGGTAATTAAAGTGGAAGTTCAACCAACTAGCCTGTTCACTCATGTTGAAGACCCTCATACAAGCTCAACTCCATCAAATAACTTTTATACTTATCAAAATGAATCAAGTACATCATTGAATTCTGCCACTTATAATTTGGTTAGAATGGATACTAATAATTCCATCATCCTGGGATTACTGGTCCAACAACAATTCAAAGTACAATTAAGTTATAATAAAAAGGAAATAGAATTAATAAGGTACACATGGAATAAAATGTTACTTGATGAACCAATTGAACAAAAAACTATCTTGTCCGGTTATGCTAGTGCCATCCCAGGTGGGTTTCCTGGTTCAGTGAGCAATGAACCTACTTCTACCCCAGGTAATGGTAGAATTTCAAATCGATCTGCTAGTTCAACGGTAGCTTCTTCTTTATTTTGCCGTCAATTCTATTCCAATCTTTTACTGATGGATCCAAATTTGGAAAGATTATTCCCATCTATAAAACATCAAGCCGTTTCATTTGCTGGAGTCATGTCCCTTGCAATCTCACAGCTTGAAAACTTGTCGAATTTAGATGATTACTTACTTAGTTTGGGAAAAAGACACCTGAGGATTTTGGGTATTGAACCCCCAAATTTCGAGCTTATGGGTGAAGCTTTAATTCAAACTTTCCATGAAAGATTCGGAAACCGTTTTGATCTTGAATTGGAGCTTTTATGGATCAAGCTTTATTTGTTTTTGGCTAACCTGATCTTGCAATTCGGTATTGATCCTATCATGAAGTTGAACGAAGACAAAGATATTCATACTTTCGATCATGATTACGCATATCAAGATAAAAGAGCTAGTGTTTCTACCAATGTAACTCACTCAACAACACTGACAGGAATCACTGCTAACTCGGGAATGACTGTCAACTCAGAAATGTCGGTCGCAACAAATGCAACTAGTTTGAATACAATGTTGGGTGGAGGAGTTGGGTCTGGTCCTGGGACTGGTATTGTAACAATGAATAATCCAAAAAGGTTTGTTAGAGATAATAGCGATGCTTCTATTTTGGCGGCCCCAGTGAAGACTACTGTCACCAAGAGGAAGAGGGATTGTGTGATTATGTAACGCTTGATTACTGTTTGATTAGACTTTGATTAGACTTTGATTAGATTGTTTGATTAGACTGTTTGACCGTATGATTAGTGATCGATAATGATCGCAGGCTATTAACCCCAGGAGTGTTAAGAAGGTGCAATACAGAACCGGAGTTTGGATCTTGGAGAAACGCTTCATCAAAGCTATTTTTTGCAACCCAAAACTAAGAAGGATAATCTTTTTGCAACTGGAGCCCAATTATGATGAAGATTCATAATTTGTATATATGTAGTAGTATATTGAATATCATGTGGATCATGTGGCAAGATTAGATGTGTTGTAGAATACAGCTATAAGTAAGGTCAGGGTTGTAGTAGGATGGAGAAAATACATCAAATAGCATTGCACTTTTATCACCAATACTTCACGGCTGATGGGGGTTCAAAAGGCACCTCTACAACCTAAATACAACAAGAGGTGATTCATAGCCACTCCTTTGATATGATAAAACTCTTATGACATAAGCATTAACTGACACATCACGTCACCATTATTATAGGCTTAATCATCCCCATCGGTGTCTGGCTCAATATTACGATTCTAAGCCTTGCCATAGATGAGCATACATCCACCATAGAATATTTTATAAACACCTCTATTTACATGAGATCTATTCTGGGCTACATTGACGCTTTTGATACACTTTCTAAAACAAAACATTCTCCCTCCTTCATCTTGATTCTAGGGCTCTCCATGCCTTTCACACCCCCTGTCATATGCTCAAAACCGAAAGTACGAACGTTGATAATGAAAGCGAATTCGCCGTTACTCCAGGTTGATTGTAATGAACGAACCTTCATACACCCCTTCCAACGCGTCTTCATATTTCCGTTACACAAACTTTAACCTACAACACTCCTTAAAAACCCCAACCAGTGATAGTCCTCTACAATCCATATAATGAACTGCCCTCAATAGGAAAGTTGCAACATAATGGTGTATTCTTCTCTTGCTCTCACCATCACCCCATTGTCCAGGTTCGCATGACGATAATTTGAAAATATTGACCACGTTGTGGGGTAAGCCATGCAAAGTTGTAATGAGGCCCATTTCCACAGTCTCAAGGAGGCTCTTTTTCAAGGAGGCTCTTTTTCCACAGTCTCAGGGGTTCTGAAAGCGGTTGTAATGGCGTCCTTATGCTTGTAACATGGCTTCCAATCATATGAGCCACAACGCTCATATTAAAATTGTAATGTGTATTATGTAAGAACAATTTGTATCCCAAAGCGGTTAAATTCGAGCTAAAAGCCTCTGATCTCGCGTATATACAGTTGACAACCAAGGTAAGGGCATAGTTCAGGTAAAACGAGTACTTATCTCGTAGTACTTATCTTTAAAGATAAACATATAAACAGAGTGAGTTACTAAATTGTCGATTTAAAAATACTTGGTAAAATATGTCGATCCACCCCATCTCTTAATCTTCTATGTAATTCTTAACCACATCATACGAACTTCCGTAGAATACTAATAAGAACGTCCATAGAATACTAATAAGAACTCCTACACCTTATACTACCCCCGATAACCCCCATCCGTCTAAATTAAGGACAACCCCGAAATTTCAGACGCTCGCCTATACCAATTTTTTTTACACCAATTAATTTTTTGATCAAATTTACCTACCACCCATGAGTGAAATTGACACTCGTAACGGTCGAACCGAACCATGGGATTTGGAAGAGATTCTCCTTACCGATCAGTTCTATTCATCGCATACCCATAAACAACCAGAAAATGTTCGTGTACCTCCAAAATCAGATAATCTTCGGAGGACTAGTTTTATGACCGCCAGTCCATCCATGAAAGCGTTGGATTCCATGTTAACTAAGACTCCAGTTATTAAGGTTAATTCGGGAATACAAGAGGAAGATGAGGATGAGGATGACCTGAACCCCATTCCTTTCGATCTGAACAATACTCAACCTTCCGATTTAAAGTTAAACGATCGCAACACTTTGGCTATCCATAGTACGAATTCCGTCCCCCATTCCATTCAATCGTTTGAAGCGGCAAATCTGTCGCCTCGTAAGTCTGTAAGGTCCCTGGAGTTCCCAAGTGAACAAAGTACCCCTGTGATGGAAAATGTCACCTTTCATACAATAAATACTCCCGTATTGGTTAGTACGCAGGGTTTTGGTGTTACTAGTGATACTTCAAGCGCTAACTCGTCAAATCAAAATGTCCTGCAAAAATACTCAAAACTGATCGTACCACCTTCACAACGAAATCTTTCAAAACCATTGATTCTGAGAGAAGTTAGTCCTGTGAAAAACCCTCTGCCTTTGAGTCATCAATACGCAAATGCAAGCTCAGATTCTTTAGAACTTGGGGATGACGCAGTCAATGACAATCAGAATTCATCTAGAAATATTTACGGACAGAGCAGGCAAAATGGGTCGGCCAGAGAAGTTGGACATAACTTAAATATGGAAAATTTGAAAAAGTTGGAAAGCTTGTCTAACCATGACTCTTCAACCCCAGTATCCACGCCACCTATTAGATCACTTCTTTCGCCAGCTACGAACAAATCAGCCGCGACAACGAAGTTGACTGGGTCAATTTCAGCATCAGCTTCGCAACCTTCGTTACAACCAGCAGTGCAACTACATGCACCAAAACCACTCACTTCTACAAACGCCACCACTTTCAATGACTTTCAAAGAAGTAGCACATTAGGCGATTTGACCAAAGTACCCTCAAATGCGCCAAGGACGCCTCAAAGGCAAGGTACTCCTAGCTCGTCTCAAAGACCGAAAGCTCAAATTGTACCACCTGAAAGAATAGTGGCACCAAAAACAAATACACCACCGCCACAACCGAAAACCCCTCCTCGGTCTCCACCACCGGAAAAGAGAAGATTCAGTTTCAAAGCGCTTTTCAAGTCAAAATCAAAAAGCCATTCGCTTAATGTTCCTAAAGTGGCACTGAAATCGTATTCTACACCTAATTTACAAGCGTTGACCGAAAGAAATTCGACTAGAAACGTCAGTGCGCCAACAAACAGTAGTAGCAGTTTACTTAATGTATTTAAGAGAAACAAATCAAGTGATAATTTGAGTGCGCCGGTATTTAGCAATGGTCGAAGCGCAAGTGAGAATGTCAATGCCTCCAAAATAGGCAACACCCCTGTTGTTAGGGACACTATCAGCGCTTCTGATCCCGTCTTACCACCAGCCGATCTTAGTAGACAGCCCACCAATAATTCGTCTTATTCATCTGGTGCCACGTCATTTTCAAACCAGTCTGCTGTTCCTACACCACCAGTTTCAGTTCGTCAACCAACCACCACCCTGCTTGCTGAAATGGAAAGAAAGAGAAGTACCAAGAATACCACTTTCAAGTCGAACACGGCAATCAATTTCATTAGGGAAGTCAACGACGATGATTATAATCCAAGTACCGTCAAGCAGAAAGTAAAGGACGATGTATCTTCTGATGATGATCAATTTTACGATGACTACGATGAAAGTAATTTGCATGAAAACCCACCTCAAAAGTTGTCTAATACCAGGTATGATGAGGAAATTATTGTATCAAGTGGGGATGTTGCATTACCTAATGGAAACATTGAAACTCAATTCGGCCTGCCATTCCAAGTTAAATACGAAATGGCGTCACCAGCTGAAAGTCCTATCAAACCAAAGATTGGTGGTCTTTACAGAACTCCTTTGAATTTGGTTGTGAATGTTTCGGATCTTCCTTCTCCAAGTAGTTCATCTTTAACTTCTCCTGTGAGCATGAAAGATTCTCCGGTGACATTGAACGTGAAGGCGCTCAATAACGCCCTGTTGTTAACTGGACCCGTTGCACCTGAAAAGGCTTCTGAAAAGGAAGAACTTCTTGGAGATTCACTCTTCCCTAAATTTCTTAATGCACAAGAAGTGGAAAGTATTGTTTCGCTTGAAAGGCTGCGTCTGATGAAATCGGTCAAACTGAAGAGGAGTTCCTTTGTTAATTACAATGGTAGTGATGAAAATATTATTCAATTCCAAGGATCTCCATCATCTACAGTTGGAAATGGGATGAAGCGCTCCAGTTCGATCTTGAAGAACTCTATCTCTAGAAGGGACCTTGCAGATGAGTTATATAACTCTATTGATGGGTTGACTGATGAGAGAGGTGTGGACCAAAATGAAGCAGCAAGTGACGTTCCAAGTAAATTGACACCGACAGTGAGTGCTAGTGAGACAGAGGAGGAAAGTCCAATCAGCCCAATTCCTAACCCTCTTGAAGGGCAAAGTGAAGTTACGCCATTGGATTCAAAGTCCCGGCTTAGTACTGAAAATTATGATCTTTACAATAACGACACCACAATAGTGGAAGACTCTCAGTATCAACTTCTTCCAGAGTACAATGACTTCAGTGAATTTTCTGAATTCCTTGATGTTGATAATTTGAGTTTCTCGTCACCAAAGCTGCCAGCTATAGCAAAGTTCAACGATAAGGTTCCGGAGCTTGTGGTGGTACCTCCACCAATGTTCGAGCTGCCTGACTTCAAATCAAAGTTGAGTATGCCTCCCATTGATACCAGCAAGGATTCAGAAGATGAAGCAGACGGTGTCGCACCTGAATTGAATTCTCCCAAAGAGATCGGAGATGTTATTGGAAACTCCCCAATACTTGTGGCTGCTTATAGAAGTCTGGTGGAGAGGTCCCCGCAGGCGGGACTTTCCCCTGGTCTCTCTGGAGGGGACCTTTCTAGGTCTCGTCCTATTTCCATGTCTTTTAGAGGATTGAAAGGTCCATCATTTGGTGGCAAATTGAATGGGGTTGCCCCTAGCGATTCTCACCAGTCGTTCAACCTTTCATTTGGTGAGGATAGTGATGGTGGTGCTGGTGGAGGATTTGGGACTGATGACGATGACGAGGATTATCGTTCTTCAAGAACGAGCGATGAGATTCATTATTCCAGAGATTACAAGAGTGATTCTGATAGGTCACCCGATACAAGGTTCTCGGGATTCCCTGAAGTTGCCGAACCCAAATTGTTTTCAAAAAGTAAAGTTCAAAACAGCTTTTCTGCACCTCCTGCCAAGCATGATATTCCTGACTATCAGGTACATAGAAGAACTGGGTCTGATAATGCTTCCATTGGTTCGGCTTCGAGTCTGAAATCGTTCTCTCTGTTGATTTCCAAGTGGAAAAAACCACTGAAGTCTTCTCCCGAAGCACCCCAGAAGAGAACAACAGCAAGAGCACATCTTCCTATTAAATTACTGCAATCACAGCAACTGCTGGTGGGACTGCAGTCATCGCCAAATGGTGTGAGGTTTTCTTCACGTATCATATTATATGACACTTATAATTGTGATGAATACGACAGGCATCCAGACACGGCGACTTGTAATCAGTTGACCCCACTTTTGGCCCAACAAATCAAAGAAGAGCTTAATACGTTTAAGAGTGAAATGTTCATCCACGTTCTGTCAAGGTGTTATACTCATTTCTTTTAAATGCATTGAAGGAGATTCATGTTGTAATTGCTGTTCAACGGCAAAGAACGTCTTTCCACAAACAAAATCATTACTGACCATCATGGGTCTTGACTACGCTACTATTAGCACAAATTTAGTGAATGTTATTCCGCTTTGGAATGACATCGTCATTGTTGACATTATCGTAATTAGTTTAATTAATTCTGGCGGATGCCATCTTTGTGAAGTGTAGAGTTTAAGTAGAGGGGAGAGGAGGCTAATCTTTCGAAGGTGGACAAAATGTGAGTCTGGTCGCGTAGGCAGTTTGGAGAGGAAAAAGGCAGATTTTGCAGCCATTTTCCCATTTTACATGTTTTTAAAAGAAGAATATAGAGTATTTAATACATATATATTTCCGTTGTCATTCTCTTCAGAGTGAAGTAGTATACATATTTCTCAAAATGTTCTAGATGTCATAACATTCTACAAACGATTTGAACACTTTTACTAGCTAATGATCGACCATTGTTTCACCAAAATTGTGATAATTATTCACTTGGAAGTCCCGGTTGGTCAAAGCAAAGGGATCTATGGCAATGTCGGTAAGCAAAGGGATTGTGGCAATGTCGGTAAGCAAGGGATTGTGGCAATGTCGGTAAGCAAAGGATCTGTGGCAATGTCCTTCTGTTGACTTTGATCACTAAGTTACACCTGAATGTGGCTTCAGCTTACAGCAACCATCAGCTCATAATCAATTCATGTTCTCAAAACTACTTTCATCACTTAGTTTCAGGTTTATAGTTATCTTTTGCACTTCTGAAGATCTTATCCAAGGTGTCAAAATCACTCTTTGCAATGGTTGCAACCACCTTTTCTGGGGTTTCCATTACCACAACTACATACTCGTTATTTCTAAAGTCAAGACAAGTAGTACCGGCCCAAGTAGCATGATCATACTCTCCCAAAGTAATGACTGGAGGGGCACCGTTAACAAAAGCAGGATAAGACATCGAGATGAGGTATAGTGAAAAAAATGGACCGCCAAAAATTGTTAGACAAATTGCACAACATGACCAAGGTTATTCCAGGACAGTACATCACACCAGCCTATGATGTAGGTGAAGATCTGCGAGTGTCGAGGTTTTATCCAAGTAAAGGATCCACGATTGCACAGATTGAGGTCAAGCAAGGAAATATCACCAAGAAGATCCCAGTCGTTGTAGCCACCATACTTGGAACGGCCATTATAACTGAAATAATAGAAGATGATTCAAAGAGTGAAAAGACAGATGGGTCCAAGATAAATACAGAACAGAAATCTTTCATGGTAAGCGTGGTACCAAAAGGAAATGCCTATATTAACTATGAAGAAGAATTCAAGAATTTCTCTGAATCTTCCGTAGTTGCTATCAATTTGCCTCGTGAAAATGATATTGTTCTTGTAAAGGTCACCAAGATCACGGCCAGACAAGCCTACTGTGAGATTTTATCTGTAGAAGGATTTGGAAATGTTTTGCAAGATAGTGGAGTTGGAGCCAACTCTGAATTATCACACCTAAGTGTAGCCGCCGGGGGTGGGTCGCAACCTTTTGCAAGTCATCAAAGCGTTGCTCTGAGTCAATCTACAATGCTCAGTGCCAACAATAACGACTTGGGAGAGAATTTCAAGGGTGTAATAAGATCTCAAGATGTAAGGCTGACAGATAGAGATAAGGTTCGGATCATAGATAGTTTCAAACCTGGTGATGTGGTTCGTGCGGTTATTATATCCTTGGGAGATGGGTCGAATTACTATTTAAGTACTGCTAGAAATGATTTGGGGGTGTTGTTTGCAAAGAGTGAAGGTGGATCTGGAGATTTGATGTTTCCTATTGATTGGCAGACAATGGTGGATAGAACGAGTGGGGTTGTTGAGAAAAGGAAGTGTGCGAAGCCTTTTAAGTAGGGGTGTTGAAGTAATTATAGTAGATACTTAAGAGTAATACGTCTTAAAATTGTTCTCATCCAATGTTCTCATCATCATACAGGTGAGATATTATACAGTCCCCTTATGCTGGAATATTACAGGTTTAATAGAAAATGTACAATATTAAATAGATTTATTGGAAAATGTACAATATCAAATAGATAGCCCTAGATGCTTATCAAAATTAAGTTTAAAGCCAATCTCAAATTGAGGTAATAATAAAGTCACCCGTCAAACTAAAGTCTAAATGTAGCCAAGTCAAGACCGAATTATGGGCAAGTTCGACTTAAATTGATAGCTAAATTCGCTTTGGGGAGCTTTGGTGGATTGATTAATGGACAATATGAATAAATAATAAAAACTGAAGGTGGTGTTAGCCCTTGCATTTAAGCTGCACTTGAATTAATTGGATAATCCAAAATATCGCCACTTCCTCTTAAATCATGCTCCAGAAGTCCTACGAGTCCTCCAAATCTTTCAAACCTCTCAAAATAATGTTCTCTCTTCTTAGCAGCCAAATTGGCTAATGCAGGCCAATATTTCTCATGGTCATATTCGAATTCAACTTCTCCATTGAAATCCTGATCCAATTGCGATTTTGGGACAAAATTAACAAATGGTTGATCATAGATGATCTTCTCTCTAGTAAGGGGATCGATGAAAGGATGAATCAAATTAAGGAATGTACGGCCCAACCATGGTACATTTACAAGCAAGGCGCGCCCCAATCTTTCTGGATAGTGTGTTTGCAAAATGTGTAACACTTGTCTCCCTACTCCTACAGGGGGGATTTTCCCAGCTTGACTTGCAACCGAACTTGGTTTAAAATCTATAAGTAACGTGAGGGTATCTTGACCAGCAGGCATGAATTCGATGACTTTTTCCAACATTAAAACCAAGTGATCCACTTGCCCTTGGGAAGGTTTTGTATTTTGACGTCCAGGTTTTAAGTAAAGACAAGGTCTACTATCGATATCGAAACCTAAAACGACTTGTTTACCTGTTTCATTTTCCACTTTGGTACTTTCGGAATTGACTTTGTTATCCATATCTTTTTCATGGGAGATTCCAAATTCTCTACGCCAACTAAGGGAAAGACCAAGTCTATCAATAGCAGAATCTACATCCCACTTGGTTGCACGCAAATATCTATAAAAGCATTCTCTTGATAACCAAGCCTTCTCACTGGGTGTCAATTTGCTTGTATAATTCTTTTGTTTATGAGCAGCTTCAGTTTCAGCAATCAAGAGGTCTTCGTTTTGAAAATGTTTCAATACAATATCATACTTAACGAGTTGTTCTGATGAAACTTCTTTAGGTTTTGGAATTATGGATTCAGATGATGGTTCGGAAAATGGGACATAGACATGTTCTTTAGTATCTATCTTTTCATGAACAAGTTCCTCTGGTTTATTTTTAAATAGCATCATATTGATACTTTATAATGATATTGAATAAGTTTACTTTATATTGGCTTGAATAAGTTTACTTTATATTGAATTGAATAAGTTAACTTTATAATGAATTGAATAAGTTTACTTTATATTGAATTGAATGGTTCACTTTAAAATTCTATAAGTTACTTTATAAGTTGGTTTACTTTATAATTTATTTTGTATAACTTATGTCTTTAAAATTTATATATGTTATAAATTAAAATACTTATACTTGACAATGAAGTTAATGAAGTAAGTCTAAACAAACCTTTGAAAGAATAACACTACAAATTTGTTGGCTGGGCTCCTTACATATATAAGGCATCGAATTTGCGGCATCTGACTAATGTGTTCCGTTCCGTGAATTATCTCCGTATGTAGGCGATAAACGGCAACAAACCTAGACGCGACTTATAAGGAAGATTTAGAGGTGACATAAGGAAGATTTAGAGGTGACATACCATAAGGAAGAGTTAAGATGACATAGGGACCAAGACTTATGGAATATTGCTTCCTTCCTTAGAAATCGTTGGTTCATCTAAGCCTGACTTGGCTTAAGTGCCAAGTAAGAAGGTAATGTTACATGGCTCCCGAAAAGATCCGTAGAGGAGCTACCACCCGGGAGGTTTTGTAAATGAGGTCAGATATCAAGAGCAATCTATATAAGGAATTATACATGGAAGTGAGGAAATTTACCATTAAACAATAGAAGCAATAAATAGCCAAGTTTTAATGATACAAAGCAGGACAGTATAATAAGTAGGAGATTATAGAATATAAGTAGGAGAAGTAGAATATAAGCAGGAGATATACAATATAAGCAGGAGATATACAATATAAGCAGAAGCACAATGAATTTGACAGCATTTCATAATTATCATTTACTGGTCATCTCTTAAACTTTACATACAAGTCATGCATATGATCTTTCAAGAGACTAAACTTCCATGTAAAAGAACAAACACTGAAGAAGCAACGAACAAACACTCAAGAAGAACGAACAAACTCTCAAGAAGTAACGAACATTACACAACTAAGTGATCGGCATTATCGGGCTTCTATACATGTACGTTCTTTCTGTCTCTAGTACATTCAAACTTATTCTCCAAACTTATCTCCATACTAATTTAAAGTTAATCATTCCCTTCGTTTCATGCGGCTCATCTCCCACCCATTCAATTTGAGACATCACGTGATTTACATTTTGTATTTCCTTCCTCTACAAGCTCATCCAAGCTTACATAATCAGCAAGCACTCCATGAACCATCAGAACCTACCGACAAGTAGCAAGGTGCCACTGTTGAAGAAGTTGGCGTCGCAAAAGATTGCTCAAAATGCCCATCAGCTAGTGAATTTCAACTTTGGGTTGGTCCCGTTTCATTTGGTGCTACCTACGTTAGCCAGAATGAATGCAAAACAGCTTTCCCAAGTTGAAGCGATCAATCCTTTATTTACACCAGACTCAGATAAACTTTGGAAGGCACTTTTAGAGAAGGATTTTCCTCAAAGGCCATCCAATCCACCAAGAACTTTAGTTGTTATGCCTCATAAAACCTTACACTGCCAATATACTCAAGACCGTGATCTGTTACGAGAAGATTCCACCCAGAAACTAAGAGTCCGTATAGAAAAGCTAAAGAAAAGAAGACTGGCTAATCAAATTGTGCAGGTGGAAGGATTGCTTAGGGATCCAACAGTCAAACCAAGCTTTTCGGGCTACAATGGGAGAGCAATTCGGAGTGTTCGAGGTAAACCTACAAGTATACTTGATAAGGTACGAAAGGATTTAGATAATAGAAAATCCATGTTTCCTCTGAGAATGCGAAGGTATGAGAGTTTACAACTGCGACCAATGAATGTTTTACCAAATAGAGCTTCGAAGTCATATCCTTTGTCAGACTCACATTTCTATAAGTCCCTTGTCCTGGAGGCTAGAAGGGAAGAGGGGAGAAGGGAGGTTGCTGGGAAAGCAAGGAGAGATGAAGAGGATAGGAGAGAGGGGAGAGAGGGGGGAGATGATAGGAGAGAGGATAGGAGAGATGTTAGAAGAGATAACAAGAAAGCTGAAACTAACCTTGATGATATGAATATACGAAGTAGCATCGGACGAAACACCACAAACACCGTTTCAAATTCACAGAATTCGCCAATTGAGATAGATGAACTCCCTGAGATTCTTCCTGAAAGGATTCCGAGGTCTCCCGAGAAGCCAACTACATATGTCCCTGGAGCACCTCTTGCACCCGATTTACGAAAGAAACTACAGGATACAATGTTCCTTAAAAGAAAACCACCTCAACCAATAGGGAGAAAGAAGAGGGTACAGCAATCTGAAGTAGAGGTTCCTTCGAAGATTAAGAGGATCAAGAGTTCTGTGTTTATGTGAATCTTACCTATTTGTTAGTTAGCACCGTGACGTGCAAAATTATTGGTGACCAAGTAGGCTGGACCTATTATGTTTACTAGCAAGGTGGGGCTTCATTCATTGTTCCATCCCTTGATTGTTTTGCGCTTTGGTCAATAATGTGAGATATGTCGTGTGATTAATCTTAATTTCTATTGTTCATCTTAGATTTTACACAATTTGATAATACATTTTGAATGTTGAAATATTAGACCCACTTTGTCACCTAATTGTGCTTGGCTGTATACTTCAATAAATCACCTTGTGTTGTGGTTTGAGCTACGGTAAAGTCACCCACCTTAATTTGAACTACAAGGACAAATGTAATATAAATCACCCTCACTTTGACTCTTATTCAACATTTAAGGGCATCCCACTTTTACAGTGCACTACGATTAACCTTTTTTGCATCCATCTCGGCAGTACTACAAAAAGCATGGCTAGACCACCACTATTGTATTACCAGAAAACTACGAAAAATATATACGTTTTAAGATTGCGTTTAGTTAGGGACATCACGACTGTAAAGGGAGCAAATGGAAATGATAATTACATGCATATGAAAGATGTTCCACTAAAACTCAGAAGAAATAACTAAGGGTATATGGGATGATATCAGCATTATGAAGAAGAAGATTGAAATAATTGGTACACCGAAGATTAACAGTACACTGAAGATCGACACCAGAAATTCTTATTTAATGAGGAGATAAATAATTTAATAGAGAGAATTCAGCAGCTCGTCGAACTCATTCAAAATGAAATTCGTGGTAAACTTATCTGTGATCAAATCGTATGGAAATGGATGACTGTGCTGGCGATTCAAGAGGGATAAAATCAATCGAGCAATTTTTGGGAGGAGTATTTTAAATTGAAGGAGTTAAAGTGAGCATCAATCGTACCTTTACGGGCCTAACCTTTCAAACTTGTAGAGTTTGATTAATACTCTAAGAGAAATGAATTTTGCTTGGTTTTATATACCAGGTTGTAGAACTACTAAAATTTCTGCCACTTTCGGAAGACTATACATACAATATAGACTGTATATGCAATATCTATATAACACCTGAATTAATACGATTCCAAGAATCAAGACTAATAATTAAATTATAAGTCAATAATAATTTACCATAAGTAGTCTTTCTATGCTCATGCTATTTCCTCGTCTTCTTCAACAACCTACCCAGGGAAGTCTCTGCCAACCTCTTTCTTTGCAACTCATCGGTACTCAGTAAAACATCATCCTTCTCATTTCCAATTAAGATGGTCTGCTTAAACAGCTTGCTTCTTAGTCTACCCGATATTAAAACTCTTTCTGGGTTCAACGTCACACAAGCTTTCGACCTTTGTAAGTCCAACCCCAAACTAACAAGTAATGTTAATATATCACTTGCATTTCTTGTTTGAACGGGATCCAATGCACCACTCGAAACAACAATTCCTTTGGATCTAGAAGTTCTAATCAACAGTAGAACATTGCTTATGAAGAACTTCTTGAATAAGTTAGCATTCACACCAACTGAAGAATTGGCATACCCATTGATTAAATGAGAATATTGCACTTCAAACTTAATACCCTTATCTATAGCACTTCCAATCGTTTTATGTTTAAGGAAGAAAGGTAACTTATTTGTGAAATTGAAAGAAATCAAGTCAATATCCAAGTTAGCTATGGATAATTGGAGTGCTTTCTCGTTCAATGGTTGTATCGCGAGAATATCGAAATATTGTTGTAATTTAACTAAACTTTGACTCTTGGCCGGGTCATTGATTGAAATGGTTATTCTCGAAAAAAGCTTCAAGTTTGGGAACTTGGTGCAAAGGTCTTTCGTGAGTGTTGACATGGGTATTGGATTCAATTGATCTTTTGGAAATTTCACCAGCTCATTGATTTGAAAGTTGATGGCTATGTACCGGTAACCTAGGTTGTATAATGTGACTATGATATTTTTTAGATTCACTACTTCGGTGGGGGTTGGTTTGGTGGTATAGTCTGTGGCCGGCCAAGGCACATTAAGGTCGTACATGTCTGGTGGATAGGAAGAACGATGCGATGGTTTGTATGTATGGGTCACGTGATGAATCAAAGAGTAACAGCCTTGCAATATAAGCCAGAATGGGAGGTGGGATATTTAGTAGCAAAATGGACTTCCTTGAGACTTAACGTTGAAACTTAAAGTTTTCTTTAAGAAAAAACTTTAATGCGTAAGAGCAGTAATTTTACAATCAGACTGATCTTCGATGTGCTCTACCAACTCTAATGTTGTCACTTTAAGGAACCAAGCAAGATAGAATACTTTTACCTTTCCAAGTTGGATTATTGTTCAGAGTTACTTTACTAATAAAAAATGATTTTGCAGCCAGTCTCGTAGTCTCTAACCTGAATTATGCATACCTCTTTTAACTTCTACGATGATCCGTATTAACGTGATTAGTGTAAGATATGTGATTAGTGCAAGATATTTGGTGCAAGATATGTGATTAGTGCAAAATGTTTGATTAGTACAAGATTAGTGCAATATATTGAAATATCATACATCAGTCTGGTGCTTAAAGCTCTGCACTCTTGGAAATTTGCAACCATTTTGCAAAATCTTATAAACCTGGATATTCCAAACTAGTGTAATCCAAGTTGATAAACTTCTGGTGAATGACAGATTTTATATGTCAGCTTCTAATTTCAGTTCTCGTTCGTAGGTCTTCTTAGAAGCTTAGTGCTGATTAATTTGTACCGCCACCGCCACAAAAAGTGCGACTATAAATCCGGCTGATTTGGCAGTTGGAGTCAGCCAAGAACAACCACACAACTCACACACACACACACACACACACACACATCTACGAACAGTAAAGACAGCGCATCACTCAAACTCAGCTCATCACTCAAACTCAGCGCATTAACTCAAACACAGCGCATCAACACATCCACCAACTCCAACTACCAGCTTACATGTCATTATTTGTTAAAAAACCACTGGAGCAAGACCTATTGAACATCGGAAAACATTGTGAGATTTGTAGTCAACTTGATTTCCTTCCATTTACCTGTGAAGATTGTTCCAAGGTTTTATGTTCTGATCATAGGTCTCATAATTGTGAGTCTAAGAAACGGTTCGTACCTTCAAACATTAACACATCCAATTTACCCACTGCTCAATCATTATTTCCAGATAGATCGAAAGACAAACTCAAAATAGATGCACTTATTCTGAAACCAACTCTGAGTAGTAATATTCTTGGTCATAATGTGCTTGGTTCAGATAGAAATGCTCTATCCAAGTTGAATAAGTTCTTAAAGGTGAATAAGAACTCCACACTCGGCAAATTGTTTGCTAAGAAGGTTCAGATCAAATCGTCTACAAGTGAATTTCTTGTATTGAAGAAACAAGCAAAGGGAGATGCAAAAATACTACCTCAAGATAGAATTTATTTATGGGTGATTCATATAGATACAAAGGAATCCCCAAAACAAGCAGTGTTTGTGTCTCAGAAATGGGTAATTGGTAGAGCACTTGATTCCATGGCAGATACCTTGAAGATCCTGAATGTGAATAATAAGGTGCAATCACAAGAGGAGAAATTACATGTTTTTAAAGTGGAACCAGATGTAAAGATGTTGGAGAATGGTGTGACAGTGAAGGTTTGTTTGAAAAGTGGTGATTTGGTTTATTTGGTTAAGGGGACATCTGTTTAGGAGTAACAACAGAATTACTATTCTTGTGAGGTTCTGATGGTTAAGCTTGAAAAAGATGTACAAGGTATATTTGAAGGTTAGTTAAGCTTCCTTCGTTGTATGAGTGGATTCGCGACTGGCTGCAAAAAAGAGGGCCTACAATCATAATATTTTCAATTAATATACATTATAATAGAACGTTACAGAATTATAATATACATAGACTTTATGTATAAATTATAATATATAAAGACTTTACACATCATATGTATACTAGGTGACTTAACCGGAAGTCTTCAGACTACAAAGACTTTTGGCACCAAGTAATAGATTTTGCATGTCTTTTTTCTTATGTTAACATGAGCTTCAACCTTTATTATTCCGGTTGATCAATCTACGGAGTCCCTTCCATGACCAGTTTATCTCTTAATCTACGCCATTATATTTACGCCCTCTTATCCACCCATTTTATCTACACCCTTTGTAATCCTCACGTGCTGGATAAATAAATACAATCTACAATAGCCCAAGAAAGTTAACATGATCCATATACCCCGTATCCCCAAGAAACTAATACTATCGGTTTTGATACTCCTTGGTCTAGGTGTAATTTATTTCCAAACATCATATCAAATCCCCAGTGCTGAGTCAATAACCAAATCCTTAACTAGACCCTTTGTAAATACTACATTAGACAAAAAAGGGTACATACTAGAGCCTCAGAATGTGCAATTTAAATTCCTTAACAGTAAGAACAAGCAGGGAGATCGAGATGAAATACTTAAAATCAATGCAAAGACTTTTGATGATGTGATGTCTAAGAAGATTACAGTCCCTCGAGGTGAGTTGATCCCGGCTCCATCCGATCCTTCAAAGTATGAGCGAGCTAACGCGACTATAATAGCCTTGGTACGAAATGCCGAAGCTGGTGGGATTTCAAAAACTATACGAAGTTTCGAGAAGGCCTTCAATAAAAAGTTTCAATATCCATATACATTCATAAACGATGTACCATTTACTGAAAGGTTCAAGGATAGGATGCGGAAGTTATCATCTGCACAGATGGAATTTATAGAAATACCAAAGCAATATTGGGATACTCCGGATTACATCGATAAGAACAAAGCGGCTATCAATATGGATAAATTGCAACAAGAAGATGTTGCGTACGCCAAATTAAATTCCTATCATAATATGTGTAGGTTTTATCTGGGGACATTTTATAATCTCCCTGAACTACAAAAGTATAAGTACTATTGGAGAATTGAACCAAGTGTAACGTTTTTTACTGATTTGAAATATGATGTTCTTAAATTTATGGAAATGAGAGGTAAGGTGTATGGTTTTACTGTGGCTTTACATGATATAGCCTTGTCTATCAGTAGTTTATGGAAAGAAACTCTTCAATTCTTAAATACTGGTGATAATTATAAACTTGTTAATGAAGAAGGTCCTATTCAATGGTTAATAGATACATTGCAAAACCCAGATAAAGGGGAAGTCACTGGGGGGTACTCCACTTGTCATTTCTGGTCAAACTTTGAAATCGCAGATATGGACTTTTACAGAAATTCAGGTTATAATGAATGGTTTAAATATTTGGATCAAACAGGTGGGTTCTATTATGAACGATGGGGTGATGCTCCTGTGCATTCTATTGGGGTTTCTTTATTTGCTTCGAAAAATGATATCCATTGGTTCCAAGATATTGGTTATTACCATGATCCATATTTGAATTGTCCTTTACTGGATGATACTTTTCAATGTGCCCCTGGTACTTTTCTGGTTTGGGAGCATTTAATGGATCAGAATTGTATGGCTAATTGGATTGATTATGGAACCAATGGATCATTATATTGGGACTGAGCTTAGTGCAAATACTCTGTGTTATCGTCTCACTGACTTAAGTATGGCCAATAAAACTAAGAGAATTTACCATCTATAGAAGACGTAGTGACTCAGATTAAATGAACTTTTCAAAATAAACTTGATTCAGATTGAATGAACTTATTCCTTGACTTACCGCAGTGTCATCCTGGACTGTAAAAAAAGCGTATGAACGTATTTTGACTTTTTTGCACCCAAAAGGTGTAAGTAGCTTATGAAATATCCACTTTTATACGAGCAATGTAAGTGTTAATGTATTATTTAAAGAGTCATAATGTAAGTCTTATTCTACAAGCAGCATCATATTATTTAAAGCATCATAATCTAATTAATGCAAAAACGTACATAAATTATCCTGTCGTTATATACTAAAAATAATACCACCTTGTAATCCGATTATCTAATCCGATGTTTTCATTCTACTTAACCTGAAAAGTAAACCCACCTAGAATTTCAGAAGTTCATTAATTCAAGTGCTTCACTCACCTCGCACATCGAACCATAAAAATCTAAACTCCATCAATGCTAAGGTTCTTGAGACGATTGTCCATACCTCCGCCTATTGAACAGATAGCCTTGAAATATAGATTTCCCAATGCAACTAGTACTATAAAAGAGCTTAGGCTACTGGCCAATTCAATTCATGAACTGACAAATTTACGCCAACCGGTTGTTTTATATGGTCATATTAATAGAAAACCAAAGATAATGACTACCATGGCATTTGCTGAATTACGTGATAACGAAGGAGAATTGATTCAATTGACTTTGAGTCCTGACATAAGTTCCATTGGTAACATTGAGCTCCTTAAGAAAACCCAAACCGAAAGTTCGGTATGCGTATCTGGTTATATTCAAAAGAAAGGAAGTAATGAGGTACAGAGTAGTAAGGAAACTCAGGTCAAAGAGAATAATAGTAACAAGCAGAGAAGTGAGAATAATAGTAACAAGCAGAGAAGTGAGAATAATAGTAACAAGCAGACAAGTTTGGCCAACTCAAACCTAGAATTCATAGTGCAGGATTTCCAATTACTTAACAATTCCAACTTGGAGGCTGCTCGTTTAGATAAGTTGAAGCATTCGGCCCCAATGGACCTACCTGCTCAATTCAGATACCTACAACTACGGACTGACAACTTACAACGGAATATAAGAACCAGAAGTAAGGTTTCTCATACCATACGTCAAGTATTCCAAGACCATGGCTTTGTCGATATTGAAACTCCCTTGCTCTTCAAGTCAACTCCAGAAGGTGCCAGGGAATTTTTAGTTCCCACAAGAACAAAAGATCGGTTCTATGCATTGCCACAGCTGCCTCAGCAGTATAAGCAAATTCTTATGAGTTCTGGGTTTACAAAGTATTATCAATTTGCTAAATGTTTCCGAGATGAGGACTTGAGAAGTGATAGACAACCTGAATTCACTCAGATTGATTTGGAGATGTCATTCATAAATAATAGTGATCAAGTTTGTAACGTCGTTGAAGATGTTGTTACTAATGTGTGGAAGAGTGTTGACAAACCTCTATATTTTGTAAACAAAGATGATCAATTGGAGTTGATTGAAGATACCCCAGTAGGGGAAATGAATTTAAAATTCACCAAATTGAAGTATGTTGATGCTTTATCTAAGTATGGTATCGACAAACCCGATTTAAGATCCAACTTGAAGTTCATCAACCTTTCTGAATATTTTTCCTCCAATAATCCTGAATTCCCAATTGTTGAGGCTTGTGTTTTGAAACAGGCGTTTGACCCATCGAGAAAGTACAAGTTGCCAAAACAATTGACTGAAGGATATTCAAGGCGTAAACCTTTGATTATAAAGATATCTAATGAATATGAAGCAACACACTGGGTTGAATTAATTGACAAGAAATTCAGCCAAAAGAAAGAGGTAGAAATATCTCTTCAACCTGGTGATATCATAGCTATTTCAGATAGATCCACCTTATCGTATGAGAACCCAACGCCATTAGGAAAATTCAGACAAGCAGCTATTTTGGAGTACCCCAACAAGTGGAACCGTCCCATCAATGGGAATGATCAATATAATGCATCGGATGTATTTGTAGCTTCCTGGGTCGTTGAATTTCCTTTATTCAATCCTGTTGAAGTTTCCCAGCTGTCGACTTCCCAGGCCCTGCTCCATCCTTCTCATGCCTCAGATTATCCAATATATGACTATACGAAATTCGAGTCAACTCATCACCCATTTACCATGCCTAATATGGAGGACTATGATAAGTTGTCTACTGAACCTCTACAAGTTAGGGGGCAGCATTATGACTTGGTTATCAATGGTAATGAAATTGGAGGTGGGTCCCGTAGAATCCATGACTCCAGCTTGCAAGAATATGTATTTAAAGAGATGCTACAAATTGGTAATTATCAGGAATTGTTTGGGCATTTGCTTTCAGCATTGGCCATGGGGTGCCCACCTCACGCAGGTTTGGCTATGGGCTTTGATAGAATGTGTGCCATTCTAGTGGGTTCCAGTAGTATCAGAGATGTTATTGCGTTCCCAAAGAACCAATCGGGTATTGATGCCGTAGTTGATTCGCCAACTCTGGTGAAGGATGAGACTTTGGGGGAGTATTTTATTCTGGTACGCAAAACTTCCTAGTAGATTTGAATCTTGAAAGAGAATTCGCATTTGTCCCGATGTACTACTTCCCAGAGTATTTAAAGAGATTAGATGAAATGCCTTGTATATATTTATCTTTTGTTTAATTACAAACCATTAATGCTAACATTGCCACATTGGCACCAAGTATTACCTAATAACCTCGTCTTTTTCTGATATTTTATTTAACGTCTTACTGATATCTTGCTTAACGTCTTCCTCTCAGTCTCTTTCTTTCTTCCTTTTCAGCATCTTCTTCAGCCTTACGCTTTTTCTCTTCAATCTTCTCTCTTTCTTCAGCTAATTGTGCCATTTTCACATCTATTGGTCTTTTTGATCTTTCTTCTCCCTCCTCTGGTTCACCGAGGAATTCTTGTTCTTGAGTTTTAATAAGTGCTTTCCAATCAAACTTCTTTCTGATGAATAGATCCATTGACCAGTTCTTCCAAACCAACTTACCATAAATACTTTCTTTTACCTTGGATGATTCTTTGACTAATTCTGTTGCAGTTTTGTCTTTGTATTGTGGTAAAAAGACTGTGAAATGCCATAACTTGTCTACAATGTGAGACCCTGTAGAATTACAAGATAATTGCATGATGTTTCCCTGAAATAAATTGAGGAAACGCTTTCTAACAATATTAATTGCTTTGGTTTCTGGATTACTTACAACCATAGCGTGCTCGATGATGTGAGAGAACACACCATGTAAACACATTTGTATGAATCTTTCTTGAGGCATGGATAAGATATTAAGCCATACATCGACAACAAAGGCAGAGTCATATTCCATCAATTTCTCCAAGAATAAAGAACGTTTTCTTTCTATGGCAGTTGGCCAATCATCTCTGGTATTTCCTAACGTTGAAGTACGCAATTGTAAAATGTTTTCAAATAAGTCTGTGGAATCTTCATAGTTGATGAATTTAAGTTTGAAGACTTGTTGATATTGGAATTTTGGATCAAACTTGGCAAATAGTTGCTTAATAATTTCATCTCTTTGATAATTGAATCTACTTTTAGATGCATCAATTAACTTTACACATAAATCCAAATTTTCATTATTTTCCATCGAAACCAATTGTGGTAGCTCTGGCACGATTTCATCAATTATGAACTCAACTTCCTTTGGCTTTAATTTGAAAAGAAGGGCTTGGATGATATAAACACCAGTGGTTGCCCTTCTCACCAACCTGACAATTCTATTTTTAATGTATAATTCATATAGTCTTTCAATATATCTAAGTCTCACTCCATCATTTTTGATCAGAGACTCTAAGAAATGAGATCCAACCGCATCTGATAACAAATGTTCTACGAATGCCTCTTCTTTTGGATCGGCCGGAGCGTCATGCTTGAGGAAAATAACATGCCATATGGCTCTTTCCTTATCCACAATTCCTTCAATTTGAAGTAACAATTGAACCACAGGTGAAGCAATTTTATCAATTGAAAACGATCTCAATTGCTGAGTTGTAAGATTGCGCAGGGCAATGTGACAAACATCTTTCAATTCAATTTTAAAGCTTGGAGGCACTTCGAATGCTCTATTGAAATCATCATTGTCTTTGATCTCAATCATTTTTCTAGCGATTTTAGACTTCTTGGATCTTAAAATCGAATTACTCATGGTACTTGACGGGAGAGCTCGTGCTGAAAGGATCAAAAGTATCAATCTAAGAACATGTGAAGAATATTGATGATTTATCATAGCTTTGATATGAGTTTTATATTCATTAAGCATCTTAATAAAGAGTTCTTCCATTGTGATTATATTTTGTGATTCCTCCTCATCATCCACTTCTTCTTCTACTATCACTTCATTGCCTTTTAATTCCTTCTCTATTAAAGCAGCAGACCTAACAAGAATTGTTTCCAAAACATGTGAAGCATACTTATGATGGGCCAAGGGTACAAAATGACCAGCAAACAGCTTGAAAATACGCTTCAACTGAGCATCACTTGAAAACAAAACCAATCTTTCCATCAACTTTGAACAAATCTGATTGGTGACCAATTTCAATTCTTTTCCCTTTGCTTCTTCTAATACAGAACGAATAAAACCTTCACGATCATCGGAATCTTCAAAGGCATTAATGTTCAATGTTTTCTCGGCTTGTTTGAAATAGTCCAATTCAGTGGAATCTACCAACCCAAAAAATGGCGTTTTTATTTCTTCAGCTTCAGGCTCCTTTACTTCAGGTCCATTGTCTATGTAGAATGCTGGAGTTTCCTCTGCCTTTTCCTTCTTCTCGGATCTTCTACCTCTCACTTTTTTCTCTGACATCTTGGTTGTTTTACTATGAAGTTGTATGTGAAAAATCGATGCTCATCTGAAAAAAATACGAGTGGAAAATCTCAATTCTGCTTTGGGACGATTTGCAGCAAGGGAAGTGCATCAAATCAAGTGCAGAGTTATATGTTACATAGAGCTGCTTGTTTAATGTAAACTACTAGAGTTTGATGTGGTGAATTCTTTTCTGTCTTATGATACTCAAAAAGAAAAATGCACTTACCTAGCAGCAATCACTCAACTACAATCACAGTCGCCATGAATCAACTGGTATTTTCAAGATAACGAGAGTTTCCACATTACGATTGCGATAATTAAAGAGCTTGGAATATAAGTGGTACTGTTTTGCAAATCATCTCAATTGTAACTTTGAGAAAAAGGGACCGCATTTGTCCAAAGGAATACCTCCATTGGTATCTAACAATACAAAGAACTTCCTTTCTTAAAACGCGGAAGTTCATTTTAAAATATTTTCGTAGTTGTGTCTAAGAAATTTTTGGAGTGGCTGCAAATTTGGATGCAGAAATTGCTTCAAAGATGGAAATTTGTTGTTCTGATAGGTCTATGTATTCAATTAGTACAAGGGCTTAATGGTTGTGAAATAATAAACAATGAAATATGCTCATATTTTGCACCAGGAAATTTCACCTTCATAATTAATATTAAAACTCATTTTTTGTAAATAATGTGCAAATCTTATCAAAACTTTCAATTTCAAAAATCATACACCAACGAATAGTCAGACAGGTAGTAATCATTGATAGTTTTGTAGTTTGTAGCTACCAAATATAAATTATAGAAAGTATATACTATCAAATGCAAAATCCAACTTATGCAGAAATTGGAAAATTGACACATATTAGTATTAAATACAACTCAAAGAGTATAAGCTTCGTTCCTCATGGCCCAATGGTTAAGGCGTCTGGCTACGATGAAATACTTCTGATACCAGAAGATTCCAGGTTCAAATCCTGGTGGGGAAGTTTATTTTTTGAGCTATTTTTTGCAGGCGCGTAAGTGTAAAGCCACTGCAAGTGGCTCAGATATTGATAGCCATAGAGATTACGGGGGATAACTACGTACTTGTATAAAATTGCTCATTTTAAGTTACGTATAAACATGCTCATTATAAGTTGAGTAGTAGTAACTATAATCAAAGGTCACCCTCCCAAGAACTCAACTCTCAGCAAGTTGATCCAAATACTTCCCCTTTCTTAAAGGATCAATTTCCACTAAAGTCTTCAAATGGGACCTAATCTCGTCATTGTATTTATCCTGTTGACCCTTCAGCTCTTTCGAAATCAACCCTTTTAACAAGATAATACTTTTCAAACACCAGCAGTTATCCAAATTATCTTCATGATCACTTTTTTCCAATTCGTTCAATTCCTCAACCAAAAGGAGTTGGTTATTTAATACCTCCAAGTATTTATCGGAGTCTTTTAAAGGAGCAGTGAACAATGGATCTGTTAATAACCAAAATGAATACAACCAAACAGAAGTATCCTCTGTATCCATGTACATTCCTGTTTTGATCAATTCCAATTCATGAATTAAAATTTCATAAGCGTTTTCGAAAATAGCATAAACTTGTGGCTCATACAGATTTGGGTTTTGCAACTTCTTGTATAAGTTGAAGATCTTTGGGATCAAATTACTTCGATTGTGCCATGCGGAGAAGTTTGAAATGTTGTTATTGATCTTAATGGTGGTGTAATTGAACTCTTCAATTTGGATCTTCAAGAGTGTAAGAGTTTTCAATTGCTCTAGGTTTTCTTCATCTGAGAGCTCCTTTGTACTCTCCTTCGCCGCCTTCTCCACCTTCAGTAAACTCTCCTTCTCAATATTCTCAACAACAAACCTCCTATAATGCCAGCCATGAAAGTTTCTACTATCCAATTCCAATAACTTAGAAATGGTTTTAAATTCATAAGTCCAATCCACACTACCCAATTCAACCAATTCAAATAAGCAACATCTCCGATGACTCCATATCCAGTAGCATTTTGGGTACCGTTGTAATAATTTCATTACAAATCCCAAGTCTCGATTCAATAGCTCCACATACTTGTCTTTAGTAATCTCCTTCTTGGAATATAAGTTCAGTAAGATATTTCTACGATAATTCCAAACGGTATAAAACTCCGGGTTCAAGTCTAAGATATTATCTGTTTGAGCTAAAGCTTCCAACGTATAAACCTCATCATCACGCAGTTTCAAAATAAGCAGTGTTAAGTTCCTATAACGTTCTGTCTTTGATTTGTCCTTTTCTAGTTTGATTCGTTTGGCTTCTTCAGTAAAGTATTGTCTTTTTACACCGTGTAACTGGGTGTTAGTATAAAGGTACAATTATGATAAGTTCAATAGTAATAGTCCATAACTATTAGAGAAACAGACAATTCCCCTCCGAATAGACTATACTTGATGATTCAACGTGCGGTACTTACCATGATAATGTTAACTGGAAGTGTTTGACGCGCTAACAAATCGCTCGCCTAACAAAATACCTTGATCTAACTTACAGCCAACGCTACCAATTAACCCTACACCCAATCTCCACCAGAGTTTTAAAATGACTTCAAAATTAGCCCTAAAAGGATCAAGTAAAGTTGTAACAGATTATTTTGAATATGCGATCCATAATATCCTATTCCAACGAGGGGTTTACCCCGTTGAAGACTTTCAGACTGTTCGAAAGTATGATTTACCCTTATTAATGAATGTAGATGATGACGTGAAAGATTATATTTCCAAGATAATAACTCAACTAAAAAAATGGGTCTATGGAAGAAGGATATTGAAGTTAGCATTGGTGATTATTAGGAGGAGTGATTTCGAAGTCATTGAAAGATGGGAATTTGATATCAATGTGCTTGATATAACAGATGGAGATAATGTAATTGATAAAGAGGGTCTCATTGAAGGTGAAGGGGAAGGTTTTAATAAAGAGAATAATGTTAACAATGCAAATGAAAGAAATACCGATGAAAATACTTACGGTAATCCAGCCTATAGTAAAGAGGGCAAGCCAGAAGTTCCTTTGATATCAAGGGAAGATACACAACGTGAAATAAAAACAATAATGAGACAAATCACTTCTCTGGTTTCATACCTCCCTGTTTTAAAAGAGGACGATTATACATTTAATATAATGGTTTATACTGATCCAAACCATGAGAATTCGCAAAGTATACCAGTTGAATGGTGCGATAGCGAGGATAAAGTGGTTACTGGGGATAGTGTAGAGAAAGTGAAGTTTACAACATTTAGCACCAATATTCATCAAATTGGAACATATGTGAGTTATAAAGTTGAATGATTGCGAGCGTTATGTGTGATGTGTCTTTCATGATTTTGAGTCTACTCAATGTCTCCCCTGAATCACAGATTTCATTGATCAAGGTTACGTCGTTGTTAAATCACTCATACCGGTTCATCTGTTTCTCGGGTAGAACACCGACTAAGTGTAAAAGGTCATTCAATGTATGTACGAGCTACTAATTGAATTATGTCGTTGGAGGGAAGAGCCCTTCTGGTGTGTGATTCTTAAGTTTTAGATGTGGCAGATTCCCAGAGCAAGGTTTAATTACTCAATCCACTGCATAACACGCCTTCAGTACGTAGGTTGCCCTAGACCTGACCAAATTCATTACAAAGTTCAGCTTTCCCCACTAAAAGAGTTAGGTTGAGAGAAAACTCATTTACAGTTGTTATTAATCGCTATATTTAGGATACTTGTGCTTACACATATGTAGCATCTAGACAATCTCTCCTTCAATAAATAAGATTGGGCTCTGAAAGGATACCTTGCGTATTACAAGAAACGTTTTCCACAAATTGAGCCATTACACATTTTAATATACTGTATAACCTACGTTGATGTTCATTCTATACAATGCAACTCTAGCTCAAATTTGGCACTTGGCTCCAATTCCCCTCGGTGAATGCACCTTAAAAGGATACTGCACGGTCATATCAATGTGTCATCGCACCTGTCAATGGGGCAGCCTCCGGCAACTCCAACTCAAACCTCAGCCTCTTATTTGCCATCATGAATCTCAGTGACCCTTTTGAGGCAAAATTGTAATCCCAAATTCCCAAATAATCGTCACCCTCCAAACCTCGTTTTCTTACACTCGTTTCATTAATCTTAATCAAATCGTTAAACCTCGATTTCAACTCCATAAACTTGAAGATTTGTTCCTTTCCAGTTTCAGAATCTATCGCAGGTATATACTCCAGCAATATGGACAAGTTCATCACATGGATGTAATAATCCAAGATGTAAAGAATTGCTTCATTTACAAGTGCTTCTCTGCACCTGAAATCCTTATAGCAGTCTATTGATTCTAGTATTCCTTCTAAGTTGGTTTCTTCAATAGGTTGGTGATCTATTTTAATTTCAGAAGGTTTCAAGTTGAGGGTTACTATTATGATTGCAAGTGCAATACAATGAGGTGGTACCATCAATACCAAAGGTGTAGATATCATATCATAAGCTATTAACCAATTTGTAAAATTTAACTTATAACCTAACTTCAATAACTTGGAGAATTTACTTACAAGATGATCAACAGACGGCAATGTAAGTGGACTTCCATTAAGGAAGTCGAATTTAATTACTTGTAATAGCTTGAATTCAAGTGAAATGATCTCCTTACGTTGTATTTCAAGATCCACGTTCTTTACTTCAGGCTCTCTTTGTTTATTGCTAGCAGCTTGTAAATCTCGTAACTTCTTGATACAGTCCTCTTGTTTACAAGCTAAGAATAAGCATGTTATAGCAACAAGGTATGGATCACTCGAGTCTTCATATTCAAACTTATTGAATAAATAAAACCTTTGATAAAAATTCATTGAGGTATTCAAAACTCGTATTGGAAACTTCATTGCCTTCACCACTTGATATAAGTGCTGAAATACATGATGCTTGACAGTTGCAAATATGGCTTTATCCTGTTCTCGTATTGTTTTGGAATGTAAATAGGCAATTTCCGTGGATGTAAAGAATGGCCTTGATACTTGGACAACAGATTGAATTGCTTTATTGTCTCCAGTGGAGTAATTTGGTGAGTCCGTCATACTGAGGTTAGATTTTTCACTGAATTTAAGAAGTATTTTCGGAGGTGGTGAATTTTTGAGTGTAGCGCTTGACTTCTACGAACCGAAGAGTACCCCTAGATTCCTAGTAAAGCCTTCTATATTTCTAGTGTGCCTGTAATCAATTAAAATTTTCAATTAAGATTGTTTTTTATGAATTGGTTTTATATGAAAATTAATTTGACTATCTCTTTCTCCCAACCCATTCGAAGTGTCCAGTGAACTCTCGTATCGAAGTGTAACTGCTCGAGTGTTCCACTCTCGTATCGAAGTGTTAATAGGGTACCAAAACCGTTTATCAGCATGGAGAAATTTAATAGGCCACATGATTACTTCAAGAAGGCATTTATTTGTATTATCTTAAGAATTTATATTAACAGAGTAAAGGCATGGCCAAAGTAAGGTTAGAGTAAAGCAAATCCAGAAGTGCAAATGTCAAAACTGTTCGATTTATCATAAATCTGTCCAAAGGATTTTATCGAGAAGAACTCCAAGAGGCGAACCAAGAGGACCAGCAAACCAACCAGGTAGCTACAAAACACTCAAAAATTCCCAGAGTCCAAGTTAGACCATGATACAATAGATTGCTTAGACGAGAAGTATAATGCCTCCATGATATTTTCTATCCATGCAAAATCACCGGAACTAATTCAGCTTCACGATGATCGGCTGCAAATTCAAAATTCCCCATACCAATTATTAACAACCCGCTAGGCGGAACAGCAAGGAACACCGCTGAAGTCTAAAATACAAAGACAAGAATTTGTGATATATCATTCGTGATCTTGAGCTTCAATGGTTCATAGAAATGATGGCAAAACGCAAGCACACATAACCAGCATTGACGTGGTAATCAAAGAAAACTTTCAATTGCATGTTACAAATACCGGTATCCTGCCATCCACCCCGTTTGATGTTCTAGATTACTGGTAAACTAGGATTGGGCACTGAAATGGAATTCATATTCACTAGATCCAGATTACATGCACCGTTATTTCATGAATGGTATCAGCTACGATTTTAATTTCATCATCCACCGTACCAGCTACAAACATCATCTCTGGCAAGGTACTGTTTTGATAGGTTACACACCAAGACGAAATCAATCTTCCTGAACATCCAATATCATCATCCTTCATACCATAAGAGATCACAAGAAAGTGGCTCTTGTTAAAGTGCTTGATTTCCAACCTTGGCTTGGGATGCAAATTGAATGTTTGGTTCGAGCCAACGCAAGAGGTAAAGGACTGACGTTAAGAAGGAGCAAAATCTCTTGTTGGCTCCTTCTGGCTCCCATTTGAATAATGTTCATGAGACTAATAATTACTAAGATTCATTAAACAGTTGTCTTGATATTTAGACTCTTAAACTGACTGCTCTTCAAATTAACTTACTTTATGCGTCATATTCATACCCAAGTAAGTTGCAAAAGGTTGAGAAGATATTTTTTGCAACCATCAACTCCAACTTGTACAATGTATTTTGAATGTTATATGACTTGGACCGGGTATAAATTTGCACAATGTAAGACCCACAGTGGACTCAGATAATCTGAGAAACAGACAACCATTAAGTTGTTCGTTCTTTACTGCTCTTGTAACTTATTTAGTAATTTACCAGCAAAGCTAATACTTCACTAAAGAGCAAGATTTCAATATAGCAAAAATGAAATGTTCATATGTCCCAGAAAAGCTTGTAAATGCAGCTTTTACCCCAACTGGTAAACACGCATCTTGTTGAGTCTTGCAAACCTCAAAGTACACCCTAAATCTCAGCACCATACTTCCCTCAGACTTGTTTTCTGAAGTAAACCCATTGAGTTGTCTATTGGTCAGCTGGATCAGCATATCCGACATGGATCTGAATCGGGTGCAACACTTTACTTGTTTCCCTCGGCCGTACCTTGACTCCCTCTCACCATTTCTCTTGATATATCACCATCCTCAATATCTAGAGAAACTCTTCTAGTGTCGAGACTTAGTTACACCTCGAACAGACCGTACCCACTTCTTTTGATCCTATCACATTAAAGTAGAATTAGAACACCTATTCTAAATGGTTGACTTGACATGCTTAGAGCAATTCAATATGTCGGCTAATATACTTTCGCTACTGCTTGACACCTGTCAAAGTGGCTGCAAATAAAATTTTCATATTATACTTCGCACGCTCCTGAACATAAGTATTCTTGCCTAAATCACTGCCGCACCCAGTAGACAACCATGTTCTCCTCCAACTAAGTTCGGGACGGTCTTAGGCTACACCACCCCCCGCAATTCCAATCTCCGAGTCCGCATCAGGTGACCTGAACCACAACTTGGAGCGTAGCAGATGCATGTGCCAATTGCGGACATAGTGGGAAAATTGTGCAATCGAGAGTGGCAAAGGATGCTTTCAACCCAATTGAGCGAAATGTGATCTCAATATCTGGTCTGGCCATTGAAGAGTTCGATACTCTTAAAAACCAATTGATCTTCTCTCTTTCTACAAATATACATATTTTAATTCATTTACAGTAAATAAGATATAAAATGTCTTAAGCAGTGAAACTCAAAGAGAAACCCAACTTGTGGACAGGTTCAGCCAATTTCAAAGCATCGAAAGAAGTACCTAAACCGAATCTAACACCAGGTCTTAATTCTTGAGAGTAAGCCAAGGCGGTTAAACCAGAATCGGCAATCTTGGCCTTAACAAAGGCACTCTTGTCTAAAGCGTACTTGGTGGCAAATTCAACATTGACGTTAGAAGACTTGACGGAATCCCAAGTGGTCTTAGCACCAACTTCAACAACTGGAGTAACTCTGTGGTAGTAAGCAGCAGAGAAAATGGACAAGTTGGAGGTGGCGGTGGCAGCAAGAGCATAGGTGGTGTTGGTGTAACCAAGACCGACAGAGTACTTGTTAACCTTAGCAGAGGAGATATCGTAACCTAATTCCCCACCAATGGTGAATCCATCTTGAGATACAGCCAAATCGGCGGTGGCCAATGGACCCTTCAACAAGTCAAAGAATAATCTAGCATTGACATAAGATTGTTGGTAGAAGAAGTTCAACTTGGCGGCACGACTTCCATTTGGAACAACAGAGGTGTCCAATTCACCCTTAAGACCTGGGGTCAACAATTCGGATAATTCGAATTTGGTGTTCAATGCGTTAGCATTGTTCCATCCTTGGGTTAAAGTCAAACCAGTTGGCTTGTCAACGTATTTGGCATCAACAGAGGCAGCAATTGAGTTGTCCTTGTTAGTCTTACCCTTAACAGTGAAGGCAACACCGTTTGGTGCAGTGGTTTTAACATCAACTGCAGCAGTGGACAAGTGGTAGAAATCTTTACCGAGCAAGTCGTTGGTTGGTTTTTGAATATCAGCGTAAGCAGGTGGAGCCATTTTGTTTCGATTGGGTTGTTGTTGTCGGTCGAAAAAGTGGATTTGTACGTTTTATATATGGGGAACTGAGCAAAAAAGAGATCCGGCGTTTGAAATGTTGGGCCATGTGGTCGTGTTTTACCGAAGATTCATAAGAAAGTGGATATGGTTTCTTGTAAAGAGATAATTGAAGATATGAACGATTAGATATAGATATTACGTTATTAGGCCGTAATTTACTCTGAGTTTATCAATTGATTCATTCAATTGTTGTTTTAGAAACTGAGGCTCTACTTGAATAACACACGTTTACGCGCACAAACCCTCCAATAAGCAAAGTTTATATGGGCGTATATGGGGAAGTTATGTTATGATTAAAACGGTGCTGTGTATAAGATGCGACGCTAGATTGAGTAGGAGCTTGTTCATACTATTGACGAAGATTCAATTGAGATGAATGATCATTATACGTTTTCTAGAGTAAAGTGAATGACTTTGAATTTAATCATATTTACACGTACAATCAACCTTGATTAGTGCATAGTTGTTATTAATTCTCTCTATCTTGTTTATCCTCTTACTCACCATCATTCACCATGATCAATCCCTGTTAGTATCAAAGGACTAACTATCATATACGTCCTTCTGATGACCTTCACGTAAACATCGTCCATAACAATCAATACCCCACGATTGGTCACACTCCTAATGTAACTTTTTGTGGGGAGTACCACTCCGGGCCCTGGAAAATCGCCTAACAAAATTTCTTACAGCCAATCGTTAACTTCACTTCAACGTCATCTATACTTCTGTCACATTACCATTGACACTTTAAACTAGTTTTCATCATGGCTTCCTTTAGTTACGATAAATTTTGTATTGGTGGTATAACTACACATGTATACAATGCATCAATCTTACCTGAATATGTCAAGAAGGTAGTTTCCAACCCTGGTAAATCTTATGAGATTCCAATTAAAGTGCTTTATTTCGTTCATGGTAGAGGTAGTGATTATAAAGCTACGGAACAATATGCCAAAAAGGTTTTGTCATTCTTGTATGCTGGTACTGCTCCTTCAATTCCTTACATTGCTGTTACGTTTGATTGTAGAAATCATGGTGAAAGACTAGTGCATGATTTGGCTAATCACTCCTGGGAAAGTGGGAACGCAGATCATGCAATTCACATGTCATCTATAATTGATGGTAGTGTTGCTGATCTTAAAGTGCTAATTGAGAATTTACCTCTGTTCCTCAAATTGCAACAATACCTTCCAAAGGAGGTGATTCCTGGCCATGAATATAAAATTAGATATGGAAATACTATATCTGGATGTTCATTAGGTGGACATATCGTTTTCAGATTTGCAAGTGAATATCCAGAATTTGTTGATTGCATCAATCCAGTTATTGGTGCGGTTTCATTGACAACTCTTTTCATTAATAGATTGAAGAAAACATCTGATTATGAAAAGAAGTACTTCTACTTTTCATACTCTGAATTGGGAATTGAAAATGAAAACGAATATCCAAGAGAATTACATGAAAGATTATCTGCTCAAGATATTGCCATCTTCGAACTGTTCCCAGTGAAAACAGTTAAGATGTTTGCAGCTTTCGGAGCAAACGACTCCTTGGTTGCTCCTGCCATTTCTCTGCTTTGGACGAATATGTACGTTAGTTCTAGTAGAGATTCTGAAGCTCTTGTTCAAGAAGGTGCTGGCCATGAATTGACTGAAGAGATGATTGAGGGTTTTGCAAAGTGGTTATCTGTCACAGCATGAGTATACCTCAAATAAAACGGAGTTGTCATTCTATCCCTTCAACATGTGCAATATGCAATTATATTAGATACAATAGAAGATATAAAAGATGTTAAACAGGTTGAATAAACAGAGCCAGTAAATAATGTTCTTACTTGTAGATTATTCGGTAGTTGTAAGCTACCAAGACATTAATCCCTAGATAACCAATTGGACCCAACCACTTGCAGCAACCAGATCATCGATCATCCCAGATTCTTATACCCCGCCTACGTCTCGATGGTATTTCCATGCAGAATCGGAAGTAGCCGAAGTCTTAGGAAGTCATCGATTTCTGCGTATGTGAAAACTCTACTTTAAACTTAATATATGCTCTAGTTAAGTATACCGATACATTCTAGCTCCTTCACCATGGCAGCCTACAGAGCTCACCGTGAGGACTTGTTTTTACGAAAATCAAAACTTCTTACCAACCAAAATCGAATGCTCAAAACACAACCATCTGCATTACAGGCAACGTTAACGCAGCAACTCAATAAGAATATGGCCATTGAACTAGGGAAGAGTAGTAGTGGTAGTATGAATTCCGAAACTCCGACGGATGCGATCAATTACATCACCTTTAATCAAGACCTGTCGTGTATTGCGTTGGCATTAAACAACGGGTTTAAGATCTTCAATTGTAAGCCCAACTTCGGCAAGTGTTTCCAATTCAAGAAGAATGAAAGTATTGGAATTATTGAGATGTTATATTGTACATCCTTATTGGCTGTGGTGTCATTAGGTGAAGAGCTTGGGAATAGTCCTAAGAAATTGAAGATATTAAATATTAAACGACAATCAACCATATGTGATTTGATATTTCCATCAACCATTCTAACGGTGAAGTTAACCAAATTGCATTTGATTGTGTTATTGGAAGAACAAATTTATATTTATGACATTACAAATATGAAACTTTTACATACGATCGAAACTAGCGCTAATCCAAACGGACTTTCCACCGTTTCCTTGGAACCAGATTCAGATGGTGATTACTTCTTGGCTTATCCACTGTCTCCAAAAACAATAGCACATGATTCGTTATTAATAACGGGAATCAATACAAATGGAGGGGTCAACCTGATTCAGAATAATATACAACTGGTTAGTAACTCCCCAAAACGTGGGATTTCAGATGTTATAATCTTCAATCTATCAAAATTGCAACCTTTGTCTGTGATCGAAGCACATAAATCAACATTGGCAGCAATGAAGCTCTCCAATGACGGGAAATTATTGGCAACGGCCCTGGATAAGGGGACAATTGTTCGTGTTTTTTCAGTTGAAACAGGTGTGAAACTATACCAATTTCGTAGAGGAACGTACCCTACTCGTATATATTCACTTTCTTTTAGCTTTGACGATCGGTATGTTATAGCAACGAGTTCAAGTGAAACCGTGCATATCTTCAGACTTGGCCAAGAAGAAGCTTTGCTGAATAAGCATAGATTGAAGAAGTCTACCCCAAGATTGAATCCAGACAGAATAGCAGAAGAAAGAGAAGAAAATGTATTTGGAGAAGATGAAGCTTTCGATGGAGATATAGATTCCAAGAAGACAATCGATTCCGATGATATACATGATAATGAAGATGAAATACGAGATGATGACGACGATAGTGATGCAGATATGGAAGACGACGAAGATGATGACTCAGAAATCATCAGTAAGAAACAACGAAAATTATCTCAAGACTCGTCAAACTCGTTTTCATCCGGGTTCTCCTTGGAAGAAATATCCCATGCTCAGGTTGCAAAAGCTGCTTCGGTGAATGAGGTGCATCCAACTCCTATTGTAGATCAAAATCGATTGTCTGTGGCAAGATTAATTAGAAGGTCCTCCCAAACACTTGGTAGAAAAGCTGCCCAGAAGATGGGTGAATTCCTACCTTCTAGGTTCTCATCCATACTAGAGCCTACGAGGCATTTTGCATCTTTGAAAATAAATACGGTTGGGAAAGATGTCAAATCGATTGCTGTAATGAGCAGTGAATTAACTCAAGACTTTGTTCCTCAATCATATTTCAAGGAAGCTGGGGATAGTAACCCAAGTAGTTTCAAGAGTTCAAGTAGTTTCAAAAGTAATAGTCTGGAGTTCGATAAGATGTTGTCCTTGAATTTACTACATATAAGCGTGGTGACTTCGGAAGGTTTTTTCTATACCTATGGGTTGGATCCGGAGCGGGGTGGTGATTGTATTTTATTGAATCAGTATTCGTTGTTAGAGGAGAAGTGAAGGAGGAATTTGAGGTTTGAGTAACACTGAGAAATTGAGGTACGACGTCTAATTTCCCTTTACATTGTGGGGTGCTACTTAGGATCACGATTTATTTGCTATGTGAGAAAGTTTTCTGCGATATATTGGTGGTAGAATTATTTCAAGCGTATAATGTAATAATTCTGCGACTTCGCCTATGACTCTGAGCTTTAAATCTCACTTCAATGACAATGCTTTGATGGCCAATAGTATCCTGCGAGTGAACTGCAATGATGACGGCCTATGCCCTTTAATAAATTATTGATTAGCGACTATAGTAAATTAGAGTTTATAGAGATTAGATTTAGAATAGATTGTGGTTTTATTCTGAAAGTTTATTATGAATAGATTATGTATCTTTTGATTTACTATACTAAGAGTTCAAGAGCAAGACTTGGTGATAAAGATAGTAAACATCCGGGGTAAAAACGGATCTATTAGCAACACAGCTTATTAAATATAAAACACAAATATTCAAGAAAACTCTAGGTGGCCAAGCTGGTTAAGGCGCGAGACTGTAAATGTGTAATCTTGAGATCGGGAGTTCGACTCTCCCCCTGGAGATATTTTTTTGCATTTTCAAATGTTGTGTATTTGTTCTCTTTTGTCATAGAAAGGTGTTTATTTGTAGGCATAGTTCTTTGAAATGGTTCCTGTAAGTGATCTTTTTTGTTATGAGCTGATTCAGCTGTAATTGCGTACAAGGTTGCAAAATGCCAAAGTTTTTGTGAAAAATATGCAAAATGACTGGCAATTATGTAGAAATATGTTGATTGGAGCTCCTAGAATTGAATAAAATTCATATTGAGTTGTTATATTTTCGAACATGTTCCAAGTGGAATAAATTTACACTGGTTCTTTCATTATTGTCATAATTTGGATTAGATTCAATACAGTTTGCAGTAGAAGATTTGTCCTTTCGTAGAGTTGACTTAATTTCCAAGCTACTACGCTATCTCTGTACCAGTATATCTCGTTACAATTCGCACGCTTCTATGCTTTCCAACCAAAACTAATGAACTTGATTGACCTCCGCACATTAAAGCTTCACGCGGAGTGAAATTTAATTATCAAATTTTGCCACCTTTATCAATGGTCTTGAACAGTAAGTATAACATCACCACTCTAGCATGTCCCGAGCTTCTCAACACTTACTAACAAATAGTCTCCATTAAAAATGCCGGGAAGGTATATGAAATCCAACTCTCCGAGTCAGATACTGGATTAGAATTGAAACAAAAGATCCAAGATTTAACTCAAGTGCCGATTGCAAGACAAAAGATCTTAATTAAAGGAGGTAAGATCGGCGATCAAGATATTGTTTCTTCATTGAATTTGAATTGGTCGCAACCAATTATGGTCTTAGGTACTACTGATAAGAATTTACCTTCCAAACCAGTTGAGAAACCCGTTTTCTTGGAAGACTTGAATGCAAGTCAATTGGTCAAGATCGCCAATGAACCTTCAGGATTTGTGAACTTGGGTAATACATGTTATTTGAACTCTTCATTACAAGCATTATATAGTATTAAGGACATTGGGACCAAATTGGAGGAATTCAAACAAACCACTGAAAATGCCCAAGAGCCGTCCACCAAATTTAATAATGCTTTGAAAGCAGTATTCCAACTGATGGACAAGAAACAAGAAAAAATTAAACCATTGGTTGTTTTGACCTTATTAAGACAAGTCAATTCTGAATTTGCTACAACCGATCCTCGTACGGGTTATCCAATGCAACATGATGCTGAAGAAGCGTACAGTGAAATGGTCAGATTAATCAACAAGTCTTTGAATTTTGAAGACTATTTTAAATTGAGTTTCAAATTACAAACCTCCTGCCCTGCTTTACCACATGAAGCAACGGTAACTTCATATGAGGATTCACTCAAATTGAATTGTCATATTGATATCAAAACAAATTTCTTAAGAGATGGGATTTTGAATGGTTTAAAGGAAACTCTCGAAAAGCATAGTGACACCTTAGGTGTGGATACCGTCTATGAGATCTCCAAGACAATCACTAGATTACCAAAATATTTGACTGTGCATTTCATGAGATTTTTCTGGAGAAGAGAGATTGCTAAGAAATCCAAGATTTTGAGGAAAGTTCAATTCCCATTTGAGTTGGATTTGGCTGAAATGTTGGATGATTCAATCAAAGCTGGAAAAGTTGAAGTTAGAGACAAGATTAGAAAAATTGAAAAAGAAAATTTGGAATTGATTCGTGATTTCAAAAAGCAGAAGAAAGAGGTTGGTGGATCATTAACACCTGCTGAAGTTCAAGAAGAGGAGGAATTGAAGGTTGCTCTGATCAAATCCAAATATGAGGATCAATTGATAAAAGTATTACCAGAAGGTTATGATCTTGAAACTTCCACCGAGAATCCGTCCTCAGTTTACGAATTGATTGCAGTTGTTACTCATCAAGGTGCTTCTTCTGAATCAGGGCATTACCAATCTTTTGTGAAGGATACTCTGGACTTGGATGGTGAAAGATGGTATAAATTTAACGATGATAAAGTGTCTGCAGTGTCGAAGGATAAGATTGAGGGATTGGCTGGGGGTGGAGAGAGTGATAGTGCTTTGATTTTGGTGTACAAGGGCGTGGGCTTGTAGTGGACCTGTTACACTCAGATGTCTCTCCTTGACTATTTTAAATAAGGAAATATCTTTATGTCCGTGCGTTGCTGGTGACGTTACAATGATTTCAGAAGGTGAAGAAGTTTAATTGCCACTTGTTACAGATCTACCGACATTGAATGATATCAACAGCATTTTCTCGCTTAAAACTGGCGGCGTATAAATATGCTCTTTGTAGTTTAAAAGAGGAGTAATAAAAAATGAGATTGGGAGTACATTATACAATAAGTACATTATACAAAATGTATATTAATAAATAAATGAAAGTAAATTCTAATAAGATAATATCAGAAGATTTGTCCTGATCATTCTGTGCGGCTCTCACCACTTTTGATTATAACTAGAGAAGTCTCGAACATACCACTAAATGCAGAAGGGGTTCATCACAATGTCAGAATGCTTACAATATTTTCAGTTGAGCGTCCAGATTGTAGTTCAGGTCTATCGTTTCTTAGCAAATAGTTGATCTGCTATCAGAATGGCACTTTAACCCATTCCTCTCATCAAACTTTCATAGACTTATTTCTACAGTCGTACACAATCTATAGAAATTCCACCACATTGTAGTTATTATTCTACATAATCTATTACCTTCATAAGATTCCCTTTTATCTGGGCTCCATCAATAATCTCGTCACAAGTTGTGTCGCCTTTGATTGAGGTACATCGAACTTCGCACAAGATGGCGTATGCAAGATACCGCACACTACAAGACTCACCCACGAATCTCGCTTAGTTATTTTCCAGGACATGGTGCCCGATTAGCTTCCAGTTACTACAATTCCTGCACCAGCTTCTTAAAAGATTCAACTTCATCCCAACAGTTCAAACTCTTTCCCTTGTTATCTTTCAAACATGCAATTACAGCTTCTCTGGCTGATTTGACATCATCACTTACTTCGACCTTTGCAAGTTTAATGTTTGCTTCTAAAAGGCTGGTCAATTTAGAAATTTTATCACTAGTAAGTGGAGCAGACAAGTTAGACTTGGAGTCGTCTTTCCAAATAGCTGAGTCTGTGGTTTCCTTAAATTTGGATATGGCTTCTTGTTCTAATTTGGACAATTCAAGTGCAACTCGTTCTTGTATATATTTCTCAGCATATTGGGCACGAGAATAGTCAGACTATCTGTTAGTATATAAACTTGCAGTCGATCTTATGCAATTTAAGCAGACTATTGATGAATTATAAACTCATGTATGATGATTCTTTTAAGATTTTTTAACAATTTGTTACTTAACTAAACAGTTCGCTACTGGCTGATACATTTAGTTATCAAAGTTATCGCTAGCTGTACATTTAGTTATCAAGGTAATCGCTCTCTTGCGATCACTGATTATACATACCTCAGGAGAATTCTCCAATTGAGACAAAAATGAAGCGCTAAAATCAACAGGAGTAGTTGGAGTGAAGACCTTTGTCACTGGCTTTGACGTAGTTGATCCCATCTTTATACTTTTTTGTTGAAAGGTAGTGCCGAAATTCTCAATCCCCACGAAATTGGTTGGTTGAGAAAAATTTGTACCATACAGAAAGAGCACGTTAGAGAAGAAATAAAATGCCTCCAGTTCAGCAATATCAATATGCCCAACAACCATCCAACTTTGATAAGTTTAAGATGGGTCTTATGATGGGATCAACTGTGGGAGTATGTGTTGGTGTCCTTTTTGGAGGATTTTCCATTTTACAGAATGGAGCTGGACCAAATGGAGTCATGAGGACTTTAGGTCAATATATTATGGGTTCTGTTGGTACATTTGGTTTATTTATGTCAATTGGTTCAGTTATAAGGTCCGATCCAGGTTACCAGTCATATCAAAGATTGATGATGGATTCTCAAAGGGCTACCTTGAGAGCTGTTTATAGGGATGCCGCCGAGAGGAGGTGAGAATGAATTCCAGAGTAGCAAACAGTGAAATGATATTGTGCGATTACTAGTAATATGAAATGAGTAGCAATGGTTCATCTATTGGCATCCATACGCCCAATTAGTTTACACTAAAACTCACCAGTTACACATTAGTCCATAATAGTAACGAATTATCAAGTACCTAACAGGTCATTTTGCTCTTGTAAATAGCGTATGTGACCATAAATAACGTATGAAGAATGAATGTGATATCCATAGGATGGATAATGTTAGAGAATGTAGATACATAAAAACAGAGGAATGGAAAAGTCATAAAAAAATACTCTATCTTATTCTACTACTTTAATATATTTGCAGCCAGAAGAAAATCTCTTCTGGTTTTCTGCCCTAATTATTTCTAATACACTAAGCTCCCTTCGAGCGTACCTCGGTTTCTAAAAGCAACGACCAATGGTACACACGCAGAGCATACCCATAGCACTTGCAGATGGTAACACTTGCAGTCCCAGTGGACCCATTCTACACCAAGATGGAACCACCAGTCCTATTGAGAATTCTGAAAAATCAGTACAACTCAAAGCCTGACTTCCCTCGATGCTGCGCTGGAATATTCACTCTCAACCCCTCTATCAAGATCATAAGTATAAGTCAAACCAAATTCTGGAGCTTTATAAAAATCAGCCTTTCCAATCTTCCCAGCGAGCTCAGCAAGTAACGTTTTGGGCTCTAAGATAGGTTCACTACTCAATTTAAATGTACCCCAATGCACCCCCTTCATAAATTTTATAGACAAATCCAGACATATCTGTAAAGCTTCTTCTGGAGAAATGTGTCTTGGTTTTTGATGCCATGAAGGGCAATATTGACCAATTGGTAGTAACCCAAGTTTTATTGGACCATACTTTCTTCCAATTATATTGAACAAATCTTTAGAATATCCGGTGTCTCCAGCATGATAAACTAAAGATTCCCCATTTCGCCTAATGATGAAGGAGCACCATAATGATTTATTGGAGTCAAATACATATCGTCCAGACCAATGCATGGCAGGAACGCATACAATTTCATAGGTGTCTGGAAGGTTCTCTCCAATAAACTGATTGATATTGACGGTATCCCACCAATCCAATTCGATTACTTTAAAGACCCCTTTCCTCGCCAACTTCTTCTTTAAGCCAAGCGGAACCACCCAAGTTGCTGAATTACCAATCTTCTTAACAACATCCATCTCCAAGTGATCTGGATGATCATGCGATACTAAAACAAAATCTAACTTATCGTTTGTAGCATACTTAACATCTTCCAAGGTCATTGATGATTTGATCAAACGTTTTGGGCCAACATGTTTATTGATCAAGTGATCACTGAACACAGGATCGGTAAGGAAATTGATACCTGAGACTTGAACCAAAGAACTAGATTGACCTAACCAAGTGAATAAAATTTGTTGGTTCAAGGGAGTTGATCCACCAAACCATGAGGATGACGCCTGTGATAACCTCTTGAATTCATTCAATTTAACACATTCTTGGAAAATGAATGAGTTCTTCCTCAATTGCTCAAGATCTGGCTTGTATAATTTAAGAACATCTTCTACTTCTAAACCTTCATCACCACCAGGTACCTTGTCGTGCATTTCAAATCGATTCCCATATATAGACTCGAAAAACTCCATTAAACGGACTAGAACAAACTCAAATGCTGTCTGAGGACGATACTCATCAAATGGGTTTACAAATACCCCTGCAATGGTTGCAGATCGGAACTTGCTAACATCGATTTCATCCCCAGTCAACTGTGAATCGGGAATCCGGTTCAATCGGAGAACCTCCTTCTTACGCGAGCGGATCACATATTTGGTCTGTAATTGCATCAATACTTCAAACGAAGTATACCCAACCAAGATCCCAAGTCCAAGTTTTGATTTCAAGGTTAGTGTTAGCATGGCAGTTTGATTTGAGATTTGATTTGGCTGCGCACAGCAATAGGAAGGTTGCCCGAGAAGACATGGAATTTAGATGCAAGTTTAGAGAGTTTAGAATGAACGAGAAGGGTTTCAGCAATGTAGAAGAGTGCTTGTTGTTACTATTAACTTATAAGGATATTAAATTATATATATTTATTTAGCAACCATGTGAATACAGTATGGTCATCTGGGAAGCTTCCAAGGGTCAGAGGCAAAAAATCAAAGCAAGGGCGGGGCCAGTCAGTGCAAACCGTGAGAACTACATAAATATTGTAAAAAACCACTAATATCTTCAGTCTAATGCCTTCTGACAACCCCAGCAACATCAGCACTTGCCAAAATGTGTTTCTTATAATCATGTATAGAACCTGGAAACCTCTTAACTTGGTTATCTTCACTTACCCAGATCTCCTTACAAACTCTATCAATAATGGAAACATCATGCGATACCATCAAAACACCCCCCTGGAAGTTATTCAAAGCTCCGGCCAAAGCGTCCAAACCTTGGGTATCCAAATGATTCGAAGGTTCATCCAAAATTAAAATATGTGGTTGAGATAAACATAAGGCAGCAAATGCAACTCTAGATTTCTGACCACCAGAAAGCAACTCCATCTTTTGTAAACCAAGAGTACCTGTGATCCCAAAAGAACCCAAATGACGTCTATATTCTTCATCGGATCTTCCTGGATATGTTTGAGACATCCAAGTGACTGCAGATAAATTCAAATCCATTGCATCTACATGATGTTGAGCAAAATAACCTATTCTTAACCTTCCATTTCTTGACACTTGACCTTCTAGAGGAGTTAACCTTTCCATCAACAATTTCAATAACGTTGTTTTACCTGTACCATTACCACCACAGAAAGCTATTCTAGAATCCATTTGAATATCCATATCAACTTTTTCCATCAATATCTTTGTTGGATCATAACCGAATGTGACATTTTGCATTTGTAAGATTGGAGGAGATAATTTTTCAGGGTCTGGGAATTTGAATGTTACAGCCTTATCATCTTCAGGAGCTTCCAAAAGTGGTAACTTTTCCAATTTCTTAATACGAGATTGAGCTTCCGACGATTTGGCAGCATTGTACCTAAATTTATCAATGAATTCTTGTAAATGTTTACGATAAGCCAATTGGTTTTCATATTCACGACGTTGATTTTTAATTCTTTCTTCTCTTGTAGCATGGAAATTGTCAAAGTTGGACCCTCTATAGTAATCCAATCTTTCGGAATGTTGATGTATTATATCCGTTGCAACATCATTTAAGAACGCTCTATCATGCGACACTACCAAAACAGTTGCAGGGTAAGATTGTAAATATTTAGCCAAATAAGTAATGGATGGAACATCCAACATATTGGAAGGTTCATCCAATAACAATAAATCAGGTGAACAGAACAATGCTCTTGCTAATGATAATCTCATTCTCCAACCACCAGAGAAGTTCTTAGTTGGATAATGTTGAGATTCTTTCGTGAAACCTAAACCATATAAGATAGCAGCAGCTCTACTCTCAGCCTTATCTGATTCCATTTCATACAATTTTTCGTTGACTTCAAGTAAATGTGATTCTAAATCATCTCTTTCCATATCCAATTTCTTTACTTCATTTGAAGTCTCTTCAAATTCAGCCCTTAATTTTTCAATGGCCAGAATACGATCATTAACTTTTTGTTCTTCTTGGATCAAACTCTTTCTCCAAACATCAGCATCCAAAACACTTTGAATCGCTGTATTATCATCACCCTTAATTTCTTGTTCAACATGTAAAATTGAAATATGCTTTGGAACATTCAATTCTCTTCTTGATAATGCTCTCAATAATGTGGATTTACCAATACCATTTTGACCAACCAAACCATACCTTCTACCATGAGCTAATGTTAAGGTGGCTTCACTCAATATACGTTTACCATCTCCAACATAAAGGTCAAAGTTTTCAACCTTAATATCCTTGGATTTCCCAGCACTAGAACCGAAATCCAAGGGATTGATCTCAAGGAAGAATTCATCATAATCATCATCGGCCTTATCTGTAAGTAACTTAGAGGCTTCGTATTGTACATGTTGATTATCTCTCTTTGCAACTTTCTTTGCAATCTTACGCTCTTGTTTCTCCAACTTCTTCTTATCAACTCTACTTTCCATTTTCCTACCTGTATGTTCAATATCATTACTAGCACTTAATAATGCCAAAGAAGAATTAATATCTCTTTTGGAGTTATTCTGCTTTAAAACATTGATATCCAATAATCTTCTGGAAGTATCTCCTGTAAGTTCTAACTTGGCCATATTCTCTTGCAATTTGGTTTCCAAGGTGGAGATCAAACTCTTCTCCAAAACGCTGATCTTGTCTTTTTCACCACCAGCATCTTTCAAGAGTGCTGAAATGAATTCAATTTCTCTTGGAATATTGATTTGTTGGGCTAACACACTGTCTTCAGTGGAGCTGGAGATGTGTTGGATGTATCCAATGGCATATTCAACCACAACAGAGTCGATCGAAGGGACCGCGTGACGTACTTGTAATCCTATAGTTGACATTGGTGATAAATTTTCAGATTTCGCAGTAACTTTGAGTGTTTCTTATGGCAAAAAAAGTGCTATGGAGACAAGCTTTAAAGAGGGGGGTTAAAGTGGAGGTGTTAAGTAGGAGGTCTAAAGAGGAGGTCTAAAGAGGAGGTCTAAAGAGGAGGTCTAAAGAGGAGGTCTAAAGAGGAGGTCTTAAAGAGGAGGTTTTAAAGTGATCGTTCGAAGGATACAAGGTAGCATCATTGAATCACACAAGACATCTCAAGCAGCAACTGATGATCTCAAACAATAATAATCCGTAGATCGAAATTTTAGCTGAAGAAATGGATCTTGAATTCAAAGTATCAATCTTCTTCTCCTACTTTTTTTGACACCTATACTTAAATCTACAATATCTATACATATCTACATATATTCGTTTATCTCACATTTCTATATTGTCATAATTTACTAATTCAGATTTCCAAATTAGTTGCTCAAAGTAAGGTTGAGTAAACCCCATCCAACATTCAGTAACTGTTTGAATTTACAAGTGCATCAGGTTATTTAAATCTTCTATTGAATTTCACAATTTAACAACGTAACCACCAAAGCAGGTTAAGATCCAACTTTTACTGAGCTACGCAATAGCTCGCCGCCTTACTTATAACACAGCTTTAATCTTACTTTCCAACTTATCTTGACTTCTCAAAACTTCCAAGTCATCATTCCCTCCAATATGTTCTCCACCAATGAAGATACTTGGAACAGTTCTTTGACCTGTGAGCTCGAGTAAAGCTGCTTGGATTTCAGCACCATCTGCCAATTCATCTAATTCAAGAATATAAGCATCCTTTGTAATAGCATTGATGGTCTTCTTAGCTTTAGAGCAGTAAGGGCACCATGACTTCTTGTTAGTATACGGAAACAATTCTATTGTAGAATCACATGAAGATGAAAATATGATTCAACGATCACATTATACATCATTTACTATCCACGTTCTAACAAATGATTTACGAAGCAATCAAACTTCCACTTCTTAAATACATACCTTGGAGGCAATAAAAACCTTCTTATTGTTAATTAAGTCTTGAACCTTTTGAGTCGTTTGTTGAGATACCATTCTTGTAGTTGAAAACTGTCTTGAAATTACTCTTGCGAACATAGGCAGTAATTTATATGAGATTTTTCGACTCCACAGCGGATGACAAATTTGATATAGAGATTGAGGTCTTTATATGGATTTCTCAGCAAGTCATCGGTAGCTGATCCTCGGCTATGGTTGGAAAATTTAAGGTGATATTAGAGTGGATTACTTATTGCTGGCAGGTATGATATGGTCATGTAGAGTATAAGATGGATCATGGTGGATAGACTGCGGGTATTAAGGTCGGTTATAATGCAGATTTTGGTGAGCAAAATAAGAAGAATAGAGATTTAGTAATGTAGGGAGCAATGTAGGGTACGTATGTAGGATTATGGGATGCATGATAATGATACAGGCGATGGAATTTGTTGTAGTTGTATTCCACTTGCTTAAGCTAAGGCTTAAAATGAATAATTATGTAAAGCACAGAATCAAGGTTCAAGACACAAGACGTATAGCTACATAAGTCATCAAAAGAATAGTCGTATAAGACTTCAAAAATAGTAGTAAAATATAAGGATGGCATAAGTTGAAGGATGGTGCAAAAGAATAGCTGCGAAACGAGTCTAGACCGCGGAGTTCCTCATTTTCTTACAAGACCCTAGATAAGGCCCTTGAATGCTAACGGCATGGGCTTAATATCGAACCCTGAGATACACATTCTCCAAGTTTGTCATTATACGAGGCATACTAAAATATTCTAAGCTAGTGAATTTTCTTAATTATTGCATTGTTATTACGAAGTCTTAAATATTGTTATGACTTTACTCACTTATACTAGTTATACCAATTCATAAAATCACACAGCACAATCTGTTTAAATCTGAGTTATTCATACTACAAGTCTGCAATGCAATTTTCATCATCCTATACACGTTAATGTATATAATTCACCACTATACTCATTACCCTATTACAATCATATAAGTATTATATTGCTACCACGAGGTATACAAATCATTAGAATACAACCATGCCATATTTATCACTATACATTTTTCACCATCATATATATAGCCATACTATACATATTATTCTATACCACACTATATATATCATACTACTTATTCCACTAAATCTAAATAATACTTGCTCTACTTCACCAATACAACATCTCGGTCATTGAATCACATTGGAATGCAATACTTCCCTACCAGTGCTTGTACCTTCCGAAACAATGCAGGTATATTCGAAACAATGCACGTAAATTCGAAACAAGAATGGAACTATCCAATCTATTTAGTTGCCACCCAAATACTGATCAATAATATACTATTTCATCTCTAATCCACATTATTTCTTATCTACACTCACCATCTTTTAAACAATGAACTATTGCTCTTTGAATCTTGCACCACCAATTACAACAAAGAAAACCACCACAAATAGGCACCTCAAATTTGACACAATTGAGAAGGTTAATTCTGACAGTTGTATAAACAATGGACCAATAACCCCTTGTTTGTTAACTTATCCATAAATGTATCACTCTTCAATGTATCACTCATCAAGTAAATGTATTACTCTTCAAGATTTGTACCTCCGAGGTTGGACCGTTAAGCCCACGGTTGGACGTTTCAGCCTACAGTCCCTATGCAACACATTCACCACTTTTCAATCCGTGGCCACGCCTCAAACGCGCATTATACGTTCACATTAGAATCTTCTAACATGATCAAGTTATTTCTCTATCAAGTATTAGGTGAATATGCTAACCACTTAAACTGACGTACACTCCTCTATTATCGTCCATATCACACTCACACCCAATTTCTCCACGATCTACTATTGTCCTTTGGAGGTCCTGCGTAGATCTCCAGAAAATTCAAACAATCCCCCCAGAAAAAGCATAAAAGAGACACCAAATTCTAAAAAAAAGACCACTTTTTTTAATAACAATGGTAAAGAACAGACAAATCCGCTTAGTCGGCATAGCTTTGTTATCTTTGATAGTAATCTTTGCACTTTACCAATCAAAGGTATCGTATCACTATAATATCCATGCTGACAAAAGTGATAAGGTGGTTAAAGGAACACACAACTTAATAGATACCCTGAATAATGATAAAGTTGATGATGCCATCAACAATGAAATCCTGAAGTTGAATAAACAAGGGAACCTTCAAGATGATAAGAAAACAGCTGATGCTCTCACAACCATGAAAACGCTCGAAGCTGGAGTGGCAACTTTCGACCCAGTAAAGGAACTTTTGCAAATCAGGTCCTTAGCTCCTATGACCATCTTCTCAAAGACTTATTGTCAGTATTCCAAGAAGTTGAAGAAGTTATTATCCGACAATTATGAAATTACTCCCGAGCCCACCTTTGTGGAAATCGACAAACATTCAAACGGGGCTTTGTTACAACAATATTTGGGTGAGTTGACTGGCCGTACTACAGTTCCAAATGTTCTTATTGGAATTTCAAATGAAAGTAAGGGAGGGTTTGATGATTTCTTTAGATTACACCAAAGTGGGGAATTGTTGATGTTATTGCAGAAGTGGGGTGATAAGTCATTACTGGTGAAGAAGACTAATACTCCTTCGAATGTATAAACACCTCATTTGGCGAGCATCCGAGCGGCCCAACTGAACATCAGAGGGACCTAACGAGCATTTGAGCACCCTAAGTGAGAATGAACTCCTATGTGGTTTAAGTTGCCGGAGTGACAGGGTTGACTATCCAACACGTATGTCCGCGGTATTATGATCTTCGGTTGATCTTTACAGGGCGAACTTGATTTTGTAGAATGCACTCATTGATTATCGTCTGGACTACCATATCACTAACGAGTACTAAATTGCCAGACCAACGCGTATTTGGCACAAAGTTAATGCTCGTGAAAATTGGTTGTGAAGTACGAACATTCCTCGCCAAAGTATATTTGCGAACCGCGGAGGTGTTATCGATGCAGTGAATTCTCATTCAAGACTAAATACCGATATTTCCTGTTAGAAGACGCTGACACGAATGATGCTTGAAATTGAGGATATAATGAAGACTTTCAAGTGGGACTTTATTCCACATTTCTTATGACTTTCTGGGTAATGGAGTTATTTTTAGGCTGGTCTAGGCTTTAATAAATGGTTTCAGTAGGAATATGTAGGCATTTTGTAACACCGGCGCGTCGAAAGATGATTTCATATGAATCAGTGTACTTTTAAACTTACTCCTTAGACTATTCCTACAATTCTCGTCTTTTCTGAGGACCTCCCTCAAAACTCTCCTGATGTCGATGCTATGCTTAATCCTCGAAAAAACTCTTGCTTCTCTACATATCGTCTATGACGTATTCTTATACTTTTCAACTTTATTACAAACTAACTAGAACTTAGAGAATTGCTTGGCCTTAGAACCAGAAACAGCAACCTTTAAGACGTTGAATCTAACAGTCTTAGAAAGTGGTCTACATTGACCGACGGTAACAAGGTCACCTTCAGAGACACGGAAAGCTGGGGAAACGTGAGCGGCGACGTTCTTATGTCTCTTTTCAAATCTGTTATACTTTGGAACATAGTGCAAGTAGTCTCTTCTGATGACAATGGTTCTGTGCATCTTGGTGGAGACAACAGTACCGGTCAAGATCTTACCTCTGATGGAAATGGTTCCAACGAATGGACACTTCTTGTCAATGTAAGTACCTTCAATGGCAGACTTTGGGGTCTTGAAACCTAATCCAACATCTTTATACCATCTCTTGGTCTTCTTGTTGGCCTTGGCCTTTGGGTTAGCAAAGATGTGAGGTTGCTATATTGTTAGTATTGGTTGTGCATGTTGGGTGTTTGTTATGGTCATAAAGTCCCTTCATTGATTCTTGCAAGTTATTTCTCTTTCCACTACTCTAGCTGTTCAATAACGCTGTCAATTTAAAGTTGTTACAAAGTAACCCATCGAGACTGCAAGACTCCAATTCAATAGGCATTACTACACGCCTTTCAATGAACTTCATGAACTTCATTAGATACAACCCCCATGGTATCCTCTATAATATCTACGAACCTTTTGGAAAGCTCTTTCAGATTGAACGGTTAATTCAGTAGCCATCTTGTCTAATCACGATTGTATTCAAAAAAGACTATTGAAAATTGAAACTTGGGTATGAAGATTTTTCCTCGCGATGAAAAAAGTACTGCATATGTGGATCGGGTTTGAAATGCGTTACCACGTGATAAAATGTATGCTAGGTGACTGCTTTTTTGTGAGGAGCCGCACGGGCTTGATTTGGATGAGTTTGTGTCTAGTATGGCAAAAGATAGCAGTAACAACATGAACAAGTCTAGAGGATCTCGATCTAGTGCACCCAATCGGACTGGATCCGAAGGGTCTGCTATTCTTGATAATATAGACAATCATATTGATACATCCTTGTACAACAATTCAAGTCGAACGTTAAGTTCCTCTTCATCTATGATCAGTACTCCCAGTAATCGAAAGGCTAATAGAGGGATAATACCCAAAAGTATTGGTGGGAAAGTATCAACCAAAGTAAAAGGTAAGTTACTTAATTTACAAAGTTCCAAAAGATACAAAGCTCCAAATGATTCGTCGCATCATTATCGGAATGATTACGATGACGGTCATCCTAATAAGATTGTTCCTGGATTTATGATCCATAAGCCTGTAAATGCGAGCGCTTATGATTATGGTGCTTTCACCAATTACCCTAGTGGGATTGATTTACAACATGGAGACCATCTTCCGCCTGCAGTTAAGGACTCGCAAATCAAAGCGTGGGAATCTGCTGAGCGGATCAGTTCTGGTGTGATATTCGGGGAAGATGAAGAAGATGATGATGAAGATGACGATAACAAACCAATTATAAAGTCTATTCCTGGATTCACTTATACCGAACTTGGAGTCATTACTCAACTACATGATGATTGGAAGGTCCAACGACATCCTTTTACTTTGGAAAATGTGGCTGATAGACAAGATGAAGAAACAAGAATGTTATATGAATTAAAAAAGAAGAGTCAAGCACAACATGAGCGAGTGTTCCTGAAGTCAAGTTCACTCACTCAAAGGAGACAAGTTCAAATTGGTCAAAAGAAAGACCTTCTTAGAAGGGTGTTTGGGTACCAGAATACACTCAATGTTGACTATATTACTAATAATTCTTCGTATTCAACGCTAGATAGTGCTGTCAATGTTCAAAAAACGTTTCATGAAGACAAAGAAGAGATAACTTGTTTGGTTGATGAGGATGAAGCGTTTCATTCCTTATTGGAAGAAACTCGTGAAAGATACAAGAATCAAAATTCTCTTGCCGATGATATGGAAGAAACAAAGAAAGTAAAGGATTTGGCGAAAAGTTTCGATTATGGTAGGTTTCAGCATATCGTGACTACGAAATTGAATAGGTTATATTCAGAAAGAATAGATGGATATCTGGATAATGAGGAAGATTATTTCAACGATGATGAGGAGTTGAATAGTGAGATGCAAATGTTTTCGATGAGTTATTTGAGAAGGTGTGTGAAGGAGGAGGCGTAGGGATAATAGGATTGGAAATGTCAATGACAGTTTTCATAAGAGTAGTCAAGAAGGATATTTGCTTAATAGGAAAGAGTAGTCAATTACAGACAGTATTCTCTTGTCTAGTAGTCAACTAGAGGAGGCAACTGATGATATTCTGATCCAAGGAGGTTGTTGTGATAAACTATTCATACCAGGAGTATGAGTTTACTACTTTGGCTAAGTTATGTAAAGAGCCTTTATTAAGTTATCTATGTACAATAACACTTTTTACTTATGGAGACTCAATATTGAAGAATATATAAAGTAACAGGTCAACTCGTCACCAACAAAATAAATATTCTTCAATACTTCAACCAATTCTCCTTAATATTACAAAGAATAAATAACTACTCACCAATTCTGAGACTCATATTCAAACCAATATATTTGCACCGTTTGGTTGCAAATGCAATTTGCGAGCGAATTGCGCAACGTTCCTATGCATCATTTGCAGCATAAACCGAAAACAAAAGTCCCGCCACTCAGAAGACATCAGATGGTTCGAGAGACTCGCTAAACATAGTCCCACTTATCAATGAACATCAAGGCAACTCTCTTGATATCATTAAACTAGAGTAGTCAATTTTTATACTTGCATCTTAATTCATCTAAGTGAAACTAAACCTTTACAATCATCTAAACTCATAATGAACATATAACAAATCTTGTTGCAGGCCATTCTATTAGTCAGTCTCTGGGGCATGTCTCCCACTATATGCAGTCCCACTCTAAGTAGTTTTGTGAAAAGGATTTGTAATTGGATATCCAATGTCTAGAAGATTGCTCAATCAATCAATTCATAGATTATCATCAATCAACTCGCATCTTATTCAAACCAAAATGGCTTCTACATCATCGATTAAGAATTTCGACTACCTTGTACTTGGAGGTGGATCAGGAGGTGTGGCTTCCGCTCGCCGTGCTGCTCTGTATGGTGCCAAAGTATTATTAATCGAAGGCAACTTCAAGAAGTTGGGTGGAACCTGTGTCAATGTTGGATGTGTTCCAAAGAAGGTGATGTGGTATGCTGCTGACTTGGCTCATAAGAAGCATCACTTGAAATCTTACGGATTATCCGATGTTGATGAAGAAGTTAAGTTTGGCGACTTTGATTGGTCAACCATTGCTGGTAAGCGTGATGCTTACGTTACAAGATTGAATGGGATCTATGAAAGAAACTTACTTAAGGAAGGTGTTGAATGGGTTTATGGGTTTGGTGAATTTATCAACTCCAATGGTGACATTGAAGTCACCTTATCTGGTGATCAAGAGATTTCATTTTTGGAAAAAGGTAAAACTTATACCAAGAATGAAAAGCTCATTTTCTCCGGTGATAAGGTATTGATTGCCACTGGGGGTACTCCAATAATTCCACCTGATGTTCCAGGATCCGAACTTGGAATCACTTCCGATGGGTTCTTTGCATTGAAATCGCAACCAAAATCAGTTGCCGTTGTTGGTGCTGGTTACATTGGTGTTGAATTGGCAGGGATCTTTTCTAGTTTCGGTACAGACACCAACTTGGTTATCCGTGGTGAAACTGTATTAAGATCTTTCGATGATCTGATCCAAAATTTCATTACCAAGCATTATGAAACTAAGTTAGGAATTAATGTGATTAAATCATCCGGTGTTGAGAAGATCGAACTGAAGGACGGATCTAAATTTGTCACCTTAAAAGGTGGTAAAACTTTACTTGTTGATGAAGTTGTTTGGACTGTTGGACGTACCTCTCTCATTAAAATTGGATTGGATAAAGTTGGTGTTACATACAATGAGAAATTCCAAATCATTACTGATGAGTATCAACAAACAAGTAACCCAAAGATTTTCTCTCTTGGAGATGTTGTTGGTAAGGTTGAATTGACTCCTGTTGCTATTGCTGCTGGACGTAAATTATCCAATAGGTTATTTTCTGGTAAAGACGCTTTTATTAAAGATAAATTGGATTACAATCTTATTCCGCTGGTGATTTTCTCTCATCCAGAAGCAGGATCAATTGGTCTTACCACAAAGGAAGCAAAGGCACAATATGGTGAAACTAATGTGAAAACTTATGAATCAACATTTAATGCTATGTATTATGCCATGATGGATTCCGATGACTTGAAAGTGCCAACCCAATATAAAATCGTTGTTGCTGGACCAGAAGAAAAGGTTGTTGGTTTGCATATTATTGGAGACTCAAGTGCTGAGATTTTGCAAGGGTTTGGAGTTGCCATTAAAATGGGTGCTACCAAGAAGGATTTCGACAATTGTGTGGCCATTCATCCTACCAGTGCTGAGGAATTGGTAACCATGACATAGCCGGTTGAATGAAGGTGAATGAAGCACAAGGTTCCTGGTGCAGTGTCCAAGTTATACTAGATTTATGATAATTGTATATTAAGAGAACTATTTTATACAGAAGAGTTGAAATTGTAGATTAAACTGGACTTTGAGTGGGTGATGAGACTTATAGCAATTCTATCCATTGTACATAGTGCTACAAATTCTTCTTTAATGGCATAACGATGGCCATCTTATATGATTTCTAAATAAGTGCTGAGACATACTACACCTTTGACAAAGGACTTAACCGTATCAGTTTGATGTTCAGATGTTGGATGCGGTATTTGACTATACTTTTTAATGCGTCGAATGCTGATTTGAATCTGTAGAATTCTGCTGAATGACTAAAACTAGTGGTGATAGGTATTGATTAAATTTTCAATTTTAATTGAGATGATCTCATTTCATTAATCGTCAATGGTTTAGTTTCGTTTGATATTCATTGGTTATCTATGATATGAATAGTTTAATATTCTATGATATGAATAGTTTATTCATAATTATTCAGCCATTGTATAATGGGAATTAACATAGTACAGTTTCACATCCAATGTCAAATCACGAAGTTGTCACTCCAAGATCTCGACTTAAACAAAAGCCCATGTATAACTCCAATAAGTAATTTCAAAAGTTTAACAGTGCCTTTTCAATAGAACGCCTATGATTAACACATCTTGTAGAGTTCCCAATACACTTAATTGGCAACGTAACCTGAGCACAGATCTAATTACATCTATCAAATTCTTGATGATTAACGCTCCACTCTTGACCCTCTCTTTGGAGGAGGACCTCTCATTGGCGGCTTTGGTTTATCACCAGGTTTCATGAAAAACATTGGAGCATTTTTCAAAATCTCTGGAACAGTAATAAACCTAATCATCGACCCTCGAACAAACACCTGATTCATATAAGAGGCTTGACCTGTTCTTCCTTTTGTAATCACCACATCGTAGAGAGATAAATTCATATCATCTTCATTTTCTAGGAGTTTTCCACGATACACATCGCCTGTAGTTAGTTCTAAAGTTATGATATGACCTTGAGCCTCATTAAGCAATCTGACTGGAATACCTGCGGACATTTATATTATTATGGGTATAGTTTGATGTATAGTTTGATGTGTGATTATCTAATGAATTATCTGTTGATGAGATCTGGACTTTTCGGTCCAGTTTGAAAAAAGGGTAACAATGTGGATTCTAGGATACGAGGGGGTTGCACGTTAGTACGTGGGGGATCGAAGACAGCTAAATGGTGGTAGTAGTAGGCTGAGCTAGTACAAGCGGTTCAACGTCATCACAATTCGGTAGAATGTCTAATAATTTTTCATAAATGTTGCAGTTTTAACCAGATTTTGATTTGCACCCATGATTATCAACTTAAATGTAAGAAGGTTGTCAACTTGTCAACTTAAACGTGAAGAACGTTGTCAACTTATGGAATCCTTATAAATGTAACAAAATCAAGATGAAGGCAAATGCCAATTCCTATTAATAGAGACTCGTATGATTAGTTTGTATTACTAAATTGCTTAGACTGTAATGATTCCTCACTGTCTTGTCAACGGGATATGGAAATTCCTTGAATATGCAACCATACGACTTCTACCGATGATATAAGCTTCATTGCGCAGTGAGCCATAATCGATAGTAATGCTCTTTGGTACCGCAATTTGCCACGAGCCATTGCGGTGAGTGGTCGCCTGCTTTATAAGGTTTCGATGCTGCATATTAAAGAGCTTATTCTTTCGAGGAATGAAGTAGAGACGAGAAGAAATATATCATTATTACAATAGATACCAATGAAAGCCTTCAATAAAAGCCTCTTTTAATGACCATACCAATTTGTTACATTTTGCACCCAATGTAGCACATATGCAAAAGATCCTCAAATACTCCAACATGTTAATTTATTTAGATTGTACACTAGATTCCTAATTAGTGCTCTATCTTAACATTTTAATTTTTATTATACTTTAATATTGACCCTTAATTGTTCTTTTTGATTGTTCTTATTTATCGCTTCAATCGACTTACTAATTATTCTCCAATTATGCAACATAACATAGTATCATCGCTATTAACTTGTATCCGATTGTCTTTCCAATTGTCATCTCTAATTGTATTCTAATTACATATCCTCCGATTACCTTATAAGCAGAGACTTCGATAATCAATTTTTTTTTGTAAACAATGATATTATTTGATTGTTAAGGCTATTGTTAACCCCTGTACACAAGTCCGTACTTCATCCCCTAATCCTTTCAACTGCAAACCTCATCCCCCTAATTTGCACCTGGTGGTACGGGCTCCCCTCATAAATTAGCAATACCACACTACCTCTCGGGTACATTCTTCTTTCGCCTGTAGACCACTTCGTTACGGTATGGAATTACTATAATTACGCTGGACCATCCCAAAGTTAAGATTGTAAATAATAATACTTAAATGGCAAAGACAGTCAGTCCGGACAAGAAAAGGAGACGAGTTCCTCTACTGTGTCTTATTTGTAAGAAGCGAAAAGTCAAATGTGATAAGGCAAGACCAACCTGTGGTGGATGTATCAAGAATGATGTTTCACACTTATGTACATATTTGGAACCTTATTGGAGTGAAGGTATTCAAGATATAACAAAGGATTCAAGAATTGAAGATATAGAACACACCGAAGAGTATAAGCAACTAAAGTTTACTAATGAGAAGATCATTGATAAGCAAAGACTCGAAATCGAGGAGTTGAGGAGGCAACAATTGAGTATAAAAGATGCACACAGGGAGATTGAGAATTTGAAGCGGGAATTGTCTTTAACAAGGCAGAGGAATGGTAGTCATGATATTACTCAAGAAAGCTCAAATAACGGTCATGCTAGTATAAGTAATGGGAATAGTCTAAGTCATACCAATGGTACTATTAAAGGATCCAAATCCAAAGACACTACTCCCTCCAAAGATACTACTCCCTCCAAAGATACTACACCCTCCAAAGATACTACACCTTCCAAAGAAATACTCACAATCTTTCATAAGTTGTGCCCCCCTAATTTACAATCTCGTGAGAGTTTGATCATTCAAAAGGATTTGGCACATACTTTAATCGCTCCAACAAGACTTCGAACTGTTCATATTGATACTTATAATTGGGTCAATTTAATCCGCTTGGATCCTCATCTAACCACATTATGGGTTAAGATAACAAGCTTACAAAAAATGTATCATAATTATAAGATGAGTCAAATGAAATATTCAAACGAAGATCAGCTGAATATGAAGTGTCCCGTTGGTTATGATTTGGATTTGTTGGACAAAACTCAAAGTATATCTCTGAGCACTCAAGGAATATCTCAAACCACCCAAAGAATATCCCAGAGTTCTCAAGCGATTTCTGAGAGTATAGAAGGGATATCTCAAAGTACTTCACAAGAAAGTGAAATGGTACCTCAAATCATCTCTCAAGTGTCTTCGCAAAAATGGAATTATCCTAGTCAGGTTGATCTTCTTACGGACCAATCCAAACATGATCACGCTCACTTTTCAATCTCTCAAGACATTGCAAGGCATTTGATTATACGATTACAAACCTTGTGGGAGAAAATTCTTCATCATCACGGTTCAAAATTCACATACCCAATTCTTACTTCCTTATTGGAATCCTTCTTTTCTCTGCTGCTGGAATCAGTTAGAATCTTGCTGTTCTATAAAAAAGAGATTATGGGACTAATCGTCGGAGATATCGAAGATGTGGCATCTTTGCTGCTTTCCGGGGAACTAGATTCTGAGGAAGAAATGGTTTACGCCATAATTGCCAATGGCATTTATTTGTGTATGTTGGGCTTGATAATAGAGGATACTGCTGGCAGTGATATCTCAAGTACAGATGAAATTTGTCCAATGGGTGGTTCTTCTACAAAGGGTGCCGTTTGTCCTGTCACAGGTTCAAAGTCAACCCCTCCTCCAGAATATGCGTCGTTACTACCTTTAATCCAGGAAACCATTTTGTACATACACAAGAAAACCATTCAAGTGAAGCTTTCTAATAAGTCTTTGGCTTATGTTGCTTGTTGTATTGTCTTGGTCAATAAACAAGTTGGTTCTGGCGAAAGGAGTACGAAATTGTTTGAAAATTTGCTCGAAGTTGTTGTCGGAGGTGGTTTGGAATTATGGAAGAACCCCAACTTGATTATGATGGCAGGTCAAAAAAGGCACAAGGGGGAAGTGAAACTAGAACCAAGACGCACCGAAGGTCAAACCAGACCCAAATTGGAACCAAAGTCAAAGCAATCCGGTCATATCACTTTACCCCTCCACGTCACTTATCTTTGGCATGATCTTTTACGTTTGTCCAACTTGACCACTTTCAATCTACTCCCGCATTCAACTCATCCATTGATTCCAGAGCTCAAGCTCAAAGTTGATGTTGCAAACCAATCTTTGCATCACTTGAAATTCCTTTCGAGTCTTGCAGTTCCACATAGTAATCTATTGCTCCTGCTCCATGTCCATTACCTCATTTCCAAGATTTTTGGTGTCATTCAACATGGAATGTGGAATTTTGGAGAACCAAAGTTGCATGTTTTCACCTTGCAAGAATTGATTGACGAATGTCTGACATGGCTAGATGAACCTGGGCTTGAGCACCTTCCACCGATAAAACGATTTGAGGTAATTTCGATCTTGAGCTATCTCCGTATTTTTATGCTATATGGAATATTATTACAAGCTGAAGAGGCTAATGACGAAGAAATGCTAAGTTTGGTGTCGCCTGTATTCTTCATACGATTGCATCAATTTTTCAATTTCATCAAGAGTACTTTAGAAACCGACAGTGACAAATATGTAATATTGGCTGTGGTAGAGTTGCTCAATAGAACCATCCAGATTATAATCGGAGTCCTTATACGCGCGAGGAGTTTCCTGCTCCCGAGAAGTCAACGTTCGATGTTGGGAGAAGAAATAAGTAAGAATTCAAAAGCAATCGATGCTCAGATGATTGCAGAGATTGGGATTGGTGTTGAAGAGTATTTCCGCGCTGGGTTGAGCGATTTGGTCGGTGAGACTGTGAGCTTGTTAGCAAGTCCTGGGAAGAAGAATTTACCTGGATCGCAAACTGATGAATCTGACTCCGAGTCAGACCTCCCTCATGAAAAACTCGCCAAGATTTGGAAGTTTTATCTTGCATTCATCAACAATTCTTACAAAGTCAATGGAGTAAGTTATTCCAAGTTCCATGAGAAAATCCCAAGCTTTAATCTGTGTCCAGTAAAACATGATTCCTCCGGTGCTCTAGTGGCACCCTCGGCTATTCATTTCAAGAAGTGCCCTATATCACATATTACGACACCAATGTATGAATTTGAAAAACCCCCAAGTCCAATGATATATGAGTCGACGGAACTGAAGAAGAGAAAGTGTCCATTTGACCATTCCTCGTTGAAAAGTCTTCAAATTGGAAAGGGCATTGAAAGCAATGTAAGACTGAAAAGGAAAGAATCATCACTTTCACAGAAAGATTCTTCATTGCGTACTTCTTTCCCAATGATGGAGATGGCCGTTCTGACTTCTGTCAAACTTGTTTCATCACCACAAGCAAGTGCGGCAGATATGGAGAGCCTGATCCCTTCCAGTGTACTTCCTGAATTTCTCAATGATGATCTCAATGGGTTACTTGAATTTGATCTTGACTTTCTTAGTAACCTGAACTTATTCGATCAGATCGGCACCATCGGAGGGGTTTAAGAGTTGAGCTTAGACCGTTTAATGGTAAGATCGTGAATGTTAGTACTTTTATCATGACTACGATAACTCTTAGAACACAATATGAATTCATCACAAGGAAGATCTATACATTTGTCAGGGCTTAGTACTGGAGGTTTTAGGGCAATATCACTGGTTGATATTGTAAGTTCAATTTAATATCTGTGTACAATTTTAAAATATTCACGTTAGTGTAGAGATGCTTGGAGAATGCCCTTAATGGTAACTTTTGAAATTGCAGTTCATACTTATTAAACTTTTTCTTTTAGTGTTTTGAAAAGTTAGCAACCGAAATGAAAGTGTCTCGAAAAGCTAGCAACCGAAGTTTAAGCATAATTTTTTTTGACCATTTACGCATGTGATTTATGGGACTGTTGGCTTGGGCCGGGTCATACTCTAAACTCTACTTACATTTGACTCTACAAATTCACAGTGTGTAAGCCTACTTAGCCTGTCACATTTAAGGCTCGCGCTACAAATCGTATATCAAATCTTTTTAATTCACACCACATGTTCCGATCCAGAGTTGTTTCATACCGTCATGGGCTAAATGCCTTTGGACTTGGTAGTATAGAGAGTGCGGGATCAAGTCGTTCTGTAACAAGCCGATTTGGTGTTAGCGGTGGTATAGAGAGTCTCGGTAGTCGTGGCGTAGCAACGTTAACCCGAAACCGTGGTATCACATATCCTGGTACTGGGTTATCTCATGTCGTCAAGACACTCTCACGTAGAAGCTCCATTAGAACACTTGCTACAGGAACTCCAAAACCAACACATCCTAAACCAAGTTATAGATGGTTAAAAGTGATTGGAATACTTGGAGGTACCGGGGTACTTTTATATTCAACCAACGATACAGCTAAACATTTGATGTTAACATTTAGAAGAGTTGGGATCGTTGCTGTTGCTACTGCAAAGTGTGTTGTACTTTATAGAAAAACCATAACTGGAGAGTATGCTACTAAGGAACTTAGACTCGAGGCTTTGGGTAAAACTCACAAACGTGCTGCTGAGATCACATTAAAGGCTTTGGAAGCAAACGGTGGTATCTATATTAAATTAGGACAACACATTCTGGCTTTAACATATTTATTACCTACGGAATGGACTTCTACAATGATTCCACTCCAGGATAAATGTCCAGAATCGAATTTAGATGATATAGAAAAAATGTTTATAACTGACCTGGGAAAGAGTATTGATGAGTTATTCAGTGAGTTTAATCCTAATCCAATAGGAGTTGCATCTCTTGCTCAAGTCCATTTAGCAACACTTCGGTCAACTGGGGAACAAGTGGCTGTGAAAATTCAACATCCAACTCTTCAAGAATTTGTTCCATTAGATATTTATCTTACTAGAAGCATTTTCAGCTTATTAAAGGTTGTTTTCCCTGAATATCCCTTAACATGGCTTGGGGATGAGATGGAGAATTCCATTTATGTAGAGTTGAACTTTGTTCTTGAAGCTCAGAACTCAGAGAGGACAGCTCAATATTTCAAAAGCAAGGCAAAGAATACCGCTTTGCGGGTTCCTAAAGTCATTTCAGCAGCAAGACGTATTTTGATAATGGAATGCATTAGTGGTGCCAGACTTGATAATTTGGAATTCCTTGAAAAGAACAATATCAATACAGCCGAGGTTGCCAGCTGCTTAGCACATATATTTAATAATATGATTTTTGTTCCTGGTGTGGGACTTCATTGTGATCCGCATGGAGGGAATCTTGCCATACGTCCCATCAAAGGAAAGTATCATAACTTCGAGATTATTTTATACGACCATGGTTTGTATAGAGATATTCCACTCCAAATCAAGCGGGACTATTCTCACTTTTGGTTGCTGATTTTAGATAACGATATTCCTAAAATCAAGGAATACTGCCAAAAAGTCACTCAGATAGAAGGTGATCAAAAGTTCCGTATATTCATGTCTGCCATCACAGGAAGAGCTCCAGATAAGGCACTCAATTCAGACGTTGTTAGAACTCGTAGACTGAAGGAGGAAATTAGACATATTCAACAACAATTTCACGATAGTGTAAGTGGTGGAGGAAGTGTTCTTGAAGATTTGATGGATATTTTAAGCTCCATTCCAACGGTGGTTCTTTTAATTCTTAAAACGAACGATTTGACTCGTAATTTGGATGAGAATTTGAATAGTCCATTAGGTCCAGAGAGAACTTTTTTTATCATGGCACGTTATTGCGCCAAAGTGGTTTATGATGAAAAGGTGGAACAATTAGATCATTTGTACAAGGGATTTTCTTTGAAGGGGACATTATTACACTTTCTGAATTGGTTGCTGTACCATACGAGATTAGGTAGTTTGGTGATTTATGATTTGACCTTTACTTTGAGAAATTTCATACACCCAATTTGACCTTTAAGAAATTTCATACACTCAATTTGACCTTTAAGAAATTTCAATACCCAATTTGACCTTTACAAAATTTCAATACCCAATTTGACCTTTACGTTCAATACCCAATTTAGAGGTTTAGCAGGACTAGATAGGCTACAATGTAAATAGAAACATGCAAAATATTTTATCGTACTGTAGGATATTAAATCGGAGCACATCTCTATGCAAGAAAGAATGAGTTTTAGACGTTGTAACAATGTGGTGAGATGAACTCTTAATTTTATCACACGACGTATTGTTGAAAGGATCTTGGATATTTACATTATGTAGAAATATACTTTGTTATACCCTTTTTTGTGGAACACTTTATTTTGCAGCCATGATAACTCACTTTCTCACATTCTCTAACAAGTATATGGGTTGTGTTAAGCCTTGTCTGAATAACCCCACTCTTTGAAAATATCACAAGTCATGAATACTATGGGGGTTTGCACCCATATGGTCATCACATGTATGTTGGCTTAATTTTATTACACTTCAATTTGTAGGATCGGAAATGCATAGGGGGGAGACCGAACTGTCTGCATATCTTTTAAACCCTATTAATCTCTACCAACATCTAGAGGTGAAAGCGAAAGGATACAATTAGAGAGTTGAAAACGATAGGATATGATCTCCCAAAAGAGGTTGATATAATCTAGCAAATTCGTACAAACGTCGAAGCGGTTGGTACTTTCTACAATTACACTTGATGCCAGTATCATTTAATAAGTAGTAATCGTTTTCTGTATAAGGATTTGAGATGACTGAATATTGGCACCTTGATATCAATGGGTGAGGTAACACTGTGAGTGTAGGTATCATCATTTGGTATACAAATGAAACTACCTTATCCTGGTAGACATGGACTTCAGTGGATTAAATCTATCCTGTTCAAATACTATTGCTGAAATCGTTTGTGGGTACAATCAATCTTAAGCATCAAAGCTTGAGTACTACTTAAGCATTGCTTGAGTACTATCAATATTAATCAATACTTGAGTAATCAACCTGAAGATCAATGCCTACTAACACTTCCCTACCTACGAATCCCCATCCCTTCCTTAATTTTATCAAGTAAATCATTAATTCTAGGACCCATTTTCGGTTGTCCTGATTTTGTTCTTTCCAAAACTCTTCCTTTCTTTAGTTCTCTAGCTTTAGACTTTTCTTCTATTGTCTTTCTTCTTTCTTGGATGAAATCCAAGCGTTCTGTTCTTTTCTGTTCTTTTCTCTCTTTCACAAGTTTTGCACGTTCAGCAAATGTAAGACGTTTCGGTTGATCCCTTGATTCCTGTCTACGTTCCGTTCTTAGGTTTGCACGTTGTATTTTCTGATATTCTCCTTGAGGTGGCAAAGCTTTAGGATTTGTTATTTGTTCACCTTCTTCACCTTCTTCACCTTCTTCACCTTCTTCGTCATCACCGGAATATTCATCCTCGTGTCCACTCTCTACATCCTCATCTTCAGATCCTTCAGCCTCATCACCAACAGGCCCCTCTATCACTTTCTCAGTAGAATAACCTTCCTTTTCCATCAACTTGAAATAACCCTTTCTCAAACGAGCTCTATGTACAAGAGCCTTCTTGATTTCTCTCGTTTTGGCATCACGGTCTCCATATTTACTCTTATCGAAGCTTTTGGTAGCATATTTTGGTGCAAATCGTCCATTAGAAGACCCGCCTCTACCACCTCTACTTCCTCCTCTGCCACCACCTCTTCCAAAACTACCCCCTCTTCCAGAGCTATTGCCTCTTTGGCTATTTCCTTCGTATGCCATTGCGATGAGCTGCTTGACTTTTTAGATTTTTTGCAATCTGGTGGTGAGAATTATAGAGGGGGAGATGAAATGGAGATTTTAGGTAGATTATCAATAGAGAGTAAGGGTTTTCTAAATGAATGTAGCAGACCTAAACTGGTTCCCTTTGATTGGATAAGCAGTATTAGGATTATTTAATAGTGAGAACTAGCCGTCATATCCTTCCTATTAGGATTATTTAATAGTGAGGACTAGCCGTCATATCCTTCCTAACCTTCAATGAAATATAGACCAGAGTCCTAAAAATTGCCATACAAATAAAGACTTCTATGTGTTTGAAAATGACAAATCACACCTTATCATGTTTAATCGTCAAGATAATCTGAAAGGGCCCTGATGATCTTCAAATCGCGCTCAAAACTACAACGTTTATTTTTCAAGAACACTACAACCATGGTCCAGTATAAAACAGTGCCTCAAGAGGAAGGGTCTAGTGACTCCAACCAGACTGTACAAAAATCCAATCACAAACCAAGTAATGATATAAACAAACCAGTAATATCTCATCTGAATAACGTAGAAGACATGAAACAGAATTATGACAATGAAGGTAAGAACGATGACAGAGGATTAAATCTTCGAAACATCAATGATCTTATTCCAAATAATCCTCATGGTGATTTAAATAATCATCACGGTGAAGATACAGACTCCTTATTAAATACACCCTCCATTGAATCTTTCGAATTCGAAGATCATACTTTTGATTTCGAACAAGGCAATTATTCAGAGACAGATCCACATTCAACAGAGACAGGGCAATCCGGAGAAACAGGCCGCTCCACAATGAAAATGGCATTCATGAATATGGCCAATGCCATCTTAGGGGCTGGGATTATCGGTCAAGCATTTGCATTCAAAAATACAGGACTCGTTGGAGGAATATTAATAATGGTGGTACTCACCGGTTTGATCGATTGGACCTTACTGTTGGTAGTACAGAATGCCGAAAAGTCCAAGACGAAACTGTATCAGGATACCGTGGATTATTGTTTTGGACCCGCAGGAAGAGTTCTATTATTATTTTCCATTTCATCATTTGCTTATGGTGGGTGTATGGCTTTTTGCGTGATCATAGGTGATACAATTCCTCATGTACTACGCGTCTTTGTTCCCAAGTCGTTCTTAGATCTGGCCTTCGGTTGGATTCTTTCAAGGAATTCCATAATTATTATCTTTACATCGTGTGTTTCATACCCCCTTTCCTTGAACAGAGATATTTCCAAATTAGCTAAAGCTTCAGGGTTTGCTTTGGTTGGAATGTTGATCATCATTACAATGACCGTTGTACGAGCACCTTTCATAGATCCTGCTCTCAAAGCAGAAAACCTGGTTGTTTTATTTAATAACCGAGTCTTTCAAGGTATATCTGTTATTTCCTTCGCATTAGTATGCCATCATAATGCTCTCTTCATATATAACCTGATGAAACAAGCCACCCCGAAAAAGTTTGGTCAATTAACTCACATTGCTTGCATCATCTCAATGGTATGTTGCTTGGTTATGGCCATAAATGGGGTACTACAATTTGGTGAAAAGACAAAAGGAAATATTCTTAATAATTTTGCAAGTGATGATAACTGGATCAATGTTGCAAGGTTCTGTTTTGGTTTAAACATGCTCACGACTTTCCCGTTGGAATTGTTCGTTGTACGTGATGTAATCAGAGATGTAGTGTACAGGGAAGAACTCACTCAGAAACAACATGTCATTATAACCACAGTATTGGTATTCTTTTCAATGGGTGTTTCACTTTTTACGTGTAACTTGGGTCTTATTTTAGAACTCATAGGCGCCACTTCAGCTTCTTTAATGGCATACATCATTCCTCCATTATGCCATATTAAACTTGTCTGGGATGAACATGACTATAAGAGTTCTACAAGGAAGCAGAACTTGCTATTTGTGGGCAAGACAGTTGTTCCAAGTCTAGCTTGTATACTTTTTGGTTTTACTGTGATGGTGATTAGTTCTTACATGAGTATCAAGGGTAGCGGTCACAGTGGCTCGCACTGTATAGAATGATAATGCATTTGACATATTCATGAAAATCGCACTTTAAACAGACTTTAATAAATTTACCCACAGTTATAATTACCCGTATATTAATCTATTTAATCCTCATCATCACTAATGATTCGTTGTTTCTTTCGTGAAGGTGCTTCATGTATACTTGTCTTTGCAAGATCATCTACTCCAGTTGTTGGATCCAGAGAAAGATCCACTTCTGAGTCGGAATCGTTACTTGGTAAGTTTCTCTTTGTTCTAACTGGCAATTCATCATCGGAGAAGTCTTCTATAATTCTTCTGGGTGCCGTCAGTTGGGGCGCTTCGTCATCTGAGAAGTCTTCTATAATTCTTCTGGGTGCCGTTGGTTGTGATGCTGCATCATCTGAGAATGCAATAACCTTTCTCGGAGGTGGAGATTCATCTTCTGAATCCAAAACAGAGACGTCTTCCTGTTCTGATTCAGAGTCGTTCGGTACATTACTTTTCTGTTTATCTTGAACCAGCCAGAGTTCCTCTTCAGAAACGTCCCCACCAGACTCATCATCTGCTACGAACAATGACACTTCCTCAACAGCCTTAGCGACAATTGATGCACTTGATCCCGAACTTTTCTCCAATTTGGCCCAAACTTTCTTGAAGTCAGCCAATTGTTTGGAATTCACAATACCACCAGAATCACTCAAGAGCTTCCTCATACGTTCTTCTCTGGCATAAAATACATTCTCCTTTTCAACATCAGATTCATCATCCGAGTCGCGAATAAATTCAGCGGACCTTACAGGTGGTTCGTCCACATCTGAAGCAACATCAAATGTACGTGGAGGGCCACGAGAACGAACCTTCTTTGGTCTCTTAACAACCTTATCTTTGCTTTTTTCTATAGTGCCTTGCTTAAGCTTCTTCTTGGCCTTACCCTTCTGGCCGCCACTACTCAAAGGTTTACCAGAACCTTCTAACAAACGATCCAATTCTTCAATTCTATCCAATTCTTCCGTATTATGAGTGTTATTGGCACCGGTAGCTACAAACGCAATTGCATCATCATCTTCGTCGTAGTCACCACCATATTCAATTTCATCATCACGGTACACTGGTTCTCGAGTTCGTAAGAAGTAAAAAGCATCCAAACCATCCTCAAAGCTGACTGGTTGAGCCTCGTTCCATTTCTTAATCATGTCGAGGATATTGCTAATTTTTTCAACTGTAGCCGAAGAAGGAAGTGATACTCGGTCTTCCATAATATATGGGATCTCAAACCCAATAAGCTGCATCAACAAGCGAATGTATGAGTTGTTGATCAACAATCTCTTGAATTGTGGAGTAGGATTTAGTTGACAAACAATGGCATCTTCCATTGTACGTTCTTTGAGTATACGCGATAGCTCCTCTAAGAACCATCCCATCAAAGCTTGCTTCTCCTGTGAGTACAATGCTGACACCAAAATCTTGACTTGCTCGTCAAGAGGGAACTCTCGGATGAATTCAACCTCTTTAGCCAACTTCGGCGACGACAGTTTAGATTCGGGTTTAATGTACAATTCTCCAGTACTCAAAAAGGTTCGTGATTCGGTATCTTCAAATCTTGGGAAAAGTAACTCCACCGGAATAGGGAATCTCGAGAAGGCTAGCTTGAACTTCTTCATAAAGTAGTACAACAATTCATCAACATGATTTCGAATAGACGTTCCTCTTTGAAGATAATCACGCAATTTGTATAATGTATGCATGAAATCAAGCCTGAAAAGTGCTCCAAAGTCTTTCCGAACTACAAACAATCTATGAAAATACGAAATACATCTCTTGATTTCTTCGTGTGAAAGGTCCTCAAATCTTGATAAGTATTCGATATAAGTCGAAACAATGGATGAATGGAAAAATCTCGCTTCAGAAAGATTGAAATCAAGTCTTCTTTCCTTTCTAACTTGTTGCATTCGTTCTTCAATTTCTTCAGCATCCAGGTCCATTTCAATAACTTCCTTTAAAGGATTAAAATTACTAACTTTCTTCTTCTGCTTACGTTTGGTTTGAACATATAATTTGATATCTTCATTGGCAAAACTCTCAAACGATTTTAGAATGATATGCACCACTGAGATACAAACTCGAAGGTAACTTGGAGAATGTTTTGATGCCGATTGTGGGATTTGAATGATCAAGGAGATGAAATCATTATACGAAAACAATTTACGAATGATACCTTCAGCCAATTCCCGATCTGTGTCATCTTCATCATCATCTAATCTCTTCACATTAAACAAAGTATGGGAAACGAGTAATAATTCATTGAAGCAAATGAGTGCTGCATGTAATGAGCTCCACTTACGACCTTCATAAGATAATCGAAGGTATGAGATTATCAAAATGAAGTTGACTTCACCAAGAGCAGCACCAACAGAACCGAAGTCAAGATCGGCTTTCTTTTCTCTCTTGTAATGGAAAAACCAAGATATGGTAAGGAAATAAGAAGCTTTTTCATATTCCTCAACATCATCCAAGACACTAACACTGGAAAAATGTGCACTGATACACTCTATAAGGTTGTTGAAACATCCTCCAGTCAACAATTTTTCGACAAGCTCACACATAATGTCCCTCCCTGCTTCATTCAAATATTCGGTACGCGTTACAAATTCATCAGAATCGTATTTAAAGTGGGTTCTATCGTTCCATTTTTTGATTTTGTCTAGCTTCTCCAACGATGAGCCAGTACTATGGATTGCTTCTTGACCAGAAACAACATACGATGTAGACTCATTGGCACGGATCAGAACCAAAGTTCCGAACCGACCATGCCTTGTTTGAAGGGTTTTCGTTTGTGCTCGTTTTCTTTTGGTTTCTGTATCTAGAAGGTCTTTCAAATGCATTCCTGCAGTGGTTGTAATTGATGCAAGTGGTGTTGTAGCTGAAATATCAATTGGGTTTGGAATTATTGGGGAGGTTACTTGGGTTGAGGTTAAGTTTTCAACTTCTGCATCTTCTTGGTTTTCTTTATCTATATCATCTGGCTTAACCTCATTAAGATGCCTAGCTGTCTCTGTTGGATCCACCCTTCTAACCAACAAGAACACACATTCCAAAGAGATCATACCAAAATCGTTATCAAAATCAGTACCCAACAGTCCCAATATCGTTAACAAAAACAAAAGCGCGTTGTTTCTCTTGTATTCAAGTAACACAGAACTCACGGATATATCATCAAATGAAACCCCAGCAGGCATATTATCAGATGCAATGATCTGTTTGGAAGATTTTGAAGGAAGGGATGAATTGGCTGGTTCTATGTAAAGAACGTTTCTAAGGAAATACAAAACAAGCCTTATGATGGAACTATCTCTTGGTTCTCGATCAAGTTTATTTTTTGCAATCAGTGGAAGAGCAAGTCGTATTACCGCTTTGATAGTATTACCAAGTAGGTATTTTTTGTACACTAGTTGAGCTTTTTTAATATCTGGGTATAGCCTTTTTTGATCCTCCGTCAAGCCAGGCCCTAGTTCAACGGGCCATGTAAGTAATACGAGGATTTCCAACAGGGATAATAGAATCTTTTCCATATATTTTGTGTTTGAAGGAGAGTCCCATTGACATAAGATTGGAATCAAATCATTGGTAACCAATCCTGAATCAGCACAAGCCATTGCAACTTCATACCCACCTTTTCGTTCATCCACCTCTTTGATCCATTTCTTGATATCTTTTAGGCACGCCAATGCGTCATGTCCGAGTTTATATGGCGCTGGAGAAACGTTTGACGTATGGTCTGGACCACCAAGAGCAGAAACCAACACCGATATGTGAGCTTTTAGGAGTTTCTGCTGTTGGGATTCATTAGGTTTTAGTTGGGAAGTCAATTCAATCATTCGATTGACTTCGGTTTCTGTATCTGATGCATCGGAAACTTCTTCAATAACATCTTCCACCACGAAACCATCCATTTCTTCATAGTCACTCATATTGGGGACACTTCTTTTTTGATCTTGTATGTTTTTTCGTTAGGGACGCGTTCGCATCGAAATTTGGTGAGAGATGAAAAGACGTGCATTCATCTTGGGGCAGCAAGGGTAAGGCTGGAGTGAGTTTGAGGCGAGTTTGAGCATAGGTAGCGGATATGTAATTGAATTTTAAACTTCCCAGGTATCAAGTTTTAGGATTACGGAGTTATTTATAAAGAACATCTCGGGGTTAACAGTAGGTTTATCTGGTTCTTCGAGAGGAAAGTTCATTGAAAGATGGAGTGTGTACGAGATATAATGAAAGATGGAGTGTGTATGAGATATAATGAAATATGGAGTGTCTATGAGATATTAAATTGAAATTTCATAAGGGAATTCTATTTCAATTGAAAAGTACCTACAAACTTTGGTATAACAAAGAAAAGCCTTAACCTTGCCTAAGGCTTGACTGAGGCTCAAGATAATGATTGACGTTTACTGGAGGCTTATGTAAGGCTCAAGATAACGTTTGTCCAAATGAACTGGAATTCCCATCGGCTTGTGAACCCTTAAAAACACTAAGCCCATTAAATGGCACCTTAAGCCTTATAAGCCTTTGCACTGTTTAAGGCATTCCATCCAACAACCCAGCGCTTGAAACCAAGCATGTCGGTTTATTGATTAGATATAATATGATTATCCTAATTGGTAATGGATTTACAAATTGGAATTATGCCATTGGACATTGTACGAATTTGAATTCTTCTATTGGTCATCTGACACATTGAATCTTGATTTGGATTTTTCGTAATTTCCTAATAATTGTACTTTTGTATAACTTGTACTTTTGTACCTTTGATACTTTGTATAACTTTTTGTAACTTCTGGATTCCATTTAGACATTTTCACATCCGTTTTGGGAGTGATTTAACTTTTGAATATATGATTGCCATTCGTACTAAGGTTTTTTTTAGAGTTTATATCCAAGGTCGAAACTCATTTGAATTGTGCCTTACCCATTGATCCATAGATTTCTTCGTATATTACTCCTGAAACGAACAAGCCCAACAGTACGTATTTGGTGATCATTGTTATGGTATAACACAACTTACATTATTTAAGCGAATAAACGGGGGTGAGGGGTGTAGTAAAACAAGAGAGGGGATCGTATGGGATAAGGTAATAATGAATGAACGAAATTAATTAATTGGAATCAATTGTTCATTAATTGGAATCAATTGTTCATTAATTAACTTTCCATGAAAATTGTGAAGTTTGGAAGTTATCTTGGCTGCAAATAGAGGTAAATGGTGGTTTTATTTGAATTCTTAACCAACTCGTTAAACACACTTTGCATCCGCAGAAGTCCGCAAAAACCTAAAGTAAGCCAAGTCTCTTTGCTTAATGTAAATACACCTCCGATGAAAGAAGATTACACAACAAAATCAAAGATCACAAATAGTCTTTGAACTTGTTGACCCCGCAATTCAACCTTGAAGTTTTTCTGAACCCAATTGGCACCACCAAATCTCGTCAAGGAAAGTCCAATCCAATCACCTGCATACACCTCGGAATGTTAAACTTTAATACCATATCCATAGGGGTCATTTAAAGAATTAAGTGACTTGATTGACATTGTTGCAACCACCCCCCCTTGTTATTGGCGAAAGATTTTTTAACTCCATGACCTTCCAACGACCGATTCTCCTCCCCCACATTTTCTGTATTAGGCTTCGGTTTGACTATTGTAGTTCCGGTATGGTTGACCCTTTATTATAGCCGCCTTTGCATTATTTTTTCTTCCACTCTTATATAAGCTAGTATGCCCCAGCGGGGAGCTTCATACCAATTCTTCGTAGCAATGGACCTGGCGTATAAGAAAAGGTATCGCGTACCAGCATCATGTCTGGTATGCCGAAAGAGAAAATCCAAGTGTGATCGTATTAGGCCTGTTTGTGGATCATGTAAAAAGAAGTCCATAGCACATTTGTGCTATTACGAAGATGGAAAGGAAGGTGGTGGTTATCAATTAGGAGAACATGTACTACCAATTCCTGGTCAGCAAGATTTACATGCTCATGAATATCTTCGGCATGATCAAGTTCAACAACATTTACCTCCTCCTCCAGTTCCAATGCAAAGAGATTATTCATTACCACTGCCGATTCAACAACCTCATTATTCGCATTCAAGACATCCTAGTATACATTCAAGTCCACCAAAACTTTTACAAAATCATGTTCATCATGGTTCAATACTGCATCATCAATCCCCTCCAAGTCATCAATCTCCTCCAAACCATCAGCAATCCCCTTCAAATCCTCATTCTCATCCACAACATGCACAACCTCCTCAACATGTACAACATCCACAACCTCCTCAACATGTACAACCTCCTCAACATGTACAACATCCACAACCTCCACACCCTCAACATCCTCAGAATCACCCCCCTCCTCAACACCCACATCATATACAACATCCAAGCCAACATCAAAATCTCCCAAATCACAAGTACACACACAATTCAAACCATTCGGTGAATTCCCTACTATCAGAAGGTAGTACTCCACCATATCGTGTCCATCCTTTGGAATCACCAACTGAGAGCCTAATCAGTAACGGTTCCAGTCTTCACAGTACAAGTATGAATAGCGTTGGAAATGTTTCAAATAGTAGCACCAATATATCGAGTATTGGTAGTACCAACGGTACAACTTTTAGTATCCCTAATAACGCCACCAACTCAAATGGATTCGGTAATAAAATAGGCACGTCCTACCCGGCGACAAATACCAATTCTACACTTAATCCAGACCCCACTCCAAAAGCTTCCAGCATTCCTTCCTTAAAGTCTGAAAGTACAGAAACTGACCTAGTTCTGATAGCAATTGGACCCAATGCCATTCTTCAAGTCAATCCAAACGACAGAATCAACCTCTTTGCAAATGCCTCGTTTTCATTAAATATAGAAGGACCATTTTGGCAACAACAAGGTACTCTCTCATACATGGGATTAACAAAAAGTGATCCTTTTATCAAGGTAATAAGGAGTTATGCCATTCTTCTATTCAAGCTGGGAGAAATGGCTACCTATATACGGAATGAAACAATGAAACGTAAAAAGCAGCTGGTTAGAAATGGCAATTTATCTGGTTCCAGCACCAATGCAAGTAATATTGGTTCTCCGATCTACAAACGTCATAAGTATATGTCTCCTCCACGAAGCACACCATCTGATGCTGGAGACGCGGAACCAAAAAGAGGGGTGGATGAAGAAGTCGGTGATGTTATTGATGAAGACGGATTGATTGTAGATAAGATAAAAGTAACCAATGAAGAAGAGGAATCAGGAAATGAACAAGATAAAGACGAATTAATGGAAAGTCCAGCACAAGTGGAATCGGCATCTCAAGTATCACCCGCAAGTACAATGAGCAATACAAAGAAAAGAACTGTTCCTCATATTATTCGTCTTGATTCAAGTAAGCATGGAAAAGAAGCACATTTCAATATCGTCAAGCAAGTGATTCTTGATATTTTGCCTAATAAATTGAACCTTTTCATGTTGTTCTGTCGTTTTTTCAAGTATGTTTATCCATTTGTCCCGGTGATTGATGAAAAATCCTTGATGATTGATTTGAACAAGCTTTTTGGACGCTTCCCCACATTTGAAAGGACGAGATATGATAACATTGCAATTGAATCAGAACACGATATCAACACTATTGGAATCTTGCTTATTGTCATTCGTTTAGGTTATATGAGTTTAATCCATCTTGATGAAGCTGATAACCAATATAATGATGATGAAAAGAATATTATACGAGATGTCAAAAGAACTCATTCTGAAACATTTGTAAGTGCATTGAAGCTTTGTATTGATGACAGGGCCCTAGTAAGCAGATCAACGTTTAAACTTGTTCAATTGCTTACACTTTACTACTTCTATCGTCAAGTAGCTCCTGATGATAGTCATGGATTAGGTGGAAGTGATGCACAAATCCTCTTTGGAGTTATAGTCACACATGCCAAATCGATTGGACTCCAACGAGACCCGAAGTACTACGTAGCACATGAAGTGATTTCAAAACGGGAATCAGTTAAAAAGACTTGGAGACAAGTGTGGTTCTATTTATGTGTTATGGATGCTAAGGCGGTCTTGCAATCGGGTATCCCACCAATCCTTCTGAATCTCGATACATCCGATGTGGAACTTCCACTTCATCCTCACAATGCAGAATACAACGATATGGTGAACTATTTGCATACAGTTAGTGAATTGTACCGGAACATTGGTAGTATGATCGGTAATGTAGTGAACAAGCCAAAGATTGTTGATATTTTGAAGGAAACGAACAAGTTGGAAAAGCTCTTTGGGGATATGTTTGGTAAAGATTTCTTTAAGGAGACTATTTGTAAACCCGCACAAGTTCCCACCGACCCTGCTGGGTTTGACGCAAGCTCTCCCGAGCATGCGGCCACCTTTTTGAAGGTTTACAAATACTTAATATTCATCAACTTGCGTACAAACTTGAATTGTATGTATTATATGATTGCCATGCATTATGAAAACGATCAAGATGGAGCCAACATGAACAGTGGAATTGAATTGTTCAAGATCTTTTGCAAAAGTGTTTTTCAACTTGTGTTTATGATTCTGTATGTATTGGACAACCTGGTTGATGTGTTTGGTCGGAATTATGATTTTGTTATTACTTCCTACAATGAGAGATGTATGATTAAAACTCACAATTTTTTGCAATCACTTTTTGTTCGTCTTTTACATCATAAGAAGGATTGCACTATTCGAACCATGGCCGATCCTCTGTTCAAACCAAGATTAGATGTCACTGATTCGCTCTTCACCATTGTCCTAATTGAAGCTGAATTGTTTGTGGGGAACTTCCGTAAACTTAGTGTGAATTATGTCAATTCGTATAAATTATACGTGATGACCTATTTTGTGTTGAAGCAATGTATGGAAAACCCATCTGTTTTATTTGAGAAAATCAATGATCCTAGGTATTTCCATGAAGGGACCAATATGTTTGATTCATTCAGTAATCAAGAACTAAAGTTTTTGGGCAAGCTCATTGAAGATTTCAGGGCAGCCAAGGATGACCAGGCAAGATTAAAAGAAGCAAGAACAAACGCAGAGGTTGCAAAGAACGCAGCCAAAAGTGGATTGCTCAAGAAAACTACTGCACAACCATTTAATTTACCCTTCCCGGATCTGTATAGTCAATCGCAACTTTATGCTCTGTCTGAAAATTCCTATGGGGCGGAAGGCCCTAATGGATCTACTGTTGGGCTTAGTGAGGAGAATTCTCCAATCCTTCGACTTTCCAGAGAAGGTGGTCCAAATTCAACTCCACCGACAGTGACACCTCCTGCAAATTTCTTGGAAAGTACGATTGCGAATGATTTTTCGCAACCATTAAGCATGTTTGAAGGGGATTCAGGTGGAGATGATTTACTTCGGTTATTTTCTGTTTATGGGGATCTTGACCCAAGTGAGTTGTATTAGAATTATAGGTTTTAGTCATTTTAATTTTGTAGAAGGGTGTAGGTGATTAGTCACTGTGAGTAGTGTGATTTGTGGAAAGGAGCACTCACTATGAGTCGTGATTTGTAGAAAGGAGCACTCACTATGAGTCGTGATTTGTAGAAAGGGTGTAGCAGCAAGTAGTATGATTCATTGAGTAGGTAATACACTACTCACGGGGAGATTATTATTTTATCATATTAAGTGAGTTGCATTAAGAAGGATTATCAAGAGATTTTCTGTAAGGTGTATAATAATCTGGGTTGGGGTGAGTTTTCAAAATTAGATATGCGGAGAATATTCAAGATGTCCAAAGATTAGAGTATGGAGTTGATAGGAGCAACGAACAAGTCTATGATATTTTCTACCAGTACTCATTTGACATGGCAATATTGTACTCATTTGATGGCAATATATTTCATCTTAGTGGGGATTGCTTTGCGTCATTATTTTTTTTAGCAAATCTAGACCTTAACTATAGCCATACTATTCAACCCAAATTAACTCCTACTCATTTATCAAATTAACTCCTACTCATTTATGGTCATGCTAATCAAATAAATTCTAGCTACAATTCTACTTTGCTCAAGCTCGGTTTTTACTCGGCTTTATACCGGGCGTACGCAAATATCATCCCGATGCAGCACAGACGAAACGTCTACGCGCATACGAACGTGCGTCACCGACATGCATGGTAGCAATCAATAACATGTGGGAAAACAGTGCTAAGATAGGGTACTCCCAATAGACTTTGCAATCTCGGCGTTATAGTTAGCAAGAGATTACCTAGGTTTTAACACGACCTTATCCCCTCAACTAAAGTTGCACTCAACCCCTCAGCACTATTGTTTAATTAAAGTTAAACTATTGCAATAGATCTCTCGTTCTACAGGATTAATAATCAAATACAAGAAGGAAGGCTAATACACAAGAACTATTAAGGTATTGATAGTTGGAGGGCCAAACTAAGCGGCGTCACAAAGTCAGTAGAGTTGAAGTCGGTTAAACAGTGTCAGTTAAACAGTTGAGTGTTGAGTTAAAAAGCTGAAGTCATTCTAAAGAAGTCAGTTAAAACACTACTCAGTTATTAGTTGAAATTTGGTAGCCGTAGTTAAACCTATCATCCCTTGTACAGACCTTCTATTATACACTCTGGCAGTATTAAGTCTCCCCGAGCCGTACCCGAAAAAAAATGCCTCTTTGCGAAAATATAGAAATCCAAGATCTCTGTCAAGTTCTTTACCCATCATGGATGAACAACAGAAAAAGAGAAACAGGCTATCACTTAGTTGTAACTATTGTAAAAAGCGAAAGGTGAAGTGTGATAGAGGAAGACCATGCTCACTGTGTGTGAAGTATAATGTCGGTATGTTATGTACCTATCCCGATCCCGTTTGGGGGTCGAATCCAGTGGAAGATGATGCCAATAATGGCTCTCTGTTTCTGGTCCAAGTTTTACCTCAAAGAGAGGGGATGGTTAGTACGAATTCTTTTGGTGGCACCGAAACACTGTTCCAGTTGGCAGATGAACCAAAGGTTCAAATTGATATTAAGAAGGAGAAGGGTCGCAAGAGAGAAAGGGATACTTTAAAAGTCATCCGTGAACCTCTGCCTCAAACTTGGTCAAGTGGAAGTCGCTCTCCAACAAACACTGTCACAACAAGTGTTGTTAGTTTTGCTAGCGTCCCAAGTGTCTCAACTGTACCTTATGTTACTCAAGATTACCAATACCCCATGGAACCTCAAACTGGTGTGCACTCTGAATTAGCAAAATTGAAGAATAAAATAAAGGAAATAGAGGATTCAATAAGCGAAAGTCATGAAGGTACTCATCAACAAGTGGTGCCTTTTACCCCGGCAACAGCGCCTGCTGCGTTTTCTTCCGCACTTCCATTTGGTTCAAATTCAACTTCAAGCCAAACTGCTCAGTCAACTCCAGGGTATCATGTTCCAAGAATAAATGCGGGTTATTATGCAACTGCTAATCATGTTCCCATAACCCTACCTCCGATTTGGCTGGCGCAAGTGAGAGGCCCACCTCTGCCTGTTTTACCTACCCCAGCAAGAACCACTTCAAGTACGGGCCTGGTATCTTTGACACCTAAAGTGGATTACTCGCACGAAAGGCATAATCACTCATTTATTGGTGTGAATGCTTATTCTTCGGAATCTGATACGATCAACTTTTATGAAGGGTATAATCCTATTTACATGAAAGATTCTTGTCGTAGAATGAACTTTGGGCCGTTATCATGGCTTGCCGTTGTGAAATATGATACTGCTTTGAATAAGCTTTGTGAATTCTTGTGTCTCCACCTGGACAAACCTACTCGAGCTGCAATTAGTAAGTCGATGAATGTCCATGACTCAGATGGACAGTCTAAAACTGCACAAAATAAGCAACAACAAAAGAAAGCGGAGGAAGAGAAGAAAAGCAAATCGACGAATGGAGTGAAATTACTGAAAATAGATGAGGAAAATTCCGCTGGTCGGGTTGCTCCAAATACAGTACATAAAGTTCGTATTGAAATGAGTAAGCCGGCAATGATACTAGGAATATCGTCTTGTGAATCTGAGCTTGACTTGGAAACTCGCCTCATTGAAAGAATAGAGAGTCTACTTCCAAACCAGAAGGTTATCTGGACACTGATAAATAGGTTTTTTGAAGCGGTTTATCCATACATGCCATTTTTAGATGAGGAATCTTTTAAATCCGAGATCAATCGTATATTGGGACCTGAAAGTTATGATGAAGTGAAATCCCAACCCATGAAAATTGAAATGAAGCTTGATTTCGCCTTTATTGGGATCTTACTTATAGTGATGAGATTAACTTATGCCTCGTTAACCACCAATGTTACTGGAATGAATGAGGAAAAGAACACAACCGATCCAATTGCTCGGTACCTACTTGAAAACCCAATCGAATCGGATGTCATTGAAATGGCTCAGGTTTGTATCGACCAATTTGATTTGTTGAGGAGGACTAACTTGGTTGTTCTTCAATTTGCATTACTTATGAGAAGTTGTCATATATACGCACCTGAAGATGGTGATGGTGCGGATGGTGGTAATTCCCAGATTTATAATGGGCTTATATTACAAATGGCTTATTCCTTAGGTCTTAATCGAGAGCCGGACTTTGTGGGTGGCATATCGTTGGATGACCCAAAGTCAAACAACTTAGGGAGAAAGATTTGGTGTCATTTGATGATTGCAGATACAGAGCATTCTTTTAAATATGGGAATCCGACTCAAATTGCTGCTAGATATCACGATACTAAGTTACCATACTACAAACCTGGAATTGAAAACATCAATAATGTGAAATTGGAACAGCAAGTGATATCTTCCTTTGTTCATTTCGAGATGTACTACACTAGGTTGATGGAAATTGTTGACATATGTATGGACTTACGTGGACGTTCCAAGGTTTCTCACTTAACTGAAGCCATCTCGCATTTTGAAATGTTTTTGGATGCCAATTATGGTCGTTTGTCTGATTACTTGGTACCTTGTCAAGAAAAGTACAACTATGAAAAAGTCATGAAGTGTAAGAATTACATTAACATGAAGAGTATGTTATTGGTGATATACTACCATTTATTCATATACTATGAGAGAAAAGGTGAGGTGAGCTACTATTTCTTCTATTTGAAGAAGATCCTAGCTACTACCTGTTTTGATTTGATTCCTGGATTCTATGAATTGGTTGCGAAAAACAAAGAAAATTTTGGAGAAGGAGCAGGATTAATCTTGAACCCAACAGTCCAGTTTATGATTCATCGTGTAGCACAACAGAACTTCCCAGTGTTGTTGAGAGTTAAGTCTGTGTTGTATCGTATGATGGAAGATCCCGAGCACAAGGAATCTCTTTCCAACCATCAATACAAGTTGAGATTTCTGAAACTTCAACAATTTGCCAACAGTCTCGAAAGATTAATCAGGTATTCGATGGCCACCTTGGCTCGGTTGAATCAGAAGTACTATTATGCATGGAGGACCACCAAGTCGTATCCATTCTTGATTGAAGTTTCTCGTAAGGATGTCTTCTATAAATACTCCAAAGATACTGCTGAGATTCATTTTAATTTGCTGATTGAACAATTGGATGAATTAAACCAGATAGTGGAGCTGTTGACTCATAGTTTTGCTGGACACACTGACAGGCCAAGGCCCCAAGCGGAAGAACCTAATGTGGGCACGGCCGAAGAAAAAACCTACGCCCTGATTTCTCCAGTTTCATCCCAAACTGGGTCTCCTAAAAGTGGGCATGTGGCTCATGCAAATGGTAAAGCGTATAGCGTGTCTGGTTCTATTTCTTCGGAAGGAGATGAGTTTAAATTTTTGGAAAACGCAGAGAGTGATAAGCTTTGGTTCCAAGTATCAAATGGTAAGCCTGACACGAGTAAACCTTCTGGAGCTGGTGACTCTGGCACAATTATACAGGTTAGTAATGGCCATCGTCAAATCACAAATGGACAGATTGTGAATGGCCAGGTGCGTACACGTGTACCTATCAAGGGCCAAGTAATTCGCCAAGTAGGCCAGATAGTCAACGGGCCCATTGTAAATGGCCAAGTATTACCTGGCCACAATTGTGAAGGTAATCACTTGAATGGGGAAAACTTGAAAGCCCAAAATGCACAACATGCACAATATTCTACGTATGAATGTGATAAGAGGCAGTATGGGTCTAATGCTCATAAAGATCATCAGTCATATGGGTTCACAAAAAATACCCTTGGACAAATGTTCTCGGAGCCAGATTCCACTACTGTTGATATTTTCTTTGGTCAGCCAGCCTCTCAATTTGAGGGAAATAAGGTAGAACAGGTGTTGGGTATGAACCATAATTTGGAGGATATTTGGTATTAGGATAGAAAACTATATAAAATGCGTAAATACTAGAATTCACTAAAGTTTATAAGTATTGTAAAAAAGTAGAGATGGAGAAAATCAAGTAATGTTTGTATTAAACGATATTTGGAAGAATTAAGTCAAATAAAGAATAAAATTTGGAAGAATTAAGACAAATAAATATAAACAAAAGTATTTGAATAGTAATAAAATATTTGAATATACAATGTAGATAGTAAAATCAGAGAAATTGCTTCTTTAAAGGTTCACCCACATTTTATGCTCGCTAATGCAACTCGCTACATTTGCAGCCATTCCCGAAACTCTCACCTACGTTTCTTAGATCCGGGTAACGCAATAAATTTTTCACGACCGCGCACGACCAGGAGTATAAAAGAAAACGAAGCAGCCAAAAACTTCCGATTCAACAAACATATCCAAGAGAATAGAGATCAGGCGATCAACTCATTTGAAAATGTGAAGCAATGTATAATGAAGTGACGACAAAAAGCTGTGCACCAGTCTGATGTTTAATGACAGACCCAGTATATACCCAAATTTCTGAGCCATATACATTGCTTTACTTCTTTAAATGTGAATTCTATTCTATTCTTGGACATGTTTGGGTGCTCTTGAATTTAAACCTTGAAATGATGACTAAACGCTGTGCACCAGTCTGAGTATTTTATACGTCTGATAGACCCAGTATACCTATATCTGAATCATTGTTTAATTTTGAGAGTATTCTAGAAAGTAATTAAGAATCATGACAAATGAATATGACTAAATTCTATTTTTTTGTTGTAACCATAACCTCATTAAGATTTGTTGATCTTAATGTAGGTATATGAATTGAAAAAGATGGAATTGTGTACATGAACTGATGACTAAACGCTGTGCACCAGTCTGAGTATTTAATACGTCTGATAGACCCAGTATACCTATATCTGAATCATGTCCATAATTCTATTTCTTTGGATTTGTATTGTAATTTAGAGGAATTGACAAGGTGAATAGAATGGTTGACCAATTGAATAGAATTTCTCGAGGATTAAATGAATAGACTTTCTCGAGGATTATGGTTGACCTATTGAATAGACTTTCTCGAGGATGGTTGACCATTGATTAGACTTTCTCGAGGATTTGTGATAAGTCTCACTAGATTTGTGGTAATTTCAAACTCTTAGTAGATTTGTGATATTACTTTAAAATCTTGGTCCTATGCTTCCAGAACTCTTTTTATAATCTAATGATTCCAGAACTCAAGCATGAGTGTATAGAAATGAATTAGGCATCGCATACTGTAAATTAGTCACTGTATATATGCAAGTTAGTCACTACTGAAAAAGTGAGATGAACACGGTATAAAAAGTAAAGTGAACCCTGGTGAAAGCTGTAGTTTAAAAGAAAGGTTAATAAAGTTAACAAAGGTACTCAGTTAAATTTCATGGAGTGATCTTGCATGAACGAGAAAATGCATGACTGAACATCTAGAAGTTAAATTGAATGGAGTGTGAACATGTGAAGTGATATTAGACATGTGAATAGTAAGGAAAATGAATAGTAATGAAAATGAATAGTAAGGAAAATGCAGAGTAAACATGTGAATAGTAAGGGAAATGAATAGTAAAATGAATGGTGAGAAAATGACAAGTAAGGAACATGAATAGTAAACATGTGAATAATCACCGAATTATACGGAAAAGCTTGATGTTAAAGGAAAGCTAAACTTCTTAAACAAGACGGAAAAGGGATAAGCAGGAATCGCGTTTAAGACACACCATGAAACAAATTATTCCGGAAATCCATTTTAAAGAGTTAGTCCGGAATGAGATAATTCCAATTCCATATTATTAGATTTTATTTTGATTCAACAAATTATACTATTATAGTGCAGATCATGATCTTTATAAAACTAGTGCAGATCATGTATTATGAATACAATTATAGTGCAGATCATGTATCATTAAATCATGATATTATTCTGGAACTGTATATTTACTAAACCATGTAACTTTTCATAATACGCGTATTGTTGAACTTTGATTTATTGTTTTAGATTTCGTTATACGTTAAGGATTGTCCATGATAATATTATCTACATTTGGTATTAATCAAATGTACATCTTGTCTACACCTCTATTTCTACATTCGTTGTATAGACACTTTGTATTGTTGAAATATTGTCAAGACATCGTTAGTATTGTTTATTTATTCTCATTTCGTGGTAAACTTGATTTCTACATTTGTCAACTTTTGTATTTCTACATTTCGTAATATTGTCATCTTTAGTATTGTCTAGTTTTCTACATTTCGTAATATTGTCACCTCATATTGTCCAGTATGTCACCATTCAATTGTCTTCGCAATGTATAGTCCTGTTGAGATGCCAATCCGCGAACCTGTCAAAATTGAAATAACGCGTATAAGGAGTAGAAACCCCTTGAACAAGCATGAATATCTCTACAAATGGATAAATCATCAAGGTTGTAAAGTAACCCCTGATCTGACCATGTTACAATAAATAGAAGGATTTTATATGAAGGATTTCACATAGGAGGTTATATATGAAGGATTCATTTTGATCTAGTATGAAGGTCATATGAAGGAAATTAATCTCGTAAGATTTAAAAGGAGAGTTCAAATCTAAGTTATTACTAAAGATGTGAAATCTAAAGGATTCTTGTAGGGATAACTTAAACTTTATTATACGGAATACTCCAGAGTTGGTGGTACTGAATAGCAAGTGAACTTAGTATTAACCTGAATGTCTAAAACTAACAATATGTTCATTTTCCTCATACAATATAAGTCATATTAAGTATCTGATACTTATAAGTCATGCCATGTATCTCATAATTATAACTAAACTATGTATCTCATACTTATAACTATACTATGTATCTCATACTTATAACTATGTGTCTCATACTCTATACCTCATACTATGTATCTCATACTATATAACTACCACATATCTTCCACTATAAAACTCATACCCTATATCCTCCCTCATACTCCATACCCCCCCCATACCCTCCCATACTCCATTAATCCCTCATTGCTCCCTCATAGCTTAAATCTTACTTCCTAAGTTCTTCATTACACCTTACACCCGCCTCACGCTCTTCCTTGCCTTCATAGGAAAAAAATCAAACCTTGATAATTTTCTCATGCTCCACCGTACCTTGCAACAACCTTATTAATCACGTCAACTTATAAACTCGAGAGTTGTAACGTCCACCTTCTCCACTTATGCTGATCAGTCTAATATGCTCTTAATATGTATTTCTGTTATATATGTGGTTCTCTTATTATGTATTCCTGTTATCCTTATCCAAGCCTCATATCAAGTATGGGCAGCGGTTAAACATTTCGAGGCATTATTTTCTTTTTTCTTCACTGATGTGCCATGAACCTTACAAGGTTTACTTAGGATTACTTAGTAGTATGAGAGTATTACTTGGTACTTAAAGTACTACTGAATACTTATATTTAAGGTGTTAATATGCAATAATTATCAATATAGAAGTTTATTCTACAATTATCAATATAGAGTTTATTCTACAATTATCAATATAGAAGTTTATTCTACGTTGGATTTTTACAATTAACCCAATCTACACTCATCCTTATAATCCCAACTTTTCGTTTTAAATACTACTCCTGACTTCTCCTTAATCATTCCCTTTGTTCCAAACTAACCCTTAAGACTCCAAAACGCGAACTCGTATTCTCAATTATCTCCTTTGGGATTATTTTTTACTTCCATCAAGACGTTTTGTGATTATTTTTTCGCATCAACTTTTTTTCAGCTTCCGTGTTCAATGAAATATATTTCTCGAGGTATATAACAGATTGAAATTGTTCTAAACTTTTTTAATATAGCTTGTTTAATAAGTTTTCCTATTTATTAGATATCTATTCATAAATTCAACCTTCATTCAACCTTCTATCATGTCAATCGATCTTAAAGCTTTAGATATCTTCATCAATACTCCTGTCACTCAGGATATGATTCATAAGATTGTTGTCAATACTTTACAAGTACTTCCATGTAAAGATTCCAAAAATCAAACTTATTTATGTGATGGTGTAGAGAAACCTTTACCATCTTTGATGACTTTTTTAACCAAATTGGTTAGATATACAAATGTTTATACTGGTACTTTAATGGCTACCTTGGTTTATTTGGATAAACTCAAGTCCAAATTACCTCAAAATGCTCAAGGTTTACCTTGTACAAGACATAGAATCTTATTAAGTTGCCTTATATTAAGTTCCAAATTTCATAATGATTCTTCTCCAAAGAATCATCATTGGGCTAATTATACAGATGGTTTATTCAATTCCAAAGATATTAATTTAATGGAAAGACAATTACTTTATTTGTTAAATTGGGATTTAAAGGTCAATAATGAAGATATGTTATATTCTTTAGCTTCATTCATTGAACCTATTAAGAATGATTTAATCAGAGATGCTAAGATGAGAAAATTCATGATCAGACAAAGAGAGGAAGCTTTATGTGCTTCTTCCTCTTCTTCGTCTTCCCCTTCATCTTCAAGCTCATCATCTTCAAGTCCTATACCAACTCATTATAGGCAAAATTCAAATTCACTGATGTCATCTTCATCTTCGACTTCGTCTTTACATTCACAGGTATCTTTAAATTGCACTGGTGCAATGATGCCTACGAAAAAGTCAATGATGTCTGCATCTTCGCTGATGTCTTCAATCTCGTCGGTTGTATCCTCATCTTCAATATCCGTGGCGAAGAAGATCGCCATAAATCCGTACGTCAAAGTAGACCGTTCTTCCGTAGATCCATACATTGAGCTTACGGCATTGAATGAGGAGAAACAATTACAAACACTTTTAAAGTCTCTTAACCAATCCTTTGTTGTTTGATTATTAGCATTTTTGCATTTCAGTTCTTTAGTTTGGGTTAATTATGATTTATGATAATCAGTGTAGCGAGCACTTTGTAGGAATAGAGCGTAGCGAGGCGAGGTGAGCGTAGCGAAGTGAGCCAACCTATGAGCCAAGCGAATGTTCATTGTAGAGTAGAAGCGTGAGTGATCAAGAGTGACTCTTTTGAGTAAGCGCTACTGTTGAGTCGGTAGAAGATGTAAAATTTATAAGACTTCTCTTGGATCAATTAGGAGAATGTAGAGGAGAATTGGATCAATTTGAGACTTGAAGAGGAGAATCACACTTGGACAGAATAGGATAAACGTTGAAACTCTTATGAACTACGGAACTGTAGAAATTCTTCTCAACACTACTTATGTTGAGATACTAATGATTATTCAGTTTTCAGTTGGATGCTTAACATAATGCTTATTCATAGGTTAATTGGCTTATTCATACACTAGGTTAATTGGCTTATTCATACACACTAAATTGACTTATTCATACACACCGACTTACTCATACACACCAAATTGACTTACTATGCTAATTGACTTCGCTTCACAAAGTCTAGCCTGAATTTTCACCTTGGAGCTACGCCTCAAAGGCACAACGTCACCTCGTCAAGTGCCCCTTATAAATATAAAGATCTTGCGTCTAACGCGTAAGCGAGAGATGTAAAACGTCATAATATTCAATGTAGACTTACTAAAATACAATGCAATACCAAAACAAACACAACAACATGCGAAAGAGCAAACCATTTGTGGAGAAGCAAGAGGTTGTGCTGAAAATTAACAAATTTCCGAACTCTTCGATATAACCGAATTCTTTCAATAATAGACGAGCCGTTAAGTACTCTGACTCCTACAACTTAGACCTCCTATAACGACGAGTACTCCTATGACCTGACCTCCTATAACCCGACTCCTATAACCTTTTACTCCTATAACCTGCGATTGTCACTGTAACTCATTTACTAGGGGCTGCAAATATAAAGAGTAACAATGTTAGTGAAAAATTCTTAAATGCTACATTCCACATAAACACGTCCAAAATGTAATTAACTCCGCTTCCAAAAGGGTTAAATTACACTCAAGACAAACCTATTATTAGGAGATTTACTTGCTAAGCCGAATTGAAAAATCATTGGATTAAACCCAACCATTCCACAACTTCTTAAATATTATATATTATCAATTATACTACAAATCTTCTCCAAAGGTAATTCAAGTCTAATGGTACATCTACCTAATTGGTCAATTTTATTTTCATACTTTTCATTCTCATTGTCTATTGTCTATAATATTTCACCTCATTGTATAATATTCTCTACTAACTACTGAAACTATTGTCATTTCAAATATGATATAACAATATTGTTTGGATATTCTTCTCAATCAATTGTTTAGATATACTTCTCAAACGATTGTCAAGTGTTTAAAACAAAAGGTATTGTATACATTCGGTATTGTATACTTCGGTATTGTATACATTCAGAAGGTATTGTATACTTCGGTATTGTAAAAGGACTTCCCTAAACCTCATTGTGCAACCTCAGTGGAAAATTCATATCCAATTCTTATTAGTGTTATTAGACAAGATGCTAAACATAGACCCAACCAATATGCTAAACATAGATCCAACCAATATGACCATTGTTACTGTTACCTTATTTTCACATGTCCAGAGTGTTTTGTGCGCAGTAGTTTTCGCAACCGTTTCGGATTGACGTTTGAGAATTTGGAGGCTTATCTTCAACGGCTCTTCGATGAGGACATGCGATTTAAGTTTATTAAGAAGAGTTTACAAAAGGGAAGAAGTTGATATTTCCATTATATTGGAAATATTTTTATGAGTTAATGCTTGAAGATGAATTAGCAAGTATAGATTGCACACGCGTAAGTGATCAACGTTCAATAGCTGGCACGTTCGGCTCGAAATATGCACGACTTCAAGTTGTCATACATAGCCTCATAATGGCTGAGATTCCTCCTATACTTTTCTAGTGGCTTTGAAGGTGATGTAAATGGTTAGCATATTTATTATATTATGGATTCATGAAGTTATTACACTATCGAGTTATTACACTATTGAGGATTCATTACACTATCGAGGATTCCTTTCAAATACCCAATGTTCACATAGAGTCGCTTCATCAGGATCGGCTTTATTACCTTATTCCAATACGATCTCTACTCACACCCCTTCCACTACATTCCATAATTTTAAAGAATGTTTCAAGTATACTCCTTGAAACACGAACCTTTTAAGTTGAAATGCTTAATATTCTCCTTCAATGGCCCCTTGAATGCACTTTTGAAAGGTCTCGTAAGACTCCTATACTGCATGTTTATCTGAACTGAAGAGAAAGGTGTAGAGGAGGCTGAATATATTCATTTTTCAGATATCTATCTTTATATAGGGCAGGAGATAGGCTGAATATGAAGTTCTTTGAATTGACTTGAAGAACGTTCTTTAAGACCTCTTCACCAGCGATGTTGCCTTAAGCGGTTCTTTGAAGGTTTAATTGTATTTACAGTAATATTAATAGTACTATCAATGAATAAGAAGTGCCATTTAATGTTATATAAGAAGTGTCGATAATAAGAAGTGCCATTCGATAATATGAAGTGCCATTCGATAATATGAAGTCAAAGTACCATTTAATGATATATAAGACGTGCCATTCAAAGTCAAACCTTCCTACGCACCGCTGGATCTGCATTGGTAGCGCCAGATGAGTCTGCGCTCTAATTAGGAACGAGCTGTGACCAGTTCCTATACAGTACCAGATGACACCACACCAATAGAATATGAATCCTACAACTTATACTTCATAACATAACCAACTATTTAATATTTGTACTCACCTCTTTCCAGCTCTTTTACCTCTCCTACCACCACCAAATCAATGTAAACAAATTTTGCCCCTGGTGTCCTATCTCCGATCACCTTTTTTCCCATAGTAATTAAATTAATAACCATGAAGCTAAGCATGTTGGCAAGAGTTGCTAAGCGTGGGATACATGCGTCCTCGGCTCTCCTTAAGGATGATAAGAAAGCCTTGGTTGACCTTGGGCTAAACTTACAAAAAGGTAATCTTAAGAAAAAGAAGGGAGAAGATGTGAATGATACGGAAGCAAAGAAAGCTTTACTTTTGGAGAACAAGGTAGACTACCCCCCAAGAGAAGAAAAGACCTCATCAGCTTATGATTTTGAACGTTCATTAGATGAATCCATATCTGATGTCAATGAAAAGGTTTCTCGAATGTCCCTTTCTGACTTACAAATAGCAAAGAACTTTAATATGGGAAGAGGAATGTTTGCTCAAGACTATGGTCAGTCCTTAGATAGAAAGGCCCTTATAAGAGAAATCCCAGATGAAATAGATCTTTCAGATAAGAATCAAATGATAAAACTAAATGATACATATAAAAAGTTACAACTGCTTGATACAGATAGGCATGTCCACAACAAGTACTTCAGAAGATATTTGGGAACCGACGATGAATTCACCGTGATGCAACAAGATCTGAATAATATCGGCGCCAAGTTCAAATTATTACGTAGAGGTCAACAACAACTTGATCTTAGTTTGGATGGTGTTATGTTCGAACCTCACGTTAATAACTTTAATTTACCGCATAATGTAGTGGGTGTTGATTGTACTTTAAATGGCCTTCCATTATATAAACTGTCTCGTGGAAGAGCTTTCTTGCCTCAAGAGTTTGTAAGAGACTTGGTACCTTTTGAAACCAAGGTGATGGTCCATAAACGAGATGCCGACTTTGTAGAAGAAGATGGGGGAGTGATGCAAGAATACCATTCCAAGAATTCTCACGAATTCCATTCAAAGAACTCTCCAGATTCAAAGAATTCACTGAGATCACGCTTAATGGATTCAGAGGATGAATTCAGTGATTTGAGAAGTGCTTTGACAGAGGTTTTGAATTCGGTTTCACTGGGGAGAAGAGTTGAGGTGGAGGTGATAGAAACTTCGAAGGAGAAGGATATCGAGAAAATTTTATCTGAGCTGAAAATTGCTGAGTCTGAGTTGACGGAGGTTGTTCAAGATGTATCTGCTACGACAATAGATTCATCTGAAAGTGCTCCATCTACTTTATCTAAGATTACAGAACTGAATGATAAACCTTCCCCCATTGAGAAGTCACCTAAATTATATTACCAAAGTACAACATCCCTACTTGTTGACAACATCCACAACTACAACATTATCAACCTCCATTCGCATAGGAATCCACGAGGAATCCTCCCCGATCTAATCAAAATGGAGGTTTTGGCCATTCAGCTGGGACTTCAACATGAAATCGAACAAGTCATGACCATGCAAGCAAACGTTAAAAGTATGTTTTATGGATCCAAGCCATTCAAGGTGAATGCATTTAAATTACGTAACAAGGCACCTGCAGTTGATGCATTTGAATCAGCACTCACGTATTATCATAAAGATTTCAATTTGCTTCCTAATTATTCTTTGATCTTGAATAGTTTGGCACAGCTTAATAGATTGCGTGGGCATTTACTTAAAGTCTTCCTTATAAATTTACAGGAACATATTGAAATACTTTTCCGTATTAAATATGATACAGAAAAGAAGCAGAATAAGTTCATGGAGGAGTTGGTTGGGGATATTAATGATAAGGTGATAAATGATCGTCTCATACCTAAATTTGATACTTTGGCACGCAAAAACATTTACTCCAAACTGGGGCAAGTCTCTCGTGCTGGATATGACGCTTTGATTCATAGCCCATATAAAGAGGGGCCATTCAAGCGGATATACTGGTTGAATAATAAATTTACGAAGAAGAATAGAAGACGTGCTCGTGGGGATAAATCATCCATGCGCATTTTAACCACAAGGTTTGATGGGTTTGCATGGTATTAACCGCGTTTGGTTTGATTTGCATCCGCATTTTGATTTGATTTGCATGGTATTAGCCGCATTTTGATTTGATTTGCATGGTATTAGCCGCATTTTGGTTTGATTTGCATGGTATTAGCCGCATTTTGATTTGATTTGCATGGTATTAGCCGCATTTTGGTTTGATTTGCATGGTATTAGCCGCATTTTGATTTGATTTGCATGGTATTAGCCGCATTTTGGTTTGATTTGCATGGTATTGGCTGTGTGGCATTTACGAATTGATGAAATAGCCTTATTTGGCTAATGGGTTGGATATGTACCTTGAATGATGCAGCACACTTGGTAACTTGTATTTTGGGGGGGGGAGTAACAGGAGGAGTAACAGAGCATAAGATTGTAGAGTCAAGTATACATATGCGATCATCAATACATTTTATATTATTTATTATCACTCAGTTTATAAAGTTAAAATAGGATTACTTTGAAAGTTACGTTTTTAAAGTAAGTTTAAATAGGATTACTAGTGTGCACAGTACAAGTACATTTTTGAAGTTATTAAGCATAACTCGTTTTACTGATTACACTCGCTAAACTTATAACTCAGATTCGGTTAATTATCTGTAGATTGGATAGAAACTTATTATTCAATTTATAGGCTAACATAGAACGTACTTTTAAGATTACTTCTTAAAACGTAGTATACTGCACTATTCACGTAGCAGATCGCACTATTCACGTAGTATACTTGGCAGATCGTACTATTCAAGTAGCATACTTGGCAGATCGTAACTACAATTCGTTGCATACCTAGCAGATCGTACTATTCAAGTAGCATACTTATCCCAATCCACTTTCTCTTTAATCACCAATCAAACAAGGTGATGCTCAGTTTATTAAACATCGTTATATTATCTCTGCAAATTTCATGAGTCTCAATTACTTTTCCGTTGGTTCTTTCCCCACACAACTTTAAATTTAGGTTTGCCGAGGCTGGGTATTGCTTAGGAAGTGAGCATATGAATAGAAAACTTGCTTATATCTGCATACATTTCTAAACCCTAATATATGCAGAATTTGTAGCATCGTTTTAACCCGTTAACCTTCATGATTTTGCAACCTTGATTTTGAGTGCTCGAAAATGAGTTGCAAATTTTGATAAAACCGCCCCTCCTTTGATTGAAGTGATTTGATTTGATTTGATTTATATAGAGTTGATTCAGTGAAGATGATTCAGTTGTGTAGTTGATTGAGTTTATGTGAAGATTCAGTTTATATAAAGTGATCCATTAATGTTCGTTTTATATAGAGTGGTATGCCCAATCTTCAATACTCGTAGACTTCAATGATTTTTAATTAGTTTCAACTTGTAAACCAAAACGTATTATTGAAGCACTTACTAAGTTATTCGGTGTTGGACTTCGGCCCAGAAGCCCAAAAGGATTCCGCAGAACCCCGCAAAATACAAGCTCGGTACAGTCGGTGAAAATCAAAGGACAATATAAAATTAATGCCGATTGGGATATATAAGGAGTCCAGCCTTAGCACCATACATCAAATTAATAATCATCAATAATGAGTTCATTTAAATCAGAAAACTTCCAATACCCAGGTTATATTGTTAGTGAAATCGAAGAAGGATTGTACCATCTTCAATTCAATAGACCTAAGAGTTTGAACGCTTTCAATGTTAGTGATTATAAGGCTTATTCAGAGATTTTGGAAAAATTAGATGCTATTCCAGAATCCAAGGTGATTTTGGTTTCATCCAACATCCCTAAGGCGTTTTCTTCGGGTTTAAATATGAAAGAAGCTATTGATGTAATGAATAGTTTTGCTTCTGGTGGATCCGATCAAGAAAAGTATGAACTTGCTAGAGTTCATATCGCAGAATTCCAACATGCTATTGGAGCCCCAGCTAGAATCAATACTCCAACCATTGGTATTTTGAATGGTCTTAACCTCGGTTTAGCCTTGGATATTTCTTCAGCTTTCACTATTCGTATTGCTACCGCAGATGCTAAATTCTCCATTAAAGAAATTCATATTGGAATCACTGCTGATATTGGGTCCTTACAAAGACTTCCAAACGTTGTTAATAACAAGTCTTTGTTGAACCAATATGCTTTGACTGGAGATTACTTTAGTGCAGAACAAGCACTTACGCTTGGGTTTATATCTGACATTTTACCAGACTTGAAATCAGCTGTTGAACATGGAATAGCTTTGGGTCAAAAGATTAATCAATATGAACAATGGGCCATTAAAGGTACCAAGAAATGTATCCATGACATGGTTGATGGGGCTACTACTGCTGAAGGGTTGGCTTATGTTGCTAAGTACAATGGAAGTAATATTAGTAGAACTGGTATAATTCCTAAGTTGTAAACACATTGACTAATCTCATCCATAGGGTATCTAGTGATTTAGTGAGAGCTGTGCTCCCATCAGGTACGCATACAATAACCTCCCTTCTCTTTTGCGGGATGATCAAAGGAATAGCAAAGGGTATAATTCAAAGGATTAAATAAGAATATATATTATGAGACTTGTTGTGAGTAATGTAGAGGTAATGTGGGTGTTTTTGTATGGTTTAAACCCTTGCCATGATTGTAGAAGGTGTGTTTTAAAAGATCACATTAAGCAATGACTATTCATCCACTTATACCTGTTTATACATCCAACTTATACCTAGACATCCAACTAACACCTCTCATCTCATCATCCATACAAAACAACTTCACTTACCATAACTCTCTACATATCAATCCCTCCTGCATACACCCTTATATGAAAATTTCATGGAAAATCTTGAATCCAACTCTTCACTATGGCTTATAAGAAAGTAGGGCCACCACCTAAGAATCTCCCGCCACTTCCAAGGTTGAAGATTAGAAGACCCACCTTGGCCAAATCTACAAATGAATGTTTTGTATTGATGTCTTCATTATTAAATTGTTGGGCATCCAATGGTGAAGGTTCGACATTATGTGCAACATTCGAACATGATTTGAAGGGATGTATGGAGGTTCATAAACCACAGAAGGAGAAGTGGAGTACAATCAATTATCATGCTGGAAGGTTGTATCCAAAGTTGAGAGGGAATGTGAATGATTGAGCGGCAGCGAGAGCGTAGTGAGAGGCAGCGAGAGCGTAGCGATCGCTGAAGGCTCTTAGGAGCGAAGCGACTGAAGGATTTTGAGGGTGAAGCGACTGAAGAATTTTGAGAGTGAAGCGATCTGGCTTTTGAGAGTGAAGCGATCTGGCTTTTGAGAGTGAAGCGGTGCTCGCTTGGCGATCACTTAAGGTGAACGTAGACGTCACTTAGGTGAATGGAGTGATCACTTGGACACAATTAAGATCTTGAGAAGGATCACTCAAGGTATTTTAAATAAATATCGACTCAGTGAAAGGGTTGGCTCGTACTGATACATAATTACAATACCTGAGTAAGAAGTTACTTTATATGATTTCCCGGATCAGTTTCCCATTGGAGGATCACTCAAATTCTTCACTTGAGTTTCTTATACACATCAAACTTCACCAAAGCTTTTAAACTTTTAACTGAATACACAGTTAGGACTGACCTTGTGGAAATGACGATGACAAGTCTTCCTTTGAGAACTCTCACTCAAAAAATGAAAATTCACTTCGATTTTGGATAATTAATTCAAAACATCCAACTTGAAGAGCCAAAGTTAACTTAGAATTAGCTTCAATATGCGAAAGCTAGACATGTATATATTGAATAAATATTAAAATTTATCTGAATTGATTATAAAGATTATAATGATTATGTGAATTATATGGCGATTTATCTGAATAGATATTAGAACATGAATTGAAAATATTTCAAAGACCTCCATACCCTTGCTCTTTGAATCTACAGAATTTAAAAAATTAATTCACTCCCTCACCTCTCAAATTCTTCTTCCATACATAATCCATTACCCAACAAATCTTACTCATTGTAAGAGATGTTTCTATTTACCATGTGAAGTAAACTGAACTTCAAGCGCTCTGCTCAAGTTTGACATATTCCTATGAACCAACTTGCCCTTACATTCCGGAAAATCATACTTTGTGTTTCAGGTACTAGGTAGACTTACGGTACTTAGTCTGCTTTGTACCGACACTTCATCCCTGACTATGTTCTCAGCACAAAGTATGAAATATCATACAATGAGACAATGAGTTGGAGTAACTTAGATAAGGCCATTCCTCGAACCCTTCTTTTCAAGACCGGAGATGTTACATGGAACGGAAAATCCCGAGGGACAACAAAATACAACATGAGCCGCAACACTGGTGGTAACATGACTCATTCGGCCGTAAGTTAGATTAATATGTATAATGCAAACTTCATACAGTTAAAAGTGATTCTCTGAGATTAATCCTTTATACATATTACCTTCAGGTTTGGTGGGAGTATTATCTTAATAAATGTTCATAGACATTGGGAGTGTATTTAACATTGGAAGTATATTTAACATTGGGAGTATCAATGTTCATCAACATTGGGATTATTCATAAATCTTCATCAAACCACCCGCAAAGTAGTAATACTTCCTCTCTGAACCTCTAACTCCTGCCGGCTGTGCTTCTACCTTTTTTCACCGTCGCATAAGATTTCTTCCACAACCAACAATATAATATGGGAGGGCAGAAAAATATATAGTACAAGTCAAATGTACCTTAATATATGGTTGCTCTTGCTGCTAATAAGTGTGAGTCAAGCAGCGTTCATCCAATCCCAGCATTGTGGGTTGAACAATTCTGGTTTCAGGCTACATCCCCTTGTGGTTGATGCAGCACTTGATGAGAAGAACCAATTATTGAAATTCTTGGTCAACTCACAAGTCACCAGTCATATCAATAATACAGACCTCCTACCATGGATAACTGATATAGATCTGGAAACAAATACTTATACAACACTCCATGTAGAGGTAGAGTTCATGGGTCAAATTTTCATTAATGAAAATAGAAGATTCTGTGAAATGATAGCTGTTGATAGAGTGGTCCAAAGTACCTCCACTCTGATTCAGAGCTCCTCAACAACAGGCGTCATTCCAGTCGCTTTACAAACAAATAATATAGCAGGGACTCCTCAACAAGGTAAGAGAGGATCGTTAAATTTTGTTTTAAATAAGGAGGACCTTGAATTAGAGAATTATGAACAAGAGGATACAACTCAAGGAGTTCAATTTAATACCAGACATTTCTTGAATGAAGATTCAAATAGAGATGGTTTTACAGATGATGTCAATATCACTACCATAAACGGTGTCCCCTTGAATTACTCATCAACTGCAACACTAATACCTTCCCTAGCAAATTCAAACTCAAGTATAAATGCGGTATATACTAATAGTACCGGGACATTGTTACAATGCCCACTTTATATCAATGACTCAATCATGCTATATTATGAAGCGGATATCAGTTCGCACTTTCATAAATTAGGATCCTATACTGTACGATTTCTGGTTATTTCAAATACACTCAATTCCACCGTGATTGGATGTAACACAGTATATGTTACCCCTGTACAGCCAGAGCAAGTCCTCAACACTCTTTTATATGGGGTCGTGTCTTTGCTTACGGCCGCTTTGCTTATTAATGCATTCACCATTGTATGCTCCCTGTATCAAGAACTGTCCAATCCGTTTTTGATAATGGCTTCAACTATTTGCAATGCAGATTTACTTAAACAAATGGATGCCACCGTTCCTCGTATAATAATTTACCTTCAATTTGCCTTATTCATAAGTGGGTTGGATTTGCAGTATCCTGGCTTTTATCAACCTTTGATAGGAAAGCTAAAATGGTGTGCCTTGTTGGGTTACGCCATTATATCCGAGCCGAAGCTGGAATTCGGCAACCATATCATGCTGGATAATATCTATCGTACATTCAATGCTGGGGGTCTCAAGACATTAACCAAATTTGCAAGCTCCTCAAGTATTTCAGGCGCTTGGCAGAATTTCATGTTGTGCTTCCTAGTATGGATAGGATGTCAAATCTTTGTTCAACAATTGTTTCTTGTTTTGAAACTCACCTTGGACAAATTGATCAAGGTACTGAATTGGAATAACAAAAAATCCTTATTGAATGATGACTTTCATTTTGACATTGAAAAAAACATTTGCTTGGTTGTGGGACAGGTTCTTTACTCATTCTTATTGCTCTTTGCTTTCCCATTCATTATATTGACTTCATTCATGTTTAGTATTGCAGGTAGTGAAAAGAATTTGAAAAAGAGCAATTCATTAAGAAATAACGCTTACAGCTTTCGTTCGACTTATGAGGCGATATTTACTAACAATGGAACTGCGTATGGTGAAGCCACTTCGGCTCCTAGTCAAGATGTGGTGCTTCCACTAAAGCATCCTGGAGTGGTGAGTCATACGTATGTGACTGTGAATATAGTCTTGGGCCTGCTTCTTTTTGCAGCTTGGCTTGCCATCTTATTCTACTTTCTTTTCAAGTACATTTTTTCCTTCCGTCGGCCAAATAGGAATGTTTCCAAGCTATACACCCTGGTAAAGAATATCTTGCTTTGGCACTTTTTTTACCACCTGTATAATCCAGACAAGCTTATATTTGTGGCTGTTGATTATGCCAGTTTATTGGCCAAGGCTTTAATCATTGGTTGTTTACATAACAATGGACTTGTTCAAGTCATCCTCCTAATAATTGTTGAGTTTTCCTACATGGCACTTTTACTAATTATAAGGCCTCATTTTATTAAGGTTACCTTGTTTTCGTCAATTTGGATTCTTCCCTTGGCTAAGTTTTTGGTTACGGCGTTGTGTATTGCCTATATCGAGCAATTGGGGATTGGAGAAAGCACAAGAACGTATGTGGCATATGCACAGCTCTTGGTCCATGCGGTAGTTGCTTTATTCTTCATTGCCCAATTGATTTATGCATTTGTATCTACATTGATGTCGATAATCAAGGATGGTCGAACCAAACGTGACGCTTTGATTGCTGCCAATGAGATTGACAGTGCGGACGATCTTATCAATAGTCAATTTGAGTACAAACAAATTCATACCAAACCAAGGAAGTCCACCATTCCCGCTGAAGAGGACATATTCACCGATAATGAGATTGATGATGAAGACGTATACTTCCGGGCTAAAAGCGAGAAACAGTTGGAGAAACAATTACTTGAACATGCAAAGGAGAAACTGGGCATGCCTTCAGATGAACGGTCTCTTCATTCATTTAAGACGGAAACATTATCACCATCTTCAATTCTCAATAACCTCCTGAACGATGTCATTCTTGATGGTGGATATGACTTCCAGCAACAACAATTATTTTCCACCTTGCGTAAGAAGCGCACTGATTATAGGGTACGTGAAGGAGACAATATATATAAGAAATATTTCCTTGATGAGTCTATGGATCCTGAGGTTAAGGCGTTATGGGATTCCCGGAATCATAAATCTGAAGAGTCGATAATACGTGAGAAAGGTACTCACAAGGGCTACTTCAGCAAGCTTGGAAAAAATCACATTTATGAATTGATTCGTCCGCCGCCGGCTCAAATGGGCTTCCAAGTTGATCGACCAAAGAGGTTGGTTGTTCGGACTGTTGAAGAAGTTCACGGTTTTTCGCAACCAACTCCTTCGAGTCTTTCAAGTTCTGATTAAAATTCACTTCTTCTCTATTAATACTTTTTCGTTAATATTCAAATATTTAATTTAATTCTGGGTTCATTTACATTTTTCATGTAATTTCTTCTACATCTCTATATTTACTTTTCCAGCTAGTATCTATGCTTTACGTTTTTTAGATGCTTTCTTGTTGGAATCCTCACTCTTCCTTTTCTGGATATTCCTTACCAACTTGGCATCTTCTATGTAGCTAGACTTTCCAAAGTGGCTATTAAATGTTTTATTTAAATCAGTACAATTTACCAATGACTGGTATTCTGACTTGAGAATCACGTTCGCAAAGTCTTGCCTAGTGAACTTGATGTCAGTATATGGATTAGAGGCCGACTCTGGGTATTCTGCTATTCTATCCTTAATTATAGCACTGAAATTGGATGCAAACTTTTCAGTCATCTTCTTAGATTCTATTAGTTGGTAGCATTTTTTAAAGACCCGGTTCACCATTTGAAACCTTTCTGGGCGATCAAGAGCTTGAAGATCATCCATTTGGGATAGGATGGTTAAAACCTGGACCACAAGAATGAATTCCATAATGACTTCATTTGATTTGAAACAATCATATGAGTCAAGAACAATATCAACAATTTCACTATCTTCATCTTCCTCTTCTTCTTTTGATGTTATCTCTTTTAACATGATGAGGAACTCATCGATTTGATCTTTATTCAATCCAATCTTTTCAAAATATGATTTGATAATTCTAATTGGGATTTCACCGAAATCAAAAACTGATCCATTTGCCTCAACATAACCATATCTTCTTAAAATTTCACTATTTGGATGATCTGAATAAGTGTTGTAAATTTGTTCACCTTTTTTAATATTCTTGATGCTTACCATGACCAAATTGTTTTCGGTATAGGTTAAATGAGCATTATGTAATGAAGTGTCTGCATTTAAAGTATCTGCTAAGGGTACCATTGATTTGAGAAACAAATTATCATGGTCTTCATCAATTTCTTCTTCTTCTTCATCTTCCTCTGATTCCTCATTGACGTCAGCCTTTTCCACATCAAAGGAGTAAGACATGATTAATGATGCAATTCTATGATACTCCTCAACAGTAAATTCATTTAATTCATTCAATCCCAAGTTTTTCAATATCGGTACCAATTTATCATACATCTCTTGGGTCAGGGCTTTGCCAACTCTTTCCAAAATTAAAGAAGGCTTCAATTGTTCCAATTCCTCTTCCAGCCAAAATATAAGCTGGTTATAGGTGTAGTTCTCAAAATCAACCACAGGTAACATATTGAAGTACGGAGCCCACCTGCTTGATTCACCTTTGACTTTAAGTTCATAAAAGAGAACTATTATTAATGATTCCCAATGGCTAAGTTCACTGAGCTTTTCTTTAACTTCAGGATTATCCAATACAAGAGAACAGTTCTCAACATTTATCATTACACTTCTTGGTAAGGTAAATAACACCTCATCTTGAGCGATGTCGTCGGTTGCAACTAACCCTCTACCTTGGTTCTTTGATCGAAGATCTGCTATGTCAACTTTTGGTGATATGGTCACACCTTCGTTTATCAACCAATCTTTGAACTTGGTCGTAGCTTGTGTGAACATTGGATGCGTTAAGTGAACTTGTTTCGTGATCTGACCTGATGAGATGGGCTGAAATTTCTTAGATTTCGCACCTGAGATGTGGAGAGAGGTGACCAAAGTATACTGCAATTGTAATGTGTTAATATAGAATCGGTTAGAAGTAAGAAGTTATTAAAGTACAATTATTTACTAATATTTTATGCATTTTTTGTAGTGTCTTTGAACTGATTATTAGATATAATACAAAAGTACGAGGGGTCTAGCGATTCGCATAGAGAGCCCCATATCAGACAAAGTCCTAAGTAGAGCCCTATATCAGAAAAAGTCCTAAGTAGAGCCCCATATCAGACAAAGTCCTAAGTAGAGCCCCTACCAGACAAAGTCCTTAGTAGAGCCCCATATCAGACAAAATCAAATGTTTGCTAAGTTCAACTTTTTGTTCCATTTCCAACATCCTCAGAATACCAAAATCCACCTAATTTCCTGAAACTAGGCAATACTCGCTATGGACTATTGTAAAGACTCCTCAAACCTACTCCTACATTCATTCTCATCCAAAGCCTTCAAATAAACTTTACTTGGATTTCTTTGATGTGCATTATCAGATAATCTCCGCACCTTCTTATAATTATCATCACTTGTTGCCACTGCTATTAGCGAGTTTTCAGAATTAAGCCCTATTTGCAGAACACTTTCAGGTTGTTTTGGTTCTATTCCTCCCAAGAACTTTGGGTATTGTCTGATACGTTTACGTTTTGAAATATCCCAAAGACAAAGAGCCCCGTCTGAGCCTGCTGTAAACAACGTATCCTGTTTACTGAATTGAAGGGCATTTACTGGATAGACTAGGTCAACCTGCAGTGCTTTATCGAAGGATCTATGGCATTTGAAAGTGAATCTCTTATTTTGGTCCTGACTGGAGAAGTATTCCATTGAAACTCTGCCATCGACTGTTGAAATGGCAAACCCATCGTCAGTAGGGAAACATTTCAAATCTTTAATTTGTAGACTCAACCCCACCTCTCGTTTTTCAAATGGTTGTGCAAGTTGCCTGTGATCATACACCTCGATTATATTTCCCGAGAGTGCAAGTGTTAAGTATGTTGATGAAGAATCCATGTTGAAGATCTTCCTTGTAGTTGAATAAGACGTTGCAGAATTACCACCTATCCTACCATCAATTACCCTAAATACCCCATCGAATGAACTTGCAACTAGAACCTCTTGGTTTAAAACACATAAATTGTTAATACCCGATAAGTGAGAATCTCCAACCAATTGGTCATAGAAAGTATCCAATTTGGCATTCTCAAAGTCAACCTTAGATACACTCCCATCTAGACCACCGATGTAAGCTCCATACGTGGTACTGAGAAGTGACAAGGGAATGCTTTCGGTTGGGAATTCCCATACTTGTTGGCATGTCCCATTCTCTTTATCTTTTCTTATTCTTGAAGCATCATACAAAAGAACCCTACTATCAAAAGACGTTACTAACAATTGATCTTGGTTATGGTGAGTGAATTCTAGGCCGGTGATGACATCCAACAGCTTTGGAGTGGGTACTTCTATGAACTTGGACATTATAGAGTGGAACGTGGGGTGAAAAAAAGGTCATTTTATCGAGATCGGGGTGAGGGAACTACTCCGATCACCGGTTTTAGAGAGAGTCAACTATTAAGGATATTTCGCTTGTGAGCTATTTCTATTAAGAATATTTGTGAAGTGGAATAAATATCAGGACGTTCTCTCTTTGCCATGACTTACACTTTGGATTATATGATTCAGGGTCCTTTCTAGAGATTACTTTTAAATTGACAAGTTATATAATCGGTTCTCTCCATCTTTAATACTTCACCAACAATCTCTACTGCAAGATAAGCCAAAAATATCTACCGCAAGATAAGCCAATGATACTATTAAGAATGAATCAAAGATTATTTTACGCTCACCCCCAGGGCACCTCTTGGTGTACGAAACAACCTAGAAATTTCGGCCGGATCCTGGTCTGGTTCAACCCATTTATACCTCTCGCCATGATCCAACCAATATTCCAAAAATATCATCTCTTCACTCAACTCATTAATAACCATTCTGCGTTTTTGGACTTGATCTCTAAAGAATTGTTGGAGCTCGAGGATGTGTGGATTGTCCTCGGGGAGATTAGAAGAACTGTATGAATTGTTCCTAGTTTTAGGATAGTCTGTTTTGTTGAAAGCATCAGTATTTATCGTGGCAGTATCATTTAAAATAGTGCCCGTCAATTTATCAGTTATAAAATGATCTTCAAAATCATTTCTTTTTAAGCTATCAACTTCCGAGGAAGAAGGTCCTTCTATAGTCCATTGCCCATGAACAACGTTATTCAAATCTTTAAATTCTCTAACATTGACATGATGGAAGTTCCTAACATTGACTTCATTAAATTCTTCAAAATGCATCAATGCCTTATTCACCATAAGCAATTCATCTTGATGAATCCAATTATATATGGTGCGGTTTCGCAGTCTGAAGCGAACCCTATCAATACTGTTCACAGTAAACGTAGGTAATAGGCCTGCTATTAGTGCCGATGAAATGATATTTAAAAGACAACATAAAACCAAGGCATGTGGGAAGAAGAAACATTCAACCCCAAGTATGAAACTATTAACTAATAACGTAGATACTAGATACTTCAATAATTTCTTCCTTTGATATTGAATATAATCACTTGAACCAGTCGTTAGATCAATCAATCGAAAACTATTATGATAATCTGCTGATTGGAGGAGCAGATTGAGTAAGATATTAGTATTGGTTAAAGGAGTTGCTTGGGGTTGGAAGAGGCTTTGGATTCCGATTTTCCAGAAATTTGGGAGGAAATTTCCTTGGGATTGACTTTCATTGGGAAGGTTATTGAATTTGGGGACGTTAGAGGAGTTTTTATTTGATGAAGGTCCTTTAAGTTTTGATGATAACAGGGTGACATTTGAGACGCCTCTGTCTGATATTATTGATGATTCTTTTCCCTTTTGTATTGAATTTCCCATTAATAAATCATTTCCAACCTTCCTTTTGGTACTTTGAACCTCCCCCTTGGTGCTTTTATTGGCTCTTCCCTTAACCTCCCCTTTGGTACCAATAGATGAACCCCTCTTGGTATATTTCAATCTCTTCCCAATATTGTACTTAAAATTCTCCACCACCAACAGTAATAAATTCTCAACCTTATACGGATAAGGTTTCACCAACATATATTTGGCAATTAAAGTATCGCTTTTAATGAAATCATTTCTATACCTGTTCAACACGTCCCATAACGTACTTTCTAGTTCTGCATTTGATGGTTGAACCTTAATATCGAAGGTCTCACCTCTGGACTGGAATTGAGGTTCTCGTTGTAATCTACGATTAGCATTTATACAATCTTCTAATAATGGTAAGATTGGTTTCTTATTTCGAAGGTGTTTCGGTAAGCCTCGTACCCTTTGGATATAATTGTTGTAGTTTAAAGGAGGGTGACTGAAGTACATATCATTTTGATGTATAACATTTTTTTTGGCAGGATTGTGTGGCTGCTAAAATATGTAGATGAATAACGACTCAAGAATGGCCAGTGTTAAAGTCCATTATTGGCCAGTGTTAAAGGGTCTATTATTGGAGAGTGTTAACATTTTAAAGAACCCTATTGGAAACTGGAGTTTTGGACACATATCAAATAATATAGGACATTATAGAATTTGCTGTAGAATGCTATACAATTGTTTAGTTGAAAGAACATCCATATTAACACAACATGATCAATTTCAAATAGCTTCAAAGAAGTTATTGTTAAAATTCCCTTCCATGGAATCGTGTTTCAAACCTTTAAACATCCCGTTAATGGGAGAGGGGAATACCTTGTTATTCCACCCAAATCTGTTGTTAATATTGAATTCCTTTTAAAACAAGTCTGTCACCACCTCAATTCAAACATCTGTAAAAACAAATGTCAATACAATTGGAGGCACCTCAATTCAAACATCTATAAAAAGTCAATACAATTTGGTCGAGAATGTCTTATTCACGGAATCAAAACAATGCAGAGCAATTGAAAGAAAATAAGATTCAAGAAATACGATTAAGGCGATATCTTTTCATTTTTCACATATGTTAAATACGATTGAGGCGAGGGATATACTTTTCCATATGTTAAATGGTTTAAGTTGCTTGTTCTTTCACCTCCACAATGAAGATGAACTAAAACTTCAAATAATAGTCTTTAAATGATCATAATATCGGTTCACTAAAACACTATACATGAAGTAAATCTAAACAAAGAAGACACGGTGATAACTTTGCATTACATACGAGCACTTTTATTTTCATGAGCTCTATTGTTGATTGCTATTTTGTGTTAAACCCTAATATTAGTCGAGTACAACCGTTTTTTCCATGAAAATATCCGAACTATAAGGTAGGCTTATGGATATTCCCCATACATTATTTTTCATATCCAACTTTGAACTAATTTCTTTAATGCAATGACAATCAACATTAATATGTCATCAATTTATTGTCTTCAGATGTATTGTTAATTATGGGGTTCTGCCGCAGCATCGAATTATTTGCACCCACAAGTTGCGGCTAACTATTGCAGTTTGGATGTAATAAGTTGTGCATGGTATCCTGATTTGGAACATTTACAAACATTGGCTATTTCCAATCAATATAATTATCGTTTAATTCTTTTAATTATACCTCAACTATGGACCCAGGAGAAGGAGAGATTACAGCCAAAAGGATTCCAAGTGTACATAAAGTTCGTGTTACTTTAGGTACACCTCCTCAAGAGGATTCAAAACAGAATTCTTTACATGGTGAGAACCCATCAAATGCTAATGAGAAACTTTTGAATTCTCCTTCTTATGATGAGAGCCATTTAAATGCTACTTCTTTTAATGAAAGTCCTTTACTTGGAACTTCTTATAATGACAGTCCGTTCCATGGCAATCATCCAACAAGCTCATTAAATGCTTCTTCACAATATTCATCGGATAATCATCTGATTAAATCCATTAACAAATCACTTCATTCAAATGAATTTAAAGGGTTCCAACAACCTCTTCCACCACTGCCTGAGAAATTTCAGAAGGCTAGTGGGAGACAAGATTCAAAGGGAAGGCAAGGTTCAATCGATCTGTCAAATTTAAGACATGGTTCAATCGATCTGTCAAATTTAAGACATGGTCCTATTGAGCTGTCAAATATAAGACAAGGTTCAATCGATCTGTCAAACAGACAAGGTTCAAACGATCTTTCAAACAGACAAGGTATTGATAATTCATATATCAGGCAATCAGATAAGCCCAGATTTAGAGCCGAACCTAAGGTAAGAGCAAGTACAGATCGTTCAACTGAGTATTTTGCTCCTACAACTAATCGTCAATCTTATATGTCAACTTATTCTGATTATCTGGCAAGAATAGATAATGTAGATGATCTTGGTCATGGTGGACATGAAACTAGTGTTAAATTGGTGAGGAATAAACTGCAAAAGGAAAGAGAAGAGGAGAGATACGCGAGAGAGTTAAATGAGAGGTTAGGTTACAAGTACGATGATGAAAATACTAATGATCAACTGACTAATCAAGGTCACTTAGATACTCAAGACCCCAAACAAGATGACCAATCAGTAGCTTCATCACAATTCAATACTAAATTGCCAACAATTGAAAATCATCAGCTGGCAAAACTACCCGATTACACCTACAACACAAATCTTGAAGCAGTTGTTCCAGCACGATCTCCTCATAGACCCAAGTCAATTATATTGGGAGATATCCTGGATTTCCAAATAGAGGGCAAGAGCTTCGTGCCAACTGGAATGAGTCTTCTGCCTGTGGGGCCCAATGAGAAGGATTTCCAGCCAATTTCACCAAATGAGAATACCCTCCTGCCCATTTTATCTGACGATAGGAATGTCCTGCCAATACTAATTGAAAAGGATATTCTACCAGATGCCAAAACCCTGCGGCTTGAAAAGAGCTCTCAATTTGATCCAGTTGAACAGAAACCAAAAACTTTAGTATCAAGTATAACTCCACTTCGAACAAAGAGACTATCACTTTCTGAAGATCTAGATGAGTTAATGAAAATGTCTAGTGATTTGCGTAGTGGAAGTTCAAGTAGGCTCACTGGGAGTCCATTGAAGATAAGGCTGGACCCCTTGGATCCAATTGAATCTGTTAAATCAATTGATTCAGAAGACTTAAAACATTCACTTTCCTCCCTTGAGCCTTTGAAACTGAAGGTAAAGGTGGATTCGGGACTTAAGTTGCCATCAGAGCACTCTAGTGGGATAAATGCTAGTGCCGAGTCTAGAAGCCCAGTATTTGATTCGAGTCTTTCTGGTGTTGAAGTCAGTAGCCCTGTATTTGACTCCACAGTATATGGTGTTGAAGTTAAGAGTCCCGATTCTAAACTCTCAAATGAATTCAAAAACCAAGATGCAAGACTTTCTGAACTCTTATCAGATGTAAGGCTTTCTGAACGCAAGTCTGATCCAAGGCTTTCAGATCGCAAGACCCAAAATCCAAGACTAGCTGAAATTCGGACTAATGATCCTAGGATACCAGGTCTAGGGAGTCCAGATACGGAGTTATCTGGAGTTGATGTCAGAAGCCCAGAATTCGATTCCAGTCTTGCTGGTGTGCAAATTCCTGTTTCTGAGCAAAGAACGATTAGGCCCGATCGTCTCTCAATTGCTCCTAGCATTCTTCAACCGCCCGTAATTCCAACCCCAGCGCAAGTTGTTCATGATGACGAATTTTACGATATACCTGAACCTACTACTAAATTGAAGAAGTCTGGAACTAAGAAAAGAAAACACAGAAAGAGAACCCTGACGGGTACAGAGTTAAAACCATTCACGTATTCAACTTTGATTAATTTACTTGAAAGCATGAATGGAACTATAATAGGAGAGGAATTCAATAAATTGAATTTGCCAATGCAAGAGAAACAGTTGATTGAAAAGATTGTTGATAGTTTGTCTCGTCTTACTCTGGATATGGTTGTCGATAAGAATAGGTATGATGTGGGCATTCTGCGCTTAGAAAGAGCTTTGCGCGCCCTTGAAGGATTTTAAATAACCATGAATATGTATATATTTGAATGCAACATTATTGCGTTTACAATGATGGGCAGATTACTATCAAAGCCAATTTGCTTGTACAATGAAACAAGTGGATTGTTACGATACCGTGACGTAATTTCTCGATTCACCATATGCCTGGAAAATATTAAATATAATATAAGATAATACAATTATGAGCTATTTACTCTATGTTCACTATTTTCACTACCTCTCCAACTTCAAATAAGTAACAAAACAATCACTAATTCGGACCATCACCTCTTGAATTATATCCTTTTGAACTAAAAAGTCATAATTTAATTTCACCAACTTCTTTGTCTGTTGCTCTATCTCATTGACCTCCTTGAAAACCAACTCGAAGAGTTTCTTGTACTTGATATTCTTTGGATTTAAATTATCCTTAAGTGAGACTTTGATCATGTTTTCACTTCCTGTTGTTGCAAACTTATTCTTTTTGAACATCAACGTAATGACGATTTTATCTTTGAATATCTTTTTGGACGAGTTTGGAACTTGGAAGTTCATGTGGTAGATAAATTGAATGAGGTTTAAATTTGAAATCTTGACATCGAAATTAACTTTGTTCAATCCATTGGGCAACCTTATGGAGTTCTCAATCTTTCGGAAGTGGGCCTTGATTAAATTTACAGATTTTATAATTGGATTCACTTCTTGAAGGTATCTGATAATGCCAACAATGGACATCTTTGCCTCATTAGTTTCTTGATTTTCATCCAAGTAACGGTTCACATAAACTAATAACAAGCGAACCAACCCGTCCTCACTATCGTGAACCAATTTTACAGACCCTCCATTATCAGGTAGTTGAATCACCATCTCATTATCATCAATACGTATTCTAATGTCATCGATGGAATTACTAACAACTTCGATATGATTCCTATGCAATTGATCTAAGATCTTGATCAATTTATTCAACTTACTTGTGCCGTTGAAAATTTGATCCAACAAATGGTGAGGGCTTTCTTTATCACCTTCAACAATAGTGCTGGATAAGTTCACAGTATCGAATATTTCAAAGTATTTTCTTGTAGGATCAATTTTCAAGTTAAGATTGGCAAACGAATCTGGCGAGTTCTTAAGTGTCAAATTTCTCAATGCTCCGTAAAGTTTAAGTTGCATGCTAGTAACATTATGCTGCTTGATTAAAGTTATTTGAAGAAACAAGCAAGTCAGGGAATTGTAAACAGGAAGAAGTTGGTTGAACAACATAAGTGTTGATTGATACATTGGAACGGTGTTCAGACGTGATTCCAGTGGCTTGTGTGATGATGATTCTAAAAGTGGTTTTCCCAGATTGTCGGTTATAGACTTCTCCAAAGTATCCGCCTTTTCGCCCATCAATTGTTTTAATATTACATGCTCTGAATGATCCTTGTCCAACTTGACAAATTGAATATTTCTTGCTTGTAACTCTTCTATAATCATATGATCAATAATCATATTGGAGCACATATTGGACAAGCTGGAATAGAACTCGAAATCTAAAAAGGCAGGTTCAACTGAAAACTGGTCTTGCTCTCCAAATCTCAATTGATGGATCCATTGTATTTTCCATTCTCCGTTGACAGATTTGATACGAGCCACCCACCAATGAGTCAATGAAGAAAACCCGCTTACCAAGTTTATCAAAAACCAGGAAGAGAGCCAACTCTTACGACGGTAAAACTGGAACTTTGTGAATGATCCGTTTCCGGTAGTGCTGAATAATTTTGCGGTTTCAAAATCACTCAATCTAATGATATCATTACTGATCCATTCCGCAATGATTAACCTACTATGGATTTCTCTGTTGAAAGTCTCCAACTGTAATTGGATAATACAATCAACAATATTATTAACCATATCACGTTCGGTGATGATGTTTTTTCCAGGAGCATTCATTTTTTTGGTGCATTGACTTTGAAGTGGAGTTGGGTCACTGAAGTAGAACAAGCCAGTTGCTGGATTGATGGAAAAGACTGCCAATTTATTTGGTGAAAGCCGAAGCAAAAGCTGGATTGAATTTATATATGTCACCGTGGCATCATCCTGGTCATCATCCAGTGACTGTACTCGTTCGCACATTCTCTTATAGACTTTTTCCATCAAGATCTCCGAATGCTTGGTGATAATGATATTCAAAATGACATCTACACTAAGGTCTTGTGGTTCCAGAGCATCCGCACCAAATAATCCTGTGATGCCATGATCCAAGACATATTTACCGTTCTTGAACCATCTAAAGTTCAAGTTGTACAGTCTATCGATCCCGATTTCAATGAAAGACTTCCAATTCCTAGACAAGAAATGAGTTGACCAATAGTTAATCACGATTAAGGATTTTCCATTCTGGTAGTTGTATTGAAGATTATTTCGCCACTTACTTCCTTGAGAAACTTCTTTTAGTTGCTTTGCAATCAAATATAGTTTGAATGAAACGGCATATTTATGCAACAAGTCATATAATCCATTCAAACCTTGGCCCAATAAAACATTATTTACGCTTTTCTCCAAATTGACATGCGCACCTTTAGGTAACCTTGTAACAATTCTACTATCTGAATGTGTGATCAATGCTGTTTCTGGGTTCATTCCAAATAAGAACTTGAAATCTACAAAATAAAATGGGGATTTATGATAATCCTCAGGATCCGATATCACTAGTTCATTTGCAACAGTAATAGCCACTTGGAATTCATTGGCCACAGAAAATAGAACTCTTCCATCTTGAATCGTGTAATCATTGAAACGTACTGGGATTTCCGATAAAGCCATTCGAGATATTAGAACCAAGTTCAAATCCTGTAGTACTTCCAACGTTTTCTCTGGAGAAATCTTAGCCGCTTTTATAAAGTTATATGAAGGTAATTGCGGTCTACCTTTTACTAATACTTCCAAACTAGTTATTAAATCTGGGTTTGGCAATTTTGCACCAGAGAACCCATTTAGAGCATTCAATTCAAAGCTTAATTGCTCAAACTGGGATTCTTGAATACGCAACCAATTCAATAAATCAATGAGTTTGCCCACATCTTTGGAATTGGAAGACCATTTGACCAAAGTATATATTTTGATGAAATCCTCTCGGAGTGAGATTATCACTGCCAAAAACTGCTTTTTGCGGGCAGAATCCGTGTCTTCTTTGGTGCTTGCCAAGTTCTCAATCGCCGTTACAAGTTGTTTATATGCATCTTGAGTGTAGAAACGTAGGATGTTGGAAAGGGGAAGAATGTTATTTGTGATATGGGGTATTTCCGGGGAAGATTTCACTTTCTTGGTATGACCATTCATATTGGTAGGATAAAGTCAACCTTTGTTGTATCTGTGAGCCTTTGTTGTGTGAACCTTTTTTGTGTGAACCTTTCTTGTAATCTGTGAACCTTCTTGGTAAGATGATACTTGTGCTCTGTGACAGGTAAGTCGGAACTTCTCAACGCTTCAAATTCTTTACTCTCTTTACAAATCTATAATCTGTTCAAATGATCAATTGTGAAAGAGGCCTAAGGACGCGTGAACCTATCTTTCTACGGAGTATACTATCAAGTACAAGTGATCAATTTCTGACCTTTTGTAGGACCTTACCTTTACCTTTCACGGACCTTTTATGAATACTCTCTCTAAAGGGGTCGGCCTGTTTGATCACGGCTTATTGGGTTCAGCTAGTTAGGCTTGATTGGGTCAGCTAGGTACAGCTTGCTTGGTCTCTATTGATAATTTTTTGCTCATAAAAAAAGTCACCTGAAATAGTCTCAGGACGGCATATAAACAGACACTTGATAAACCGGGGTATTCCTTCGTCATCTCCTCTTAACCTTTCAACTTGGGATGGGTGTTCTCCTACTTAGATTGACATATTTGTTGGTCATGCTACGTTTGGAAAGGATACAAATGGATAGGATACAAATTAGGTTATATATTAATAGCAAAATGGTTCTAAAATTAAGTGCAACAAATACACTAGTTGAATAAAAAGGTTATACCAAGTTTTTACTTCAAAATCTATCAGTAAATCTTCAATAGTATATACAATTCGTTATATAGTACATAGTACAACAAACTCGTAAATATCATTATTACGTTTGGTGACTATCAACGAGCATGGTCAGGCTGTATGACCGCTCTTATTGGTGACGGAGCCTTCATTAGGCTTGATTACATGGCCATAGGCCACTGGGAAGTAAGAAGGCAGTGCGGCTTTTGAAGGAATTCTGGATAAGATCTGAAGACAGAAATCTTAGAAAGAGGCAGCTATTGCACGCTTGCTACTGTCGTTGCTTAAGTTGTCCTATTGCCTGAGTTGAATGTCCACTTGATACGCTTGCTACTCCTGTCTGAGTTGCATGTCAACTTGATACGCTGCTACTGTTGCTTGAGTATTAAGTATGTCTTTAGTATGACGCATACAGTATTAAGCCGAGTTTTAAGCATATCCAACCCACTCCGATACTCGCAGAACAAAATCATCTACGGTCTTTCTCTTATCCTTCCTCACCAACAACGACTCCACGATTTCCTTAAGGTCGGCCAAAATCTCTCTGATCCTCAGATCAAGGGATTCGTCATTTAAGCTTTCCACCAAAGTATACCAATCCCAATCGATCATGGCAATTCTATGAGCTGTATTATGTTTGACACGCTTACGTCTAATAACAGAAGGGGAAACACCGTGAGGAGTGAAAGATAGTGGAGGGATGTCGAATGGTAAGCGGTCTTCCAAAATCGCATAAATCAGAACACCAACTGCCCAAGAATCAGTCAATTTGCCATTATACTCCAATCCCATAAGTAATTCAGGAGCAATATAATCTTGAGATCCACATCTAGTTGATAACATTTGATTGGGAGAAGACAATTTCTTTGAAATCCCGAAATCAGTGAGATTCACAAGCGGTTCTGGAGAATCCGATAAGGCAAGTTTAGCTAAGTCATTATATTTATGAGTCAATAAGACGTTTTCCAATTTAATATCTCGATGGATGACTTGATTTGAATGCAAATAAGCCACTGCCAAAATGAGTTCTCCGACAATTCTTCTTATGGTTATCCAATAATTAATATTATTTGCATTATTGGGAGTGAAAAGCAGTGCAAATTGGAAGAGGTTTCCACCGGGACAATAATTAAGGAAAATTAATTGTGGTTTATCAAAGCCGGCTTGATCATATCCTTTCTCTATATCAAAAGATACTTTATAATCTATTAGTTTTACTATTGAAGGATGATGGATTTCTTGTAAGATCTTAACCTCTCTTCGTATGTATGATTTGAAGTTAGATAAATCTCCATTTGGAACCAGAATAATCTTCACTGCGATGAAATCGCCATCGGCAGAAGCAGCCAAAGCCACTCTACTGAAGTTTCCAGACCCGATTTCTTCTACGAATTCGAATTCCTTTTCAAGAATATTTGAATAAAACCTTTCTCCAATATTATCATCAATCAGTTCTTCGCCATCATCTATTTCATCAGATGGAGGAGATAATTTTGTTGGATTTGAAATGAATCTTTTCCCTAAATTTGAATTCTTCCGAGCAGGTTTATATTCCGAAATCACTCTTAGGTCATCGTTAAATTTGGAGTCATTGTACTTTATTCTATCATCGTTATACTTTCTATCATCATTTTCATGATACTTTAATTCATGATACTTTCCTTCAATGTGGTGTTTCGGAGACCTTTGCTTCACAATATCCAATACTTCCGGCAGATCTCTTCTAAAACTGCCTATTGAACCAAAGGATCCTGCCCCTATTAGAGGCGTTGGCAACAGAGTCAATTTGTCAAAATTGGCTTTGAGTGGGGAAAATGACGACGACATTGATGATGACGACGAAGGAGAGGAGGCGAAATTGATGGGTTCTCCTAAGGAACGATCATTGTAACTGAAGTTGGTGTCAATGAAATTCTCGATTCGTTCATGATTGTTTTGATTGGATTTGTACCGATTGGAGGGAATCTTATCGTCGCTTGAATGATTATTAGAAGGAATGAATTTATTATCCTCGCTTGAATGAATGAATTTATTATCCTCGTTTGAATGAGTGAATTTATTATCGTCACTAAATTTATTATCGTGACTAATATTGTTGTCAGTTAAATGAATGAGTTTATTATCGTCACGTAAATTGGTATGGATGTATTTATTGTTAACTTCACGTCCATTGTTATCTTCTGGGACCATAATTCTTAAGGATGACGAGAAACGTGAACCATCATTATACTGTAGAAACAGTGGTAAGTTATTTTCTAATGTGACTGATTGATTTCCCAAAGTATTTCCTAATGAATAATTTTGAGTTGGCAATTGAACGGGTAATTTATCCCTTTGTCTCGAGTCTTGTTGGTAATTGGAAGATGACAGTATAATTGCACCTACTTCCTGTGACATATTAATTGACGTTTTGGGTAATTCATGTTCCGACTTGGTCAATAAAGAATCGTCTAAATTCCTCAAATTCAAACGTTCTTCATCATCTATTTCTCCTTCTTGATTCAAACTCATCTTATTGCTTTCAAACATGTGGTCTATATCATAGACTTCGTCTATGATGACAATCGATTATGAGTGGTTTAAAGTTGAGGAGTTACTGACGCGGGGATTTTACAGATAACAAAACTCGTGGGTGCGCTCGAAAAGTCACAACACCAGCGCTTTTAACCTGCGAGACAGGGAGGTTACATTACGAGTCATGTTACATTAGTTGTCTAGCATAGCTTTACATTAGAGAGTTTAGTGTAGTATGGGGATTATATTGGATTAGTATGGGAATTATGGGGATTATATTGGAATTAGGGGAATTATGGGGATTATAGGATTAATGAGACTGGATATAAGTATGACCACAATATATGTTATAAAATGAAGAGTCATAATATGCCATGAGTAAGGGAGAATAAAATATGATACGATATAAGAATATATAATAAAACATACGTGGTTAAACATTGTTTGAAGATATTTACAAGCTTCTCATCCACTTAGTTGGATACCCACAGTGTAAGAAAGAAAAGTTGACATATTGAAAAATTTACTACAAGAAATAGAATAGTAGAATTGGCTCATTATATTTCCCAAGGTATGTAAAACTCTCTCCCCATATGAACCCTCCCAATCCAAAATCTACTAAAACATCACATTCCTTTCCAACTTGAGATAAGTATCTCGATCGGTAAAAACCTTAATTCTATGTTGAGCTTAACAATAACTGAATTTGAAGAGAATACCTATTAACGTCCCCGTTAGATTAAGCTCATAGTACCAGCATTTTGACTTTTGTGTTGCTTCTAAGCGAGGAGTTCCGGAAAGCGCCATACATGGCACTTCAGCCTTATGTCCCGAGGTGGACAGGTTGAGAATGCGGAGAAGAAAGGGCGAGACGGGCATCAATTAAAAAATCATGTCAAAGTTTGAACCCTGAGTTGATGGTATGATTTCTAGCGGGGAAACAAATCACATGGGATCGGGCATGGCGTGAGCATGGTGTGAGCATGGCGCGAGCATGGCGGGAGCAAAAGGCGCTCACAAGGTGCTACTTAAGTAGTGCGGCAACGCTAAATTCTGCATAAAGTCACCAGCAACTCTCCGTTAACTAGATCGATAGAGATGAATTGAAGATTTATGAATATAAGGATTAGAAATATAAAACGGATTAAGGAAATATAAAAAAGGATTAAATAATAAAGAATTAAGACTGTCTGGATGATAATAAAATTTAAACTTTGAATTCACTTTAAAGGTGGCTGCAAAATTTCTATTAACATTTATAACCCTAAAGCAGCAATAATAAGTATCGTATAAAATCGTATCCATTGCTCCGCTTAATACTCTTATCGACTAATATTTTGTGTCATCCGACTCTCCCATACCTTCCGGGAGTGTTGAAGTATTGAAAGTCATAAGCCGAGTCAATAGACTTTTGTTCAAATTTCCTATGCCCGCTCAATAGACTTTTGATTTCCCGCACCATTGTCTAATATGTGTTACGGTAGTTATTCTACTTTAATGATGATTGTATAATTCTTAATGTTTAATTCTGGAGTACTTCCTCAGAATATTTCTACCCCATATTTTATTCTCCACTAAATATTTTATCAATGTTTCTTTGCAATTTTGGTATGCTTGATTAATTGCTTTCCTATCCTTAATTTGTTCCTATACTTCATGATTTCTTCCTATCTTGATTTCTCCTTCTTAATTTCTTTCTATACTTCATGAATTCTTCCCATCTTTCTTAATTCTCCTTCTTTCTTAATTCTCTTTCTTCTACACATCTAAATCATACCCGTTGGTCTCATTAATCTATAAACCTATTTAGCTTTCCCGAAAAAACACTCAGTGTTCTTTTTATTACATCCTTCACATTTTTGAACCGTATCATTATAGACACATTTGACCTTTCTCTTACGGCACAGTACACATGAAGACTTTCTAGAATTTTCTAGTTCTGAAATCAGTGGTTTTTTTTGTTTTCTATCTGGAGATGTCGGTACGGGAAGTACGTTTGTAAATGCTGGCACTTCAACCGATACTATAGCCGTTGGTTTTACTTTTCTTACCTTCTTTCCAATAATGTCTTCTTTTGTGAACCCACTTGAAAAACAACAATCCAAGCGTTTCATTTTACAACTCTTACAACTTCTAAATCGAATGAGTTTACCATTCGATACCACATAAAATAATCCATCATGAAGAATAGTTTCTGAATTATTCAACTTGGAAGCCTGTTCCAAGTTGAAGATTTCAAAATCCTTCATTGTAATTTCCTTACTTAATACTGTGATCTCCGCATTACATTTCACCTTACGAGATCTACATGAGTCACACGATGGTCCCAACCTTTGTCTTCTTTTAGCAGCAGCGGAAACAGGTTCTGAATATCCTGGAGATGAAGGAGATACAGAACTATTACTACTCACACTAGAATTTTCCAAATTTGGAGGGGAATTCATTTGTGCAATAGCACTTAATAATCCTAATCCATGATTGAAAGTGACTTGACTATTCCAATTCGATAAATTATATTCTGTTAAATCTCCTAAACCTGGTCTTGGTTGACTTTGACTAAAATCATTCTTTTGACTATATGTATTATATGTACTTGATGAAGTATAATTAATAGGTGGTAGTATAACTGGATCTTTCCATTGTCTTATTATAGGCAGTAATGGAGGAAGAACTATTTGAGAAGTTGTTATTGGAGTTTTAGATCCAGGATTCTTCATTATCGAATACGATAATAAATCACTTGATAATGACATATTCTTATTGTATAAGTAGGATCTATGACTGTAGGATCTATGTATAATTAGGATCTATCAACTATATAATATGTATCCTTCAAGAGCAAATCTTTCAATAATATACCGCTTTAATCTATACACAAGAATTCCTCGAACTTATATATCTAGATAAAAAATCATAGGCTCAGCTCGGAAGAAGATGCTCTACAGTTTTCCTGGGGTATAAGGTATCCTGTTAGTATGGTGACCACAACAGGTTTAAGAGGGGTCAAAAAGAAATCAACAATGGAATAGCCAAAGTCCGGCTCCGAAAAATGCATGTGCTATGAAGTTTAAAGGAAGAAAATCGTATTCCAATATAAGAGAAGTAACTATATGATGTTGACTCACCTTATGTACATATCCTCATTGTTCATAATTGAACTTTAAATCTTTTATTAATCTTTTGCCTTAACTTCCCTTTCATCTCTCTCGGCCATTTCGGAAGAAATCGGAGCACACGATAAAAACTCCTCTTAAAATTTAGGATTGTGAAAAATCAGACCTTTACTTCGGACTAGCATCTTTGGGACTAACTAACCCTTACATATCCTTAGAAACATAATCCCCACTTAATATGGTAAACAGTCTCTCCCCAAGTTGCGGGCTCCGAAACCCCACCTTTCTTTCCTTTTCGGTTTATCGACTTTCACGGCTTGAATGGCTTCTCCAATTCCACTTAGGACAATGGCATCCTTTTCACCGAGCTGCAAAAAAAAACCTTGATGATATGCAGGTGTCACCATCAACTCAATTAACCTTTGCTTAAACAGTATCCATCTCCTCGGTTGTTATGAGAGGCTGTGAAATTGTGCTTTTATTTTGGCAGGTACCGGGCAAAACTCCGATAAATGGGTCTAGATTCAGCTTATTCCAGGCGGGATGGCATTTAATGTATTAGCAATCATAATCATTTACACAGCCTGAAATAAAAATAAATAACAACTACAACAACTATCCTAATTGAAACAACCTGATACAACAACTAATACATTACAACCTGATATTTTCATTATCGTCTATCGGATGGAATCCTGGTAATTGTTGATTTTGCACCGCACCTCTGTCTTCCATCAAACGTCTTGTGCCTCTAAACCTTCAACCCGATTCTTTCCGAATTTTGCTACCATTTTTGCAATCTTCATCCACAAAGATGCTAACTCCAAGGCTTTTTTCCTTCTATTGGTTGATTCTACTCCGGCACTGTACTCCGAAGGGTTTACTGGACTCATTTTATTGCGATGTCATCCGATGCACGACTAATCCACATGCCATTTGCATCCTCAGTGCAATACTTAAGTGCCTCCGAGTAGTGGGATTGTAGTTTCCCGGTGAATATTATAATCCGGGAGTTTGGCACTTTTAGATATTTGTATGAACGCAGGTGGTCTCCCGGTATTAACGCAATAATCTCCCGGTATTTTAATCAATTAGATATTCACTTATCGTTGAGGAATCTAAAAGATCTTCCATGATGGTGAAAATCTAGATTCTTCAGATTCTCAACTTCAATACCTTCTTTCATCGAATTTTTATTAGCACCACTATCCTTTCTAGTATATACTTTATAAGAATCCTCTGGTATATCCTTTATAAGAATCCTCTAGTATATCATTTAGCAATCAACCTTTAACTGAATATTCAATACTGGTATGACTCTTAAGAGCATATTGGGTTGCAAACTACCAAATTTAATTCAACTTGTTTCGTTTATTAAATCATCCGATAACTGCAAGCGACGGAGTTTGAGCCAATAATACTTCAAATGCCCGGCATATCGCTCTTCAAACCAAAGGTCAAGCAATCAATACTTCAAAAGGGCTCGGGTCCCGGTATCTCCTGCATATAGATTTTGCAACTATTTTCGCTCCATTACTACATACCAACCAGACTCCACAGCTTTGTATAATACAACTCACTTCTAATACTTGTAGATTCTTTATATACAACACATTTTTAGAGCATTACTTCTTCACCATAACCTTTCCTTGTTATTTCATTGCTAAATCTTCAAACTTCATCTATATATGCTTTTCAGATGTCCTTCAAATTAATCAACAATCATTCCTGAAGTTGTCTTAATCTAAAGAGGCTGGAGTTTGGGGTGTTTCATTTCAACAACGTAAAGATGCATTTCTAAACCAGCTTCCGCATGCTCAATTAAAACTAGTAATTGTAACTTAACTATGTGCGTTGAAGATCAAAAGTAGTAATTGTAACTCAGCTATGCATGCTTCTTTGAAGATACTTAAAGCTACTAGTAATTGTAACTCAGCTATGCCAGCTTCTTGGAAGATACTTAATGCTACTACTAATTGCATCAAGTTAGTGCAACAAAAATAAAAAATAAGCCCGACGCGGGAATCGAACCCGCAACCTTTTGATACCTTAAGTGCGTGATATGCGACCGTAAAAGTCAAACGCTCTAGCCAATTGAGCTAGCCAGGCTCTTTCTTGTAGGGTGAGGACCCTGTTTGAGGATATACTAAGACGTACTTACCGTATTTGCCAAAAAATGCTGGACCTATTTGCGGACACATTCTATACAAAAGTCTTAATATCATTATACATGATGCAGTGAGCAATGAAATATTAAAAATAAAAATTAACAAGCTTGCATTGCTGAAGAAATAGGGTCGTTTAAAGCAGTCTCAATTTCTAGATAGTGAATTTTTGAATTCAATTTTGTCACTTGTTAAGCTTTTCAGCTTGCCCTAGACATGTAAATTTGAAACAAGTTCGGTTTAGAACTCCAGTAATTATTAATCAAGGTCAAGGTATTTTATTATTAAGTGACTGACATTCTGTAACTTTTGTAGTTTTTATTGATATTTTTATGAAATTCTGAACATTTTCCTTCAAATCTTGAAAAAGTTGCACCATGTAAAATTGACGGTTAGTTTGAAAGAAGATTTAACAGTACTTAAGCCTATTGAAAACGTATTTGAAATATTTAAAAGTAAATTATATGATCTTTGGCTGCAAAAATACCAGAGTCGATAATACCTAAGCCATTTCCCGAAAATTCAAAATAAACGGAAATGAAAATTGTCGAATTTAACATCACAAGTTCAATATTTGAACACTATACCTGTAATAAACTTAGCAACCATAACCCAAATCAGAAAGATGACTGAATCAAAAAAAACATATTCTACCAAAATGCCCAACCTGATTTATGGTGATTCTTCCTATCTATCTCAAATCTTTCCCAATACAATTTAGTATCCCACACGAACCTAATTTGGCATATTTAAAGATTTTTCATTATCAAAGGTTACACTGAAAAGTTTCGTCAATATTGGAATTATGGAGCACAAAGTCGGGTATTTTATGCAACCCAACGTTACCTTTTTGCAGCCAGGAGAAATGATAAATTAAATTGAATTGAAGGTTAAGTGTTAAGATTTTTATTTGAATAGGTCAGTTTATAAGCTTAAAATTGATAAGTCTTCACCATTTGAATAAAGTAACTTGATTAAATAAATAGACTAGAATATTGTAGTGATCGTATTCATCAATAACTCTACCACGTGCGCTCAAACATCACTACATAAAGCATCATAGCAACATTGAAACAACTTCAGCTAATGGCACACTACCTATTTACGCTCTTGTTCTTTTTTTGCATCAGCCACAAGTGATGATCCAATCAACTTAACTCCCGGAATTTCCCTCATGAAAGAATAAGGAGATCACATTAATATGAATATCTTGTGTGATACTTGTATGTGACAATACAAGTCGTGACATTTAATGTGACAGTATAAGTAGTGACATTTCAATATGTAAATTCCAACACCAACTTCGGACTTTATCGTCTATCCAAATCAGTATATATTCATTGTATCCTTACGTCTCGTGATATTTTCTCGTCCAATCGTATGCCTTCTTTTCTCGTAGGTTCTTTATTGAAGTTTGGGTCCGTATCCTTTTAAATTCCCACGTTCTCCTCAACGGATCGAAAAAAAACTAGACACTTGTAATTTGCAACAGACTGTCTTTGTGTATAAGCTATAATGGATAATCAATTCTTAATCGACTTCTTGATGGGTGGTGTTTCCGCCGCCGTTTCCAAGACCGCTGCTGCTCCTATTGAAAGAGTCAAATTGTTGATTCAAAACCAGGATGAAATGATCAAGCAAGGTAGATTGGCTAGAAAATATGATGGGATCGGTGAATGTTTCAGAAGAACCGCCGCCGAAGAAGGGATTGTTGCTTTCTGGAGAGGTAACACTGCTAATGTTATTAGATACTTCCCTACTCAAGCATTGAACTTTGCTTTCAAAGATAAGTTCAAGAAGATGTTTGGATTCAAGAAAGAAGATAGTTATTGGCAATGGTTTGGAGGGAATTTGGCTTCCGGTGGTATGGCTGGGGCCACTTCCTTAGCCTTTGTCTACTCCTTGGATTACGCTAGAACTAGATTGGCCAATGATGCTAAATCTACCAAAGGTGGTGCCGCTGCAACTAGACAATTCAATGGGTTGTTTGATGTTTACAAGAAGACCTTGGCTACTGATGGTATTGCTGGTTTATACAGAGGGTTTGGTCCTTCCGTTGTTGGTATTATTGTCTACAGAGGTTTGTACTTTGGATTGTATGATTCGTTGAAACCTGTTGTCTTGGTTGGTCCTTTGCACGGTAACTTCCTTGCTTCTTTCTTGTTGGGTTGGGCTGTTACCACAGGTGCTTCCACTGCTTCTTATCCATTGGATACCATCAGAAGAAGAATGATGATGACATCTGGACAAGCTGTTAAGTATAACGGTGCATTTGATTGTTTCAGAAAAGTCGTTGCTGCTGAAGGTGTTAAGAGTTTGTTCAAGGGATGTTTTGCTAACATTTTAAGAGGTGTTGCTGGTGCTGGGGTTATTTCCTTGTATGATCAATTGCAAGTGATTGTTTTGGGAAAGAAGTTTGCTTAGGTGTGTTAATTAGCCATCATAGTATAACATTCTGCATAATTCTCGGTATCTTGTGAAGCTCATTTGTATTCTCGGTATCTTGAAGCTCATTTGTATTCTCGGTATCTTGAAGCTCATTGCATATCTCGGTATATTGTGAAGTTCATTTGCAGAATTCTCTTTCAAACTACAAACCCTCACCAATTCTCTCTAGATGTAGAATTTGTACCTCCATAATGACGTATTCTTCATCATTTGTCGGGTCAACTGCTATATATTTTATAACTATTCAGGTATATCAATGATTAATATTCTTGTCTGAGTATTCTTTCAGACTGTAGACGATATCTCTGTAGCGTATTGTGATATCTTCAGGTATTGTAATATTTTCATCGCTGTAGTTGCTGCGTGGTTTCGAAGGTGAATGTGATCTCCTGGTGCTGTACATCAAACACTTATTTAAACTTTGCAGCAAATATCGATTAGTTTGTGGTGATTTATACTTACGGGGTTGTTGTAGGTTGTTTAAAAGTAAAGTCTAATTGATATTAAAAGGTATTATCAAATTTGGGTTTTAAAGTTTAGTAAAAAGTAGGCAAATCATGCAACATGACACATTCACATAGATGAACATTTTTATAAAAAAAATCAGTATTAGCCGAAGTTCAAATCAATCTATTGATTTCCGATCATTCGTATTTAAAACATCTACCTTCGTATAAAGTCTCCCTAATTACTTGTCTCACCACCACCACTTTCTTTGTTTATACGCGGTTATTTTTCCTTCAAATCAAAACAAATTCTTTCGTCTAGATCGCCTTAGAGATGGACTCGTTTCGAACCTCAAGCAAGCCTTGGGCACATCTCAGGAGTGGGGGATTGAATGGGAAGATCGAAAAGTTAGGTGAGAAAAGTGGATCACTTTTACCGACTAATCTACATACTCAAGGTGTAACTAATATATCTCATATCGGATCAAATATACCAAGTCATACTGTATCCAATAACATACATCATACTGTATCCAATAATATACATCAAAATATATCCAATAACGTACATCATAATAAACATCCTAATATATCCAATAAACATCATATAAATCATAATACACGTCAGAATATACATCAAAATATAAACATACCAAATAATATAGCCAACCAATCATTCAACGTTTCATTTGAATTGAATACTCCAATTAAAAGGATCCAACATTTAAATTTGAATTCTCCAGGGATGAACACATCAATCTATCCGAATTTAGATGAATTCGCCTCTGGTCCAAGTTCCAATGGCATGGAAAATATGTCTGTTTTATCAACTTCAACAACTTTACCTTCTGCTATTGATGAGGATGAGAATAATCTGTATAAAGATAATTCTTATAAGGATAATTCGTTTAAAGAGAAGCTTTATAAAGATCATGTTCAAGAGAAGCTTTATACAGATCATTCCAAAGAGAACCCATATAAAGATCATCCAGTCAAAGAGAACCCTTATAAAGATCATTCCTACAATGAACATATGACCAGCTCTATGTTGAATAAGGGTTATTCAAAAAAATTAACTCACAACGTACTCGATGAATTGAATCTGCGTGCAAATGAGATTGCACAATTAACAAAGTCTCCCCCTCCACAGCACAAACCACAAAAGATTGAAGTGAACAACAAACGATTTAGTTTGACGCACAGAGCTAAGTTTGATACCATGGATCCAATCTCAAATCATTTTTCTGTAAAAGACCTGTTCTTGAAGGACAACCAGAAAGAATCGTATTCGAAAGAACTATTAAGAGGAGATCAACCAGACTATAGAGAACCATTTCTGACTGATTATCAAATTAAAAACGATTTCTTCGGGAAGGTGGCTGTTCAAAATTATAATACCCATACTCACTCAGAAGGGCCCAATTTTGACACATCAATGCAAATTGACATAAATCCAAATGATATGGACTTGGATGTACCATATAAACCTCTGAGGAATTTTGGGTCGTCAAGACTTTCTCCCACTAAAGAGGTGGATTCAAGGACAAATTCTCCAGTGAGGAAATCCACTCCAACAGGGTCTTTGAACCAACGAGAGAAGTTGAACTCCCCGACAAGAGAGTATTTTAGGGCAACTTCACCTACAAGGGAGACCTTTAAAGGAAGTCCTCATCGAGAAACTTTCAAAGCAAGCTCCCCTTCACAGGATAATTTCAGGATTAATTCAAAAGAAGTATTCTCAAGACTGATGTCACCATCCAGGTTTGATTCTGTTAATTCCCCTTCAAAGTTGGATCCTAGACTGACTTCCCCTTCAAAAACTCATTCGCCCTCGAAGTATTCTCAAAACTTTGATCATAAAAATTCACATTCAGAGGAGTATGCACGATCCAAGAATCCGTCATCGCCCTCGAAACTGAAGCATTCGGAATACGGGAATCCAGCATCCAAAGTGGAATATAGTCCATCAAAACTGGCATCCAAATCGGCATATTCACCATCAAAGGCAGATCAACATACCCAATACTCTTCATCAAAGTTTGATCCATCGCCATCCAAAAACTCAAACTTACAATACTCACCATCAAAACACAACCTTAATTTAAATCTCCCTAATCTATCTCCCGCAAAACAGGAGCGAACTTCGCACATTACAAGAGTGTTGCCTAGGGAAGTTCCTCAATCCACTCCTACACCGGAAGATGTTACCATGGAAGACATTTTAATTTCCAAACGTACTTCGACTATTTTGATGTCTTCTGATTCCCACTCCAAGCGTAGAAGAACATTGAATGGTCCTGATGAGATGTTGAAGTATCAGAGCTCGTCTTCCAACCATCAATCTCCAACACACCCGTCTGCAGGCCAACAGTCTCTGACATCTACAAGCTTTCAATCACCAGTCCATTCGAATGAAGTTTTGACAACCAGCAGTCCAATTCGGAAGCTATCTCCGCTGAAGAATTTCATGGACTTGAACCTGATTTTGAAAAATGAAGAGAGTGCGAACTTAGAGAGCAGTCCTATTGAGGAGAAGATTTTTGCCAAACCATTTCCTCGTATGACTTCATTGGAAATGGCTGGGGTTAGAGGAAAGTCACTGCATATTCCATCATTACTGCGCAAATCACTGATACCACAGTTACAAAAGAAGCCTCTGATACCTCAGTTGCAAAAAAAGTCACTGATACCAAAATTGCAACATAAGTCTCTGTACTCGAATTTGAATGTGCTGCACTCCAATGCGAACACCCTGTTCTCCAATGCGAACACCCTGTTCTCCAATGCGAATACACTGTACTCCAATGCTAATACGCTGTACTCCAATGCTAATACGCTGTTAGGGAGTGCGAACACTCTGTTCTCGAAGTTGCTGAAGAAGCCGCTGGTACCACATTTCCAGATGCCATTGCAGCATAAACCAATGACTCGAAAAACGCTGAATCCTTCTTTAAGGAAGAAGTCATCCGATGTGAACTTGAACCCTGGAAATGGAAGCGATTCATCATATTCCATGCACAATGGAACTCCTTCGTACACCCTTCCCACTTCATCATCTACTTCGCGTCTAGGGAGAAAAGGTGACGGCCCACATTCATTATACAAAGGACAATCAGCAAGCAACAAATCCATCAACACTGGCCTAGTTGGATCGTCCTCTACAAAATCCCTTAATTTGCATTCTTCCAGTACCGGTACTGCGAAGAACTATACTACTCCGCAACCGTTTTCATTGTATGACAAGCCTACTATTTCTTCTTCGCAAAAGTCAATAAGCAAGCACGCGAAGAAGTAATCTACATTTTATAGATGCTCAATTGATTTGAGCCATGCATTATTTTAATTTATTCTATCAGAGGTAATTGACTGTAGTAGGGTGACTGTAGTTATGTTCAGGGGTGATTGTACATTGGCCAGGGGTGAACGTGGTAATGGCCAGGTGTAAATTTATGGCTTTGAAAGTTATAGTCATAATGGGTGTAGTGAAAGCTTCCACACAAAACAGGGTGCAAAGTGAGATATCGGATTGGGTTAGTACGACTGTGAGGTGTATATTACGCTATTATTGACCTATAAACTAGCTTCTCTGGATGTCAATTGGTTAGAAAATGTTTGAATGAATTTTAATTTCACCTCCAACGGTAATCAATTGGGCACCCAGCCATTTTGCGCCTGCTTTCAAATTGACGAAGTCACCAACATGGCCTGGTTCAACACACAACATATTGTGGTAACCAGTCTTTGGTAAGAAATCGGCCATCCCAGCAGACTTTTTAATCCAAGGATTCCAAACTACAGCATCTGGTAACCCGACTCTATCTACATTGACCAAGACCTTTCCAAATTCCACAATTTGGAGAGTCTTTGAGTTTGAAATTCCCGAATAAATTCTATCGAATTCTTCATGGAAAGAAACCATTGGAGCTTTCTCGATGTACAGTTCCAGAATCAATTGATCCTTACATTGTTCATCAACCAAGTTGGTGACCAAAACATCAGTGATGTCTGGGATTCTGTGGTAGGTATGGAATAACCAATTAAAGTCGAAAGCTTCTTTACCAGTATTTTCAACCTCGATTTTGGTGTTAAGAGAACCCGAGTCAAGGGAAACAGACAAAATCAAAGTGAAGTCATATTTGCCTTCACCCCACAATTTCAAAGATTCAGCAGAGACTTGATCTGGACTAAGTGCAAATTCAACGGTAGTTGGCTCCTTTTCTGAAGTTTGTCCCAAGAATTCCCATGTAGAATTTCTAGCAAACCCATGCTGAGGTAAGGGATGAGTAGGATGGGAAGCATCCTTGTTCTTCCCAAAGACTGGGAAAACAAGAGGAATTCCTCCTCTGACTGGCTTGGAACCGTCTAACAATGCACCTTCTGAAAGCCAAAGCTTCTCAATTCCCTTGTCTTTCCATGAGATGACGGTTGCACCATATTTAAGAATGGTGACACTGGTGGTACTGTCTGTTGGATGTGTTACAATGACCTGTGTTTCTGTTTCTTCAATTGGCATTGTATGTAGTGTAGCAAACGTTGATGAAATTAATTGTTATATGCGCGAAGAAATATTATCTGACGAGGAATTAGGGTGAAGTAAAAGGATAGTAATATTTTAGTTTGCAAGTTAGGATAGCATATTGCAAGTTATGTAGGATTTAATAATATTTCTAAGGAGGATTGCAAGTTGGTTAAGGTATTTGCAAGTTGTGTTGGATTACCTTGGGATATTGACTTGATAATGGAAGATCATTTAACTATATGGGGTTATGAGGTTCAGATGAAGTGAAATTAATGGTTATGACAAGGATGACATATAACCATTTTTAACTTTAATTTAACCAAAGTAATGAACTACAAGTAGGCACAAGTTCGTCAAATTGGTCAGCCATATCTTCAGAAATGGTGAGAGTAGTGATGAAATTGACAATTTGTAGCAGATTAATGGAGATTCTTCACGGATATCATTGAAGGTCTACCAAGGAGTACTCTGTCAAAGAGGAATCAAACTACTCCAGTGGGAATTACTTCGAAACATCAAGCTAGAGTAGTTACACCATGCTTCTGAATTTCTATCAAGCATGTGTGCCAGAGAAGATAATAACTAAGCGATTTTGTTTTGATACTTTCGCTGGAGTCCATATTTGAAGATTAAGATATTTGATGATTAAAACATACCTTGTTAATTCACTGACATGATTAAGATGTAACACTTTGTTACTTCACTGACATGATCAAGATGTAACGTACTCTGTTAATTCATGCAAAGTTGCATAGTTTGATAATCCACTGAGCTCATACTCTGTGTTGTTGCTTTGTTCAACTTTTTTGATTTTGCAGCCGTAAATTTTGTTTACTTGAGTTTTGCAGCCATACAAAAGAAAAGTGAGGGTAGCTTACTGTTCCAAATAAAGTTTTGAATTGTAACAAACCTTCAAACTCAATGGTAAGAATGGTTAGTAGAGTTGAAACTTGTACTTGAATTTACTCAATAAAGTTACTTTACTTCGAGGATCTGCAAAACTTAAACATCATCTGACTCTTTTATAGTGAATGTGATGCAATCTTTAATTTTCAATCTTTATACACATTTGCATGTTTGCATTCTTACATGTTGCACTCGTTCTCGAATAACACCTTACTTGGAAAAAGAAATCCGTAGCAACATTGGATTCGTATTGAATTCGTAATTTATCACGTTGATCACCCCCATTGGTATTACTCTGCTAACAATGGGGAGAAATTTTACATACATCAGTAATATCAGCCAGAAATCTGTTATCTATTTCAATTTAAATTAATAATACAATATTAACAATACACTGTAATTAATAATACAATCAATACTCGTTCATACTGATACTTCTCAGTCGTAACATCCACTACGAATGACTCCACTCGGTCACGGGTTGTCCATCGGAATGCACGGAAATAACACAGTAACAATGGAAAGTTTAACAAATAGGAGGTGTAGAATTTCTTTTATTGCGAGATGACCCCTATGTCAATAGCTTGTATTCTGATAGACTCAACGGGCTTTAATTAGTTTGAGAGGTATTAAGATTATTTAAGTTGCGAATTTTCACTTTCACTTTTAAACCCCTTGTATAAAACTTTCACGTCAACACTTGATAACAATACTTCCATCTCATTTGTGACTACAACTGCTGCGGTACTACACTTCTTACCACTACCCCCGGGAAATAATTTTTTTGAGACACCAGAGAAGAAAACGATTCCCTGAGGGCAAAAAAAATTACATCACTCGAACATCTCGTATTACCTAGACTCACCTAGCCTCGACGTATCACAGACTCCACGTATCTGACTCGACGTATCAAGACTCGACGTATCACGATTGATCAAGTATGATATCATCCATCCTTAAATCCAAGGTTATTTCCAAACCGTACCTGATATTTCATTTTTACTTCCTCCTGGAGAAGACCCAAGGTTCTACATTATCTAATTTGAACTTTTCCACAAACATTCGTTATTCATTAAACAAATTCAAAAATCATTCATGGACCATTGCTGAGATTGCTCATTATTCATTTTTAACAAGTGTAATTTTGTTTGTTTATATCATCTTCCCAGCTCATATCCTTTTCAAGACTTTGATTTTGTCAGCATTTGGATTGTGTTTTTTGATTCCATTGACTTCCCAGTTCTTTGTTCATGCCTTACCAATCTTTGCATGGTTGGCCCTATTCTTCAGTGCTGGTAAAATTCCAAATTCTTGGAAACCTCCAATCACTGTAAAAGTCTTACCAGCTTTGGAAACAATCATGTATGGTGACAATTTATCAAATGTATTGGCTTCATATACAAATTCCATTTTGGATATTATTGCTTGGCTTCCTTATGGCGTGGTTCATTTCCTGAGTCCATTTATAGTTGCCATTTTCATCTTCTTATTTGCTCCTCCAACGGCTCTTCGTTCGTTCGGCTTTGCTTTTGGTTATATGAATTTAGCTGGTGTCCTTTGTCAAATCTTATTCCCAGCTGCTCCTCCTTGGTATAAGATTTCATATGGGTTAGAACCTGCTAATTATTCAATGAAGGGTTCTCCAGGTGGTTTGGGTAGAATCGATGAATTGTTTGGCTTTGACATGTATACATCAACTTTTTCAAACGGACCAGTCATTTTCGGTGCTTTCCCATCCCTTCATTCGGGTTGTTCAGTAATGGATGTTCTCTTCTTATCATACCTTTTTCCAAAGTATAGAGCAGTTTGGTGGGGTTATGCAACTTGGCTTTGGTGGTCAACCATGTATTTGACTCATCATTATTTCATCGATCTTATTGGTGGTGCTGTCTTATCTTATGTTGTTTTCGAATACACTAAGGTTACTCATTTGCCAGTCATTGATCCAACAAAATGGTGTCGTTGGTCCTATACAGAAGTCAGCAAGTATGACATGGCTGCATCTGATCCTTTATCGGCATATTCCTTCATTTCAGAAGATATCGAGTCCCGTTTTGTTGAGCCTTTCGAAATGAGAAGGCAATTCACAATCCCTCTTGATGATGACTTCAACCCTCATATTGATGTCTCAAGCGTCGAAAATAGCGCTACTGCACTGGTATTTGACGGGGAAGTGGAAACACACATTAGTAGTACTACTTCCACTATTTCAATGGATGATCTTGGTGATTCCAATAAGAGTAAGTTGAGATGATCTTCCAATAAGAGTAAGTTGAGATGATCTTCCAATAAGAGTAAGTTGAGATGATCTTCCAATAAGAGTAAGTTGAGATGATCTGTCGCCTAATGAGAGCTAGAGTCCGGTCAATCGATGAACCGGACTTTCAGAGAGTTCAATGAAACACGGTAGGAAGTCATGCTTCTTGTAGCATCATTTCTGCAATCACTTATGATCGACACTATAGAAGCTTCCTCCAAACATCTGCATCGACCAATCACGCGAACAGCCTACAAGCCATCCACGCTTCGCTGCATCAAAATATAAGCAATTTTTTTATCTACTAAGTGGCTACTTAGAATGGGTTCCTCTAGAACCAAAAGAGAGAAGGAATAGATCATAGATGAGAATACGTAATTCTTTGACCTCCCAGTATTCTGAGGTTTTTTTTCATTTGATTCCCTAATATCCCCTGGAATCACTTGCATACACAATTTTTATCGTCATGGCTATAATAATTAACGACTATATACAATTTAATGGTTATAATAAGGTTTGTAGGTTTTTTTTACATTCTGCTCCCTGGGAGATATTGTACTTCTTGTTATTCTCCTAAAAGGGTCCCACCATTTGGTATCACATCGTGGATATCTCCTTTTTTAGGTAGAAAGGGCCATTCTAGAGAGAGATCTTGGCCATTCTCTAATACGGGAAGTCCATTCTTGCCCAGCCGAGCCTATTCTTCACTCGTCTTTGATTGTTTTTTGAGAGTCTATTCTTCAAGGCTTTTCAGATGGAAAATTCGAGCTTCAATGAGATCCCTTAAATTGGTTGGTTATAAACTCAATGTCATAGCTTACAAATCTCGGGCCAAATTTCAATGGTTATTGTTGAGTTTAATAAAGGGTATTCTGACCGAACAATTAGTCATAGGGAATTAATAAGTCCACGTTTTTGCTAAGTATTGTTTGATTGTTTCTTGTCACTTCAACTTTTATTGCCGTCAATTTTCCATTGTTGAATGAAAGTACTTCCTTCAATTTCAGTTGACGCGAGAGGTCCATTGACGCGATGGAACTACCCCAAATAATGTATGGATTAGGAAAAATGGTAACAATGAGTCCAGTTACCGAGAATAGTTTGATATGAAAAATACCTCTCTCTTCACCTCTTAGGGCTTGTGAGTCCAGTCTTCATGATGACTGACTCATTTTCACCACTCGATATCCTTTGGCTAATACGGAAAATTAAAACTGATAGCTTGAGTGTTCTACTGATAGCTTGACTATCACCGCCGTCAATGACCTCTGTCAATCACCAACTAAGAAATATAGACATGGTGCATTGTTCTCGAATCGCGGTTGCATTGTTCTGAAGCGTTCTTCGGATTTAATAAAGGGTTTTTGCACCCAACGTATAACTCTTCAAAGCTTAACAGAATAACAAAGGGACCACTTGGACGTGTCCACCTCGTCTGGTTGTTTCAAAAGCACATAAAAGGGTACGGAATTCTAAGCTATTTATCATCATCTAAAGAGTTTCAAGCCTTTTACTCCAATTCATTCGCTATCACATACAAATACAGATCAGATATGTTATTCAAAAATTTAATTATCATTGCCGCTGCTGTCTCTGCCACTGCCGCAAATGCTGACATTGAAGAGAGAGATTTCGTGGTCTCAGCTGGTCTCACAATTTCCATTGGCTTACCTGGTGACAAAACTGTTACTATCGATGGACCAACACCGACCCCATCCCCCGGCCCTGCTGGCCCTCCTGGTCCTGCTGGACCTGCTGGACCTGCTGGACCCTCTGGACCCGCTGGACCCGCTGGACCTGCCGGACCTCCAGGTAGTGGTGCCAGTGATTCAGACGATGATTCATCTAGCAGTTCATCGAGCCCATCTAGCAGTTCATCCAGCCCATCTAGCAGTCTCACTACTAGTGCTTCTAGCAGTTCTTCCAGTGGATTGTCTGGTACTTCATCCGGTTCTCCTGACTCCGGGGCTTCAACAGGCTCCGGATCAACTCCCACTAGCGATTCTGACAGTGAATCTTCCAGTGAATCCTCAGAAAGTGGAGATGGACATGATTCGCACCCGACAGCAAATTATGCTGAAGCCTCCAGCTATTATAGTAACGGTACCTACACCAGCACTTTATTGAGTCACACAACTCTCACTATCACTTCATGTGCTGCCACGGTGACCGACTGTCCAGCCCGAGTTACCGTAGTACCAGTGACCATCACCACGACCTGGTGTCCTGCTAGTGAAGTGAGTCAAACACCAATTGTTACTCCTACTGTGGTGCCAGTAACACCGGTTGTTGCACCAACAAAACCTATTTTGTATACAACTACGAATTTTACCAAGACCTTCACAGCACCATTCACCACCCCAGCAACAGTTGCACTTGTACAGTCAATAGCTCCACCAAACTCCACGGCTCCTGCTGTTGTCATTGCCACTGGTGGTGCCGCCATCAAAATGATTGGAGGTGCCGGATATGCAGCTTTGGCAGCAGTCTTTTTATTATGAACAACTTTATTTTCGGTAGCTTCGCTGTGATCAAATAGCAATCATGAAAGCATTTCTGTGGCTTTAACACCCGAGTATTTCTGTGGCTTTTACACTAGAGAATCAACAAAGTGTATATTTGAACAATGTAGAGTTAGTAGCGTAACATTATACCATCCATCATTATTGTGTCACTTTCACCTATTCTGTATTAGTTCGTTGCAATCAAATTGCAAAATTTCCACAACTGAAACACCACCTTTCAATTGTGATCATGACACCGGCTCAATCTCTTAGTAAATCTTATTGTGGACTCATAACGATCATCATACCACGCAAAGTTGCAAATTTTAATAACATGCAACGTGGTATTGTGTCGTGTCGCTTAGTAAATTCAGCTACCGTGACACGCCTGTGGGAGTGTTATTCAACTACTAACCTAAAAGCCAGCAGAGCAAGTGGTAGACAATGATAAACAATTCACCGAGGTTCTTCGTCAAAAACACCTGTCAAGGTAATTATCATTTAGAGTATTGAATTTGATGTATTATTTCTCCTCCAGTAAAAACCAATAGGGTTAAACATTTGTTGAGAATTTAGAAGATGTGGGGATACTCCCATTTAACGAGCCTCACGCAAATACAGAAATAATCCCTCCTGAATTATTTTTCAACGCCATTATTGAACCTAAAATTAGGTACAACCCCGGATAATTGCTGGTAATGGCAATAAATGACAACAACCGGTTATATTTTGGTTTCTCCAAAATATCATAACTAACATTCTACGATGTGAAAGTCTATTTTTAATACTATCACATGAAATATGTCCATGCAAATGCCACATTTTGACGTGCATCCTGGACGCACGTTGGATACGTGATGAGCTCGGCCCAAAAAAGTTACCATTTGACGTAAGCCTCAAAAGGAAGAATATACCCTTGTGTCAATTTTTCATGAAAGATCGGTACATACAAAACGCAGGGTTTTCTTATTTGTGATTTGGTGGCGGGTTAAAAAGTCGCAAGGTCACTGGTTAAATGTACAGAAGTGTGTATCAGCCAGCGGAACTCCCGTACCAACCATTCTAGTGCGCGGAATGACGACATTTTGCATAAATTATACATTTTCGGATGAAATAGGTAACATCGGCTAAAGTATTTTTGGAACAAAGAGTTACCTATTGCCACAATAGGTGAGAATGACGTTCTTTTAGACTACTTGCTTTGGCCTGAAAGTATAAAGCTGAGGAACGATTTCCCCAAATTCCTAAGTATCAAGACAATCAAACTCAATTATGTTTTTCAAGACTCTCGCTTTCGCTACTTTCGCCTCAATCATCGCTGCCGACCAAACCTTCACAGTCAATGCTGTTGGTGATGGGATCAATGCTCCAGTGACCGACAACAATGGTAAACTTGGTGCAGGAGCTGGATCTGCACTTACATTCACTTTGCAAGAACCTTCTGGTTTCTTGACTGCTGGTTCCCTTGGATATGTTGCTATTACCCCAGACGGAATCACCTTTGTTTCAAGTGTTTCTGAAGCTAGTAAGGACTTTGGTATTGCCAATGGAAATTTGAGAGCTGGTCCAGCTGGTAGTGGTGACCAATGGTCTGTTGAATCTAACCTTGTTTACAGCTACTGGAAAACCGGTGCCGCTCAAGTTAATTTGGTTGTCAATGGACAAGCCCCTGCTTCTTCAGCTGCCTCAACCTCCAAGGCTGCTTCTACCAGCTCAGCTCCAGTAGCTTCCAGCTCAGCTCCAGCTTCCACCCATGCTCTGGTTACAAAATCTTCAGCTGCTCCAGTTTCCTCAAGTGAAAGCCACAGCTCTTACACCAATGCTACCTACCTCACATCCCTCTCCTACACCACCCTTACCATCACCTCATGTGCTGAAAGTGTGACCAACTGTCCAGTAAGAACCACTGTTGTTCCAGTGACTCATTCTTCTGCACCAACCATCGTGGCCCCACACAACACCACTACTTTCGTCGCACCACACACACCAACCACTGTCAGCATCACTGCTTCCAGCTCTAGCCACAGCGTGTCTTCCTTCAAGAATGATGCTGCTAAGGCCATCACTGGTGCTGGTGCATTTGTGCTTGCTGCTGCTGCCATGTTGATGTAAAATCGACCTCGAGTTTAATTTGCATCTTCATTATATATAAATAATTTTTCTATTCGTTCACGAAGTTTAGTATGGTAATCAATAAATATTTGTGATTTCATGAGAATGTAATTTTAGGTGTAGAATTAGGCTGCAAACCCGGCTAAACCCTGCGTCTTAAACTGGTTAATGCGAAATTCTTTCAGCAGGGAATCCCCTCTAAATTATGAGCAATTACCTCTCGAACATATAATGGTTTAAGTATATATCTTGCGGTTTAATTCGTATCTCCCCCTTTGGGTGAGATTATGGTAGAAAACTGCTGATTTGCTGACTTGAAGAGTGAAGCTTGCACTCATGAGACTTGGGGATTTTTTTTCATAGCTCATCAAGTACTTAAGATATCTACCGATTACCTCAATATTATTAGTTTGATCTCACATAAAGTTGCTAGTGTATTTTAGCATCGGTTTGTATGGCCACAGAATGAAAATACATTTACATAATGAAGATTTTCGAATTCTATTAAAATACCGAAGCAGGAAATTCCACTAACACATTGTAACAAACTCACCAGCACATATTCTAATAATGTTGGTCAACAATTCCTTGTTTCAGTTATTAAGGCTGTGTGGTAATTTGCCGCGCGTACCTTGATCAATGAAGGAGATGTTTGGAGTCTACTTATTAGTTAGGTTGCATCTTGTTAAGTTGACTTACATCGTAGGTTAATCAAATCGTACTAGATATTCATTAATCTGTTCCTTTCCATTCAATCTACTTGGAATACCGACTTCTTGTAGTAATGAAGAGATATTTTATGTTGATTTTGAGGGGATTTCTTTGTTATCTGCAAAGGGCTAATATTAGATCTTCTATTAATTACGGTATTTTATTGGTATCATAGGGAGTTCTGAAGCTGAGTCAAATAGGAGGAATCGAGGTTTCCGAGATGGTTGCAAAATAAGGTTTGTGCTATTTATGAATTAGTGTGGTAGATTACAATAGTGTAGGTCTCGGAGTTTACAATAATCTCGGGTGAATAGCTAGATTGAATGATATATTTAATCAGTGAAGTTTAATGAAATTCACCGAACTTTAATGAAATTTAATGAACTTTAATGGGAACTCAACTTTAATGGGAATGAACTTTTATGAATACTTTAATAAGGGAATTCAATTTAAAGGTATTGAATGGATAGGAATAAAGAAATTCAGACAATAGTAACCTTCCCCTTTTCCAAGACAAAACACCCTCTTGATATCTCCAATTTTAAAATACCCAACATTCACAACAGCAATGGTTTAGTATCCTTGACCGTAGCTTAAACCCTTTCCAAGTTTGTAAACCCTTGCAAATTTGATTGACATGTTTGATTTACAAGTTTGATTTACAAGTTCAATTTATAAACCAACTGTCATTGTATGCTTAAGTATTCACAACTCCCACTTGCCCACTTCCCACATCATCACCCCGATAATCACTCCACATCTCCACGCGTGGGCTATTCGACCTGTATGTATCATGCGCAGCATTAGCCGCTTCTAGAAATAAGAGCGAATAGTTCTGGAGGTTAACCACCTCTTTATTCTAGAAGGCATGAATTAACGTGGTTTGAAGGGAGTTTTCTAGAAGGTATATTTTAAGAATTCCAAAAATCCATCTTAAGTTTCACCTTCTCTTATTACCCATTTAATGTGCGGCATTTATGGATCTATAGATCTTTAAAATAAACTTTATTGCATCAAGAAGGTATTATAAAGATCCATTAAGCAACCTCGTTAAAGATTGTATTCCGACTTCGTTTGATGAATGAATCTTGAAAAACATAATATAGTAAGTTCTATTGCATTTCAATCTCCCTCTGTTTAGCGAGGAAAATCTGGCGCCTTTCCACCAGCAGAATAAAAAAATTAGACCAAGTCGCATTTTACTCAAATTATTTATCTATATTAATAGGAGTTAGATACAAGCTTATTGGTTAGGGTGTTAATAAGTTTATCTAAAGTTATAAGACATTTCAGTTTTAAGGTGATATTGTATAAACAACTGGTCCAAAAGCAGTTTGAAGAAAGTCATCCATTCGAAGTCATTGTTAAAAGTCGTTGAAAGCAGAAGTCATTAAAAAGGTCAAGAAACACTTCAATGAAGGCAACATTGTGTCTTATACTAGTGACTGGATTTGTTGGTATAACTGCAAAATCTTTAGATGATTTAAAAGATAATGAATATGATGGGATACTAGATGAGGTGCTAACACTTGAAAATGGAGATATCGATGATCATATATTAAAAAGTATTATACTAAAAGATACGATAGATGTTCGTGAAAAAGGATCCAATCCAATTAGCATTCAAAATGATATAGGAGATGATGATCATTTTCAAGATACTATTCAACAAAAGAATATTCAACAAGATATTCATCAAAAGAATATTCAACAAGATATTCATCATATTCCTCAAGATACTCAAATACAACTTATTCAAGAAAATATCAATTATCACACATTCATTGATGAACAAGCCAATTTCCATCCCAATCCTATTACAACTATCACCAAACGGGATTCACAGAATACTCAAAGAATAAATCAAATAGATACTTTCACTCCAAGACAAGTTCTAATCCAAAGAATCCTAGCAACTGCAGCTTCATGTGCTTCCATAGCCCTTTGCACTTTGGGAGTTTATTCTTTTTTGGCAATCGATCCAAGAAGACTTATTTTCAGACATCAGTTGATTTCATTTCTTCTATTTTTCGATCTCCTTAAAGCTGGTGTATTGTTGTTATTTCCAACAAGAGTGCTATCCAGCGCTCTGGCATATTATAACCACTACCTTTGTCAGGTGGTAGGCTTCTTTACTGCAACTGCTATCGAAGGTGCAGACATTGCCATTCTAGCTTTTGCAGTACACACCTACCTATTAATCTTTCATCCCGCTTTAAGTACGAAAGTTAATAATTCAAATAGAATGGAAGGGGGATTATACAAGTATAGATATTATGTCTATGCCCTTTCGTTCCTCATTCCACTCGTTTTAGCAAGTTTGGCTTTTATCCATAATCCAGGTTATACTTCCTTGGTATGTTGGTGTTATTTACCACAACAACCTATTGCATATCGTCTTGCATTAAGTTGGGTCCCACGATATTGTATCTTGGTAGTGATAATGGTCATATATTGTTTGATATATTTCCATGTGATAAAAGAATTCAAGACCTTGGGAGGAGTGTTCACTACGATTCATAGACAGCATATTCCTGCTCTTGACCCAGACTCGAAACCTTCGTTTTTCTCGGCTTTCCGGTATTTTTATAAAGATCTCGAAGCAAGATTCATCCCTCAATGGACTTTGCCAGACCAAGAATATGGCAACCGGAGACAATCTAGTCTTTATCGTAAATCAGAGGTTACAGCTGAAGATTCATCAGAAGAATCTCCCCAGGTAGATCTTGAACAAAACATCACTCCACCACCAGTTCATATCGATACGGAAAATATTGTTTTCGATCCGGAGATGCATGCAGCCAATTTGGCTAAATTTCGTAAACGTCAAAAAATTATAGAAAAACAAATGAAATCCATTTTCATTTATCCCTTTGCTTATTGCTTTATTTGGTTGTTTCCATTCATCTTATTCATCACGCAGATCCATTACGAAGAGGAGCACGGGCCCATTTTTTGGATCAACTGCATGGGTGCATTCATGCAACCATTCAATGGGTTTGTAAATACGCTCGTATTCTTCTACCGTGAACAGCCTTGGCGCTACACAATAAAGAGAAACTTTGAAAAAGAGCATGCCGCAAGATTGGACAACCTTCTTGTTTCTGCCCCGAAACAATACGATAACGAATCAGCAACAACAAGCGCTCGATGGACAAATAATTCTTTGGGACAACCGGTTGTTGAAATGGAAAGTTACCCCCATTGGAGACAATGGTTGAGCATGCTTAAATTGCCGCTTTTTATTTTACCATCAGAGGATAGTATCGATAGGTTCCAACGTAGATATCTAACTGCAAAATTGGCGGATCATCGTGGCTCGTCTGGCACATTGGCAAGCTTAACTCGACACTCTGTATCACTGCCTAAGTACAACGGGGAAGTTGATCCAAAACAATCGGGCTTTGATAGTGCAGGCACTAAGAAGCACGATTTCTCCAGCATCCTTGAAGATGAGCCCACAGGGCAAGATTTCAGGTCCAATCTTGAAAAGTTTTCTTTTGGTGGTGCCAGACAAAAGGGACCGGTCTCTATGACATCCTCGTCACCATCTTCTAAAAGGGCCAGCATAACTTCAAGACCAAGGCAAGGGTCAATTGCTGAAGGTCCAATAGGCGGCACAATCATAGAAGAAGGGAGTGGAGCTTCCTACTCGCTGACACAAATTCCACCGAATGTGATAAACAATTATAATACGCACAAGAAGCGTTATTCCGTTCCATCGACTAGGAATAGTGTGAGTATGAATAGCAGCAAAAGAAGAAGAAATACTTCAGTAGCCTCGGGAATGATTCCATCAGATGATGAGATTGATATTGGCGAAATGGATTTCCTTGAGTTTTTGAACAGAGGGCCATAATCTGCCAGTATGGTAGGTTGACCAAATGATGATGTATCCTTTGGTGCAAGTAACTTTGCCCAAATAGACTTTGTATTTAATTAGCTAATAAATCAGTTAGAATACTCAACAGATTTTTTGAGAAGTAAATGTACTTTAAATGATAGGGTCATAACTCTTAGATGACTGCCCGACGCCTTCATTTAAGCCTACGTTTCGAAGTTTACTGATATTCGGTACTTGGTGCTCGATTTATAATACATATAATACATCTATATAACATGTTGAGGAATGTTTGCCACGTTAATTAATTGGTAGCTTCGAGAAGGCTCAATGTTTGGTAAATTCCCCAAAAGTCAATGTTAATTGTCTGGTGGTTTCGTGTGGGTTGGCCCTCAGGGTTAGCGTTTGAATGGTTCAATTTATGCTCATATGTTCGTTAGCATGCTGAACCACCTTCAAAAAGTCTGTGTGATTCAAAAGCTCAATATGAACTCTGTGTGAACTCTGGGTGATCACACAAGGTCACAACATCTTCTTGCCAATCTCCTCCATATATACCCCAATCTGAGCATTCAACCTACCCATCTTCAACTCAATATTCCTTGCCTCTTTCTGAAAGTCCAGTCTCATTTTGGCAATACTGCTTTCCAAAAGTCGAATTTTCTTCTTTCTTTCCTCCAACCCTTGTTCTTTCAAGTTCCTTTCTTCCACCAAAATGCCATAAGCCTTTGTAAGCTCAGCTAATTCCAGCAGGCACTTTTTTGATTTTTCTTCTGCTACTGCTTTTTGTTTATTTGTCTTTTCTTGCTGACTTGCCAACTGTCTTTGTAATTGAGTGATTTGTCTTGATAAAGAACTTTCATTCAGTTTCAAGAGATCTAGATTTTCTTGAGTTTTATTTAGAGTAGCCGCAGCTTCTCTTTCTTTGTTTAAGTCATTTGATATTTCATCCACGATTCGAAACAAATTCTTTAGTTCGGATTCAATGTTTTGTAATGTTTCGATATTTGTAGCGATGTTTAATTTTTTAGATGTTGCAGCGTCAATTGAAGTTTGTAAATCTGTCAATTGGATCTTAAGATCTTCAGTTATTGTTTTCAATAACGGTAGATCAGTTTCTGAATATGCTTTATTCTTTTCTAGTGAAGCTGTTGATTCAAGTATAACAAATTGTATATCATCCAATTTGTGAATCAACCTATTTTTCTCATCTCTATATTGAGTTCTATTTGAAGATACCACTTCCAGAGATCTTTTTAATTTCTTCAAATCCGACTCAACTTTGGCATTATACGTATTCAATTGCTTCAAGGTGGATTTCTTCGAGTTGTTGCCATCACTTTCTATTCTTGATTTCAAATCAGTCAACTTTTGAGTGATTCTTAAATTGTCTTCCTTTACTTTCTTTATTTTTTCAAGGTTAGATTCACTTTCTATCACCAATTTCTCACATTCAGATGAATGCTGTTCTCTAAATCGAGCATAGTTCACCACAGCGCTTAGAATACGCCTTATTCTAAATGGTTCAGGTTTTTTAATATCCATTAGAGTAAGATCGTTAACCCCACATCCTTGAAGGAATTTATGGGTGGCTCGATGCAAGATAATAACATTCATGGCCCCGCCGAGATCTACATCTTCGTCATCTTTTAGATGTTTCTGCAAACTGTCGGGTGAAAGCCCCATGAAGCTATCTAGGAATTGTTCAAACAATCCCCGTATGAATTGGGCTGTAGGTCGAGATACCAATTCCTCACTGGAGACAAAATCACAACTTAAAAGGCACTCGTTGATTTCTCGCGAATCCAAAAGGGGGAACGCATCAATAGTGGGTGCAGTGGAAAGTTGTAGATGCCGACGGATGTTGGTATTGTTGGTCGTACCAGACCTAAACATCGTGCTGAGTCGTGACATCTTGTGCTTGTTGCTTGTATGTAGTCTCGAATTTGTTTTCTTTTTTGTAAACAACAATCGCGAGGGGGTCACGTGAGCTGCGCAGCTTAGTGGCCTACCCTTGAGTGGTACCTAAATGCTTTCAATGGCCTATGACTATTTTTGCACTTTTATAGAATCTTTACTTTATCTTTTGCAACATTATAAATCATGATTACAGAAACCCAAAGACTTGTAGTTACCAGAGGACTTATAGATACAGGACAATTTATATAGATATAAGAGAGTTTGAAGAGATAATTACATTTGGAGAACCTTCTCAATTTAATAAGTAATCCAGAAGTGGAATATTGTTCTTTGCTTTAAATTGACAGTAGCTTCTCTTCAATGGTAAGCAAAATCTACAACTAGATAAGTCGCGGATTAATAGTTTAAACTAAGTAACATGGATCATAAATTTGGCGCGTCTCACTCTTGAAAGGAGAGAGCGAAGTTAAACATTAATGCTGAGAGCTAGGTTAAATTATTACAACTGAGGCCTAGGTTAAACTATTACAGGCGAGAGCACAAGGCCACCAGCACAACAGGCGCAACGCTATACACTCCCATTAAATCTAACTTCGCAAGAGTTCATCCACCAACCTGCCAACAGGTAATCATAAAGCAAGCACAGGGAAGAACTGCAAAATTGCAACCTTCTAAAGAGAACAATTCTAGAGATAATTTTCCTTTCCTTGAAACATTGGGATTTATGATGGGGATGGCGGCAATAGCAACTTTCAACATTTTAAGTACCACATTTCAAAACTCCACAAATCAAATTCTCCCATTGTCATGCTAGTCTCAACTAAACTCTCTCAGCACTCCAAATAGCCCCCCGACATGCCAACTTAATCACCTCGGTCAACAAAATATAAGGAACAGCCTTTTCAGCATCATTCTCTATAGCAGTATCCAAATGTTCCAACTCCTCATCTCTAAACGTACTTATCAATTCCTTCAATTGACTCAACTCTGGTGAATTTTCAATTTCAAAATCAACTTGATCCTTGGTCAACTGAACGCCCGTAACTTTATCATAAACAGGAATATCATACTGATTCATCAATACCCTTAGTTGCTGATTATAATGCCCACCAATGACGGTTTCAACAGCAACAGTACATGCCATTGCTGCTTCTCTTCCAAGTAAGGCGGTTCCCACTCCCATTCCCATGGCCCCCACCTTCCATAATGGGGTCAACAACGAAGGCCTCACTCGCCTTTCAACTTGTAATTTGTTAAAGGTGTTGTGGTGATGGATTTCTTGATCCCACATATGTTGCAATATTGGCTTCAACTTGGGATATTTGTTGGCCAATACCAAATATTGACCTCTATAGATATAATTTGCACCTAATTCACCAGCTTGATCAACTCGAACTATTCTATCAAGAAACGCTAATTGAGCTTTCGATAAAGAACCGTACGAAACTTCATCTTTAGTGTATGAGGTTTTAACAGCAGGAGCGGTTGCAAGTGTGCGACGACTTCGGCGTGCTAGTTGAAGGGCTTGGGGTTGAAAAGACTTCATTGCTCAGACCATATGAATTTTATCGTTCCGCATTTATGCGAATCAAGAATGAGCGCATGCAAGGACGTGACTGAGATGATTCAGCAGGTGGAAGAGTAGTGCTACATTTGAGAGACTACAAATATATGAATATATGCTGAACTTCATTTCACTACACCAATCATGCAATGCTAAGTTGTTAAGTTGAGGTACATCAAAACTTCACACTACACCAATCATGCCAATGCTAAGCTGGTAAGTTGAGGTACATCAATCCCTTCATGCCAAACCTGCTACTTAAAAGAACTAATGATCCTCAACATTGAAACCCCAACCTTGTAGGGAATCTCTTGCGTATCTCTGGAATGACTTACTGCCTTGTTAGAGTTCATTGGAACCCTCAAGTTACTAAAATACCTATTAGGGACATCCTTGATAAAGAGCCACTTCACAGGGAAGATACCTTTCCAACGTGTTTGTTCTGCCCAAATATCGCTGGACTTGGTGAAGTCGATATTGGCAGACATTTCAGCGACCCCACAAAACTTCCCACTAGCATTGACCAGGAAGAATAAGAGGATTTTCCCTTGCGGATGCTTTGCAAGAAATGCTTTACTTAACCTCTTGTTCCCCAAGTCTGTTGAGGTCCAAATGTTGTTAAGGAAAGATGCATTAACATCAAGAATGTTATGAGATTTAATCACGAAGAACATTGTGGTTGCTGGTACAGAGAAACTCGACCCATCGTAAGACTTGAATGACAAATCCGTTTCAAAATTCAAGGTCGGACTGTTTGGTGTCAAGGGGAAGTAAGCGGTTGGTTGATAAGCCGAGGTTAATTCTGAGTTGGAATGTTTACGGTAGGTCTCCTGGGGGAAATCGCTATAGGTGTCATTTGAAGTACCTGGGGAGATGAGTGCAACATTGTACGCGTTGTTGTAGCTACTCTCATAGAAATCGTCGGTGTTGTCGAAGTAATGAGCGTTTCCGAAATTATCGTTGGAAGGAGCTTGTTTTCTTAATTGTTCAGCCCAACTGGAATTGGTGGGAATGTTGGGAACAATGGGGCTAATACTGACATTTTGACCATAATTGGGACCAACCGAATTACCATCAGAGGCATCAATAAAAGAATTATTGAAGTGATCTACCAGGTAGTTAGTACCAGAGCTACCAAAGCTTGTCCGGTCTGTAACATAATTTCCACCAGAGCTATCGGCATTTCCAGTGCCAACACTAGTTTCAAAGTTTCCTGAGCCAGTAAATCCTGAACTGCCAACTTGATTACCACTATAGCTTGAAATTACTGAATACCCATCATTAATTGACCAAATGCTCCCTCTTGAAGTCAATGGAATAGAAGCACCACCGTCATACCCAGTCCCAATAGACTCCAAGGCAGAAAGGGTCCTTGAAGTACAATACTTAAAAGAACTAGAAGATCTTGGAATATAATCATCAGCATCGTCCAAAAAATCTAAGCTTTGAGGTAAACAATAAGTATCAGTTTCAATGAGAGATTCCATAAGAACGTTCTTTGAAACAGGCTCCGTAATTGACAGGTGCTTCGAAATAAATCTACTAGTAAGCGGTACCATATGAAATTACTTTGAAACAGGTTCAATTCAAGAATGTTCTTAAAAAGAAGAGGTTTCACGGAGGTAAAAAGTGGGCGATTCCACATTGTTATATACCCCACGAAATGGAACAAATCTGATACATCACATTTTTTGCAACCTGTAAAATGCGACCTCGTAAATCGGCCAACCTGCAAAATTAGTTTTAGCAGCATCTCAAGCATTGAATCTCTCAAACATACATCGAACAGTTACACATCCCTTAACCTAGCCACAGTAAGCATATAAGTGCGTGGAACATAGATTTAGATTCAGATTAGCATAGATATCAATCAATACAATCAATACGTTAATTAATACAATCAATACGTTAATTATTGTATTTAATATATAACACATCAGCACTTAATCATGGCTGCTAAGAAAACACCAAAATGTTTCCAAGTCCAGGTTGATATAACAAAAGTGAATTTGGATGTTATAAAACAATGGATTGGAGAGAAAATTGAAGAACAATTACCTGATGAAGATATTTTAGTTGATTATTTATATGAATTATTACAAGCAAATGAACTGTATCCAGATATCAAATCTATTCATGTTCAATTGACAGATTTTATTGGAGAAGATGAGTCGCTAAAGTTCTGTGAAAAATTATGGAAGTTGTTAATAAGTGCTCAAGATGATCCTGATGGGATACCTGCTGAGATCATCGAGAACAGGAAGAGGGAATTTGAGGTTCTTGAGGGGAGGTTTGATGAAAGGAAGACGAACGAGTCTTATGGAAATAAAGAAAGGTTTCAGAAAGATGATCGAAGGAAAGAAACTTTTGAACATGGAGGATATAACAAACAAGATAATGACAATAGAGAAGGGCATGAAAGTTATGGAAATCATAGAAAGGAAACTCATGAGGAGAGATATGAAAGAGAATCTACTTACAGTCGCCGTGGAAATCAGGTTCATGAACAATATAATAGAAGGCACCCTCAAGATGACCAATTTAACAATGGGCTGCACAATGGTAGAGGTCGCTACGACAGAGATGATCGTAACCGCAGGTATGAACGTGAATCTTATAAAGGTAGTAAGTCGAGCTATGACGATTCATATGGTTCAAGTGCAAGATATGGCAGTCAAGTTCTGAACCGTCATACTCAAAATGCTCAAAGAGACCCATACTCTAAACGAGATAACCAAAATGACTCCCAAAGTGACTCCCAATATGGTGGACATTCTCGACACAACAAATTTTCTAGAGAGTCATACCAAAGTGACCCTCTAGTGTCACGCTACGCTGACCCTAGGGATTCACAATATTATAGCCAACCGGAAAACCCACAAAATCAAGGAGACATTCACAGCCTTCCCCCGACTCGTCAAAAGACAAATTATAATAGAACTCAGAGTTTTGCTAAAGCAAGTGCTGAAGAAAGTGGTAAAGCTCCTAGTAGAAGTCCAAGTAGGAGTCGGAGTCCGCAAAGAGAGGGTTTTAATGCGTAGCTGACTTACTTTACTGAAGAGCTTTGCGAATTGCTAGTCACATTCGATCAATACGAGGAGAGAACACTTGTCAACACGAGGAGCAGATTAAGATAGGGAGAACTGACTTGGAAAAGTTAGGAATGACTCACAACAGTGGTTTCGTTAAGATATTGGGTTGATTTCTCACTTTCTTAGGGCCATGTTACTCAGATAAATCTAGACACTACACTATAGCATTGAAATGGTTAATGACCACAAGAATTTGTAACAAAAAACACTTTGCTTGAGAAATAATCCTTTTAACTCCAAAATGCTTTTGATTTACGCTTCACAAACAATTTCATCAGTTGAACTTTAGGTACCTACTTTTCATTTAATGAACTCCAATCTTGCGGTCGATGATCATAAAACGACTAAGCCTGAATTAGAAAAGCCTTCGAATGTAGCATTTATATTTATTGAAAACTTTAATACCAATTTTTCCACCCGTAGGGGCATTCTGGAACTCAAGTAAGTTTACGCAATTTTTGCAACAATTTAACCCCAGCCTCCCCACCAACTTCCAGAGCGAAGTAATTACAAAGGAGTTGTAGTTATTTCCATTTGGTGAGGTGCTGTTAAATCAACAAGTATTTACTTATACAATCAACAAGTATTTACTTATACAATCAACAAGTATTTACTTATACAGGTGCATATAATTGGCAGGCTCCGTTAACAGCGAAAATGAAAGTACACTCCACCTTACAAACTTGACAATTTTTTGAGGTATACTTTACAATCGATTATACCTACTCTACAGTCGATTATATCCTTGTATATGAGCATCTCATAACTCTCCCCGATAACGGCATCCATTATTTGCATCTATCGACGGTAGCCCCACTAAATTTTCTCCCGCACCAACCCACCAAAAAGAACAGTGGACAACAACACAATCTATCATCATGTCGTCTTCACCACAAACCATCCATCCAAGCATCGATCCTAATGCCAACCCCGCCAATAGGATAGGTAAATACCAAATCCTTAAGACACTTGGAGAAGGATCTTTTGGGAAAGTTAAATTAGCACAACACTTGGTTACTGGACAAAAAGTAGCACTTAAGATTATCAATCGGAAAACATTAGCCAAATCTGATATGCAAGGTAGAGTTGAAAGAGAGATATCTTATTTAAGATTATTAAGACACCCTCATATCATCAAGTTATACGATGTGATCAAGTCCAAGGACGAAATCATCATGGTTATTGAATATGCTGGGAAAGAGTTGTTTGATTACATTGTACAACGAGGAAAAATGAGTGAAGATGAAGCAAGAAGATTCTTTCAACAAATCATTGCAGCCGTAGAATATTGTCATAGGCATAAGATTGTACATCGTGATTTGAAACCAGAGAACTTATTATTGGATGATCAATTGAATGTTAAGATTGCTGATTTTGGCTTATCTAATATTATGACAGATGGGAATTTTTTAAAGACAAGTTGTGGGTCCCCCAACTATGCTGCCCCGGAAGTTATTAGTGGGAAATTATATGCTGGACCTGAAGTTGATGTTTGGTCTTCTGGGGTTATTTTATACGTAATGTTATGTGGTAGGTTACCATTTGATGATGAATTCATTCCAGCCTTATTCAAGAAAATTAGTAATGGGGTATACACTTTACCTAATTATTTGAGTCCTGGTGCAAAGACGTTATTAACTAGAATGTTGGTTGTAAATCCTTTGAATAGAATCACCATCCATGAACTCATGGAAGATGAATGGTTCAAGGTTGGTCTTGAGGATTATTTATTAAGACCAGATTTATCCAAAGTAAAACATCAGAAGGTGGAAATTGATGAAGATGTTATCACCGCTTTAACCATTACAATGGGGTATAGTAGAGATGAAATCTTGGGAGTGATTGTACAAGTCAATAAAGATGCAGATGCTGCGGAAGATGCATCGGCACAACAACTTCCTCCTCCATCTCCTCATACAAATGAAATATTAGATGCATATTTATTAATGAAAGAAAACCATTCGCTTGTGAAAGACTTGAAGAAAGCCAAGGCGGACAAAATCGATTCGTTCTTATCCCTGTCACCTCCACCATCCTTTGCAACAAACACAGCTGCAATGCCTGGAGTGCAACAATCGCTAACCTATCAGACATTAGCAACGGTGCCTGATTTGTCCACCTTACCAAACTCTACAATTGCAATCTTACCGTCCTCATTACCAACAATACATAGAGCATTCATGATGGAAAATAATAACCAGGCGGTGATTAACCCTGTTTCGACTAAAAAGCTGAAAACTAGATGGCATTTCGGTATAAGATCCAGGAGTTATCCTTTGGATGTCATGGGTGAGATTTATAGGGCTTTACAGAGTTTGGGTGCGGAATGGGCAAGACCAGTAGAGGAAGAGTTATGGACGATCAGAGTGAGATGGAAGTATGATTCCCAAGCGGCATCGCCAACTCCAACTGAGTTGAACGTCCCTAACTTGATGAAAATGCAAATCCAATTATTCCAATTGGAACCAAACAACTACTTGGTAGATTTCAAATTCGATGGGTGGGAAAATTCAAGGGATGATGGGAAACCTCCAGTGGATACGCTAGAGGAGCCTACCCAGGATGTTGATGAAATGAGTAGTTTTTCCGCATATCCGTTTTTGCATTTGGCTACTAGGTTGATTATGGAATTGGCTGTGAATTCTCAGAGTGGGTAAGGGGATGAGGCAATATGCTCTGCACCAGAAGTGACGAATGTGAAGATTTGATATTAAAGACCACAGGCTGCTGTCTTGACTACGATCGCGCACTTGCTTTTATTTAAATAGTTTTCTAAATCATCTAAGACTTGCTTAGGCTGTATACCTGGGTGTAACCTATAGTAGTTCAGTTGCTCCCAATAAATATTCAATCCTCAATTCAAAATATACCATATCCTCAATATACCTTATCCTTAATATATACATCTTCAACACGTCTCCTCAACACGTCTCCTCAACACGTCTCCTCAACACCTGTCCTCAACACCTTATACTCAACACCTTATCCTCAACACACACTACCCGCTATTCATGAGGCACAGTCCGCACTTTAACCTGCATTTGTTCAAGGAGTCGCGCGCGTGTTGCTCATAACCGCAAGTTGCAAAAAGCGACCATCAGGCGGATGCGTAAGTTGAAATTGGGTCTTTGGAGCAATGATTGGGCAACAAGCGATGAGAGAGTTAATTTACGGGTGAGAGGATTAAGGATAAGAGAACTAATTTAAGGTAAAGAGGTGTTATTGTATGGTCATGATGTAGGTCTCTCTTTGGCATACCGCGCTTTCTAGGCTGGCATTGGGGAGTTTTCCGCTCCCTAGGATGACATAGCAAGCAGGAGGGAGATCAGGAGAAGGCAGGAGGGAGAGCAGGAGAAAGAGGGAAGTGGAATAAAGCAGGAAGAAAAAACAAGAGGGAATGAAGCAGAAATGAAGAAAGAATTGAAAGGTGAATTGATCTCTTTATACTTCATCATGTTCAATGTGATAACATATATCCCTTGAACTCCGAATTTTTTGACTACGCCAATTTTCCAAAAACAAGATAAACCTCCAAATGTATTATAAATATCAAACAATAAACCCAATAGTCACTTCCTAAATCACTCCCAATTACTTAGACACCTCTAAAACCTCACATATAAGTCAACTCTTTAGCTAAGCTGAGGTGTGTGCCAACAGGTACCTTCCGCATTGGGAATAATCAACACGACTAGATAAAAAATACAAAACCATAATCATCCGCCAAAAAGATTTCAACCATCCTTCATCACAATGATCTCTATCGATTTAGTAGATGATCAAGATACCCCCGCCAAAACACACATTCTATTGAATGAGGTGATCAAACATATTTTCAAGTCCAAAAGAGCAACTGTTTTAACAGGGGCAGGGATATCATGTAATGCCGGGATACCTGATTTTCGATCTTCTGACGGTTTATACAACATGGTTAAGGAGAAATATCCAAAGAGTATTGTGAAAGGACAAGATCTCTTTGATGTGTCGTTATTCCGAGACGAGATGTCGTTATCGATTTTCTGTACCTTTATGGAGTCGTTATACCTGTCTTCACTTGAGGCAAATGCTACCGAAACGCATAAGTTCATTAAAACATTAAAGGAAAAGAACAAATTACTTAGGTGTTATACCCAAAATATAGATTCATTGGAATCGTCAATAAACTTGACAGTAGGGGTTAATGGAGGGGATTTTATAGATGATAAAAAATTTGTTGAAAACTGGAATACCTTGGATGTGGTGCAATTACATGGGAATTTGCATAAATTGGCATGTACCATTTGTTTCAGCACTTTTGACTGGACTTCAAAGTACCAGACTCAATTAGCACAAGGTTTAAATCCGAAATGTACGAAATGTTATGAGAAATATCAGGATAGATTATACTCGGGCAAGAGAATCACAGGAACCATTGGTTTACTTAGACCAGATATTGTTTTATATGGGGAAAACCACCCTCAATCGGAGATATTAACCCAAGGGTTGAATGTGGATATTAGAGCGAAGCCCGATTTATTATTGGTCATGGGTACTTCTTTGAAAGTAGATGGAGTAAAAAAACTCGTAAAGCTGTTGAGCGCAGCAATTAGAGCAAAAGGTGGCAAGGTGGTTTATATTAATAAGACTCCGTTATCGAAATTATGGAGTGAATATTTCGATTATGAAGTTATTAGTGATTGTGATTTGTTTGTCAAGCATCTTAAAAAAGAAGTTCCAGATTTATTCTTGACTCAAGAACAGATTGATTCCGCCAGGCTTTATCGTAATGTTCATAAAGCAGAAGTGGATTCCATAAAGGCCCTTGCCAGGAAGGTTTCATTAAAGAGGGAGTCATTAGTAAAGGAGTCTTTAATAAAGAAGGAGTCTTCAATAAAGAAGGAGTCTTCAATAAAGAAGGAGTCTTCAATAAAGAAGGAGTCTTTAATAAAAAAGGGGTCTCCAATGAAGCAGTCTTCAATAAAGAAAGAACCTAAGGAAGTTTCCATAAAGAAAGAAAAACGTACCAAGAAATCCATAACTAACCTTCATAAGGAAATTAAACAAGAAATCATAGATCTAAAGAAATCATCCACACATCGAACCACAATCAAAAAGGAACCACTCAGTTCCATCGACCTTAATAGTCTTGCCATATCAAAAACCCTGTCTGAACTTCGAAGTGTACGCCTAGAACAGAGGAGTCAACGTTTAAGTGAGCAAAGAGTATATAGAGGTTTGAAAGTAGAGACGGATCAGAAAAAGCAGAATAGATTCAAGATTGGAAGTTCAGTTCAGGCACTTAATGAATCATCCAAGGAACGTAACAAAGAATCATCCAAGGAAAACTCCAAGGAGAGACCCCGCTTGAATCGAAAATCTCCAAAACCAGCATTGACACCTCCAACAACACCAACCAAGAAAAGAAAACCGGCTTTGCGGAAAGCAAGCGGTTCGACCATCCGTGGAACCTCAGATTATACCTTGCCTTCGCCGGTGTCAAGTTTTTCAGAAGGTAGTTCTCCAGAGCCAGAATATAAGTTAGTAAGATCAGATACAGTGGTTATAATGTCAGGAAGTAAGCGAGAGCTGGACTATGACTTGGAACTGGTTGCGAAGAGACCTTCGCTAGAGATACTATCATAGATTACCTTTACCTCTACAGAGATGCCACAGAGGTTCTTAGGCAGGTGTACAAAGAACCGCCCACCTTTACAAATATCCCAGGCTTTTATTCAGAGCCAAGTTAAAAAATTGTGATAACACAGCGCACCGTCATGATAAAATTCGGTAGTTAGCATAATGTATTATAGAATGTATCTCGTAGAGTGGGGTTGTAGGAGCCGGCGAAGTTTGGATCATCGTGATTATTAGAGCACATCATAATAAAAGGAAGTAGCACATCAGAATTAAAAGGGAGCACTCAGAATTAACAGGGAGCACTCAGAATTAACAGGGAGCACATCAGAAACAGGGAGCAGCACATCAAAATTAACACGGAGTACCACATCAGAATTAATAAAAGATTAATACTAGATGATCTTAGTGGGATGAATGGGTAAAGCTATAGCATGTGCTGGATACTTCAAAAAGTCTACTAACCATTACAAGCCCTTTAAATAAGCCTCCCGCTGTAATACATGAATATACACCATCGTACTCGTCTTGATGGATTCCCCGGGATTCACCATCTCCCCACATTGAACTACGTAGAGTTTACACTTCCTAAAATAGAAATTTACAGGTTATGAGCAAAAAGGTGATATTATGAACTTGTATTAAATATGCTTATATGAAGACCATCTTGACAGGTGAGCTACAACTGAAATTCATATAGGAGTCTTATAAGACACACTGTGCTTAAGAAACGCGAATTTAAGACCGAAGAGCGGCTGCTAACGGACTGAAAAAAACAGACTAAGTAGCAATTTACTAGCAAAAGCAGTGATTAAACGCCACTGATAAAGTTGCTATAGTTATCCAGGGTGGAATATCTTGATTTTAACTTTGTTTACTCAGAGATTGGAAGGTATAATTTAAAAGGTTGTTTCTTGAGACGTATTAAGGAGATCAAAGGGAGACAATCTATCCAGAATAAACTTAGGAGGGAGACAATCTATCCAGACTAAAACTTATACGGATTGATCCCCAATAACAACAAAACACACTAGGAGATCATACCTTGAGAGTATTAGAATGGATCAATTCTCGTCGTTTTTGGAAAACGTACTAAAAGTGGAACAGCCACCTGAGGATATCCCGGTTGAGACCACACAAGACTCCTGGATCAACTCTGCATGGAATTATGGGATCAACTCATCGCCACCAAAAAACACGCATGGTTTGAAGGGTGGTGCTGTGAAAGGCTCAAACAAGGAGAGCGCAAAAGGAGTAATTGGAAAGGGGTCTAAGGAAAGCCAAAGGGAAAGTATTTCCAAGATATCGCCATCAAAGCCTATTATTAACAAAAGCGATGGCTCAGCGCCAATCTCCAACATACTCACTGATAAATTGATGGAGAAGGTGATTCTGTTGATTATTCCATCTGAACCGATAGGAGACCAGTCTTCCAACATTCTTCAAGAACGGATGTGGCTGCAAAAGAACAGACCGCCATTATCGATGAATATCATGTCCAATAACTCCATTCAGTTGACTTCAAGACTATCATCCACCTTTTATGGAATCGATCAAGTAATCAACTTCTTTGATTGGAATTATCCTACTTTTACTATTGGGACGTTATTGGTGATAACTCATGTTATTTTGAATCCTTATTTACTTACAGTAATCCCATTTTTGTTGTTGATTCAGAATATCTTGGTGCCTCATTATTTAATTATTTATCCTCCAGATAAAACATTGGTTCCTGATTATTTGAATTGTAATCCGGAACCTTCGATTGAACTAATTGATAAGTTTAAAATACCCAAACCGATTCCTCAATTCTCAAGTGAATTCATCTTGAACTTGACTGATTTACAGAACCATCAAAGCATTTATATATCGGTATATGATTTTTTCATGTGGCTAACCAACGATTACTTATACTTTAAGGATGAAAATACAAGCAGTATTGTATACTTGTCGGTACTTAGTATGATTGTTAGTAATCTTTTATTTGGTCCAACAATGATCACCTTTTTGTTGGAGAGAACTTATCTTATAAAGTTTTGGTGTATTTGTTGGACCTGGGCCGTAAGCATAATGTTTTATCCTAGTTTTAGAGGCAAGATCTTGGAATGGGCATATAATGAAGAAACAAGATTAAGTTTCCAGCACTTTTCCAACTCAATTGAAAATTCCTTGATGAAGCATTTGGAAAATAATTCATCAGAGCCTGACTTGAAAGAGGTTGAAATCTTTGAATTACAAAAATTAGATAAGAAATCGAAAATTTGGAATTTGGTTGGTTATACAAATAACTTCTACACCTTTAATATCTCAACAAGGAAGTTTAATATGGAAGTTCAGAAGTATAACGCAGAAAGTGTTGAGGAAACTCAGAAGAGCTTTCTTGATACTTCAGATACTGAATCCATTATTAGTCAACGTGGATATATCAAATTACCAAAGAAAAGGTCTATGGATGATATTAAACCTCCTGCAAATTGGGTTTTTCATGATAAAAAATGGATGTTAGATTTGGATGTAAACGCATGGGTGAATGAAAATTTGATCAATGACTTGGTATTGGTTGATGAGGGAGAGAAATGGGTTTATGATCAGGATGAGGAGGGGAAGGATGTTTATAGGCGGAGGAGGTGGGTTAGGAGTGTGAAAAGGCCAAGGGTGGTGTGAGCGTACCTTATAACGGAGTTTAATATGTGATGGACGACGGGTTATATCTAGTGCGGCTCACCAAATCACCAGGAGTACTCATTGAATTATATTTAACAGAAGTTATGGAAAGTTCATTTCAGGCTATGAGAGTGAACTTTAACAGAGTCATACTGTATATTGAATAACAATCCATAGAATCAACTCGAGGGAGAAGAAGCAAAATTAATGACTATAATGAATATTTAAAAGAGGATAAAGAGGTGAACACATGTAGTGTAGCATTGAACGAATAGCTATGTTATGTAGAAGAAGCATACTAGGCAATATTCCCATTGTATTATGATTAACAATGTACTAAACTATCTCGATGTACTTGTCTATTAGCCACAGCTGAATGTACTGAATGTGCCATAGCATGCCAAATCACATATGGAATACACGCAGAAGCATGTAAGAAGTACTATATAACTCGGGATAAAATTATAGGTAAAGAGATATTATGAAGCAACGTCTACATTGGTAACCGGCAAAAGCGGGACCAGTTGCCCCATTATGGCGGGATAACTCTTATTGGTGTATCTTTGAAACAGCCGTACACGGTAAATACCACTGATGCTAGATAAGTGTAGAGAAAAGCGAGGCCCGGAGATGGTGACTTGGATATTAGAACTAATCTATTGGAAATGTGTAACTAGATATTTATACGAGTTTTTGATATGTGGGATGTTACTACATTCTGTTGAGATCTATGGATTAGCTGCACATATATTACACGGATCATTATTCTATTCTCTATATTAGTACAGTTGTAATTTGATGTAAGAAGGTTCTTTTACCAGCCTTCAACTACACTTATTTGCTTCCCAATGGGGTTCTACGACATAAATTCCATCAAATCCAAAGAACCAACCCCCTTTCCCTTTGCTTTTTTCTTTTTCTCCAACATCCCACTCAAAGTCATCTTTTTCCTACTCCCCTTTGGTAAGTCAGATTGAATAGGTTGGACCTTTTTAACTTGAATCAATTCCTCATCAATATATTTAAACTTACAGGTTAAACATTTATACTGTAGTCTTCTACCTGGAACATCATTTTTCAGTTTCCTAGATTTAACTTCAGATTTACGATTCTTCTTCTGTCTGTATAGGATCTTTATATGTACAGTCAATCCTGGTATTAAAACATTACTACACTTGAAACAAAATTTATTCAATGCTACTTCCGATTGATTCAAGGAATTATCAAAGGAATGTCCTATGAACTTATTATTATAGTGCTTACTTATCGGGTTTAATGATATCGTATGTGATAGATTGTATAAGTGTATGCTTTCTGCGTGTATCGGATTGTCTGACATTTCTAACCGTTCTTACTCGTTAAGGTGAAAGGAGTGCTTTTAATATACAGGTGTGCAACAGCAAGTATTTATGATTGTACAGGCTCTATAACTTACGATAGCGTATCCACCAAACAGATCTGATACGTCAACCCTGGTCCGATAGTTCCAACGCTTCTGTGCAGGCCGATGAGGGGACGCTTATATGCACCCCATCCAAATCTTTTGTGACTAGGCCGATGACCGACTCGGTGCTCCTTTCAACCAATGATAGCTCAGGAAATGCTGCTTACTTTTTTTGCAGACGTGGAAACGCGGGCTATAGTACTAAAGGTGGATTTTCGTTTGAGGTCAGCATATAAGTAAAAAGAGGAATCTCATTAAGCCTTCAACTGTGTTTCAATCTAAACCATTTTTAAATAAAATGATAATGCCTATGGTTGAAAGAAAGCGTTATAAATTAATCATACCTACCAATATCTTAGACAAAGGGTCTCGGGTACTTAAATCGTGTAGTAGGTGTAGAAAGCATAAGACCAAATGTGATGCCTTAATAACAAACCCAAGACCTTGTTCACATTGTTCCAAGAAACAAATCAACTGTACTTTAGATATCATAACAAAGACAGCCAATACAAATGAACATAGTGAGTTGATTGAAAACTTATCTGAAGATGTTCAAGATTTAAAGGTTGTTTTAAATGGCTTACTTGATCGTAAGGAAGAAATGATAAGATTATTGATCAAGAGGAGTCAAAACATCTTGGAAGTGGGTATTCCTTCAGTGATTGAAATTGAAGAGGGAATCAATGATTTACCAATCACACCGGAATCGTTAGGTGATTCATCTGAAGTTTCTCATATTTCAAAGGTTTCTTCCTTTGGATACAAGGAAACCTTTGATCACTTCAGCATAAGTATTTGCAAAGAAACTACCCCCTTCTCATTATCATTGGAAGAAGCTTATGAACTCTTCACCAATTATGAAGTTCATTTCAATCAATTTCTCCCGATTTTCCCAGATGATTTCTTTTCTACTATCAATTTATTAGACCTTCATAGAGAGAACGAACTATTATTTTGGTGTATCATTACAACTTCATATTTAAGTTATCCAGATGAAAATTCGTCTTCGAATTACAAAATACTATCTGAACACATCAAATCATTGGTTGTGGAGAATTGCTGGTTCAAGACTCCAAGATCAGTTTATATTATTTCTTCGTTATTGATCTTAACAACATGGATGTTACCAAATAAGTCGAAGATTTCAGATGATCTTTCAATCAAATATTTATCCATCATGAAAAATTTAGCATTACAATTTGGTCTTCACAAATTAGAATTCCTCAATGAATTCAGTCATAAAACAAACATTAATATTACCCCGGAGGTGAATCTTAATAATGTCATAAGAGAAAGAATTTATAAGTTCATTCACATCAATTCCAATTACTGGATGATCTATTTGGGATTATCGAATAATAATCACAATGGTGTAAATCATGATTACATTTTAAATAAATCTTCCAATATCGATATCTTTGATAAATCCATTACTTTGAACGATCATTACATTAATTCCTTACTTAAGGTTTCAATGATTCAATTGAAATTAAATGAAAACTTTAATGACTTACTAGGCAAAAATAATGATTTGGTGGTGCTTTTACCAGATCAAATTAATACTAGTAAGTTCATAAATCTTCATATGTACGATATGATTTTAGATGATTTGAATAGGATGTTGGTCAACAATAACAACGTTCAAATCAATAATTTAATCAATATTGCTATTGAATCATCAAGATTGCAACTTTACTTATATTCATTATCTCAATTGAACATATCAATTGTTGAATATAAATCATTTGTGAAGAAGATTGTGATTTCATGCTTCAAGTTTTTTGAATTGTTCCAGCTGCAATTTAGTGGGATTTCATCCTTCAATCAATTGCCAGTTCATTTCAAGTTTCCAATCAATTTGGTTGCATTGATTTTATTAAGAATTTATAAATCTCCTTTACTTAATACTGTTCAAGATTATGAATTGGTTAAATCAAAGTTTAACGAGTTTTATAATACCATTATCTTGAAAGGTTATAGTGATGATTGGGAATTCATGAATATCAAATTATTCAAAACTATTGATAAATTCAACTGCTTGAGTAATTTGTTCATCCTTGAGAAATTGGACAATTCGTTTGTTTTAGTCTCGAAAATGAATAAGTACTTGATTTCAAGTTTGAATTACGAATTGATATGGTTGATCTATGAAGATCAGCATTATGAACAAAGGGAAGAGGAGAATATCGGTAATAAAGATTTACCATTTTCTTGGGAAACGTATGGCTTCACAGAAAGTGATGGAGAGGTTATTGATTATATAGTTGAGAGTCGTTCTATTTTCAACTGAGTTACTTGAAAATTCATATACCATAGAGAATATCCGTTTCAATAATACACATCTTCATCGTATATTTGTATATTGTAGCAATAAATTCTTCTTATAGAATATTAATCAGCGCATGTAAATTTTGAACGACCTTCAGAGTTTCACCTTTCCAATGATTTCTTTAATATTTATTAAATATATTTATAATTTGATTTTGCACTGTACTGATACGTGTGTGGCTTTTTGGTCTTTTTGGCCTTACTTTTTCCTGAAAAATCACCATACTTTGGTTACTTCCTGTCAATCCAAAGCTCTCTCAACTTCTTACTCAGAACAAAATAACTTGAAACAAGATAACCGACAAATAAAACCACAATGGTACCTATCAACTTTGCCTTCCCGAAATTCTTATCTAACAAATCAAAAGACAAAGATGGTTGGACAACACCACAGAATTGATTATACTTATTAAGCAAACAAACCACCGAAGTTGATTCGAAATGAGTATCTTTGACCAACACTGTGTTTACGTCATCAATCAAGAGTTTATTCTTGTGGTTGACGATTTGCCTAGAATCAGATACAATTAAAGGTTCATATGGAGTCAATTTGAAATCACTCAATGCATCATCTGAGGTAAAAGCTCTATCATCAATTCTTCTACTATTCAAGACGTATTTTGGTAATTCGAACAATTTTCCATTCTCAGTAACAAGCAAAATCGATTTCACAGTAATACCATGTCTTGATTGGGTTGAACTTAATGAAATAATCTTTTCAGGGAAAAGGAAAGACTTCTCACTAATCGAATCGATGGTATTGTTGTAGTTAAAGGCTGAAGCTGCGGTAACAGAAACAGCCTTTGAGCTATCGAATAAGTCAATGATATTAATCCTTTGTTCGAAGCCAACATTATATGAGTATGCAATCCAATTATCATCCATAATCAAGTTAACTGAATTCAAATCAATCACTTCATCCGAACTTTGTTCATAAAGTATATTACCAGTTATACCATCAACTAAGTAAAGATTGAAGGTTTCTGATTGGGTCAAAATTGTTATAGTATTTGGATACAAATACTTGTACAAGATCCCTTTATCAGCTAAAGGAATAGCAAATGAATTGGTTTTCGAATTCTTTGGTTTGGAAATAACCTTGATTATTTCCTCGCCAGATTTTTTGAATTTCCAAGTCTTTATGGTATTGTCCTTGGTCAATTTAAATCCATTCACTTCAAATTCATTGGAATTGAACAAGTAGATATCCTCATGAAGGTCTTCAGTTTCGTTGAGTTCAAACCCAGTACCCTTTTGAGTTTTCGCCCCAACGGCTTCAAGTTCAAACCCATCAATAGTTTCAAAAATCAAATTATTTTGAACCACCTTGATATCAATAAACTTATCATCCAATTCCTTCTTTAAGACAAGTTCCCCGGTCTCTGAAGAAAAGATGTAAAGAGTTTTCCCAAACAAGGCAACAAAATTATCACCAAGTTCAAGAAGGTTAGTCAAAGCACCTTGACCTCCTATGGCAGAAACCCAAATTGGGGAGCCGTGATCCGAATCAAGAGCTACAAATGCACCCTTAACGGAGTCAAAGAAAATAATCAATTTCCCAAATCCATAATCCTCTTGTTCAGAGTCTGGAGATTTACTTACAAATGAATATGCATATCTTCCAAGTTCACTCAAATGCCTTATAAATCTTTTGGCGATGGATAAAATCACCAACATGTCAGATTCCTTCAAGTCTTGAATCTCCACATGGGAATGGAATTTATCAATAAGTAAGTACTTTCCATCGGTACTTACAAACTGATCTTGTCTGAATTGGTCTTTGATGGTACCGTCGAGTAAATTGAATCTATAACCTTCCGTTGGGTTATCCAAAGTTATGAACAATAATTCTCCATCCTTAGGCTCAATAAAACCATTCAGTCTGGATTGAACAACTTTTACGTGTTTGATACTACTTGAATCTTCAAGTTCCAAGAAATCGGTCAAGTCATAAATATCCTTGGAATTGTTGGAATTGGAAACAATCAAATATACACTTAAACCATGACTTTCGATTTGGTAGGAATTGACAGTACCCTTAAGTTCCAAACTATGAGAATGCTCTAACGTCTTACCCACGATTTTCAAGATTTCAAGATGGTCTTTAATTGGTATCAAAATATGTTCTGAATCAAGAATGTGAGCTTTAGCACCTGCTGCTTTATCCCATCCTAACACGGAACTTCCAATCTTTAAAAGTACAAATTCTTCAGTGATATCATCAAATTTGTAAATTCCTTTAGAAGATGTGACAATTTCATCTTTATATTGGATGACATTAAAAGGAACCGGCTTATCCGATTCGACTTCCAAGGCAGGGTTTATTTTCACCAATTTGTCCAAAAAGAGGAGGTATCCGAAACCATTGATTTGTTGTAATTGGAAGTAACCAGAAACCTTGACATCAAGTAATGTGGAAACACCTTCATAGTCAATAAAGTAGATGAGCCCACCAGTCGTCAGCACAATTACTCCTTTGTTAAAAAACTCTGCAATTGAAACAACACCAGAATCCAATTTCAAACTACGTTGGAAAATCCCATTGGTAGTATCATATACATTAATCACTCCTACTATTGAAGATGTAACGAATACCAACGAGTTCTTATTCAGTAGGTGGTACGAGTTGAATTGATTCAATTGATCACCAGAAACTTGGGCCAAATCTCTTAAATCTATAGACCAGTTCACCTTGGGGACTTTCTGGCTTATGTCTACATTGATCAATTGATCATTCCCAAGTCCAACGAGACTATCAGCATTAATCGTATTGATTTGACCAACATCTCGAATCAAATGAGTCAAATGTTCTTGAGTGAAGGCCTTTTCAAGAACAACACCAGATACAAGCCCTGAAAGCAAGCATACCAATAGTCTTGACAATTGCATGCTATTGAACAAGATCTGGGTATTTGAAAATTATACCTATGAGGAGGGCACGTGAAGGTATATACAGGTCGCTTCAATTATACAATGAAGATGGAGATCGATAATAAGGAAAGAAGTTTAGAGTGTCAAGTGCGCTTAATGAGTGTTGAGAGGTGTATTGAGAAGGAGGTGTATCGCCGAGAAAGAGCTTCAACACACACTTCAAGGAGGCAGTGGTCCAGGCTAAGGTGGCGAGACTCACGTGACCAGAGCGTTTAAAAGGACTGAAATCTCTGCGCTTCCAAACCATTAATACACATCTCCTGTAGTAACTTGTAGAACCACCGCACAACTTAAGTTGGCCGATACTTGTTTTTGTTAACGAATCTTTTATTGGATCGACCATTAGGTTGATCTTTTAGCAGACCCATCGGTTCAATGTGTCAATATGCGGAGAAGAACCATTATTTAGGTTCGGTAACTGATGATTGGTGATGTGATATGGAAGTTGGAGTATCTATTTCAAGTTCGTTTTGAATTTGGAGTAGGTGGTTCTTTACTGGATGATGTGATTGTGAGTAATTCACTTGAGCATTTTTTGGACTTTTATTCCCTTGGGTTTTTACTAATTGGATGTTACTGCTTGTAAGAGTATGGGCTTGGTGACTTACCACTATGACCGTGACCTGTGATGAACATTGAGCACCGAAGGGATTAAGGTGATGTAGAACGGATTACAATATCAAGCAAAGGTACGATTTAGTATGATCTGATCTAGTATTGTCTTCATTCTAATCAAATTTGAGCTGGCTCTATTTCAGCACTCAATCTTCCAATTCTACATATTAATGTCTATAAACCTTATTCTATATTCAGATAGTAACTCTGCCCTAGTCGATTCTTTTATAAATTATTAAATTGGGATTGCACCAGTTAAAATTATACCTTACTTCGGAATTGGCACCTGTTAAAATTATACCTTACTTCGAGATTGGCACCTGTTAAAATTATACCCTACTTCTATTGCAAATACCTTCAACACACCCCCTCACTCAAGGTTGAACAGCCTTTGTAATCTCTTCCTCCTCACTCAGCTTGTTCTGTCGTCCCCCTCCCTGTTTCCACAACCACAAAGCTTCCAATGCATAGTTCCGAACACTCAAGTTCTTTGTTTTGTTTTCATCTGAAGCATCTGTAATTGTCTCGATGATCTTCAATTGTTCTGTCAAATCCCACATCAATTCTTCGAATTTGTCCATCATTTCTTTCATTTGATCATTCACAAACTGATCTTCTTCATTATTCGTAATGGGCAAGATATTGTACTTGTGCATTCCTAACTTGTGCAAAATCCTACCCAACGTTTGTATACTGATACATCTTTGACCTGGCATTACTGACCTCGATAAATGTGCCAATTCTGCTAAGGTATACCCTGGTAACTGTGGGTTATCTGAATGATGATGTAAACCCAAATAAGTTGGGGTTTCATTTGAAGGGTCGTCCTTTGTTAACTCCACCAAATTCCCTTTAAAGTCAAATCTCATATCAGAAATGGATTCATAAGTTGTGGAAGTTTGTTGAGGTAAAGGCTCAACCATCCATGATAACTTGGCAGTTTCTTTGGGTAAGTCGGGATAATATTTCTCATGAAGTTTGTTATAAAATTCCGGATCATTCATATCGAGTTCGCTATCTTCATTTGGTCTTGGCTTGGTGAAATGAACACCGATTTTCTCTTCATATTGTTGGTCATCTGCTCCAATTTGATAATCATCATCAGCATATTCATCATCGGGTATGTTAGTATTAGGTATCATATCATTCAATTCATGAACATCTTCCCAACCGTCTTCGTTGATTTCAATTTTTTCATCAAGATCTTCATATTTCACAGTTGCAACTTCAGCAAAGCTAACGGATTTCCTTGGTTTGTCATGATTTGGTCTGTCCTCCATTTCAGACCCATTGGAAAGTCCGTCAGAGCCTCCATGAAAGTCCGTCAGTGCCTTGGAAAGTCCGTCAGAGCCTCCATTGGAAAGTCCGTCAGAACCATTGGATAATCCGTAACCTCCATTGGATAATCCGTCTCCTCCCAATGCCTTATCAACCTCACCCCTCTCTAATAAAGAAATATCGGTTATCCCATCCTTAGTTCTCATACCACCTATCCAACCGTTATATCCTTCAGCATGAACATGATTTTCATCATGATTGTGATCATGAGCTGGGTTCTTTTTATCTTCCTTTAACTTCTTCTCTGTTCTCTTTAATAAGCTTCTAACCAATGCTGGATCCAAACTACTAAGAAGTTCCTCTCTTTCTCGGGTGATTTCTTCATTAGTCATTTGAGCCATCCTCTCAACATTTTCAAGATGTATCTTCTGTGCTTCGGAAAGTTCTTCTTCTTCAACAGTAGCAACAGCAGTTACAGATGTCAAATCAGCAGGAGCTACAGATGTCGAATCAGCAGGAGCTACAGATGTCAAATCAACAGGAGCTACAGATGTTCCTCTCGAAGGACTTACTGTCCCATCAACTGTCTTGTCACTTTTCTTCACTTCCCTAGTCTGCTTCCACCTAGAAACCTTTTTGTTTAATCTTCCAGATTCAGGAAACCCTTTGGAACTGTCACCAGTTGGAGCTACCGGTGCCACTATCTCATGCTCTAGGATATCCCCTATTAAATTCATCGATGAGTAATGGAAACGTGGTATGGGGAAAAGGTAAGATCGTTCGTGTCGCGGTAGGAGCATCGCGCTAGAAATTTACCACCATGTCTAATCATTACACGATGACTGTCCACAGGGATAACTATACCTTCAATTGGGATAACTGTACCTTCAATAAGAATGCTTAAACACCTTGATGATTTATATCTTCCAGTTTAATGAATTAGGGCTAACCTTTAGAAATCTTGCATATAGTAACTCGGCTAGAGAAGGCTCTACAAGTGAGTCGAAGAATAGTTAGTTACAGATTTTCTCCAATTGACAAAATTCTGGTCTCATTAGTAAATACAGGACAGATAGTTAATAAAGTAATAAAATAATAGTGAAATAGCATCAAAATAATAGATGACTACATATCATATATGATCATGGTAAATTTTTACACACCTTATTGTCACCACACATCTTTAGATGTACTAATATCTTCATTATCTCTTGCATGTATTTTTTCATTTCTCTTAAGATAAAGATATTATCTTCATCAGGAATTGATCTTCATCAGGTTGTTTAGTTGGACATGATAATGTTGTAGTTGATGAAGTACTCCATGGTTGTTGCAGTTCGTAATAGAAAAAGGTTATACTTTTTCTCCATTTGGGTGAGGGTTGCAAATTAATAGCAATAATAATGAGCATTTGTGAGTAAGTGAATAATGGAAGCATAAACAAAATAGTAAGAATTGAACAGACAGGGCAAATAAGCAAGCCAAACAAGACCAGCCAGTTTATATATATATATTTATAAAATATCATGAAAAGGTTTATGAATATATTAGACTACATATGATCATTAATTACTCTTCACTCTGTGCACCTGTTCGCCTATACCTTCTACTTATTCACTTCAGAATTAGTATTCAAAACATTTGCGTAAGATACCTCTGACCCATTGGAAATCACTTCTCCATTAGACGTAAATGTTCTAGCTGTGGATTCTGAAGTATGATCAAATGGTCCTGCGCTTGGTACTTCTTCAGTAATCTTCACATACAGAGGCAAGTAACAATCCTTCTTTTCTATCTTCTCATACAAACTCCTTTTAAACTCCTCACTAAAGTCACTTTGATAATACAAATATTCTTCCAATTTAGAATCACCATACGACAAGGTCTCATCAACTTCATATGGTTTACGCCTAATATAAAATATCAAATCAATAAAAGGTATTATCATAATTATCAACGCTTGAAGGAATTTGCCTGTGGTGAACTCCTTCTGTCTCAAACCATGATTTCTATTACCATTGAAGATAAAGTTTATAACGTTTTTTTGGACTCCCATGGAGTATGGAAGTTCGGTGATGTCATAACGTACAACTACCCTAGTTCCATATTGATCTTTGAGACTGACGTATCTTTGACCCGTTTCAAATCTTGGGATAGGTTTTGATTTAAGTTTGCTGAGGATGCCATGTTTGACTTGGGAGATCTGTGAAGTAGGTGGGATCTGTGAAGTAGGTGGGATTGGTGAAGTAGGTGGGATTGGTGAAGTAGTGGTAGGGAACTGTGCCGTTGTAGTATGGATTGATTCAGTAGTATGGATTGAATTAGTAGTATGGATTGAATCAGTAGTATGGATTGCTTCAGTATGGATTGGTTCCGTATGGATTGAATCAGTAGTAGGTTCAGCAGTATTAGGGAATGGTTCAGTAGTCTTAGGGACCGTAGGCACCTGCGTATCATTTCCACCCTCCTTAACACCCCTATCCCCACCCTCCCTCTTTACCCACCTCATATACGCCTTCCTCTGATTTATCGTTATATCATCCAAAGTAGTCATATTATAAAACACATACTTCAAATGAACCGAAGTCAATGCAGTCACCATTAAAAACCAAAACCCAGATAAAATATACATTGCAATGAAATGGTGGTTAATTTCACCACTCGAAACATTCGCAGGAGTATACCTTATTAAGAATATAATGGAAACCACTAAGAATAGCACAAACCATATGCCGAATTTAATAAAGAAAAGATGATTTCCTTCCCCAATCACCGCCCCAATCCAAACACAATAATGATCATATTTTAAAGTAAGGTACCCCACATGTTTCAGAAAGAAAGTCCTATTGACTTTTATTGACTGTGTTGATGAATCATAGAAAGGATAACCGTTTTGATCACATAGGAATATCTCCGGCACAGATGTGAGTTCATCATTTTCAATTCCATGAAGATTGAATGGAGCAAATTGAGGCTGCTTTCCAGGCCCATAATAAAATATTAAAATCCAATATAGTAGGAATGTGAATTGACAGAAGGGTACAATAGTCCATACCGCTATGGCAACCCCTTTGGAATGATGCTTGTAGATTTCTTCATATGCCAACGAGTAAAAAAGCCCAAAATCCAGGTACGTTATAATAAGTAACACACATATTGGAACTATTTTGTTTATCCAATTATGGCGGATCTTGCCATCCAAGACCATTGGATTGGTAGTGAGTGAGGATTCAAAATCGTATAGCGTGGGTCACGTGAGAGACATAGCCTTCATATTCCTCCATTTTATAGTCTTCATAATCCTCTATTTTATGTGTATACTATGGCCTGGATTGTGTATAAGCACGGACTAACACTAGAATGGAGGTGAAATAAAAAATTATAAGAGTGTATAGATGAAGGTCCTTTCAAGTACGTTATTAACCCAGGATGTGAGAATTATTTCCGAATTTCTTTAAAATTCAAACATTCAACTCACATTGGCTACACAGATTAACAAGCCTGTATAAGGTTTTTAAAATATAAAAATAAATAATTCGTATGTCCAACCATTCTCATCCTGCTATACCCATGAAGTAGGCCCTCTTAATCTTTCTACATTTCTTTAGAAAATATTGCTACATCTACCTATTCAATCCTACCCTCCTTTATACCTCATTAAATCCTTAAAATTGAATAAAATTGTAAAAGTACTGAAAAATGAATCTGAAGCTTGGTTTGGCTGCAAAATCCTCGTACTGCAAGGTTCCCGGTCACGTGACCTGACCACTGCGCGGCATGTCTATGTAGATAAATTCAAGCGATTTATAAATTAATAATCATGGTGCTAATGGAAGGTGAGTATCATTGCACTGGAACCCACTGTGGATGTGATTAAGAGGTGGCGGACATATTTGACTAAGCGGACTTATTAAAGCGGACTTTTGGCTAAAGCGTCCTATTACCCAGAATCATCCTAAGTCGTCAAAGCATTATACTAACAATTTAGATGACAGAAGCAAGGACATGTGTCCTATCTGTAAAACGGACCGATATCTTTCCCCCAATATGAATTTCCTTATAAATCCTGAATGTTATCATAAGATCTGTGAATCGTGTGTTGATCGGATTTTCTCGTTGGGACCTGCTCCATGCCCGTACCCTGGTTGTAGTAGGATTTTACGTAAGAACAAGTTCAAGAAGCAGGTGTTTGAAGATATTTTGATTGAACGAGAGATAGATATCCGGAAAAGAGTCAGTGGGATATACAATAAAACTGAGGAAGATTTTCCGGATTTGCCAGCATATAACATTTACTTGGAAGATATCGAAAATCTAATATACAACCTTAGTAATGGAATTGAAGTTGAGAAAACAGAACATGAACTTGCGGATTACGATCAAGAACATAAGATTGAAATCTTGGAAAAGAATATGAGAGAATCTCAGAAGACATCGAACCTTAGACAATATCAAGAAGCAATGGAAAGATTGAAGCAGGAGAAAGTTAGAATACAAAAGAATATGGAAATTGAAGATATCGAATATCAAAAGCAGCAACAACAAGAATTATTGGATCGTTTATCCAGTTCTGCCACTGCGAATTCGGAGGATATCATTAAGCAACAACAATCTCAAATGCTTAAAAGATCTTCAGCTAGAAAGAAGCAATTACAACAATTGACAAATAGCTTGGACAATCAATTATCTTCCTTGAACGCCGAACCAGATGCTTCTGACGAAGATGAGAAAGCTCCATTCACTCCATTCCAAGGAGATCGTGATTTGCATAAGTCGTATACTTTATTGAAAGTTGCTTCCACGTTGGAAGAAATCGTGGAAATGGACGACAATCTTGGTGAAAGTTATTATGATCCGTATGTCAATAAAGTTGCAAAAGATAGGGAATTCTTGGGAGGTGGTTGGAGGTTGAAGCACGTTTTTGAGAGATCCTTGGATGAGGCTTTCACTGGGTTGGGTTGTTTTATAGAGAAGGAAAAAGCTGTGGGGGTTGCAGGAGATCCTGTGGAGAATTTGCAAATCAAGGTGAAGGTGGAGCAGGTGTGAAGGTGGAGAGCTGTGAAGGTGGAACAGGTTTGAAGGTGGACAGGTGTGAAGGTGGAACTTTTTGATTTCACTTTCCTTGATGTGATTGTACTTCTCTTGATGTGATTGTGCTTCTTGATGTGATTTCAGTATAAGAAAAGTTAGCATTTGCTATATTAGAATATTCTTTTAATTCATAGCTTTACAAATCCTCTATGAAGTTGACTTTTAAATATATTTAGAATGCAAAGAGTTAAGGTTATTTGATTTAAATTCCGTAGACAGTATTCAAAAGATGGAGTGTATGGATCAGAGATTTAATATTTGATCACTTCTACGCCATGGCCTTAAATTTCCATAAACCTAGCCTCTGGATGATAATAAACAGGACATGACCAATAACTTCTCTTGACATCATCCCAAACACTTTTCTTATCTTCCTTCAAGGTTTCCTCAGGAACCTCGATACTTTCAAAAGTACATGTTAAACCATAGTTGGCCAAATCAATTTCCACCAATTGTTTATACACATCGTAAACAACTTGTCTATCTGCGCCTAGACCATTGAAGAAGGAAAAGACACCATGGGGTTTCAACAACCCAACAATATAATCAAACAATTCCAACATATCAGTATAATGTTCCGAGAAAGTATCATAATATATCCCATTGAAAAAGATCTCACCATTGGATAAAATCTTATCTAATTGTTCTTGCCATCTTCCTTCTAAGATAACGACATTCTCTTTTTCATACCAGCCATCTTGACGCAACTTTGCCAAAACATCTGGATGAGCTTCACAAATGAAATGTTTGGTTGGAACCTTGCTTTGAATCATTGTATCGATTATCCCCATACCAAAACCTATATTCAAAATATTTATTTGCGGATCCTTTTCATTAGGTTCAATTTCAGTACCTTTGAATAAAGAATCACATCCAAGCTTCATTAAATCTGTTTCCCACGACATCATTACACCGTCCTTTCTATCTTTTGTGATGAGGGCATTGTCTGTATATTCTAATTTTGTTAGAAGGTACGATTCTTGGTTTTGCGATGGAGCGTCAAAGTTGTCATGGCCGTTATCTTCAGGTGTGGAGATAGCTTGTGAAGGATCTTCACTAGACTTCTCAGATACGTCTTCTTTATCCTTTTCAGAAACTTCTTTTAAAACTTTAGCCTCTTCAGAAGTGTACTCTTTAGCTTCAGACACAGAAGCTTCCTCAGAAGCTTGCTCCACTTCTTGTATTCCCTCCAGTTCTATATGTCTTGCTTCTTCTTGCTCCCTCAAGGCTTGCTCTTCCCCATCCAGTAACATCTCAACATCATATTCGCCTACCTTTCTTAAGAGTAGTTCTGCTCTAACTCCAGCAGATACGATCTGATTATACAAAGGTAAATGATGTAAATTCCTCTTGATGAGAATACAACCTGGAGTATCATTATTTAAATCAGTTAAACACCAACCTGCTCCATATTCCAATAACCTTTCAATCAACTTTTCAACAACGATTATTTCATCATCAGTGCAATCAAGAGGGGTATAAGTACATATCAAATGTAAAGGAGTGGTTGTAGTGACTGGATCTTCATCTATATTATTGATGAAATTAAATGCTTCTTCAACAGTATAAGTTGAAGGGATTCCATTTTTTAAATAATGCTGGAGTTGGTCCACATATTCCTCGGTAATTGGTCTAGTAGTGAAACGACATAAGTCATGAAGGTCGGACATTGATTCTGCGATGCCTTTGATTTTTCATTGATTTGGTGCGTATGGATTGGAAGCAATGATCCAAATCATTCATATACACACAACATTGAACTAGAAATATTACAATAGATATTGAATCACCTTTATGAGCTCCTCTTTCTTTTTCTGGATAGCAGAGTCAAACGATGGTTTTGTTGAGCATAACCCATTTTTTAGTAATTTGAGTAGACTATCGTTGACATGACATAAAGTGTATCATTTGTATAGAGTGTAACTTTAATAGATCATTTGGTAGTGAGTCATTTGACTTCATTAAAGAGTGACTTCATTGAAGAGTCATTAAAGGGTGACTTCATCAATGAGTGACTTCATCAACGAGTGACTTCATTAGAGAGTCTTTCATTTACACAGTGCCGCTGAACACAATGCGTAGAAGTAAAGTATGATAGTATATTTCAAATAAACATAAATGATTCACATCAATAAATGAATCTAAATGAATCAACCTCTTTACCTATCATTCACAAGGCATATCGTACCCATTAATCTACAAGGTCGTGCCCACCACAACATTTTGCTCCATATACATGAAGTTGCAAATTTGCAACCGAAAGCCTCTTCAATAGTTGAATTTGAAAATTCAACAAATTAGCTTTAGCGACAGTCGGAGTTTTATGAATGACACGGAATTTGATTTAGCGAAAGTCAGTGGTTTAATCATTCATGAAGAAATTCTTTGGGCCGTTTATAAAAAGTTTAAACGAAGACATCACCAGACATTAAACGAGTGAAGGGTCACATTTTAATATGCTTACAGGTAATTAACGTCACCCTACTCACACTCTCACATACAGTCTTATACGTATCCGTTGGTTAATCCAGTGCACACATTTTGACATAAAAGTGAATATGAAGGAACATTCCACAGTTCCATATACCTTCTTTGACATCCTTGTGTACCTTTGACATCCTTTGGACCTTGTGTAGGCATCCACCTATAATAATTGGGTTTTAGTCAACGGCTACGCCTTCAATGTGGGATTAAGAACACAACTGCAGTTGTCAACACAAAACCTCACAGGATTGAAAAAACATACGATTCTAAATATCGAGTTGAGGACCACCAAGGAGAAGGTGTATATTCCAAGTATAATCTATAAGATAAGATCTTCTAAAACAAGATGCATCTATATTCAATTATGTAAATAACCCTTAACGAACTCTCCCGCCAAAATCTCAAGCAGCCAAACGCAAATTCGTTATTTTGTAACCGAGACTTGTGGTATGATTTTTCTTCATATATTAATATAAGGTAAACATAAGTTGTCTAAGAAAGTAAGCAAATGTCCTTTAAATTGAATGATTATAATGCATTTTTGGGATCGTTGTATGATAAGAACCAAGCAGTTCCTGTCAAACAAGAATCTCCAGATTATCAACTAAAACAAGAAGAAGAATATTTAAGTCCTAATAATACCATGTCTCCCACATTCGTACCAGGTAAGATAAAGAAGGAAGGTGTGTATGATAGAGAAGAAGAATTCCCCGTTAATTTTGATTTTGGATTAGTTGGGAATAATTTTGGATATCAACAGCAACAACTTCAACAGCAGCAACGGCCACAACAACTTCATCAGCAACAACCACCACTCCAACATCCACAACATCACCAACCTTATGCTCTGCAATTTGATTATGACGGTTCATTTCCAGGAATTGGAACCGAATTCATTGCAGAAATCGGTGCTAATGATAGCACCCAATCAAATCTTATAAACTCCATTAAGAATAAGAAGAGAGAATCTCCAAACCAATCTACAATCTTCTCTCATAAACCAAGAGCAAAATCAGCTCATAATATCATCGAACAACGGTACCGAAACAAAATTAACGATAAGTTTCAAGTGTTACAAGACTCAGTGCCGACTCTTAGGATATTGTCTGCGAAGAAGAAGAAATACCCAAATAAAGACTATGATGAGTCCAGTGACGATGACGAAAGCTTCACCAGTGATCAAGCACAACACCAGCCAGGCGATTTGATCGATTTGGAAGGATTGGAACCTGCTAGAAAACTTAATAAAGGTACGATTTTAGCAAAATCCATCGAGTACATTAAGTTCCTAGAGTTGAAAAATGATCGAATTAGGAGCGAACAGAATGAGTTGATTTTGAGGGCTAGGATGATGGGGTTGGATATTGATGAGCGAAGGGTCTAGTTCGGTTGGGTAGCAAGTCTTGAGGTAGTTTGTGGAGCACATCAAATCTTGAGTGTATTCATTTAAATAATGTAAGTGTATCTGCGAGGCTCAGGTATCATATTGGAACAACACACTGTAGGAACTTCCGAAGAGCGCTCATATTCTTAAATAATGATAAGTACTTAGCAGTCTTAAATAGTGAAATGATAGACTCGAATAATGATATCCCACGGTTAGAATTTAGTAAAAACTTGCAAAACTTTAGAATCAAGCAGTTGCATTTTAGCAACTGACGCTCACCATCTTACCAAAAACGCGTTACTAAGAATACTTGGGTAGGGTTAGAACCACTCGGGGAGTAACCATTGCAGGTGCAGTGTCACTGGAAGAGGCTCTAGTCTCACAACCAAATAGATGAAATAAACACCTTGGATAAATTTGTACGTGTTGCTCGCATGTTAGCAACTGATTAGTTAGATCATGGATTGCTTGAATGAGTTTAAGCACTTCGTAAGGGTCGCATTCAAGTGAAGCTAACATTAATCGGTGTGACATTAACCGGCGTGTGTGCAACGAGTACTTACTAAGTATAGACAGCTTAGGTAATACTATGTAGGCAATCTCTTTATAGATTAGTAGTTGTAGAACGAAAATATTGAAACAAGTTACTGCCCCAATATTTCCATCATTCAATGAGTTCATCAGGCATCAAGTAATTACAAAACTTACCGACATTAACTTAATCACCTTAAGAACTCAGCGTATCTAAAATATCGATAATCGCAAATATAACAGACAACCAATGGACTATCTTTAGGATGCAATTGGTAATTTTGAATATCTTTGGAATGTCTTCTCAAGGGAGATCGATCGTTTAAACATGACTCCTTCAACTAACTGCACTTTTGACACTTAATCATCATTAAATTTTCTCCAGGTTACATGTAAACCCTTATATTGCTCCATCTAGATATATCACCGCCGGTGTTTACCATTCCACTGCAAAATATGTACTGCGAAGTTGGGGGAAGATAAGATATCAAAAGCAAGCGAATAAAAGTAAAATTGATTCATCACCTCTTCGATCTAATGCATTTTCTCACTGAGTGTTTGAGTATCAATATCAGTTGTTTATAACTTAAGTAATGGACCAACTCATGAAGTGAAATAATCTTGATCACCGTTGATGTTCGCGCGTTCAATCGAATCGGAAATTTGCATCCACTTTAACCCGGACACTTTAAGGTAGTTGGAGTCATATTTCATCTACAATTGCTTATCTGTATAAAGTAACTTGATATGTCTTCGTTGATCCTTTACATGTCTTTATATCACTTTATATGTCCACTTCATTCTCTCTGATTTCAGCGTAGTTTATGCAATTACTGTCAATTCTTGAACTTACTAGAGGTTAAACCCAAATATCCTCAAGTTGATCCGGATAAACAACTCCCGGATCAAAAGATGAATCTCATAATAAATACCAAAGGCAAGATCTAAAGATGTGACAAATGGCCAATGTCAAAAGTCCTCTACAATTCGCCATATACAACCTTATGGAAAATGACGAAGTAAGAAAGACAAAAGGACCACTAAGCGTACAGAACTGCCATCAAGGCCATGGGACAATCACGTCCTTCCAATTATCAATCATTGCCATATGCAGTACGCAATTTTGCAACCCGATGAGATTGTCGTATCTTACATAATCAACCTATGCTTATACGAGCGCCATATTCTGATTTGAATAACACCACTTTGTTGACCATGGCACTCCAAGATTATGCCATAACAGGCTACAATTACTTCACTAGTCTTTCGGTTTTGCAACAGGTTTCAATTATTGTATTCACACCTTTTATTTATAACCTTCTTTGGCAGTTGAGCCTTGCTTTTAGAAAGGATAGAGTTCCACTTGTTTTTCATTGGATCCCATGGTTTGGATCCGCTGTTGGTTATGGTATGGAACCATATAAGTTCTTTGAAGCTTGTCGTGCCAAGCATGGTGATGTGTTTTCCTTTGTATTATTAGGTAAAGTTATGACCGTATACTTAGGACCTAAGGGGCATGAATTCATCTTAAATTCCAAGATTTCTGAAGTTAGTGCTGAAGATGCTTACCAGCATTTGACCACTCCTGTTTTTGGAAAAGGTGTTGTTTATGATTGTCCAAACCATAGATTAATGGAACAGAAGAAGTTTGCAAAGTCTGCTTTAACTGTTGATTCGTTCAGAGGCTATGTTCCAAAAATTAGAGAAGAAGTGTTGAAATATTTCGTTGAATCCCCAAGATTCGATATGAAAAACAATAAACTGGGTATTGCTGACGTTATGCATACTCAACCTGAAATTACCATTTTCACCGCTTCAAGAACATTGATGGGTGATGAAATGAGAAATCGTTTCGATGCTTCTTTTGCCAAATTATATTCTGATTTAGATAAAGGGTTTACTCCAATCAATTTTGTTTTCCCTAATTTGCCATTACCTCACTATTGGCAAAGAGATGCTGCCCAACAAAAGATTTCGCAAACATACATGGGTTTGATTAATGCTGTTAGGAAATCAGGGGACATCGACCCTTCTCGTGGTTTAATTGATTCTTTTTTGCACAACTCTACCTATAAAGATGGTGTTAAGATGACCGATCAAGAAATCGCCAATTTAATGATTGGGATTTTGATGGGTGGTCAACACACTTCTGCTGCAACCTCTGCTTGGTTCCTTTTACACTTGGCTGAGAAACCCCAATTACAAGAAGACATACATCAAGAACTTACCTCTGTTTTAGGAGATGGTGATATTATGGATTTAAACTACGATGACTTACAGAAATTACCATTGATCACCAATATTATTAAGGAAACTTTAAGAATGCACTCACCTTTACATTCCTTAATGAGAAAAGTAAAGAAGAATATGGTTGTCGGAGGCACCACTTACGTTATTCCAAAAGGTCACTATCTTTTGGCAACACCAGGTTATGCCATGACAAGCGAAAGATTTTTCCCTAATGCTGCTGAATTCAGTCCAGAGAGATGGGCTGACCAAACCGAGAAGAAGGAGGATTCCATCGATTATGGTTTTGGTGCAATCTCAAAGGGGGTTTCTTCTCCATATTTGCCTTTTGGTGGTGGGAGACACCGTTGTATTGGAGAACAGTTTGCTTATGTCCAATTAGGGACTATCTTGGCTACTTTTGTTTATAACTTGACTTGGGAGTTCAAGAAGGGAGAACAAATTCCTGCTATTGATTATGCTTCCATGGTTGCATTGCCTTCCGAACCAGCAAGTATAGTTTGGAAGAAGAGAGAGACTTGTGTAATTTAATAAAGTGATACCCACGTCGCTACAGAATATTTAAGCGATATTCAACCAAAGAGAATAGACTTGGAAAACTCTACTAGTGGAAGCCATTTGCTTTCTATTTCAAGTGAAGGTTTATCATCGCTTGTCTTCTGCACACTCACTGGAACAATACCACGCAGATAACCTTGATTCAATATTAACGTATATATTCACAAAAATTCTAGAATACATGAGGAGAAGTGAGCAGTGATGTAAATACTTGCAGGTATTGTAGGTGAGCTTTGTTGGATGCTTTGAATGGAAAAAGCTTTTTCTGACCCTATTGACTATGGTGATCTCCATACTATAGCACAGGTCGAAGTAGTACAATTAATTTTGGACCCTACAACAATTTGTTGTGAGGAACCTATCTATGCTGTTTACTGGTTTTGTTGAATTACTTTAGATTATCAAGTAAAATTTCAAGTCTGGAATGTGCTAGATAATTCGAACGGATATCATACATTTCCCCAGACATTAATGCCATATGGTTCAATACTTCATAATCTAATACTATATACCACTGGTTTTTGAATATAAGCAAAGAAAAACCGTACACCCCATTTTATTCCGCAACATGGGGCTTATCACCCACTAAATGTCCAAACCTTCTCCTTCTTCTTCTTCGTCTCAATTCACTTCCGTTGTATCTACCATGACCACGTTAAGCCAAGATGAATCTGCGATGAATTTTCGGGCGCCGCTTCCCCCGCTATCGGCGCCCAGCTATGATTCATTTTTTTCTGCCAACGAAAGCATCCAAGCATCCAACCCTCCAAGGAACCAAGGAACATGTCCCGCTCATTCAACATAAAGGTTCCAGCATCGTCTGCAAACATTGGTCCTGGGTTTGATGTTCTTGGAATCTCATTATCTTTATTTTTGGAGGTTAAGGTGTTCATTGATCCAACCATAGATACAACTTCTGACCCACATAATGTCAGCTTAACTTATGAAGGAGATCTTGCTGAAAAGGTTCCATTGGAATCGAATAGGAATTTAATTACTCAAACTGCTTTGTATATTATGAGATCTAATGATTTGCCTAATTTTCCATTAGGAACTCATGTCCATGTTATTAATCCAGTACCTTTAGGAAGAGGGTTAGGTTCTTCAGCTGCCGCCATTGTTGGAGGTATCATGTTAGGTAACGAAATAGCACAGTTGAATTTGACCAAAGAAAGAATGTTGGATTATTGTTTGCTTATAGAAAGACATCCAGATAATATTGCAGCAGCCATGTTAGGAGGGTTTGTGGGTTCATACTTGAATGAATTACCCGAAGAAGAAGAAACAGCCAAGAATGTACCGCTCGATTATATTTTACCAAAGGTTGGAGTTACCTCCAAAAGTGTGATTGTACTGACACCACCTCCTAATAATATTGCCGAGTATTTAAGGTATGGTTTTAGTGATAGAATCAAATGTATAACCATCATACCAAAGTTCGAACTTTCCACAGATGAAGCCAGAGCTGTTTTACCCGAGAAATATTCCAGAGCAGATGTCATTTTTAATTTACAAAGATTGGCGGTGTTAACAAGTGCTTTAGGACAAGCAGAACCAAACCCACAATTGATTTACAAGTCTATGAAAGATAAGTTACATCAACCATACAGAAAAAAGTTAATTCCTGGCTTGGAAAGAGTGTTGGATGAAGTGACCCCGGAGGTGTTCCTGACATTGTGCGGAGTTTGTCTTTCAGGTGCTGGGCCAACCATATTGGCTTTGGCTACGGGAGATTTTGAGAAGATCGCAAATAGAGTTATTGAGATTTTTAATGAGGCAGGTGTGGAATGTACTTGGAAGTTATTGGAATTGGCAAATGATGGTGCCACTATTGATAGGATTGCTTAAGCGGGTCACACAAGTCCCAGGGAATGGTTGTCGAAATGGTTTTACTTCTAATGCATAGAATAGAGGTTTGGAGTGCGTCTTGTTAATAAATAAGTAGATGGTACAAATATGGCTAGTGTATGCTAATACTTTATTCACAACGGCCTTTAGAGGGGTTCAATGGTCCCATTGAATGCCAATATCACATATATAGACCTAGAATATAGAGTGTAAATATTACAATAAAACAATCGCCAACTGATTGTAAAGTAGTAATATAAAACAGTTAGTAAGAGTAGTCCGTCCATCGATTTCAATCTCAGCCTCGTCACATTTTGGATTTCGATTTCTATTCCTAAGACTTTGCTCTTACAGGGACCCACTTTCGCAGCCGAAAACTTGTTACAATTCGCACCAATTAAATCTCCACCAATGGCATCCATAAGTGACCTACTGATTGAATTCCTTACGCAAGATCTCCTTGACCGGTCTGGATCCCACCCGATCTACCTTTCGCAAGTTGATATTCGAGGGGGAGAGTCCTTTTCCAACAATTTTTTCCAGACTTTGTTACTGCCATTACTTCATAAAAGTGATTACACTTTGAATCAATTGCTTGCTACCGTTGAAAAAGCCAATGATACCTTGCTTAAGACTGATGTTTTCTCACATGTGGATATCACTTTGTATTCTGATTATAACAGCAATGTAAAGGCTGCTGCTATCAAGAATTATAGTAATGACAAACCAGTCAGTACGAAGATTTTAATTGATTTATTGCCAATTACTTTGAATGTGGCTCAAGGGCTTTTGAATTATAACGACGAAGATTTTTTAAATGTCAAACTTGATTATGTTAATAATAACTTCAATCAAAATGCCGAGAATGTGAAGATTGGAGTGGATTATATTCCTTATAATCCAAACGATCACTTGCGTACGGATTTGAAGTTACTTGCGAGCTTAACTAATCCATCCTTCAAAGTGGCAGTCGATTTGTTCCATTTACACCAGAATAATCAGAGTTGGCAGAATAGCGTGCTTGATTCTGCTGGTGGACTGGTTGGTGTTAAGTACAAAAGCTTGACTCCTAAGCATTGGATTCAAGGGGAAGATATTTTGGGCAATCAAGGTTGGAGCGTTGAATCCGGAATCTCCTTGGTGAAGCGTACTTTGTTCTCCGAGGAACCCACCGAAAACTTTGTATCTTCAATTTACAGTAAGTTTAATTTTGAGAACATCAGCTACTTGAACAGCACTTCTGAGGTGAATAAGATTCTCCCTACTAGTGGGAAAGTTTTCCCAATAGAGGTGAATAAGAACTTTCCAACAAATGGGATCAAACTTGACTTTAATAATCAGATATCTTCATTGGCTAAACAAGATGGTGAACTTCCACAGAGAGATATCAAGTTTATTAAGTCGAATCTTGCATTAGATTTGTACACCTCATTCTATAATAACGGTTTCACATTCCATTCTGCTTCTGATTTTGGAAATATACTTCCTTTAGGTGGAGAAATTCATACAAGTGATAAATTCTACTTAGGTGGAGTTCATACATTCAAAGGATTTGCAAAGAATGCTCTTTCAACGGGTGGTGGCTTACAATATGCAAAGATTTCAAATACACTCTACGCAAGACTTTCGAAACATATTCAAGGACCGTCTGCAAAGAATGATTCCAATCCTTTAAGATTTTACGTTACAAATACAACAGGAGATGTTTCAAATGATTTATTTAAGAGAAGTACCGTGGGTACATCTTTTGGTGTTGGATTGAAGTATTTCGGCAAATGGGCTAAGTTTGATTTGGGGTACTATGTGGCTCGAAGATTAAACGGCGGTTATGAGGGGGTTAAGGATGGGTTCCAGGTGGAGTTGTCATTGGGTGCCAATACATTCAACTAGTAGCAAAATTATTTATCCACTATTCGAATAATGAATACGTGATGTGACTTTTTAAATAGCAAAATAACGCATATGAAGTACAAGTGCACAGTGGTCTTTGTATTGGTAATTTAGTGAAGTATAGCTTCAAAGACAAACTAAAATGTATAATTCAGGTACACATCAATGACTCATTTTATGAACACACCAAGATTTTAAATATTGTACCTTACTATGAATAATATCAAGTCTACAATGAAAACTTCATAGTTATTATTCATTATGCCAAAGTTATTTTTCGTCTCTCGTAAATCACGACTTTTGCAGCCAAATGAATATTGAACAAATCTTAATATTTTAAAACGATCACAATTGCTTTCTAAATTTTGACAGTATATTTAACATGTAAAGGATATCTTTCCAGCTTTATATAACTTTTGGATACTATCTGAAATCAGTGTCTGTCTACAGGTTATGAGCAAGATATGAGGTTAATATTTTACCCAATTGCCTCCAAATGATATCACAAGCCACTACTCCCATCATCAATACAGTCTTTGTCTGAGTCCAAAACTGAGCATTCTAAAATCCCAAGTTTCTTTATATGCTTGACTTTGATTGTTCGCATACTCAACTTTCATTTATTTACGCGTCTTCAAACACACTCCTTCAGAATCCTTCAATATGGGTGTCCTTGGATTGCTCCCTATACTCAAGGATATTCAAGAACCAACGTCGCTTGAACGATACCGTGGTAAAACCTTAGCTATTGATACTTATGGGTGGCTTCATAGAGCGATTATTTCATGTGCTAAAGACCTTTGTACTGATAAACCGACCAAAAGTTACATCACTTCAGTGATGAATAAGGTCCGAATGCTCCAAGATTTTGGTATAACACCATACTTTGTTTTTGATGGAGGAATCTTGCCCACCAAGAAAGATACATTGACCGGTCGTAGAGAAAGACGAGAAGAGTCGATGATTAAAGCACAGGAGTATACTCGAGAAAATAACAATAAATTGGCATTTAAGGAATTCATGAAAGCAGCTAGCGTAACGCCTCAAATGGCCAAGTCTGTTATGAATGAGTTGGATAAGATGAATATAAAGTACGTCGTAGCACCGTATGAGGCAGATCCCCAGATGGTTTATTTGGAGAAGATTGGCTTAGTGGATGGGATACTATCTGAAGATTCAGATTTATTAATTTTTGGATGCAACAAGCTCTTAACGAAATTAAAGGCAGACGGGACGTGTATTGAGATATGTAGACAAAATTTTAACAAAGTCAGTCAAGTGCCATTTTTGCATTTACTTTCAGAGGAGCAATTGAGGCTAGTAGTCATGTTATCTGGCTGCGATTATACGAAAGGAATTCCAGGAGTTGGTTTAAAGACCTCGTTTACATTGGTAAAGAAGTTTCAAACCTTTGAGAAGGTAATAATAGGTTTGAAATATGATACATTACCCGAGATAAAAGACTTTGAAGAAGAGGTTTGTCGAGCCGATTTGGCTTTTAGATTCCAAAAGGTTTATGATCCATTTGGACGTAAGATGACAACTTTGAATGAATATCCAGAGGATCTTGCTGCGAGTTTTGATTTACTTGAACAATGTTGTGGTGAAACAATTGATGAGGAAACTATTACAAGAGTATGTACTGGATTGGCGCATCCAACGAACCATACCAGATTGCTTTCGAGAGAAGAGGAATTATTTGGTAATCAATATCAGAAGGTTCCATTGAAGAAGTCAATTCCGCCTCTCAGATCATATTCAACATCGTCAATTAATAAGAACACCAGTATACTTGACTATTATAGCGTACAGAAGGTTGTTACTTCAAGTATTCCCCGAGAAGGTACCAATTCAAGTACTATATTCACAAATAGAATGGCGTCAAGTTGCATTAAAAATGAAGTAACCTTAGATTCTAGATTAATTAAAAACGAAGTTGACAATGGAGGCATATTCACAAATGTTCAACTTACGACTACCCCAAATTTGATGAATCGTACCACATTAAGTGAACTCAATTCCCTGGTTATGAATGTAGAGACGTCAAAGCCTTCAACGTTGAAAAGGAACTTATCTCCAACAACGAAGAAAATCAAAAACATCAATCAGGAGACTTTCGGATCACCAACCCAAAGTAAATTCTTTAAGAATTCTTTGAAACAAAAGTCAGTTCCGGTATTATGCTCTTTTGAAACTGTGAGAGTTGCAAATCCACGTCTCCCCGATGACGGTGGTATCACCGACAATGATGATTACTTTAGTGCTGACGAGGAGGAGAATAAAAGTTTTGGGGATAGCCAGGTTGGGGAAGCTTTGGATCGACCTATTATGGTAGAGGACTCAGAGGATGAAGATAATGAGATAGAAGAGTCTCCAGTGAAAAAAGAAGTTATGAGACCTATTGAAGCATTAAGAGAAAGATATCTGTTCAGTTTGACAGGATCAACGAAGCCCGCACTTAAAGTAGAGCATGATCTTAGCGACGATGTAGACGATTCGATTGCCGATGATTCGATGGCCTTGGAAGACGAAACGTCACCGCCACCCGCATTGACACCTCTAAATCTTGGTCTTGCATTGAAAATCAGTACGGCATTTGCTAGTCAGGGGTCCGAAGAATTCATTAGTGAAGATGAGCTGAAGACTGCACGTTTGAGCAAGTTTGCATTCAAAGGGTAGACTAAAACTTGAGCAAGAGCAAACCAGGATTAGAAAGGATGAAGAGGACGGGAATGGGAGAATGGAGTACATGGTGACCATAGAATATGCTAAACATTTCAAAAGTATAGATTTTATAGATAGATTCATAATGAATGCCAGGATATACTACATAGTACATCATTAAAACTCTTAATTCTATATTCTATTATACAATAGTCACTATTAGACCTTATGCATGACCTCACTTAGGTTGGATCTAATTGGACTCAATCTCGAGAGCCTTCATAATGGTGTCTTTATCATTACTGTTGCTAACGTGGGGTACGAAAACTCTCTTTCAAACCCAACCTTGCAAACCCAAACATACACACACACTTACAATCCCCTTATAATACAACTTCCAATAACTAACCTCGTAAGCTCTCCCTGTTCATTCTCTATATCACCACGAATTTTATACGTTTTCTTCAACTTTGCAAAATCCACAACCTCCAATAATGCATTATCTGACAATTCCACACTTTCAGAATCCAATAGAAGTGATAATTCTTTTGTTAACTTTTCAAAGTCCGTTTCTTCTTTAAACACCTTTATAACTACTACGCTTGAAACCTTTTCATCCACTCCAAACCTCTTGAAAGCTTCCATGATATTATTCACCGGGGATAAATTATATATAATTTCAGCATTCAAGCTCTTTGCTTTCATTGCATTATTGCTTCTATTCAATAGTGATCTATGAATGGCATACCGTATTTGTTCCAAGGAGATGAGATTCGTAGTATTAAGGAAGGTATAATCATATTCCACTATTCCAGAAGTCAATTTTTGTTTTACTTCAACAAGCTTATCTGATTGTACGTTTTTGAAGAGGCAAATGTATGCTTGATCTTCCGGGAACAGAGGGAAGGTTGCTTTTTGATATGGCATTCTTTATGGTACGCTATTTTTTTATAACCTGTTTTCCACTGTACTCGCGTTTCTCACTAAGGTAATACACTGTGACAACGAACACTATGGATGTCCTCTTTGAAGGATATAGCCTGGATGAAGAAACAAAGTACCATACATACCCGGAGAAGTTATTGCAACTCTCCAAAAAGTCCAATAGATATAATGCTTCCTTCCAAAGCTATAGTAGACAATTCGTCAATAGTCATGAAGGGTCTATAGTACGATGGTCCAACTCTGCCGTTGAAGCACGTTCAAGAAGGGTCATAGATGCATGGGAGGCGTCTGATCACAAGAAGTCAAGCGATACCTTGGATAAAAACGATAAGTTTAGTAATGGTACGGCCTTATTTAGTTGGTCTTCCAGTGATTCTTACGTGGCAGCACGTAAAAGAGAACTACAATTGCAAAGAGGAGAAAACATCAAAGACAATGGCCTCGTTGGGTCTAATTCAAAGGAGGTCACTAAACAAACCCAAACAAAAGAATCTATCACTCATAAACTCAATTCCATAGCTGAACTTGAAGCTAATAAATTCATTCATTCAAGAATTCAATTAATTAAAGACCATCATAGTGATGAAATGAACAAACAAATCCACGACAGAAGAAGGAAGGATCACGAAATGCATCTTAAGAAATTGAAATTGAAAGAAGAGGAATATGATAGACAACTAGAAGCTTTGGCATTGGAGAACAAGTCAAATGGTGGTGCGTCCGCTTTCTTTAATAGTTTATTTGGATTTGGTGGTGAAAGTACAAGTTCACTTTCAGCTTCGACAAGTTCAGCGAAAGCTTCAACTTCAACTCCTGGCGAGTTGGATGATGATTCCTCAAGTACGAGAAGTTCAAAAGCTAGCACTTCGAGGGGCAGCTCCAAGGGAAGCAGTACTCCTTTGACTAAGAATCGGTTTTCTCTTATTTCAGGCTCAAAGAGGAGTTCTAAGAAAGTCAACATCGAGAATAAGTTGGACGGAGAGACAGAGGTTGATAATCAAGGAGGAGATGAGAGTAACACTGAGGATTATCATAAAAAAGATGGGACTGCTAAGATTGATAATCAAGATCCTGATACATCACTGATAAGCGGATTACCAGCTCAGAATATCAATTCACATGACGAGTCACTGGCAAGAACACCTGTGCAACTTGCAACATCACAAACACAAGTTCCCCTGCTTAACCAACAAGTGGGAATTCTTCAACCGAAAATTGCACTGCCACTGACCACTTTACAGCCTCTGTCTAAGGGTACATCCCCACAACCATTACAACCTCAGTCAAAGGGTTTAGTGTCAAACACGACGCAGCCCATCTTGAAACCGGTCATGCGTACCGTTTCGCAACCGTTAGTAACACCCCTTCCAAAACCATTTCTGCAAGAACATTCAAATGAGTCGGAAGAATTTGACGAATTTACATCCGTCACACCCCTGATACAAACGCCTGTGAATTTGAACTTCAATATAAATTCTGCTCCCATCTCAACACCGATGAAACACCTGTTCATTCCTTTGGAAGCTCCAGTCAAGCAACAACCAAGTACTCTGGCTCTGATTCAAGCAGATCTCCTTGATATCTTTGACCAGCCAACACAGGTGCCTCAAAAATCAAATAGTTCGCGTCATGAACCAGAAGATCTTTTGAGTTTTTAGGGTAAGTACTACTTGTATTTTGAAACTTCTGACGATGTGGGCAATTTTGATCAAATTAGGGGATTGATACTCACATATATGGGTAGCTCATCACATTATAATACATTCAAGAATTCTTCCATACTGTAATTCATATTCTCATTAATTACTAGGGAGTTTCTACTCATGACTCAGTCTATTCACTACTGCCCTCTATAAATATTTTGCACCCATGGATAATTTTTTGCAACCAATAATACTTTTGAATAGTAATCTTGAAATCAAATAGAGATTTTGAATTTTTTAATGATATACACAACATCATACACTTTAACTCTGTGCTTTCTTTGTTGGTTCCCTTGGAGGTGGAAACTCCCTCTCTCAAGGGCCTCGCTCACAAACCAACCTCCGAAAAAAATATTACGAAAAGTCAACTTGCCACTAATGCTAACACGACAAGCCAATGCTGGGGCCAAGCGCCTTATATCGAAGCGGTACCTTGCCTCGTCGCTGCTATCAGTATTTAATAATCCTCAACTCCAGATGACCACTTTACAGAATGGGTTAAGAATTATTACCGATTCTACACCAGGCCATTTCAGCGCTTTAGGTGCTTATGTTGATGCTGGCTCTCGATTTGAAGATCCAAAGAATCCAGGTTTATCCCACATTATTGACAGATTAGCTTGGAAGTCAACCGAGAAATATACCGGAGTGGAGACGATTGAAAACTTGACCAAATTAGGTGGTAATTTTATGTGCTCAGCTCAAAGAGAATCGATAATCTACCAAGCATCAGTCTTCAACCCAGATGTGGATAAGATGTTTGATTTAATTTCTCAAACTGTCAGATACCCGAAGTTAACTTCAGATGAATTATTGGAAACTTTGGATACAGCTAAATATGAAATAGGCGAACTAGCTTATAAACATGAATCACTTTTACCGGAAATTTTACACCAAGCAGCTTATAAGAATAATACTTTGGGATTGCCGTTGTTCTGTCCTGAAGCCAGGTTGAATAAAATAGGACTAGGTGATGTCAAGAACTATCATAACAAGTTCTTCCAGCCTCAAAGTGTAGTTATTGCAATGGTTGGAGTACCACATGAGCATGCTGTACAGCTTGCAGAAACACACCTTGGAGATTGGAAAAATACTAGCGAGAAGCCAGCTTTAGGAGCTGTAAGCTACACTGGGGGAGAAATAACGTTGCCGTTCCAGAAACCTATTTATTCAAATTTACCCGAATTGTATCATATGCAAATAGGATTTGAAACCAATGGATTATTGAATGATGATTTGTACGCTCTAGCTACATTACAGAAATTGCTTGGAGGAGGTTCTTCTTTCTCTGCTGGTGGTCCAGGTAAGGGTATGTTCTCAAGGCTTTACACCCAAGTTTTGAATCAATACGGATTTGTGGAAAATTGTTCTAGTTTCAATCACTCATACGTAGATTCAGGTTTATTTGGTGTAACCATTTCATGCTCTCCAAATGCTGCTCATGTCATGTCTCAAATAATATGCTTGGAGTTGTCAAAATTGACAGAAACAAACACTGCCCAAGGAGGGCTTACTGATAAAGAGGTCAAAAGAGCAAAGAATCAATTGATCTCAGCATTGCTAATGAATGTAGAAAGTAAGCTTGCGAAGTTGGAAGATTTGGGTAGACAAATCCAATGTCATGGAAAGGTTACTTCAATCGATGAAATGATTGAGAAAATCGAAGCCTTAAGTATTAATGATTTAAGGAACGTAGCTGAAAAGGTATTAACTGGAAACGTGATCACCAGTGGTGAATCAACCGGAAGACCCACCATTGTTATGCAAGGTGAAAGGGAAGCTTTTGGAGATGTGGAATTCATCTGTCAACATTTCGGCTTGGGAAAATTTGATGGAAAGCCCTTAACAGAGCCTAGAGATATTTCAGAATATACGAAGAGTGGATTCGGGAAGTGGTGGTAGTGAACAGGGTGGATATTTCAGGTGCGTAAGGAGTTTTGCAATAATGGTCGCAAGATTACTTGACCGTCTCTTAAGATAAAATTACTTGATTATAGATAATAGACTGTGGATATTTAATTGTATATAGATAAATTCTGCAGTTTTGATAAGGATTGTGTATGCGCGCTCATCTTAAGCCTAATCTTTCTCTCAACTCTAATACTTCCTTCTGGTACATTAACTTCTCTTCTTTCAATGAAGAGTAGTCCCTTTCAATGGAATTAATCTTGATACTCTTCTCTTCATTCTCGGTGTGAAGTATATCAAGATCACTTTTATAATGATTCAATTTGTTTTGATAGTCAAAGTTTTCATCATTATATCTTTTCGTGAGCTTGGCTTCATTTTCCACTCTAATTGAAAGTTCCTTAACTTGCCGTTCCAAAGTTTTGATATGCTTGGACGACGCGTAATTTTCATTCTGCGATTCATCCAAGCTACCCATCAAATCCTTAACCTTTGTTTCCCAATATTTCAATTGCTCATTAGTGTACAATTTTTCTTCCAATGTATGGACCTTACTACTCAACTCTTTGTTAACCCTTTTCAAAGACTCGTTCTCCTCTTCAGTAACCAAAATTTCCTTTCTTAAATTATGATAATCGTGGACCTCATTGGAAGTGGAAATTTTAGATTGATTAAATTCTGATTTCATCAGATCTGAAGCTTCTCTTTGACTTTCGAGATGTTGTCTCATGATCGTCAAATCCAGTTGAGATTGTATCAATTTCGAGTTCGTATCTTCATACTTATTAGTTAAGACTACAATATCCTCCTCCAATTGATCTTTCTTTTCCTTAAGGTCGTCCCTTTGGCTTGAGATTTCTTCCATAACCTCCTTCAAGGAGGTGATCTGTCTCGATAAATTATTAATTTTCCTTTCATTAATTATTCTTTCACTTTCCAACTGGGAAGATTTAGCGGTTAATTCTTCAACTTGATTCTCTAATTTCTCTTCGTTAAGAATAGCCTTCTCATATTCTATATCTAAATCTTTCTTATCTCTGGTCAAATCTTCCAAGTCTAAATGAAGTTTCCTATTTTCCTTAACAAGTTGTGTTTCTGTTTCCAATTTGAAATTCAAATCTTTATGCAAATTTCTTATCTCCTCTTTGAAGTTGTCAGTAATTTCCCTATTTTCATAGTTGGATGTATAATACTTCGTCTTCTCGTTCAAGTCACTAATCTGGTTGTTGAGTTGTTGAATTTCATGAGACTTATCTTGAATAGTACCCTCAAGAATAGAATTCTGTTTTCTAATATCTACAATTAAAATTTGAGTTGCGCGAGATTCCTCTTTGGCTAGTTTCAACAAATTAGTCGCATCGTTCAATTCCTTCTTAGCATCCTCTTCGTGTCTCTTCGAAATGTTCACTGCCGATTCTGCCAATTCCAATTTTGCGTAATAATCCTCAGCTCTCTTCTTATAAATGTCAACACTTTGCACTAAGTCAGCATTTTTGGACGTGAGACTATCATGCTTGACAGTCAATTGTGCAAGATCATCTTCATAATTAGAGACAGAAGTTCTAAATGACAGCCTTTTTGCATCATACAATTCATCTTCAGAATCGCGTAATAAGGATTTCAATCTAAGTATTTCAGTCTTAGTCCCCGAAAGTTCTTCCCTGGTAGATTTAAGTGTCCTTGAAATATCCTGATAAATGATAACAAAATCTTGGTTTGCACCAGCCAACGTTTTTTGCACTAAACTGTTACGGTTGTAACTTTCACTTCTGGGAAGTGATTTTGCAAGATTCCCATTTTCGTTAAGGAAAAAATCTTCAAATCGCTTCTCCAACTCCGCAATTCTAGTCTGTGCCTCTCTGTATTTCGTTTCATAATCGCTGAAACTATTTATTCCCCTGGTTGATTGCACCTTATTGAGTTTTTTCTGAAGTTGAATTGCATACGTTTCTGCTCTTTGTGCGTTCGATTCCTCTTGTTGAAGCTTAAGCTTCAAGTTTTCAACTTCCCTACTTAAAGTATCAACCCCACCAGTAAAATCAGTAACCGACCTTCTGCTTAATGATGCAGAGTGCGATACTCCATTTGATCTCTCCTTTACAAGCAATAACTCTTCCAGGAGTTTCTTATTCTCAAATTTCTCCTTTCTTAACGCCGCGTTCTGTTCATTCAATTTCAATTTAATATGAGCAAAATCATCAACAAATGAGGGATCTGAAGGTGGAAAGTTTTCCTTCTCTTGTTCCGTACTCATGTTTTGCAACTCCTCAATCGTGCGATTCAAATGTGCAATTCTACTCGAATATTCCAGATTCGACTTTCTGATTAATTCATGTTCATTCTTCAACTTGTCAAATGAACTAACAATTGTTCGATTTTCATCATTTGTCAAGGCAATGGTTCTAGTCAACGTCTCAATCTCCGTCAAATAATGATGTTCTTGCTCCTTGTTTTCCTGGATCTCCTTTTCAAAAGATTGGAGTTGAGCAACCTGTTGACGTAACTGTTCTGTTTCAGACAACAACTTGTTGGAACTTACCTGGCTCTGTTTGATCTCATTCGACTTCCTTTCCATTTGACTGTTAATCTCTTTTACTTTAATTTGAGCTTCAATTAACTTGCGTTCCAAATTGGAGTTGCTTTCTTCGTTACGCTTAAAGTTTGATTTGAGAGAGTTGATCTCCCTTTCCTTTTGATTGGCAATTGAAACATGCTTATCAATAGACTCCTTCAATTTAAGTATCTCCTTACTGAGGGAATCATTCTTTGGACCAAGCACCTTATGCTTTGCCAAATCGTTTTGTAACTTCTCATTCAAGGACTTCAATTTTTCAGTCTCCGATTGAATGGATTTTTTGGACGACTCATGCTCTATCTTTAATGAAGCTACAAAGTCGTTGTGGTTTTTCTTGTCAACCTCATGCCTTTTCAATTCAAGTTGAATGTCAGAAAGTTCACCAAGAGTATCCGTATGTTGTTTTTGTAATTTCGAATACTCCGCCGTTTTCAATTTGAGCTGCTCTGTAATATCAGTGGTTTTTCCACCAACGGATTTCAAATTGGCTTCTAAAACAGTATTCAAATCCTTCAATTCAGTCAACTTCGATTCAAGATCTACAATTTTCAAATTTGTAACCTTCTCATCTTCTTTCAACTTGGACAAATCAGTTTCTCTCTCCTTGACAAGTTTGGTGGTTGCAGTCACCTCATCTTCCAATTCAACAAGACGATGTCTTAATTTATTGTTGTCACTTTCGAGGTTGGTCTTTGATTTCTCGGCATCCTTCAACTTCAAACTGACATTCTTTAAATTTTCATTCATCTCCTTACTGTCCAATACTTTGATCGACTCCTCCAACAACGGTTTAATGTTGACAAATAAGTCTAGCCATAAACTGGCAGTTAAGGATTCATCGACCTTTTGGATAGTTCTAGCTATCAACTGAGAAGCTTGGATTTCTTGGATTTTCCGCTCCATCAACTTTCGTGCCGATATTCCCCTAAACAAACTTTGTAAGTCGGTAAAAATACTCTTCAAACTCAAATCTCTCAATTCTTCTAATTTACCTAAGATCCCATTCTTGAAGAAAATCTTGGTAATACCGATTTTGAAATTTGCAGATTCTAATTTGATATATTTCAATATCAATTCACTATTGGTCTTCATATTCTTGGTGAACACTTCTTTGATGTTCACTATAGAATATCTCAGGTAGAAATCTTCAAAAGTCATCCTATTGGGGTAACCTGCCCTTGTGATTCTAATACCTTCCAATACACCGTTACACCTCAATTGATTTAGTACCAACGTTTTATCAAACTTATGAGGCTTCTTATCAAGATTTGGAAGAATACATCTCACGAAATGCGGTTCCGTGCTTTCCAATTGTTCCATAAGGTTGCCTAATTGTTCCTTATGTTTCAAAGAAGCAGTCTTCAATTTCACCACCCTCTTATTCCCAGGTCCATTATTTTGAATATCAGCAAGAATATGTTCATCGTTTGCAAATATTTCAGAAATGAACAGATTGGTCGAGTTGGGTAAAAGTCTCAATACATGATCGTTCACAGGATCAGTATTTTTTTGTAACCAGTTATCAACATTATACTCAACCATTCCAGCATAATGATGTATAATGAATCCGTTCTTATACTTATTCTCTTGAAATTTATTTGATTTTCCTTTACCCCAATTGGCAGATAATTGCTCCATGAATGATTTATCTGAAGAAGTTGGAATAGAACATTCTTCATCCAATATTTTCAAGATACCCAATGGAGCTTTCATTTCAATCAAATCAATTGTTGGCTGTAAATCTTGTCCAAAATCAATAAATTCCCATTGTATGTCTTCTCTTAAATATTCACTCTGTTCAAGAATAAACGAATGATGATTGAAATATTGTTGAAGTTTTTCATTCGTATAATTTATACACAATTGCTCAAATGAATTAATTTCAAATATTTCAAACCCGGCAATATCCAAAACCCCAATAAAGCATTGATCATCTTCATGTTCCATTTTCAAATTCACGTTGATTCTTTCAATGATATATTGGAAGAGTTTTTCATAAAGATGTTTCGCAAATGCATCAATACCATACTTGACTTCCGGAGCCTTTTTGGATTTCTGAACAAACTCTCTTCCCGCTTTAACTTTGGGGCACACCAAGTTATTAGTGAAGTCATTCTTATCAATTCCCAACAATTTTACAATGATGTCAACGGGAGACTCCTTCGTAAAACTCGCTTGTTCTGCTTTCCATGATGTGAAATCCAAATTTCCCAAGTGCAAGATGACAGCCAATATCAGAAAAATGTTAGTGATTTCTGCTTGATTAAAACCCATAATATGGAAGCCATCAACCAAACCATTGAATTCTTTAGTATCATCCACATTGGGGATATCTAGTTTAGAATTATTCAAATAAGAATATGACATGATATCTTTAGAAAGACCAAAATCTCCTAATTGATTGTAGCCTTTTAAGAATTGATAAAAGACATGGTAATTTCTCTCCTGAGCTGATTGCCCTACAACTCTAGATTTTTCCAAAAGGTAGTAGTCGATATTTGCACCTTTAATCAGCCCTCTTGGACTAAAGAAAATTCGAATGAACTTTCCAAATCTAGAAGAATTATTATTCTTGATGGTTTTAGCATTACCAAAACTTTCAAGAATTGGATTCGCTTGCAAGATTTTGGTATCGATATTTTGGGTATCTATAGAGCTTACCGATGAACCAGATGAAGCGAAATTTGGAAACGATTGAGTTACTGGTGATGAAGGTGGTGTAATGGATGATAAATATTGGATGATTTTCTTTGTATTTTCAGTTTTACCGGCACCACTTTCACCAGTAACTAGAATCAGCTGGTCTTTTTTATTGGCCAATAGATTCCTATAAGTTCCTTCTGCGGTTGCAAAGATATGAGGCGGAGGTTTATCAAAATCATGACTGTGATACTTTTTCAAGAACTTGTTATCATAGATCGGAAGTGATTTATAAGGGTTGATTGCAACCAAGAATAATCCCGAATACGTGTAGATCAAATCATCATTATAACGTAGATATAGGTTGTAAACCACCGAAGGTTCATTCAAATGAGTCAATTCGGCCATATCATTACACTTATTAAATTTAATGGGATTGCAATTCTCCAATGTGCTCTGAGGTACCACTTGATGACTTTCTTGGTTACCATTAACAACAGTAACTTTACAATTGCCATCATTTAAATAGTCTGTAATGTATCCTTTAGTATAGAAACTACTATCTGGAATCCATACCCAATTCTTCAGGTTGAACCCGTCGTCTTCCGTCATACTACTAGGGTGATGAACTTGATTTGGATGTGATTTGAATTTATCACTTGTAAACTCTGTTTGGTAATTAATATGAACTGTAAACTAGTCTATATTGAGCTATTTTATCTGTATGTACGACTTGTTGATATGTCGTGTTTCAGTGATTGAGTATATACAAACTAATTATTATCTTTGTCAGCGTGTCAACTATAACAATTATGGTATCCTAATAGACTTCAAGGCAGTGATCTCTGGACTAGTTGCTGAACAATCTGTCCTATTGTTATGGTTTGTTGTTGTAACAGGTTCCGTTTTTTTTGTTGATTAAGTTCGCGATTTTGTGCCCGGCCTAGACGATCTATCCCGATGAACTTCAGGGAGGATGCAAAAGGGTGGGATTAACGTTTCATATGATAATGTGAGTCCATCATACATGCAAATCATGTGATGATAGTAGTTGTACCTCCTATTCTTTTAAAGTAATTCTATATCGTTCTGTTTGATTCCATCGGATTTCTACCTAAGAGGCGTTTATGCTTGACATTCCTGGTTTGTAACTGTGAGTATTGTTAAGTGATGGTCTTCTGATATATGGCGGTATAAGCGCAAATTAGCCGGAACCTCTCTAATCATAAAACGTTTCACAGTATCAGCAGTTGATCTAATATTTAGGTACACAAGTTGATTGGTAGTACTGCAGTTGGCAGAAGAGGCACAAGCTTGCAAGTAGCACTTATTCGTGTTAAAGTATCAACTAAAGCCAAAATCTAATAGCTAATTACAATGTTACCTACATGCCTATGAATCATGAATCATGATCTTATAGGATGGCTCGAACAACCGCTCTTAAATCATTCAATGTCTCAGACGTTAAACGAAAGGTACTGGCAAAGGCGCATAATCTGGGCGGCCGAATCCGCACAGCTGCAGGAACAGCACAGTATCTGAAACAACAGGTTTCTTCATCCCCCTCTTCTTGTAGTTTCCACTTCAAGTATGGTATCGTTTGTAATTAGCATATGTTTAATGTATAGAGATTAACTTTATGCTCATTGTAGTAAATTGTGAAGATTGTGAAAATTTTGAAAATTGCTGCAAAATTATTAAAATGTTGCAACAATTTAAAGGAAATTGAAGGTATTCAATGTTCTTATTAATTCATGCCAATACCACACTGTGATGGTTTCTTTATCAAACGATTGGCTATTTAAGATAAATAATCTGAACCTAGTTATGCTCGAAATGAACCCTGTAAGTAATGATCCATTATTACTTTTAAAAGAGTCATTTATCCTATCTATCTTGTTATGTAAAGTTGTGTATTATAATGTTCTATATGCGGACCTACCTTCATTAACCTTCTGGGACAAGTAATGAAGTGAATATATCAAAAAGGAAACTGTATAGAATCGGAGGAGAAATAAATAAAACGTTAATGCAGGGTTTGAGGTTAGTTTGGGGTATTTGTGGCAAAGTGACTTCAGCCACTGGTGTTAAGCCATTTGTGTTGGTAGCCACATGTGGTAGCCACTTGTGTTTGTATAAACCATGTAAGCGAATGACTAATAACGATTGTGAGTGTTGACAGCGAACGTCTAACGATTGTGAGTGTTGACAGCGAATGTCTAACAATTGTGAGTGTGTTTGTATAAACCATTGACAGCGAATGCCTAACGATTGTGAGTGTTTCATAACGATTGTAATTGCCTGTATGCTTGTTAAAACTTGGCTAAGCGATAGTAATTCAGATAAAGAATGCTGATCTGAAAAGTCTGTTAACGATTGTGAGAAATTATTGCAACGATTGTGGATGTCAGTAACATGACAACATTTGGAGTAAATCTCATGAAGCTACACATGCATTATTGGAGACGACCAAGCGCTATCACTAGTCCTATTCTCTAACAGTGGAGAAAAGTTTCGCTGTGAATGGAATGGAGCACTTGGAGGTGGCTGAAGCGATGATGTAGATGAATTTGATGTCAAAGTTTGCAATTGAGATGGTGGATTAGCAGTCAAGCTTGAATGTGAATCATTTGAGTGATAAAACGTATTTGTATTATGCAAATTCAAACCTGAGTTATAATGTTTACTCTTGTATATTCTCAGTTTACTGGTTTTAAGTGGAATCGAATCACCATAAGAAACAGCATGAATTGGAGTGTTACACATTGAGCTTCCCCTTTTGTTGGAAAATATCGAGTATTGGGAACTTGCGGATGGTGGGGTCACTGGGACATCATCCAAACTTAAACTCAAAGGTTTTGTAAGTTCATTTGCTGAACAATAACCATCAGAATCATCATGATCTGTTGGTACATCTTCAGTTTCGAGTTCTGGGAATTGTAAAATCAAATCAGCCAAATGAGTTACATTTGGATCTAACTCTAATTCATCTCCAACAATAAGTTCTTGATTTTCATAAATGCTAGCAATGACAAATTTGAATCTTTGATGGAAACTATTAATCACTTGAATGACTCCCAAGTTTTCATATTTACGAGATAAAACTTCGGTGACTTTACTTAATTGAATAATAAACATCAAAGCAATTTTCTTCACCATTTGGATGGAATTATCATCAAGTCCACTGAGGAATGCACCGAATATTTCTGGAGATTTATTTTCAACGTTGGAATCAAGATCATCATCATCTGAAGTGACATCATCCATTTCATCGGTCTCGTTTTCCGAATAATAGTCATCTTCATAGTCTAGGTCATTAAGAATGTTTTCAATAGTTTGGCTATTATTATTTGGGGTGTACTGAGCACTTTGAGTTTGAGAATTCTTTGAACTTCTATTCTGAGATCTTGACCTCCCCATCAGTCTTTTTACATGGCCCTTCTTTTTCATTGCCCTTTTCAACAAATCCCTAAGTGATTCGGAAGCATTTGGAATTTGCAAAATAGAACATGCCAATAAATTTGCAGTAATTGAAACCAAAGATGCAGGAACCGTTAAAAAAAATCGTTCATAAAGAGAGATCTCACAAAGAAATCTTCCAACAACGGTAACTGCAGATAAAGTGGTACTCACAGAGCCAGCCCTGTTTGGAGTAGATGGGATAAGGTTTGAATTTTGTATTGCCAATTGTAAACAATCTTCCAAATTTGGATGGACCAAGTTCCAATCCAAGGTACTTAATATATGCATTTCCATTTGAATGAACATTTCCTCATCATAAGCACTTCTACACATAAGCGTTAAATCTTTAAGGGTTGGGATTCTCAGTTTTTTATCTTCATACTTGCCAGCTATCCAAAGGGCCGTACAACCAACCAATTGATAATGCCTTTTAAAGACGATTCTTTTTGAACAATACCTATCCATAATATTCAAGCAGAGAAACAACGTTTGAGGTTGTAATTTAAAACTTGAATGTAATTCTATTAAGAAATCAAGTAAGAAAGGTCTCATGAACCATTGAAGTTCTGGTTGCAAATCCACCATTGCAGGATTGACTTGAGTTTTTATTTCAAATGTTGACATAGCCCTAGTTAAATCCACACTATATTCTGAAGTCAATTTTTTATTGGCTTGAGTTTCCAACAATTCCAACATAATACTATATGGTCTTGTCTTATGAGGAGGTGGACCATACTTAGGGTTGGTCATGACTTAAAGAGAGATAAGTTTTCGATTTTTAAATATATAAAGAGCAGGGATATACTTCTGGTTTTATAAGGAAAAACGTATTAAAAAATAAACTACGTGGATTGCATCAAAAAAAAAAAAAGCTTGAAATAGTCCATTGTGAATGGATAGCGACATGACAGATCCCGAATATACAAAGCGGAAAGGGTCAAGGGGATAGGATGGAGGGTTTTTGGGAATAGGAGAGAAACAATGAACTAACCCTGATAATAAGGATCTCTTAACAATTGAAAGAAAGGCGCGCGCAACTCTTCTAATGGGTTGAACAATCCAGAATCCACACCATGGAAGTCAATTATGACGCGTCTTGTTCTACTCCATAGTTCGGGATTTTCGTGAATATATTGTGTTTCAATCACAGACCTTCGTTGGAACTTTGTCTTTGCGTTTTTGACGATGTAGGTTACTTAAGGTTCGAAAACTTGTCGTGTTAAGGAGTGCGAATTTCGACGCTTTAGGAAATCAACTTTGCAACCTAAGTTGGTTCCTGTATGGCGCGCTTCAAAAGTTTGAATGTTAAGGCGAGAATCGTGTATGTGGTAAGGAGTAGTTTGACGATGGAGCATATTGTGCCGTGTGCCGACCTTGACGTAGCACTGGAAGGAGTTGCGGAGAGTGTGGATGTGATAAGAAGGTTATACACTTGAGCTTAGGAGTATCGAAGGATGTTGTTATATTGTAGGTCTCTTCTTTAACAATGACATAGAATATACATAGAATATCAATATACATAGAATATCAATTACATAGAATATCAATCACATAGAATATCAATTATATAATAGAAATCTATTCAATTATACACATGAAAAGTATAATTCCACAGAAAAACTGAAATATCACTTAATTGAATTATATGGAAAGTTTATGATGCAGACATTATCAGTGACATTAACACCGACCATGTACTGTATATCGATAGAAACACGATATTAGAACTTCAATATTTTAAGGCATGATGTATCTCCCCATAAATTTACAGAGATCTATAATATTAAGGAGTCCTAATCACTTTAATGTTAGGTAGAAGTTACCAAGTAAGAATTGACTTAGGTCAAGTTAGTAAGAATTTAGGTCAAGTTACTTAGTAAGAATTTACTTAGGTACAAGTAAGTAGATTGCTACATCTTACTTATACAACTTGCTTTCCTCTGCCCCTTTGTGTTGAAACTCGTTCTCCATTATAATTACTACCACTCTGCAGATTATCCCTTCCTTTAGGAGAAATGCAGTCCTGAATTTTTTTTAGAGTCCCGATTCCACGGACTAGGTCTATAAAACCCCTTTGTTGAATAGGATCAATTCCCCTCGTTTGTATCAATCGTTGAATAAATGCAGTCTCAATGGGTGACGATTGAGCTGAAGTTTTACGAGATGCGTCTAGATGTTGTTGCACCTATTTTAATTAGGCGTTCTCTGAAGGGTGAACAATTTCAAGCCAATATAAAGGGTGATAAATTGTAGTTGTATTATAAGACTATCAAAGTCCATATTGGAAAGAATCCAACTTTGTATGTGTACTATATTGTCGTAGATACTTACTCTATTGTAAGTACTTGTAGATGCTTCTCTATTGTAGCTTGCTCACTATATACTACTATTCCTTGACTCTTAATTATTAGTTCTAATACATTCTACAAAGTACAACTTTGTTAGGTTATACTAAACTAGTATTGTAAATCACTATAGTGATTTAGGTATCCAAACCTTAGACTAATGGGTATTAACTCTCCTGCGGATTTATAGTTTATCAAAAGGGGGTGTTACCAGAATTCACATGTAGAGATCAATGGGTCAAATCTAAAGAAAGCTCTTATCTGGCAAGACCTCAAAACTATCATACTGAAGCGCTAACCCACAAAACACAGCATGAGCCGATGTATTATATTCCTAAACTACAGATAAGAGGGCCAAAAAATGTGCTCGGGATTTTTTCAAAATCCCGATAACTAAATTTAACTTTCGGCTATGGAAGCACACTGATCTAATTTGCATCTTCAAGCCTCCATCTTTTGTCTGTATCTGGATGTCCCATGTGCCTACAAAAGGTTCATCGTATGATTTACTACTTAGGCTCTAAGGTGCTATATTGGGAAATTTGTAGTCAATCAGTGGTAAAACCACGCCTATGCCCTGTGGCTATACAATATTAACATATGTACACATTCATATACCATGCAATTTCTTAAGCTTAATTAAGCTCACGTTGCACCTCTGCTAAGCTCTCTTGCTCACTTTATTCAGTGCATCTGCTAATAGTGATTCACCTTTGTAAGTGCCGCACGAACGGACTCAAAAGTTAAACTGTTGATAAGCTCCAGTGTCTCGCTCACTAATAGGCACCTCTACCTCTACCCCCCTCTTGAGGATCTTCATTCTTTATCGTTTCATCAACGGACAACAATAAAGTTGCAGCTTCAGTAGCAGATGCAATGGCATTGATTTTCACCAATGAAGGTTCCCAAATAAAGCTTTCCATATTATTTCCAACGTTTTCTCTTTGGAAATCAATTCCATACCAAGTTTCACCCTTTGCATGAGCACTTCTTAATTTGTTCAATAATTCAATACTATCCAATCCAGCGTTTTCACACAATTGTCTTGGAATGATTTCCAAAGCTTTTGCAAATGCATTGATAATCATTTGTTGCTTGCCTGCAATAGTTCTTGAATAATCCCTTAAGTATTTCGATAATTCCATTTCGATAGCTCCACCTCCAGCAACAATACTATTGTGACTCACTGCTCTCTTAACAATCATTATAGCATCATGTAAAGATCTTTCAACTTCAGCAATTACTTGTTCAGCTCCACCTCTTAATACCAAGGTACAGGTTTTAGCTTGAGGACACCCTTTAAAGAAGTTATACCTTTCTGAACCGATTTGAACTTCTTGGAATTGTTCACAAGTTCCTAAATCAAGTTCACTATCTATATTGGAACAAGTTGATTGAATATTACCACCAACAGCTTTAATCACTCTATCCATATCTTCTCCAGATACTCTTCCTGCGCAAAAGATATTTCTATCGGCAAAATATTGCGTTGCCAAATCCCCAATAGGCAATTTAGATAAGACGATGTTAGCACCAGCGTTTACGATGGCTTCTAATTTGTCATAGATGATTTTCCATTCTGCATCAACAATGTCTTGATAATCTTTTACTTTTTCGATTCTTACTTCCGCATTATCTTTTTCAGCTTTCAATTCCAATTCCACATTTAAATTAAGGATCTTTGGGTTTGTAAAGTGTTTTGGCTGTTGTTCGAACCCAGCGTATGAAAAGGTTTTCTTGAATGCCACTCCATCCACGAAAATGGATTCTTCCATGGAACCACCTGGAACCTTTTTGATTCCAATCAATTTTTCATCCAAATCTTCTTGATCCAAACTTAAAACAGCATCCACAACCATCTTGGTGAAGAATTTGGAGTTTCTATTAATTAATTTGGATGACATGGCGGTGGTTGCACATTTCTCCAACAACCCACGGAATTCCAAATCATTATCATGTCTTTTTATTTCCACAGCCAATTCCTTGATCTTAGCAATTGCCAATTCACTTGCTTTTCTTAACCCTTTCGTAATGAAATGAGAAGATACACCATCTTCAATGAAATTCTTGGATTCTTTCAAGATTTCTCCAGCAAGAAGTGTTACGGAGGTAGTACCATCCCCAACTTCAGCATCTTGAGCACGGGAAATATCAACCAACATCTTGGCAGCAGGATGCACAATGTCCAACAATTTTAATATGGTTGCACCATCATTTGAAATGGTGGTTCTACCGTTGGAAGAGACGATCAAGATATCACTACCAAATGGTCCTAAGGTAGGTTTCAAGGTATCTTGAATCGCAAGACACGCATTAATATTATTCAAAATCTGGCCGCGACCTTGAGATGCATCAGTACCTTCTTTCAAGACTACAATAGTCGGGGTTTGCGATCCAAAGCTCATGTTGATGTAGTTAAATTTTTCACACTAAAAATTGTTAGCTTTGAATGGGTTGTCGAATTCGCGCGCCCACGACCATTTGGTAAATTTTTCACACTACCCTAGCTGTTATATCGGAAGTACATAGATAGTACTAGAAACTGATTCTATAGCATTGTGAGGATATTAAGGTACTACCCACTAATTACAAAATACCTACTAATTACATAAAAGGTTAAAATAATACTACGATATTCCAATCATGTTCAAAGGAAATTTTAAACCACTGGTGGATACTGTATTTAGATCTTTTGAAAGATCCATCACAGGACGTGGTCAAGTACATTTATCCAATAGAAGAGTGATGAAAAAGATTCAAATGGGTAAGGCAAGACCGGCCATTTTCCATCAGTTCGATACCTTGGTTGAATTAAGTGATGGGTCAGTTGTGAAAAGAAGATCACAAGCTCCAAAGGATGAAATCAGAATGATCACAGATCAAAGGAATAGTGAATTATGGAATCCAAATAGATCAGATTTATATACAAATGATTTGGCTACTGGAAAGATCAATAAGTTCAAACAAAAGTTTGCAGCTTTCCAAAGTGTGGTTGAAGAACAACAGGAAGTGAGTGTGGATGATGGTCAAGAGAAGAAACCAAAGAAAGATGATTTCCTTGAGTTGATGGGTCATAATGTTGAGGAGATTAAGGGTGGGGTCTTGTATGATAAGAAAAAGAATAGAAGGAAGTAAGTGGTGAAAGTGGCATGAACTGGGGATGGATAGTGAAAGGAATTCTGTCGGAGTTAATTTTTAAATTGGAAGTTTGAATAGCGAAGCTAAACTGATATTTCATGATTAAATGAAGAAGTAGATAATATTTTTTGGTCTTGCTTCTCAGCATACTTCAGGCAAAGCGTCCTATTAAGAGTAACGTCAATTGATTTTGCAAGTGAAGGACATTTAACTTTCAAAAAACGTTTGGTCCAGCACAATAAGCTAAGCATAAACAAATACTTATGAAAAGCCCATACCTGGCTTATTCAATGTACCAACTACAAAAGTTTGCCTAGCCATTCTTTTATACGAGCTAACCCTTCCTTATAGCATTAGAGTACTTGCACATTCTACGAGAAAAAGTTATGTATATATTATTCGTAGGTCAATACAATCATTTTAATGAAATCAGTAAGTGCATTCGCATTCTCAGCACGTATTGTTGTCAGTACATGAGCAAGCTGAGTGTAAGTTGTACTGGAATTAATCATACCCGATCAAGTAATATTAATTTCTTGAGCAATGCTCTCTATTTATTCTGACTATATACATAATTGGAGAGTCCTATGAGTTAAGGATTTAGTTAGCTCTTTGCAAGATTAGAATCAATTTCTGATCCCCTGAGAGATGATGTGCAATATAACCCTCATTCTGCACAGCCATTTCATTATCACCTTTAAACCTTCCCAACCTTTTCACTGAAAACCTCCAGTAAATATCCATCCAGATCAAATTTCCGCAAAATGCTTACGACTTCCTTCACACTCAACCCTAGGAACCGCAACTCTTCGACGCACCACTTGACGACACTTAAATCTTCTTCTTTTATTGCTTGTTTTGAAATGATCTCCAAACATTGCAATTTAGTTTTCATGGACATTTCACAAGTCAAGTGGTTCAATTCTTCAATAAGTCCAATGGATTTAAAATTTAACGATTTTCGATTTTGAATTTTAATATACATAGACCTGGCGAGCCGATTATTTACACTCCTTGAAGTATGCTGAATTAAGCTAATCATGAAAAGTTCCTTCGGATCAACTTCTGTAATAAAAAATCCGTTGGAACCACTAGCAATAAATTTATTGGAAGCATCCCTCAACTGTAGAAACTTAATGTGCATTTCCTTAAAGAAATCATGGTGCTTGATGAGGGATTCTTTTGTGGAGCTCTTCAATATTTGTTGAAAAACACTAATGTAGGCCAATTTCAGTACCTGTATATTGGTTGCTTTCAACATGGTTATACATTGATCCAAGTTATCTTGATCTAATAACTCCAATACGATGTTTTGATAATCTTTTGGGGTTAACCCCGTTGTTGATTTGAAAATCAACTCGAGCATCTTCTCAGCATATTGCTGCTTTTTTTGATGCAAGAAGCTTGTGAAAAGGGCTGAAACAGAAGAACGTCTTAATGGGTTCAGTAAACGTTTGACGAGTTCATTGAACTTTTTTTCGTTGTGTACCCCATAATGTTCCAATATCAAATCTAGAATTTCGGGATGATATTTCAACTCGTCAGGTAGGTTCCTTAGTATAAGATCCACAGATTCTGGGTCAAGGGATGTGATCAACATTGCTGTCAAATCAACCAGGTCATTATTTCCAGGATTGAATACATAATATTTCAACCAAAGTTCTATAGCAGTATTGTGATTACCTTGACGCAAATTTAATTCTATTAGATTCTGTATCACTTTGTTGAAGTTTTTGTTTTCCATTATGTTGGTTATTGATTTTGACAATTTAATGAAAAATTGATTGGCAAAGTAGATATACTTATTATAGGTCATATATTGTAAAGCATCTAATAACAAATCATGATCAAGATCTTGAATTTTATAATCTTCCACTAATTTGAAGATAGTATATGAATTGTAATTGATTGTATTACGATCAATAATAAGGGCCCGTAGTAGTTCTTCTACAACCTTTGGAGCTGTCTTTATTCCATTCCTCTTTAAAGTCTTTGAATATGAAACTGCCATAAGGTAATCCCCTCCAAGGAGGGTATGCAAGATTAAGAAGTTACCCAAGGTAGTTCTAATTTCAGTGTTGAATTTCTTATTCCTATCGGAGATCTCACGTAACTCATCTATCTGCAATGGATGTATATTCCCTTCCAATTCTTGAAAGAATCTCATTGCTGCTTCGTATTTTCCTTGTAAGATCATCTTCAATGCATCATTCAAAACCAAAGCTCTAATGGATTTTGATTTCGGATAAACAGCATTTAAGTATTTGAGCATATCATTATCAGATGATGACTGTATATCTTCAACAAAACTATGATTCTTATATAACTGAGAGCATTTCAATGCACTCCACCTGAATCTGGTGCCACTACCTAATATATTATGAGCTTGAGAAAGTCTCTCCATGCGGCTTAGTTCCTGTTGTTGTAAATTCAGATGTAGTTCCTCGGGTCGCCTTAAATAATGTGCCACGCCCCTCCTTAGTCGAAGTATACTTCGTGCAGCAAGGTTTGTTGAAGGTATCATATTAACATTGTATGTTAGCTATAAAGATGATGGAGAAAAATTCAAGTGCGACCACATCGAAAAATGGCTGCAATGAGAATATCAAAGAGTCGTAGGGTAATTTGATAAATGAAAGGGAGAGAATAAAGGAAAGAATTAAATTTAAAATAGAATATCATTACAGTAACTTCATTGAAAGTGATTTAATACTATACAATATTCACGAGTAAATCCTCACATTATCACACAATCCCCTAGTCCAATCCTCACATTATCACACAATCCCCTAGTCCAAAACCATACATAACCTTTTCAACATGTCTCTTAATCACAGGCCAATCTTGTCTCCTTTGAACAAACTCATATATCTCTTCCTGACCAAAAATCCCATTGAACTTAGACAAATCACTTACGAGTTTGCCAATGGCCTTGGAATCACTTCCACTGATCAAATAGACATTACCAAGTTGTTTTAATGATTGAAATAGCGGAACAATCTGCCGTTTGTTGGCCTTAATGTGAGACAAAATAAAATCATGATACAAGTTCAAGTCGGAAATCAAGTTTGTGGCTCCATTGACTGAGATGGTACTTTTCTTCAACGATTTGACAATAATTTGGAAGAATCGTTCAGCGATTTCTTGTTGAAAAACTTCCACAATGGACTTATCAGCACAATCCACCAATAAATCAATATTTTCATCTAAAATCTTGAGGGCCATTTCAGCAGTCTTGGTAGGTCCGAAAAGTGTACTGGAACTAGAAGTATATTCAACTGGAGGATATGTTTTATAAACCGACTCCAATTCATTGACCAATATCTCAAGCCCGATGTTTAATCCATCAGCCACATATTTATCTATCAAAGCCTCTAGTTTCTTCTTATGCTGTAAGGAAGGGTTTAAAATTGAATTTTCAATCTTGACGATTCTTCTATTAAGAAGTTCTTCTTTATAGAATATATCAAGCATTTGAATTATTAAATCCCCCATATTAATCAACTCAAAGAACAATTCAATTGGCTTACTAAAGGATTCTCCATTATTTTTAGTGAAGGTAGGTGAGTTCGGATTGAACTTTTGTAAATACGTAACTGCTTTTTCAAATCCAATTTTAATATGTTTTTCTCCAATGAGATCAAGCACTCCCGTAAAAATATCTTGGATCGATTGATAAATCTCACTTTGGATTGTGTATATGGTAAATCCATTAAATTTATATAATCGCTCAATTGATATTTGAGCCAGTTTCAATATGGCTAAAATTAATTCGGGATTAAGACTCTTATTTAAATATTTGATGTTTTCAGAAAGAATCTTCGCCTTGATCTCTATGTCATTGAAATTCTCTTCTGCTGATTTATCATTAGTGAATATGTTTTTGAAACTGGTCAAGAAATCATTCTTGCTTTCAATTTTCAAGTGTCTTATGATTTCTTCAGTGGTGTCAGCTTCCCTCTTCAGTAGAGTTTTATTCCATTCTTGGATCTTTTCTACGGAGTCACCTTTGAAACTTGTAAGTTCATCCTTCATATATTCGATTGTGAATGATTCAAACAGCATATCAAAAAGTTCCATGACAAGTATATTATAATTTTCTCCTATGTTTTTACATGGGGTTAACATGTTAATGAAGTCATTACTTAATAATGAATATGTGTGTGGGACAACTGTCAAGTAAAGCCCCTTCGCCTTTGCAGCTTCAAATAATATACTTAAAAGCTCTTTTAATTGATTTGAGATCAACTCTTCACAAACCTTATACATCATAGGAATCAGTTGAGGGAAGATCAAATCGATGATTTTGGATTCCTTATTGAAGATGTCTGAGATTTGGATTATCAAGTTATGGAGTTCTTTTTCATTAAGCGAGAAGTCGGTCAATGCGGGTGTTTTGTTGGAATCCTCACCATTTAAGGCATTGGAGACATCCCCCTTCAAATGATCAAATTTTATTTTATCTATGTCATCCAAAGGATTTGAGTCGTCTGTTTGAACAGGAAATATTCCATTTGAATGCTCAACATCCTCAGGGTCAAACCCATCATTGGTCCACTCATTGGAATGGACTACGACAGGACTTGCAATATTGTTCACCTCTTCAACTTCATCCTCATCTTGAATAACCTCATTTTCATTCCAGGTATTTACGAAGAAAAACCTTTCCGGATCAAAAGTATCCAAATTAAACAAATCTGAATCTTCATTATTATAAATACTCTTTTGTAGAAAGAAATCTATCAAAGTTTGATGATTCTTTAAATCAGTTAATATTTGGATGAATTTTCTCGTTCTTTCGTAATCCTTTATATCGAAATGGATTTCCAACTCTCTTAATAAAGCATTTTCGAAGATTTCAAATATAGATATCAACTTTTCATAAATGATTTCTCTTGAAGCGTTATCTATTCTATTATATAGTAACAAGTTATCTAAGATTTTAGATTGATCTTCTGGAGTTTGAAAGTCTGTAAAAATCTTCAATTTATCATATGATTTGTTAATCAAAAGATCATTGTAGTAAGGGTCCAATGTTTTATATATCCGTATAAGTTGATATTTCGCAAGTTTGGGGGCTTTCACAAGATTATTAAAACATAGAAGAGGATCATCTAAAGTTTTGAAATCTATACTTTTTAAATTCTCCGATGGTTCCTTTGCATTCTCCCAAAGATCCATGATCTTAAACCGTGAAACCCATAACAGTGGGTTACTCACCACCTTGAAAGTATTTCTGGAAACCCCTTCAAATGCTATCAAGTCTTGAATCAATAGATGTCTTGATATCGATTGGGCTACCGTAATTGGCATCACATCATGATTATAAACATCAATGTCTGTATTCCAGATAACTTGTGCCATGGTTGGCAATGTTTGGTATTCAAATTTTCTGGTGCACCGAATTTTATGGCGTACATTTGATGGAGCATGTTGGGGAAGGTCATTAGAGTACCCCTAGAGAGTTTAGTGCGACCGAATGGTCTACTACCGGGAGTTTGCAATATTGAGCTTGATGCCTTGAACTTTAATTCACAACTTCATAAATCAAGGAAGAGTATAGACATAATTCATACATCCATCCCAAGATCAAAGGTAGAGGACCTGCGAGATAAGAACCTCCTAAGATCCACATCACAAGTGGAGGTACCATTAAACCATCTACTATCACTGGGTCAATTGCACATACAGCATAACCTGAAGTTACATCTACCAACAAGTGCGCTACGGAGTCTTACGCCAACAAGTGCGCTACGGAGATGTCTTACATTAAGTGGTATACGACTGATACCTATACCGAGGGATACATCTCAAAGCCCACTTTTTAAAAGACATTTCCTGACACAACCTAACACCCTGCTGATTCAAAAAGTAACTAAATTTATTAAGAATATTTTAAAACAAGAATCACTTGCATTAACAAACTCGTTTCAGAATCTTGTAGTTGAGACTAGAGATGATATTTACATTCAAGAGAAGTTGCAGAAAGACTTGCAAAATGTTTTGGACAATAACAACAAACTTTTCATAGTATTAACGTACAATCCGATCCTCATTGATCCGAAGTTATATCTCCTGTTATATGAAAAATTGGATTCTCAGATAGATACAAACCTAAAAACCTTGTTATATAAAAGGTTACTTTTTCTTCAAGAGTATGACGCTTGTTGGAAGATTGTACTTGAGACATATACATCAATCACAGATATCGAAGAATTTTTGGATGTGGCATACAAATCGTTTGTAGACAACGATGATTTACAATTTGGACCCTTCAATTTGTTACATGAATTCTATAAAGATGAGGGGACCAGCCAACCCATAAAGAATTTTGTGCTTGAAACAGTGGGGTTGAAGTATGATTTAGACAGGAATGAATTTGAGGAGTTGGTCGAGTATGGCTTGGAATTGGCGAATGAAAGTGACAAGGAAAGTGTGAATCGTTGGCGTGGCCTGCAAATAGAACAACATGTTGTAACGAAACACAGCAGGCCGCAGACACAGCAGATTATCTTGCCAGACATTCATAGTGAATTAATTTCCAATACAATCCCTCGAAGGAACTTAATCTCAAATCCTATCAAGGAAATGCTCTACCTCAAGAAAAGACTTTCATCACAAGAAATAAAAGATAATCCGCATAACATTGGCCCCCTATTGCACAACCTGAGTATAAAACAATTCCCCGGCTGGTTGACACTGATATTTCCAAAATACAATTTATCCAACTGTTTAACAAACTCGCCTCTTCAAATGAGAAATGTTCCCATTTTAAGTCAACACATTTCAAACTCAGTCTTGAACACCCAAGATGTACTTTATGTCTTGAATTCAAAATCTAATTTGAATCCATATTCATTGTATCTGAATTACATCACTCGATACTTGAATACTAAAAGAACCCCAAACCGGTACATTGTCAATCATCTCTTTCTGGGTGTTTTGCAAAATGGATTGACTGTTCAAATACGGTCTGTTTTGTTTCAGAACTGGAAAAACTGCAATGAAGATTTGGTTATCAGAGCAATGGTTCAACTTTTTGTTATGGACGATACTGATTTTTTCAAGTTTTTCAAGTTGCTCAAGGAAGAGACTTTAATTGCAAAGTTTCTCTTGGAAATTAATCAACATATTGAAATTGCAAAGTTGAAGAGCCTTGTAAATAATTGTTATACTTCTAGGTTTAACAAATCGATACGAAACATTCTAAAGTTGGTCAACCTAGAAAGATATACATCTGAGGAGATAATAGAGTTTCATTTCTCTTTGATTAATGATTATACTCTTCGATCAAAGCAGCTTTTTCTTGAATGTTTCAGATGCCTAGTGTTGAGAACAAAACTAATAAACCAGAAATTGGCCAATGATCTCGTTGACCGACTTCTTCATGTTTCCTTACCTCCAAATAAGATTCTTAAAAGAGCCAACATAATTGATCCAAAGTTTAACTACGACATTCAAAGGCTATTGTACCTAGCGACAGATGACGAGAAAGCCCAATTCCACAATATGATCCGTGCAATAGCGGAAACAATATCAAATACAGGAACACCAGCAACAACAATCAACATGTTGAAAATAGCTGTGGATTCTAACTCATTAATCAAGTCAACTTACGGTAAAACTTACCTTCTCTCAAGCATTATAACTGACACAGTTAGATTCATAGAAAAAAAAGACCCCAAGATGGTTTTCGTTAAAATTCGGGAACTCAAATCAGGATTGAATTTCCACTCAAATATTGAGAAATGTATCTTCAAGCTAATCGTCAAAGATCGTCCTCAAAATGCCTTTGAATTGATTCACACATACAAGAAAGATAAGAAAAAATTGTCTGGATTATTGGAACATATGATATCTGGTATATTAGCTACTTCGAAGTTGAACAAGAGCGAAAAGTTTGTATTCTTGGATAAATTTCTTAAAGAGTTGGAAGAGTTGGGCTACGATCATAGGTTGAGACAGATGACGGCATACGAAATTTTAAAGGTGCTTTCGGACGAGTCTTTAAACTTACTGGATTTTTCGAAAGGATTGGCGTTGAAGATGATGAAGTCAAATCCAACATTGCATAGACCGGTGATGAAGAATTTGAAGAAGCGGCGTGGAGGTGGTGAGCGAAACTATGAATAGAAGACTACGATTTTTCTATGAACCCGGAATTGCATTTTCACAAGCTGAACCCTACTTTAATGTCTAATTGGAACTCAGCTATAGAGATATTCTACACGTTATCGAACTTAGCCATGTTTTTCACAGAGCTAACCTGGCCATACCCCATATTGCGTAGGCAGCTAAAATTAGGATCAAAAAAGATCAGACGATGGGCAGTTATAGAGAATTTTTTCATGCAGCGGAGTAAACGTAAACTCAGCACCTAGTGTCAATCTAATCATGGTTACATGTATATATATAATAGATAACCACCTGTATATAATGTAAGTTCCAAGTGCGCATTGGTGGACATATTTTCGATCTCAGCGGTGAAATTGCCATTTACAAGTTACTATGAGCATCAAGTATGGGGTTACTGACCCAATCTCTATGGCCAATCCAACGCCAAGGGAGAATATTTTGAATGACACGCTTATTGCTGAGCTCAAAAACCGTGGTTCGTTTGAAAGTGAGGCCGCAACAAAACATAGAGTGGAGGTTCTTGGTCTCTTTCAGAAGATGGTGCTAGAGTTTGTTTATACTGTTTCAAAGAATAAGAATATGTCTGATGGTATGGCCAAGGATGCTGGCGGTAAGGTTTTTACTTACGGTTCTTATAGACTTGGAGTATATGGACCTGGTTCCGATATTGATACGTTAGTGGTTGTTCCTAAACATGTTAATAGAGATGATTTCTTTGCAGTATTTGAACAAATTTTACGTAAACAACCTGGCTTGGAAGAAATGACTCCTGTCCCAGATGCTTATGTTCCAATTATTAAAATTGAATTTGATGGAATATCGATTGATTTGATTCTTGCAACCTTGAATGTATCGCGTATTCCATTAGACATGACATTAGATGATAAAGATCTTTTGAAAAATATTGATGAAAAAGATTTAAGATCCTTGAATGGTACAAGAGTTACTGATGAGATTTTGCAATTAGTCCCTAAGCCTACGGTATTCAAGCATGCATTAAGGTGCGTAAAGATGTGGGCTCAAAATAGAGCAATTTATGGGAATATCTTTGGATTTCCAGGTGGTGTTGCCTGGGCAATGTTAGTAGCAAGAATTTGTCAATTGTATCCAAATGCTGTAAGTGCTGTGATTGTGGAAAAATTCTTTAGTATTTATACCAAGTGGAGTTGGCCACAACCCGTACTATTGAAACCAATAGAAGATGGACCTTTACAGGTTAGAGTTTGGAACCCTAGAATTTATCCTCATGATCGAAATCATAGAATGCCAGTCATAACGCCAGCTTATCCTTCCATGTGTGCTACTCATAATATAACAGCTTCCACTCATAAAGTGATTTTGAAAGAATTAGAGAGAGGAGCTGAAATCATGGAACAACTCAAACTTGGTAGAAAAAACTGGGGCGATTTATTGTTGAGACATGACTACTTTCATCATTATAAATACTACCTATGCGTGGTAACTGGTACTATATCAACAGTCGAAGAACATTCAAGATGGCTTGGGTTTATTGAAAGTAAATTGCGGCAATTGGTACTAAAATTAGAAGTCCATGATGATATTGAGTTGGCTCATCCTTACGTTAAAGATTTCACTGATAGTTATATACTTGGAGATAATAAAGCAGATGACATTATAAACTCATATGGTACATTGCAAGGCGAAGCATTTATAAATACCCTCGCAAAGCCTGAAAAGGAAACTCCACCTCCAGAAGGCACCAAAATATTGCATGTTTCCAAACTTTTCATTGGTTTAGAACTTAACCATACCAAGGCCCCAGGTCAAGTGGGTGTTAAGAAACTTGATATTCAAATTCCTTGTACGGAATTCCATACCTTATGCGTTTCTGCCCCCATATATGATAAGGAATTGAATTTCATCAAAATCAAAAATGTGAAATTGTATGACCTTCCCTCGGATGTCTACGAGGAGGGAGAAGTTAGACCAGTTAAGACAGCCAAAAAGAGAAAGAAGGATGCTAGTACAGATCAATTGAAAAGACCAAAGAGTGAAGGTGTTGCTGCTGCTGCACCAGCTTGATTGATGGGTGTCTGAGAATTGCATTGCAATTGAAGATGGAGACCAACTCGAGGTTTGAGGCAAGTCACCCGGACCTCATTTGATCCGCTTTCCCTGGCAGTGCGGTAGATGTATTGAAATATCCTCACCAAATTTCCTTTGCTAGCTGGTACACAATAGTAGTTCAGAGCTCAACTACTTTTTCATTTTCTAGAAATTCTACTGTTTGGGGAAAGTATGTGTGTATGTATATATTGTCAATTTAAAATGTTCATTTGAAAACCTGTAGAAGGTAGTCTGCAAAGATAGTATTTCGTATCTTCTAAAGTTAGCGTGGATCATGAACTTATCGTTCAAAGTAGGGAACCCTCCAGCACGGGATCGCAAATATTTGGGAATGGTATTTCATCACTTAATATCGAAATTATGAAAGGGCGTGAAATAGACATCTAGGGCATCTCATAATGCTTGAGATTGCTCGCATCATTTCTTGAATTTAAGCATACACATCTTCAGTAAGAACCCCGTTATTGAGTGCAAAAACGGAAGTCCCACCAACTTTAAATACAAGCTCTTTTGACTTTTGAGACTTTCTTTTATACCTAAACCGCTTTATTTTCAACTTCTCTTCAACCCGATTAGCCCGAAAAGTTGTGAATCTGCTTGTAGTGACACTTTCTGCCAGCCTAGATTGTGAAAGAGCACTACAATATGACCCAGTCTTCTTGTACTTTGATATGTCATAACAATTCGATTCCAAAATAGCGAGGTATTCGAAATAAAGCTTGAACTGTCTCGTACTATTTTTCCAGGCCTATATGTTAATAATGTGTAATAATAATTGAATTTAAGTATACATACTAGAGCCGAAAGCTGTGATACTTCCTTTATACCACCTTCAAATTTACATGATTTTAGGACCTTCCCTATAACGCTTCTTGCAATGATAAATTTATTCCTACAGCGGAACATTGCTGGGTTTTGTTTTGAAACTAGACTGGTTTTCACTTTATTTACAGCCTCAAATCTCAATTCGCTCCCATCATTTAAAAGTGAAGAATTGGTTGATACAACGGCGTAACATCTCTTGCTAAATAGGGTATTTGTGTTTGCCTTGATAGACTCACCTCCTTCTATTCGTGGGCATTGAAACGAGATAACAAAAGGAACTGTCATATCTAGTTTTAAATCTCCTCCTCACAACTACACCACTTCTTATGTGTTAAATATTTTGTGTAACATTTTCCAGCTGTTATCACCTGCTCCCACAGAAACTTTTTCTTGGTGGTCAAGCTGCATTATCAAATAAAAGGCGAGCAGGGTTAAAGGAAGTTCCCTTATAGTATTGCACTGGCTGACTTGGGAACGAAGGCTTTTATAGCAGGTGATAAATTGCCAAAACTTGGTATCGCTAATTCGAAGTGCCAATGTATCTGGAGTCAATTCAGCTGCGCTCACGTATATGGACTCACATGGATTTTATCAACATAACCATAGCAAAGAGCCTGGTCTAACTGTAAATACCCTGAGTAATCATTTGGAATTGATCATACAACCTTGTATAAACACTTCCGACACTCCTGGCAATCAAAGCAGTCTCAACAAATTGATCTGACTCTTCGTCTGTCAAATGAAGTTGAAGTCTCTGTTTCATTAATACACTTGTATTTTCCCCATTTTTAAAACAGGGTAAGTTCGAATCTTTTTGCATCAATTCAACAATCCCAACAATATGTTCACTTTCTTTTCTTAAAGCATTGAAACATTTCTTACATAAATCTTTGAACTGTTCATAGAGTGGACTGTTGACCCCATCCAAAAGTTCAACGTATTCTGCCGTTAATTTGAATGGAGCCGCTTCAAATCCAACACTACCTGGGGAATTGGAAAGCAAAAATCCAAAATCAATATGGACAATATGACCTTCATGATCAATCATGATGTTACCATTGTGTCTATCCTTAATTTGAAGAATATAACAAATGATTGAATATGATGCTAAACTCTTTGCAAAATTTTGCTGTGCTTTTTTATACTGTCTACTTGATGAGGAACCATAAATCTTTTCAAAATAATCTTTCAAGGTGAAGATTCTTCCTTTTGAATTTGCTCCTTCCGTGATGGAGATTTCAGTGAGCGATTTCTTGATGGAATGGATGGACATGGCATTGTTGATTGTTTCTACGAGACCTGTATTAGCACTTGTGATCAAGATTTTCATTCTCTTTGTCCAAGCACCAATGTTCTTTTTCTTCCAAATTCCTGAAATCATACTTATCAATTGACAAGCAAAAGCTTCTTGAGGTAAGTCATCCCCATTTTTGGCAATTACAGAACATAAATCCCAATTTGGTAAATGACCATAGATACTCGAACTCCTTATTCTTTGCTTTTTTGTTTGCCAATCTTCACCTAATTTGAAATCATTTTCTAACTTTCTTTCACCTGCATCTGGCAAGTCACCTTTAAGTTCAGTCAATTTTTCATAATCGATAGAGTCGAATTGATCCTGCAATGAAATCATAGACTCAACAATACGATTTCTAATGGCTAGAAACTGTTCTGAGTTGGATTGCCCCGAATTTTCTAATTGTTGTAACATTACAGATGCGATTCTCATTTGATCCGCAAGAACTTTTGTTGATAAATCATTGACGTTGTTCAGGTTCATTGGGGAATACCTTGCTTCCATTTCCAATTTGGGGCTATCAGCTTTAAGTTTGTTCAAGTCGTAATTTGAATTCTTTTGAGATAAAATAGGCAAGTCACTTAAATCAGCTTCTCCATCTGCATTGACAAATTCATCAAAGGTTTCATTTTGTTGAGTTAAAGGAGATTTTTCACTATTGGTTGAAATATCAATAACTGCACTTGCAAGATCTTTACTCTTTGAGCCTGTTGATGTATTATTTGAAAGGATTCGTTGGTTTGCTTCTGTGAAGGGATTAAAATCAAATTCGTCACTTAAGTACTCCACCAAAAGTAAGAAAGGCACTCTTTCCGCGGAATTCAAAACACATGCTTCATTAATGCTTAAACGCAAGATCTTATGATACTTTTTGTTCTTATTACTTGTGATTGGGAAAAGTTGAGGAATGTCAATTTCCGATGGTAATAGAGTATCATTGATTATCGAAAGCTCTGCTCTCAAAGCAGACAACCTTGCTTCTTTTGGTACTTGACCTAACCTCAACGAGATGTTTTGCAATGACATTATAAATTGGGTCTCTTTCTTTGCATACGATACTTGTAACCCTTTAAGTTGCTCTTCATAAGTTGGAAATTCATTTTGTAAGCTAAATTTTCGTGAAGGTGAATCTGGGGTAGTAGGGATCTGCAAACTTCTTCTTGAGTTTAAAGAATACTCCGAGTCATTATTCGTGAATATTTGTCTCAAGTCTTTACCTTCCATTCTCGAAAGATCCGGAAGTGAGTGTGAATTTGCAGCATATTCTGTGGCCACATTATCCGCACTCTTTTGTATGTTCCTCTGACTCTTTTTTGATTTAATGATGGTATGGATTCTCAAATTCTCTTCCACTTTGGTATAATTTACTTGGGAAGGACGAGTCCAACTTTCCCTTGCGGATTGTTCAGATCTTTGAAGGGAAGCTGCTTGTTCAGATCTTGATAGTAATGCAGGTTCCCTGTTTTGTCTTAATTCAAATGAATTCTTTGCTTCTTCATCATCGGTTGTATAAAATTCAGATTCATCCGACTCAATGCTTTGAGTGCTTCTTCTTGAACGAGGAATTGATGCAGACCTTTGAACTTGCTGAGGTCTAACTTTACGTTCATCATCAGATAAAGACGTTGGTTCTGTACTTGAAATTTGCTGGTTCTTCAACGTTAAATTCTTGGTTAAGGATTTCTGAAAGTTTGCAAGCTTGAATACAAAGGATTTTTGTTGCTTTGCTTGAGACTTTATAAGTGGGAGGATATATTCATTCATTCTTGGAACTGCAAATGACATTGCCAATGCACCACTTAGTATTATCGAAGGTTGAAGATTCTCTCTAAATTCCTCCGTCTTCCTTGGAGTGCTAACTGTGAACATTATATTTTGAAGTGTGTTGACAAACCTTCTTACAACTTGAAAAGAATATGAATCTGGATCATTTCTCAATTCAAAGATATATGCTTGTAGATTCCAAAAAACAGTCAAGCAGAAATGTGGATACCGTGAACTATATTCAATTAAGAAATCTTCTAATGCCATTGAATCTGTTTCAAACACAACGATCAATTGAATGAACTGAGGAATGAAAAATTCAACTTCATCATAGGTGAACCCATGAAGCTTTTTAACCAAGTAATGATGAATCCCAATATTGTTGACATAGATCTTTAGGTACTCGATACATTCGAAGATCGTGAAGCTATTGGATCTAACTTTCGTAAGAAGTTCAGCGTGTTCCATGGTGTGCTTGTCTTTTGATGTTATTCGCCAACCTTTTTTTAGGACAGCGGGTTTACGTAAACAGAGCAAAAACCCGCCCGCTTGAGTGAGACTGGAAAATGGGGAAAAGGATGCAAAAGAAGAACAATGATGAGTAGGATGGCGATTACTAGGAACTTTAAATGTCCTATAAAGTAGGACGTCCTATCAAGTTGAGAATAAATTAAGAGAAATTTGATTAAGGTGAACGCCAAAGAATTATTTCAATTGAACCCACCATATACATTCTACCTAGAAAAATATCATTTATGGAACTGTATCTAATATATTGACATAATAGAAACCGTGGAATCTTAACGGCTTCGAAAAATTACAGTAAACGATTCATTAATTTGTGTAATCTTCGTACCATGGATATGAATATCTGAAACATGGTTATGAATGGGGGTCTTATAACGAATAAGATGGTCATAGCAACGATAGCAAGTATATGTAAAAAAAAGCTTAAAGCTTGAAATAAGTTAAGGAAGCATGATAAGTGCAAGCTGAAATAAATTTAAGCATGAAATCTTAAAAACTGCAAGCTTGAGTAATATGAGCTTGAAATCTGTCAGCTTCTAATATGACAGTAAACGGAATATGAGGAAAAGACAATTTAGAAACAAATCCATCCTATTCAAATGGAGGAAGTTTCTAGTCATTTCTCGTTGTTGGATAACAAATAATTTATAACTGCAACATTAACAGTCGTCGTCTCTAACACGCATAAAAAATTAATTGCTAAGTTTGGCATGGAATGCTTCCCCATCTTGCCCCGGTAAAATAGGATAAAGATCAAGGATCCCCTCGGTCAACTTTTCAGGACTGTCTCTTAAATCCAACAGTTCATTGACTACAAACTCCAAGTCTTTCAATTGAGGCTCCTCCGGTGTAACATGCCTAAATAATTTCGGTATGAACTCTTCACCTGCATCCAATCTAGCTTTTGCTTTAACTCTCTGTTCATCTTCAACCTTTGATTTTTCGGCGGTTGCAATGTCATGGTTTCTCTTGCTTAAACCATCAACGGTTGGTTTCCATAATTTTCTAGATTCATATTCCCATTGTTCTTCCAAGGGTCTTACCTTACCTTTTGTAAGTTTTGAAGTTGAGGTATCATATAGAACAGTCTTCACACCTGTTTTCATATCTTTTATATCCATTACTTCATTCCATTTTCCTGTGATGGTATATAAAACTTCTTGAGTGGCGGTATTTTTTATTGTTCCTTCAATTGCATCATAAGTTCCACTTATGAACCCTTTGACCTTGAAATCAATATCTGCTTCAAAACCTGTTTGAGGGCATTTAACGTACATATGATCACCCAATTCTAATTTCAATTTACCAAACAAAATCCCTCTACAATAAACATTTGGTTGATTGACAATGTAAACTTCATCATCTCTATCGCCCAAAGTAACATGGGCCCAGCCTTCCATAATGGCGGCAGAAGAAGTAATTAAGAATTTGGAATGGGGCACTACAACACCATCAACACGAATCTTCAGGTCAGGAACCAAATAAAAATATGAGGATTTTGGAGGATGATGGGAAGTTTGTTCCGATACATAATATGCTTTTTTAGGACTCTCTTTGGTAGACCCTGGAAGTTCATCCCAATAACAGGAAAAGATTTCTCCCAAAACAGGATTAAGTGGTTTTTTAACGGCTTTCGGAGCAATATGCCAACTTGCTAAATACCACTTAAGAATCATAATGAATCTTTCTAATGAATCATCAGTTTCATTAGCTTCCAATAATAATTCAGGAATTTGAAAGAAATTGGTGATTCTTTCCAACATCGATTTCTTCTCCAAGATAAAGGTTGGTAAAGTGATCTTTGATAAGTCACACCCAGGCTTCAATTGATCAATAATTCCAAATAAAATCGATTGACCTTCATTATCAAGTTCGTCAATGTCATCTGTATCCAGTTTAGTGTCATTGAGAGTATTATTACTATCACTCTCAGCGCTATGACCATCTGCTCCCATCAAGCTGGTAAGCTTAAGCTTGTCTAATTTCGATGTCAATCCCATTGGTTTGCTAAAAAAGGGAAGGCAATTTCTAAGGAAAATTGTACGCTTAAAGAAAATATCTTGGTACTCCTCCCAAATTACCTCGCCTGTGAAAACGGAGCAAGCCCCAAATTTGGCAATGCTCTTAGGCGCGTGGTTGTGAAGGGAATCCCGTCCGTCACGTGAACTGTCAGTGAAGCTTAAAGTATAATGGTTGAATGTTGATTATAAAGTCATGTGATAGAGGAGAGGGATGGAGATTAGGAGAGAGTTGGATGGAGATTTGGATGCAGATAGTTTATTAGAGGAGAGTTGATATGACCACAGATCAATTAACTGTTATCACATTGTAACATATTAAATGCGTACAATGAATATTCCATTCCATTCATCTCTTCAACAACTAACTTCAGATTTAACAAGTTCACTTTATGCCACTTTATACCACTTCAGTTGATACCACTTCACTTTATACCACTTCACTTTATACCACTTCACTTTATACCACTTCAGTTTTAACAACCCCAGTCTTACAAGCACACCTCTCCACCTGTAGAACTAATTTTCGTTTGACCTCTTACCTCTCTAAAGATTGAAGATCTAGTGGATACACCTCTTACAAACTTATCTGTCGCAGATTTACGGCTGCTGTCGCAGATTTAGGTTATTGATTTGGATCGAGGCTCAGATGAAGTAACATCTCAAACGCGCTATAGTGAAAAATTACAGACCAAGCATGAGCATACAATACGGGGTAACTCCCGCAATATCTCTTGCACATCCCACCGCCCTAGAGACTGAACTGAATGATAGGCTAATTGAGGATCTCCAAATACAAGGATCTTTTGAAAGTGAAGCTGCAAGTGAAAAGAGAGTGGAGGTGTTGGAGATACTTCAGAAGTTGACAGAAGAGTTTGTCTATACTGTATCAATCTATAAAGGAATGTCTGAAGCAATGGCTCATGAAGCTGGTGGTAAAATCTTTGCATACGGGTCTTATAGACTCGGGGTGAATAGCCCAGGATCGGATATTGATACCTTGGTTGTATGTCCTAAGCATGTTACCAAGAGTGATTTCTTTGATGTATTCCCAGAGCTTCTTAAAAACCGCCCCGAAATAGGAGAACTTGCTCCTGTTCCAGATGCATACGTTCCAATTATAAAACTAGAGCTCAGTGGGATTTCAATCGATTTGAATTTCGCAAGATTGGATATTGCAAGAGTACCAAAGAATTTGACTTTAAACGATAAAAATCTATTAAGGAACATTGATGAGAAAGATTTAAGAGCTGTGAATGGGACAAGAGTTACCGACGAAATCTTGACTTTGGTTCCAAACCCAACTGTATTTAGGCATGCACTAAGGTTTATCAAATTATGGGCTCAGAAGAGAGCCATCTATGGGAATATTTATGGCTTCCCAGGTGGGGTGGTCTGGGCTATACTTATAGCTAGGATATGTCAACTCTACCCAAATGCCGTTAGTGCCGTGATCATTTCGAAATTCTTTGAAATATATTCTCAATGGAGTTGGCCACAACCGGTACTATTGAAACAAATCGAAGATGGTCCATTACAAGTTCGAGTTTGGAACCCTAGAATATATCCTCAAGATCGTCAGCATATAATGCCCGTCATAACCCCAGCTTATCCTTCAATGTGTGCTACTCATAATATTAATGCATCCACTCAGAAAATCATCTTGAGCGAGTTCACACGAGGGCTAAACATAATTAATGATATAACTACCGGTAAGTCTACTTGGACAGAATTGCATAAAAAACATGACTTCTTTTATAGGTACAAGTTTTACTTGTGTATAGTTGCTGCTTCACGGGCAACATATCAAGAGCATATTCAATACTCTGGAATGGTTGAAAGTAAGTTGAGACTTCTTGTTCAAAAATTGGAAACAGTTGAAGGGGTTGAGTTGGCTCATCCATACGTCAAATCGTTTGATTCAGGTTACTTCTGTGAAGATCAATCACAGTTAGAGGAGGTTGTAAATACTTGTGGGTCAATCCAAGCAGAAGAAGTTACAAGGTTGATTCCTATTGAAGAGCCAAAGCATACAGTGAATTCAACATCTTTGAATAAAGATGATTCAACGGAAACACATTCAAATAGCATCGAAGCCCACTTGACTAATTGGTACATTGGATTGAAGGTTGATTTGCTGAAAGGTTCATCCAGGCAGTTGGACGTTCAATACCCTTGCGCTGAGTTTTTTAATATTTGTAAGTCATGGCCAGGTTTCGATGAAGATATTCATCGGATTCAAGTCAAAAGTGTAAAGTTGCATGATTTACCTGGTAATGTCTATGGGGAGGGGGAGGTTAGACCTGTCAAGTTACCTAAGAGGAAAAGAACGTTGTCGGGGATCCCACCTGAGAAGAGACCAACGTATAGCTTGACTGAAATTGAAGAATCCTCCGTGGTGAGCGAATAAGGTGGGATGGAAATTTAACATTTATTAATAAGAGAGCCTTAATGTTTTTACACACCATTGCTGAATAATCGGTATGAGTCTATATAATACCGTAACACAGAACCAAGCAGACCCGGGGAGTATTTGAATGCAGAATGGAGGAAAATATCAGAGCTGTGCATGACGCAGCATGAGTTAATTGCAGAGATTGGAATGAGGAGAGTATAACTTTTTGGTGACTTCTGTTAATCTGACAACTTTATTGTTGCCATAGATTGCCCATTCTTATGAATTGTGCTTTCTTGGAGCAAACCTGAAATGGAATTTTACAGGAAATTGTGCTGATGAATTTGTGTGTCAACAAATAAGACAGCTTAACTGCATCTGTGGATCGGTGAGAAAGATTTTCACAGAGCCAGGCTCCGCTGCACGTATATTTTAATCTTGCAATACCTCTTGGGCCGTGTTGGTGTTGAACTATAGCATGAGATATGAATGTGCAAGAATGTTGAGTTTGATATAACAGTTGTTTGACAACGAGTCTGAATAGCATAGTAAAAATTTACACAGTAAGAGTCGGGAAGCATATTAATGGAGCTTAGAACAATTAGTCTAAGTATGCAATATAGGCCATTACTTAGCGCCATGCCTATAGATAATGTAAAAAAATAGTATATTCACCATTACCTGCCACAGGACACAGTTAATCCATTAAATATCTAATCCATGAATATTACTCTGAGCATTATCAAGTCCAAATAGACGTTATATGTAGACTTCCTTATGAAGAATAATTCTTCAACGTAGATTGATGTAAAATTCCATTGGTAAGTTGGAAAGTTGAAAGCCGTCTCGGGATAATGCACTCTAAATCCGGCCCATTACTCAGGATAAGCCATCCATACTTTAAATCTTAATTTTGCAACCATGTATGTACGGTTATTCGTTATGAAGCCTCGAATAGGATGCCAAGAAGAATGTAACAATTCAAAATGGAGGACTCTTGAAGTGATTTGGACTCACCATGAGTTTATATGGATCAAAATCAACTACTTCGTAGAAATATTGAAAACAAATGATAGAAGATTAAAAACAAATGATATTTAAAGATACGTGTCATATGATAATGAGTTTCACCTTAACCCAATTGATACAATGAAGCTTATTTGAAACATTATTTGAAACACTATGAAATCGCACGGACTTGTCGTGATGGGGTAAATGGATACTACAGCATTCCCGTAGCGACTTTCAGAAGATCTACCAGTTTTCTAACCAGATTGAAAGAAGAAAATTCAATTAATTATTTAACGCTTACACATAGTAGATAAGGTTTTTAAAGGACTTACTGGTTTTAAGGAACTGGAAATATAACGATGATAATATAGGTTTTTACCCTCCATATTACACAGTGTACTTCACTTTAACTCTTATATGAACTCTTCGGTAATAATAACAATTTTGCATGAAGGACTACCACTTGTTTAAGTGGTGCCTTTGAGTTGTCTCCTAATGTATTGTTTCTTATATTATAATAATTCTTTCGGAGGAGGTACGCATATGCACAACTGTAACTGTGGAGTACAATAGGTCCTCCCCTAAACGATTTCTTAAATCGGCTCGACCCTTACGGTCCGATTTTCGGACGACTCACTAGGGGCTGAATCCAAAACTGTTTGTGATGTAGGGTTATTCGAATGACTTTTGTCTCATGTTCCTCTACGTAGACCTTTTTTTGGTGTGAAGTTAAATACTGCGGTAGGGAATTTTTCTATTGCATCAATAAGCAACTTAAAGTCACCAAATCCCACCCACTTTGTTTTCAACATGGCTTTTGATATGAACACGAATGGACAATATTGGACAGGGGAAGCAGTGACTCCACTCCTGGGTAATCCTAATGGGTATGGAAACGTAGGAGACGACTTTTTGAATTTGAAATCGGAAACCTTGGAATTATTTAATAATCAACAATATCTCGTTGGTCATGGTCAACCCTCTCAACAATCGGGTCATCAATCGCTGATAAATGGTAATCCGGGTCTTTCGAAACAACAACAATTCCAACAACTTCAACAACCCGCTCATTTCGAAAACTTTCAAGTTAACAATAACTTACAAGCCCCTCCCTTTGGTGAAGTAATATATGGCTCTGGTAGCAATAATTCTTCTCCACTTAATAATTACGGTAACCCTATTCCTGTTGCATCTCCAGACTCCCTGAGTACAAGCACAGGACTTGAAGAGAAGAAAGATTTACCGTCCAACAAGCGTCCAAGAGCAAAGAAAACGTCGGCAGAAGACCAAGACTTGCTTATCATGGCAAAAGATGACTCAGAATTAACTGAAGCTGAATTGCAAGTCAAGAGAAAGGCTCAGAATAGAGCTGCTCAAAGAGCTTTCCGTGAAAGGAAGGAAACGAAACTTAAGGAATTGGAAACAAAACTCTTGGAATCTCAAAAAGATCGACAGAAGTTATTGGAGCAATTAGATCACTTCAAAAGACAGAATATCTCTATTCTGACGGAAAACGAGATATTGAGAAACTCAAGTTCAAACTTTGCGGATGCTGGACAAACATCCACCGAATCTAACATGGCTACGAAATTCTACTTCCCCAAAACTGAAGATGATTTCATTACTGAAATGGTTGGTGGTACCGCGCACCGAGTCCAACCAGCATATCTGCACAAAGTCTATGATTCTCCTGACCACCCGGGAAATAAGACATTGGGGATTGGTGCCTTGTGGGACTACCTTCTCATAAAAGCAGAGGAAATGGGGTTGGAAGAAGGTTCAATGGATATCCTGGAAATTATGAATAGATTGAGAGGACATGAAAGATGTCATGGGTTTGGCCCTGCTTATACTTTGGATTTGGTGGATCAAGTTATTAGGGAGTGTTGTAGTTCTCCATTGATATAGGATGGAGTTAGGATGCTTTGCCATACTAAATAATACAATCTACTGGTTATTCTGTATTTCTGCTACTCCTTGCAATTCAGTGTAATCTCACTTCCAACTGAAGAGGTGTAACATGCGAGAGTACAATACTATTGATTGTGCAATGAAAACATCAAACTTTGAAACTTAGTTGTGATTCGATTTTGATAATTTAGTAGTGCATTCTCATCAACCTCGGATGGAGTTTTTGTTATCTTAACAACAATCATATGATACTACGTGATCAATTTGTAGGATAGTTGTTAATTTTTGTCTATACGTGTAGTGATGGGCTTTATCATTACATATGGGTGTTTTACTTTAATAAACTTTATTTCCTAGAATGTAAGAGTGTGTTTTCTTTTGAAATTTATTTCCTAGAATGTAAGAAGGTGTTTATAGGAGGATATTCTGTACCACATTCCAAGCTAGACTTGATTGATGCAATTCTAGGGTAACTGCGCCTAGAATGACTTGCATCGCCCCTTCCTACCTCTCCACTTAAACTCACCGCCAACTTTAATTTGCAAATCACCTTTATTCGCTAATGCACCAAGTAAATGTCAAAAGTGTAAATCGCGGCTGCTACTTGGAAAGTGCAAAACGGATCTCCTGCCGGGATATTAGCTTTTCCTTGCATACGGTCGGTGTTATCAATTCGATCTCCGCTTATTTTCTATTTCTTAGTCATATCAACTTCCTTATACAACATTTACAAATAACAAAAATATTTTTACCTGGGAGGGGTGGAATAAGCTTTGAATGTATGATTTATGTAATAACAATGAACATTCAATAGAAAATAATGCATAAGATTTGATGTTCTAAATAGCTTTAATGGAAGATATTCTTGATTTGTTCCAGTAGTTTCAAGCGAGCTGCGAAATGGTTGCCAATTATTTTGCAACCGTTTTTCTTGCAGCAGTTTTCTAAATGTGGAGTCTTGATCAAGATTCAAAAATTCACTGTCTTTTATATGTTATAGATCGGGTATATTTTATAAAGGAATCAATATTCATCAAGGAATCAATTTTGGATTAGCTTAGTATTTGAAAGAATTTGTTGAAAATTAGAAAAATACTTAAGGATTCCTTGTTCTCGAGACTTTCTTGGAAATAAGAGAAGTTATGTATCGAGTCTATAACCACTCAATGTAGATAAGAGCGAGGGAACTGGAGAATATATCACACGGAATTGCTGTTGACCCAGTATACGCTAGAAGATCAAACAGATGCAAAACTATGGAATAATCATATTGGTTAAAATAATGAACTACAATCATATCTACGGTACTAAATTACCGATTCAATCACCATCCTGGATCATGGATATAAATCAGATCTGCCCTCACCCCAAACCAATCCCATAAATGAGGGTAAATTCTTCAACATCCAAAATTATATGCATCATATGCCATTCTAATTGAGGTTCCACAGGTTAATGCATTTCCTTTCCAATGGTGTATTGTACCGTCTATGGTATCAATCCCACTCTACGACTCTTCCCCCACCTGGACTCTCGCACAGAAAATTCTAGAAGGATTTTTGATACCGAAAATATAAAGACGGACAACAATTCTACACTTTTCTAAACCGAATCATCATGTCTGCAGAAGAATTTAAAGCTCAAGGTAATAAGCATTTTGCTGCCAAAGAGTTCAACGAAGCTATTGAAGCGTTCACCAAAGCAATCGATGCATCTCCGGAACCAAATCATGTTCTTTTTTCCAACCGTTCTGGTTCTTATGCCCTGTTGAAGAACTTTTCACTGGCCTTGAAGGATGCTGAATCATGTGTTGAAATCAATCCAGCTTGGGCAAAGGGATACAATAGAGTTGCTGCTGCTCATTATGGATTGGGTAATTTGGATGATGCTCAAAAGAACTATACCAAAGCACTTGAATTAGACCCTAAGAATGCCATGGCAAAGGAAGGATTAAGTGCTGTGGGTAGTGCCATTCAACAAAAATCTTCGCAACCTGATATGGGATTGGGTGCTATCTTTGGGGATCCACAAATGATTCCAAAATTGCAAGCAAATCCAAAAACCGCAGAATTGATGAAGGATCCAGCTTTAGTACAAAAGCTCTTGAATATTCAATCGAATCCACAAGCTAATGCTACTGAATTCTTGAGTGACCCAAGATTGATGACAATTATGGCCGCATTAATGGGAATTGATATGGATGCAACAGATATGGACTCTCCTTTACCTCCTCAGGAACAAGCAGCTGCCAAGGCGTCAAAGGCTGCCGAACCAAAGGCTGCCGAACCTAAAAAAGAAGAACCTAAAGTTGCTGAAGTTGAACCTGAACAAGAGGATATTGAAATGGAAGAACCAGTCGTCTCAACGAAAGCTGAAGCAGATGCCGCAAAGGACCAAGGTAACACTTTATACAAACAAAGAAAGTTTGATGAAGCTATTGCAGAGTATAACAAGGCATGGGAATTACATAAGGATATTACCTACTTGAATAACCGCGCTGCCGCCGAATATGAAAAAGCTGATTATGAAACCGCTATTAAAACCTGTGAAGAAGCAATCGAATCCGGAAGAGATTTAAGAGCCGATTACAAAGTCATTGCCAAATCCTTTGCTAGATTGGGTAACTCTTACTTGCAAAAAGATGACTTGGCTCAAGCTGTTAAGTTCTTTGACAAGTCTTTGACTGAGCATAGAACTCCAGCTGTCTTGAATAAATTGAGATCCACTCAAAGAGAAATAAAGATTAGAGAAGCCGAAAGTTACATTGATCCAGTTAAAGCTGAAGAAGCTAGATTGGAAGGTAAGGAATATTTCACCAAGGGTGACTGGCCCGCTGCTATCAAGGCATACTCTGAAATGGTCAAGAGAGCACCTGAAGATGCTCGTGGGTACTCTAACAGAGCCGCTGCATTATCCAAGTTACTTTCTTTCCCAGATGCTATTAAAGACTGTGACACCGCTCTTGAAAAAGATCCTACATTCATCAGAGCCTATATTAGAAAGGCAAATGCTCAATTGGCCATGAGAGAATACTCTCAAGTTATGGAAACATTGGCAGAAGCTCGTGAAAAGGACATTTCAATTGGTGAAGGAAAGAATACTTCTGAAATCGACCAATTGTACAACAAGGCTGCTTCGCAACGTTTCCAAGGTATTGAAGGTGAGACTCCAGAACAAACGATGGAAAGAGTGCTGAGAGATCCAGAAATCGTGGCTATCTTGCAAGATCCTGTCATGCAAGGAATCTTAAGTCAAGCTAGGGATAACCCAGCTGCCTTGCAAGATCACATGAAAAACCCAGCCATCGGTAAGAAGATTAATATGTTGATCACTGCTGGTGTCATTCGTACGAGGTAATGTGTCATGAATTGTATATAAATAAATGCTTAATTAATTTATCGTAGACTTTGCGTGGTCTGTTACGCCCGCCCAGCCTGGGCTCTAATCTTCCCTACATATATAGAGTCATTATCTTGTGAATTAACTTGCATTATAACTAACTTAAATTACTCTCATAAAAGAAACTAGGCAAATTAACCATCTGAGAATAGAACATCAGGGATATGTCATCCTCGTTCACAAAGTCATTAAACATCTCAACTGTTGTTTTCAAATTAGAATTTGGGTCAAAGGCATGCTGCGCGTTTGCATCATTTGGGATTTGGTTCTGATGTTGGTACGATTCATTAAACTGTTGCACATAATTTGGCGCTCCAATGACGTTTGAGAACAGCTGGTGTTGTGGTCGAGTCGATGATGCTTGTGATAACAGAGACTTCTTCAGCTCCAGCCGTCTCTTTTGGATTTGTTGGTGTTGCTTTATCATTCCAATCATTTGTTGCTCGTACCCTGGGTCAATATAGTCCGCATTTGCAGCTTTCTTTTCCATAAATTCCTTCTCTAGCCTAGCCAGTGCTTCAGCGATGTTGTGGAATAACTTGTTTTCTTCAGAAGTACTCATATCTCGGTCAGGGACCAATTTTGTATCTTCCTTGGGCTCAGGCTTGCTCACTGCAGATGCCATGACTACATGCATTTTCAGTTGGAATTCCAGTTGTTCTTCAAAAATTAAGGGGAAATCCTTTTTGGCACTATCCAAGTGCTCTCTCAAATGAGGATACAGATCAACAATGGATACCTTGAATTTAACCTCATAGAACTTGACAACTGCCCTTAACATAACCTTGACCAATAATCCAAGCAATGTGTCAAATTGCAGGTAAATGGTTAAGCTAAGCTGGTCCTCTCTCCAAAGTACAGGTGACCCGAAGAAGTTCATTGATGTGTGAATTAAAAGGCGAAGGTCGCTCTCCGTTTCAGGGACATCAGGATGACTCAAAACGGCATTTGCAATGGATAAAAATGCACTTAAAGGAAAGAACATTAACCAGTTATAAAATGAAATAGCAACATTTTCCTTCTTAACTTGTTGCACCAAAATCAAGATGGTTCTTGCAGCATCGAGAGAAATATTCCTGTACTTCATTCCTTCTTTCTCATCAATTTTGGCACCAGCTTGTATCATAATGAAAGGCAAACGATTGATCAACATAATATGAACCAAGTACGTGAAATGCACCATTAAAACAGTGTCTCTTTGTTCCAATTTATCAGGATAATCTATGAAGTGAAACGCTGGGTCCTTAAAAAACCGGGGTCTATCGTTTTCAGGAAGAGTTTCAGCTAAAGCAGCCATATCCAAATTAAGAGCATCCAATTTGGTTGCTAAAAGCTCAAAAGGCAGATCTTCATTAATGGCAACAAATAATTGATTGTATGATTTTGTCCTGATTTTGGTCAACATAGCTTGATAAACACGATAATACTGAACATCTTGGAGTTCGATGGACCTGAGCAAATCAAGGACTGATGAATCGCGTTCGGGTTGCGGAAGGTGTGGATTTTGTGCAAAATAGTTTAATTGACAATATGTTTTGATGTCATCATCTGTGCTGACAGTCACGTCAGCACTATTAATGAGTGGAGGTTTCCCAGTCCTGAAACATATTTCCATGTCAAAGAAACTAATGAGCCACCACACTTTCAATCTTTCCATTTTGTCTTCTTCATTCAAACCCTCATAAGTTTCAGCTCTATGAAGACCAATTTCCTGAGCGAATCTGATTGCCACGGCGACCAACACGAAGTTTACATGACTGGTGAACCAATTTGTCTCAATGTAGACCATCAAGTGTAAAATAGCCTTGATCGTTTCTATTCCATCACTGATCACAGAGATCCTATGGTAGTAGAAGATTGCATTATCGAAAAGGTTATTCTTTAATTTCACAAATTCAGCATTGGACATTTGTCGTATCAGTGCAGGAGTTTGTGGAGCAGTGGAATCGGCAGGGACAGAGGATGGGTTGGAATGATCTTTATTTGAAGCAACATCACTTGGGCTTGCGCTGGCATTAGTATCTTGATCTATCTTCGAGGAAATACTTAACAAAAGACTTGAAGTCATGATCAAAAAGTCCGACAATTTGAATTGACGTCTTTGGTTTGGAGGAAGTTGGGGGTTTTTGTAATAGTCCTCAAAAAGGGCCTTGATATCGGATCCCGAGAAAACAACACTGATAAGGGCCACGTCCACATAGCAATGGTCTATCAAGTCATATACCAATTGAGAATCCACAGGGAAAGGGCGGGTGAACAATTCCCTACGTTTTCTATTGTCGATCACAGGAGGATCAATCCATTTCAATAAAAACGATTTACATTTACTGAGGAAGATAAGTGGTATGTTACGGATTGGCAATGTGATGTGTTCATCTATAGGGCCAATCACCTTGTCTATTTGATCAAGGGATGCGTCTGAGAAGACCGACATCAAACAGTGAGCACCGTAATAATAATCTTTTGACTTGCCTGCTCGTCTTCCGGATCTTTGATTACAATTAGTGGCGTCAGCATGAAAAGTATGACTGGCCATATTTTTTTTTAACATGGTGGAATCGACGGTATATCTTACTGTTTCCGCAGGTGCCACATCATCTGGTTTTTGGCCGGCTTCTTTGGGAGAGAAATCATTTGAATCATCTGCACTTTCCGAAGAGTCTGACAATGCATCCTCTACCTCGTCATCTGCCAGTTCTTTTTCATTTTCTCTTTTTTTCCGTTTGCCTCCATTCAAAGCAGGCAAATTATTTAGAACATCCAACTTCTGAGTCAATTGAAGTAGGACATTTTCTAGGTTTGATAACCGAGCATCTATACTTTCTGAATCTCTTGAGTTAACGTCTTTAGTTTCTGGTTTTTTCACTCCGTTCTGTTTGGAGGCTTTTATTTTCCTTCTTACGGGTCTGTCTGTATAATTGCATCCACTTTGCTTATTCAGAGCTCTACAATTCGAGCAGGGAGCTTGCCCGTCACACTTGGTTTTCTTCCTCCTGCAAGTATCACAAGCTATACGTATCCTCTTACCAGATTTGTCATCATTATCATCGCTTCGTGCAGGGCTGGAGTTTGATATTGGATATATTGGTGCCAACAGAGTTGCAGGAGCAAATGGTGCAGCGTTCAACTTCTGTAAAGACGCAGCAGCTGCTACTGCAGATGGATTCTGTTGATATGGAGGGGCTTGTCTATATGGATCGTACCAATTCGTGGGTGCTGAAGGCACCATCGGGTTGACTTGTGCAGGTCCTTGCTGTAATGGCAGTTGTACTGGTTGACCTGGTTGCTGCGCTGGCTGACCAGGTTGTTGTGGAGGATAATGAGACGACCAAACCGTATCACCATACATAGGCTTTTCTTGTACTGGCAATACTGAAGGTCTATTATCAGTCATGTTGGAAATACGTAGGTTTTGTAAGCACGTCTTGAAAATGTAAGGCGGGAGGGGGCTCAAAAAAATGTCAAGGTAGAGGCTTGATTTAAGTGAACCTCCTAGGATGAGTACGTTGTAGGGTGTACATTGGAGAGATAATAATGAATTGAAGCTTTGTTAACTTGATGAATTAGTAAGGTTGACAAAGAAAAGATTATAGTTACAGTTAATAATGTTAGAGGGTTTTACATATGGACATATATAGAAACAGGTCTATGTCTCTTAAACATTGACTGGGATACTCTTGAGAATTCTTACATTGCAAATTAACCTCTTATGTGACATTCGATACGGCTGATGGACACATTATTCCTAACCAAGTTGACATATTATAGAGAAGCACTGAAATTTGATTCTTCAAGATTTGGTTGATTTGAACCAATAACCATTAACTCAGTGTCAGTAATATATGATTAATCCAATCAAGAGTGATACGTAATTAATTGCTAATTCAGTTGGCGTATTCATCATCTCACTTGTAACTAATCTGTTGCCAAAGTACGCCCTGTCTCTCGCAGGAAATTCGCAACCTAATCAGATCATGGTCTCAAGGTATATTCTATTCCATTGTCGTATCTCATATTATACCTCATCGATATCCCCAATTATATCTTCTGACTCCATATAATAGTTTCAATCTCTACAGTTTCAATATCTACTACTTCAATCTCTACTGTTCAATCTCTAATGGCCTCCCGCTATTGCCACTGATCTCCACCGTCGTGCGCATTAAAAATTCGCCTTGAAAACTTTTAAACCAAACCATGGTGAACAAGAAAGCAGCCATGCCTATATTTGGTAACAAGGAAGATGCCAACTTCAGGGAGGCAATGAAGTTATACGATGCTCTGCAATACAAAAAATCGCTTAAGATAGTTGATGCTAATTTGAAGAAAAACTCCTCTCATGCTGAATCCTTGGCCTTGAAAGGTTGTCTTAACTTCCAATTGGGGAACAAGAGCGAGGCTGAGTCCTACATCTTACGAGCAGTAGGTAAAACGGGCTCTGCAGGTACCGCAGGTGCTGATAATTACTTGGTTAATCATTTGGCAGCTATTTACTATAGGCAAACCCAGAACTATGTCGAATCCGCAAAGTGGATGAAAGCCTCACGCGACAACGGCTCACCGAATAAAGGTATGCTTCGAGACTTGGCATATTTGCAACTGCAAGTTCGTGATTATCGTAACTTGGTTGATTCCCGGCAACAATATTTAGAGTTCCAACCTGGTTATAGAGCCAATTGGACCGGTTTGGCTGTTGCACATCATTTGAATGGTGATGGGAAAGGAGCTATTACCACTTTAACCAAGATTGAAGGGATTATTAGACAGCATTTGACTGATGCTGATAGATATGAACATAGTGAGTGTCTTCTTTATAAGAACCAGCTTATTTCAGAAACTGGAGATCCAGCCAAAGCTTTGGATGCTTTAGAAGAGGATAAACATGAAATTTCAGATAAATGTGCATATTTGGAATATCGTGCTAAATACTTGTTACTTCTTGGTAAAGATGCTTCTCCATGTTATCGTGAATTATTACAAAGAAATCCAGATAATGTACATTATTACAACATGTTGGAAGTTTCCTTAAACACATTAGGAGGAGATCTTGACATCAGATTGAAGTTGTATGATAAATTAGCCAAATTCTATCCACGTTCAGATCCTCCTAAATTCTTGCCTTTATTGTTTTTACCAGCTACTCATGAACAATTCAAGCAGCGTGTAAAGGAATATATGGTTTCACATTTGAAAAGAGGAGTACCAGCTACTTTTGTCAACTTGAAGCCTTTATATAGGGATAGACTGAAATTGAAAGTGATTGAAGAACTTGCACTTGAGTTTTACCAGAATGTGGACGAGTATAAAGAAAATCCAACTATTAAATTATGGACCTTATATTATTTGGCTCAACATTATTTATATTTGAATGATTTATCTCAATCAAGTAAGTATATTGAAGCAGCTATAAGCCATTCACCAACTTTGGTTGAACTCTATGTTATCAAAGCAAGAATTGCCAAGCATCAAAACAAATTTGTTGAAGCTGCCCAAATAATGAATGAAGGTCGTGAATTGGATTTACAAGATAGATTTATAAATTCAAAAGCCACCAAGTATTTACTTAGAAGCAATCAAGTTAATGAAGCCATTGATTGTATTTCTTTATTCACAAAGTTGGATGAGGATGCTGTTAATGGTTGTAAAGATTTGCATACCATGCAAAACAACTGGGTACTTGTTGAAAGTGCAGAAGCTTATTATAGGTTGTATTTGGAGAATAAGAAAAAATTGGAAGAACTATCAAATGAAGAGGAAGATAACGAAGAAAGGGAAGATCTTGCTGAATTGGCCGAGATTTATAGAGGGCTTTCATTAAAGAGATTCCGTTCTTTGGTTAAGATTTTCGAAATCTTTTTCATTGATCAATTTGATTTCCATTCATATTGTTTAAGGAGAGGAACACCAAGAGATTACATAGCTCTACTCAAATGGGAAGATAAACTTCATGCTACTCCGATCTACACAAGGGTCATAAAAGGGTTATCCAAAATTTATTTGGAACTTTTCGAAGAGCAAAAGCTTGGTGAGAAGCTGTTCAAAAAGGTAAGCAATAAGGAAAAGAAGAAAAAGGCAAAGGCAGTTAAAAAGAGAGCAGAATTGATCAGTAAGGTTGAAAGTGAAGAAAATGATACTGATCCATTGGGTGCGAAATTGCTTGAGGATTTGGCAGGCTCCAAGGATATTATAGAACAATTGTATGTTTTGGTCAAGCCTTTAAGTGAAGAAGCACCCGATTTAGTAAGTGGCTGGGAGATTTTGTTTAAGATATATACAGCTCAAGGGAAGTATGTGTTGGCATTACAAGCCGTGAAGAGCTTGAATAGATTGGTGGGCAAGAGTTATGCTCTTTTGAGGGTGGCTGAGTTGGAGAAATTGTTGGCGGCTGATCAAAATGTTAATATTGCTATTGTAAAGGTATTAGGCAAGGGGATTGCTGCCGCATTCCCGGAGTATAAGTCGGAGGAGGGTTTAGAGAAGTTGGCTTTGTGATTTAACGTAATGACTGAATCAATTTTTAAGCTTTATTGGATATGGCATAAATGTAAGGCAAGTTTTTTCAATATAAGACCGTCTTGAAGAAAGGTATTACCTTGTTGGTGATAAGAATCGCCTACATTGACTTAAAATGCCATGGAACAGGATCAGGTCATTCGATGGAGATTCGTTCGAATTGGATTTCGAGTCCTAGCTACAATCAAAAGTTTGGGGCGAACGGCGACTAATTTGACTTTACCAAGATTTGCTAATCAGGCGTTAATATCTTATTCATGTACATATGTTATATATAATTGAGCATTCCATATATTCTTTGTAGAACAGGGAGTTGTACCCGAGGTGATGCTGTGATTTGAGGACTGACAATTTAACCGGACTTTTCTGTTTGATATTGGTAGTCTGGTGGCACTTGTGGGTCTAATTAGGCATCAGTGCTTCCAATGGCTTATAACTTTGCACTGAGCCTTTGGGAGAATTACATTCAAGGTAGAAGATTCTTAGCAGTTTTTGCAGTGCCTGTAGCAGAGTCTTAGGCGTCACTACTGTTGGTAGAGTCGCCACTTTAGTGCAAGACTTCGTTTTGGTCCGCTAAGAGACTTCGGTGTTTTTACGAACTTATCCAAGAATCAACTTGAGACCTCGCAACATTCCCTGCCAAATTCAATGTCTGAGCCCCCATTGGAAAGTAGCTTACAGTATACCATATAGCACTTATCAATTGTACGACAGCAAATATAATCGAAAGTAATGTGCTTCTCAAAGACAATGCCGACACCAAAGTAAGGATAATCGAAGCCGAGAATGTGACAGTGAAGATAAGCCTTGTTGACAGTAACAAGTGGGTCATATAGGCTTGGAATCCCTGCAAAACACCAAAACTAACAAGGAACAATATGGAGCCCAAGGACCATAAAAGTGCAAACTTTCTTGGTCTTGTTGCAAGGATCGGGAACAAGAATATACAAATGATATAACACGAAACTGATCCTGCAAAAGTGAGTCCAAAAATTAGCATTCTATCCCACCTTGATAATTCAAAGTATCCAGGGTCTGCCGTTACATACTCCGCATCATCTTGTAACTCAATCCCACTTTTGAATGGATTTAATTGTGAAAGCTTGGAACGGAAGCCACTTGATTGTGGTTGAGTAACTGGAGGAGGCAATCCTGGGTCTTGTGCAAGTGGTTGGTATTTATTTGAAAAGAGTCCCATGTTGATAAGCTGGGGGCGAGGTTTTCTAAGCTTGGGGATTTGGCTGTCTCGCGATTTTGGCTTGCGAAATAACCACCATAAAAGCCCACCAGATCTGACATGACCACGGAACAAACATTTGTAGAAACCTACTTACAGCTTATAGAATTGGCTGATAAGAGCAATAGTGATTCGTTTTATTCAACATCAGAATATGGAAAGCTTGAAAGTTTGGGCCCAACATTACCGAAGTTAAAGTATGCTCTCCCAGGTAATGTAAGTGTTGAAGACTCCTTGGTTGAAGTGAATTTCAAGAGTATAAAACCTCCATATAAGTTTACACAGGCATTGAAGGTATCAAAGCTGGCAACGGTATATTCGGTAAAGGGTCAATTGATAAGCACATTGGGTTTGGATATTGAAGAAGGTAATATTAAGTTGTTATTGAAGAGTAAGGTATTACAAGATACTGCTAGTTTCGAAGGTGTGGCAGAAGGATCTGTTATTAGTGTGATGATATCGGCAACTCCCAAGGTGGTAGTGGATGAGGAAGAAGTTGTGGATGAATTGGTGATAAAGGAGTCTACTTGGGAGAAGATTCGCGAACTCCTTGTTGGTGATCTTGGGGTGGGAGCTGATGAGGTGGTTGAAAAGTTTAAGAAGGTTGCATAGGGGTAGGAGGTTTGTATATCGACGTGATATAGTGCTACGTTGAAGACCTCTTTAGGCTAGAAAACAGTGCCATTGTGATGTATAGTGATCAACGAATTGACTCCACCTCACAGCAATTTGATTAAACGAGATCAATGTCCCAAATTTTTTTAATTCTATGGTAATCGCTGTTGAATATTCATTCATTTTACATAGTCATGAAATTATAAGAGTCGAAGTGTAACTCGAATTCATACGAATCTGATGAAAATCAAATTCCGCCTACCAATTAAATTCAAATGACTACAATTTGTAGATTAATCATATATAGAACTACATAAATATATCTACCGTTTTTATATGTATGGTCTCTTCAAACTATCTGATTGCTGAAAGCAATCACTGATGCAATGACATTCAAGCACGTCCATACCGACATTCCATTTGCAACCTCCTTCGAACTTCTTTTGTTAGTGGCCAAATCACACCTTCATGCTATCACCATGTACAATATCAACGTGGTATTCTTCCAAAGTACCATAGTAACGCAACATTCACCTCCAATTTTTATTGCTAAATTATCAGGAAGCCTATTTATGCCACCTTCGACTAATCAATTCATTCAAACTATGACCACTCTCTCTACCATTCCTCCTTTCATACAAATAGTACGCGGCAGCACCAATAGCTATTCCCAATACAGGGTCCGCCACCCTTGATATCAAATATGGATACTGCATTTCGTTGCAAAAAAGAACGATCGTGGAATTTCTACCTACCAGGAGACTTGGAAAAATATCGAACGAAGGAGAGAACATTTGCAAGAGATTACTTGGAGGAAGAACATTTGCAATGAGCACATTTATATAGTACCAAGTAGTTGTATAAGTCAACGGTTTTAGAACATGGTCTTGCTTACATAATCTTTACAACCAATTTTACAAGCTTATTCAATTTCACTACTCTAAATTAAACCAGCCTACTTAAAGAGACCCTAATCAGTCTACCACGACTAATCACAAGCAATCCCTTTTAGATCCAGGCACACGACTGTAATAGACAACTCGCTACCACGAATCTCGGTTTTCGCACACCTTTTTTTCGACCCCTCTCCCCTGCTCTCACTGGGCATGAAAATTTTTCCAAAACAAAACTCTTCCTTTCTTACAACACATCGAAGTAAAATGGCTGGATTTGTTAGATCATGTTACAAATGTGGAGAAGTCGGTCACTTGGCTGAAAACTGTGAACAAACTGAAAGATTATGTTACAACTGTCGTCAATCTGGACACGAATCTACCGCTTGTCCTGAACCAAAACAGGCTACCAACAAGCAATGTTTCTCATGTGGTGAAGTCGGACATGTTCAATCTGAATGTCCAACTCAATCTCAAGGATCCAAATGTTACAACTGTGGCCAATTCGGACATATCCTGAAGGCATGTACCGAACCAGCTGCTGAAGGTTCTGAACCAAGAAGAGAAAGACCAGCCAGATTCAACAAGTCTTCCGGAGCTGCTGCCCCAGCTGGTGGTGCCGCTAACGGAACCACTTGTTACAAATGTGGTGGTCCAAACCATTTCGCCAGAGACTGTCAAGCCGGTGCCGTCAAGTGTTACGCTTGTGGAAAGACTGGACACATCTCTAAGGACTGTACTGAAGCTGGTGCTACCGGTGGTGCATCTGCTAAATCTTGTTACAACTGTGGTCAATCTGGTCACATTTCAAGAGACTGCACCCAATAAGTGATTTAAAATTGTACGATTTGTTGAGGTGAGCGGTGGGGGTTTTTCATGATGTAATGCTATTCCTTTCTTCCATGCCCTGTTTTATCTTGTAGATATAGCTAATAAAAGAGTTCATATAATTTGTAAACGTCATTGTGATATATCGTATCAATGTAGCCCGACGAATGGTGAACAATTACACAACAGCTTAAAAGTCAATCTCACTATTGACAGTTTAAAAGTCAATATAATCTAGGAAGACCTAATAAGGATTGACATCAGTTATTTCCGTATTCACATCACTTATTTAATTTTGGAAATCAACCTTGATCCCTAAATATGACAGCTTCTAAACTTTCAGATCATTGTCAATTTATAGTGTGGTCTAATCTAGAATCACTCTTCCACATTCCAGCTGTAGTAAATACGGATATGTATGAGCATTTTTAAAGTAATTTGAATTCAAGCATTCAAAGTCAAATATCTCACTTCATGATGGTTAATTCAAAGTATTAATTATTCTCATTCTCATTTCGACGGATCCTTCGCTATATATACCCAAAACTGTGGAACATACATAACTAGTGAGGTGAAAAACGAGCAAAATGGTGAAATTACATATGCAGGAGGGAGTTGCATAACTGGGGAAGTTACAAGATAAGGACCTTAACGGTTATTGAATGTATTACCTTAATGGTTATTGAATGTATGAATGGGAAGCATGAGTGTATGAGGAGGTATGGCATTTGGGAGAGCTATTAATGGTTGCTTTAAATGTGGTTGAGTATATTGGGCAATTATCCCTTCTTAGGAATGTATAAAATAAATGGTTATCGACGGTTCAGGCTGGGGATCTAGGTTGGGGATCTTAGGAATGAAAAGGTATACAGAATAAGTTATTTTATGATGGTATTGAAAGTTGGTCCATGGTTGTTGCCAAAAACATTAATGTGAGGTATGTCGCTGAAAATTAGGTATCATGTAATCAAATTGTATTCAGAGTTGACCAAGTCATTTCATTGCCCGGGATGTAACTTTTATACTCTGTTTTGTTAAATTAATCTTTTCACTTCGTGACGATGTACAAGGCTACTCCATTTCCTCTTAAATTGTGAGTTTAAAATGGCTGCAAAATCAAAGCTTTTTTATGCGGTGGTGTTTTGCGGGGTGAACTTTTATTCATCATCAACTTTTGCACAAACTAGAATCTGGTTACATGGCCCAATTCTAGTAAACTTGGATTGTGTTAATTTCAAAGTAATACCAATAGTTGGAAATATGCTTTCATTTGCATTTCAATTTCATAGACTTTACATTCGCGATACAATGTTGTAAGTTCCTAAACCGTCGAGTGAAGTAGAATTATTCTGAGTCGTAAAAACAGTACTGAATTACATCTACCTTTTATAAATATGTCATATATTAGTATCATTTAAAATATTAAATGTGTCTCTTAACTTTTGCAACTGTCGTCTGATAATCACCATAACCAAACATATAATGACCAAAGAATCAAAACCAACAGTAAAATCACCAATCTCCCACGCTTGGTAGTACCTGCAACCAAACCATAGCCAATAATGAAATCACTAGTTGGACGAACTCCTCTTTGGATCAAAAAATCAAGTTTAGTTGGATTAATATAAATTTGAGTCGGACCAGCAACTGATTCTTCATAAGTTTCCAAAGAGTTCAACACAGCACGAATATCCTGAGAATTCTCTGGTTGTGCTGGTTGACTTGGTAAAAGTTGGAGATAACCACTTCTTGAAACCATGGACCGTGGCGCATCTCTTGGGATTGTTATTGAAAGGTATACCGGACGATGATCAGATTCTAGAAGGGATTCAACTGAGGAATACTTATGAACAAGAGGAAGACGTTTCTTCGTTTTACCCAATATCGAAATCCCTTCTTTCGTTTCTCTATTTTCATACGTCGATTGGTATAAAATTCTATCTGTCCATGAAGGACTACGATGAGAATTATATATGGCCGTGTTCAAATGATACTTATAAGTTGGATTAAAAGTAATTTTAGCTTCCGAGAAACCTAAGAAGACATCTCCAGCTGCCCTTCCTTTAGATAATTCATCATACTCAAATAACTCCTCTATATTGCGGAGACCTTCACTGTCACTCAACAGAAGCAAACGTTGGAGTGACGATGATTTTGGATCATAATGCTGAGTAGTACGATAGTTCAAGTCTCCCATAAAGAATGCATGAGCTCCTGGTTTCAAGACCCCATACCCATCACCGAAATCCATTGATCTGAAGATAATCTCAACTGCTTCATTACGTTTATTATAATTAGCAATGCTTTCGCTTGCTGGCAAGTGAGCACTTATAAACGTTATTTCAGTATCTGGAAGGGAGATTCGAACACCTACTGCTCCTTTGGTAGAAGAATAAGCATAACCTACTCCAACATCTGCATATCGAACTCTACGATGAAATTGCAGGGATTGTGGGGTGATAACTATTATACCAATGGCACCAACATGCGTTAAAGCAATGGTTGTAAATGTCACATCATCGTACTTATTTGAAAGGGCACTCAAATATAACTCACTCAATCTAAGTAAGATCTTCCTAGCAGTATCTGGGAAGCAACCATCAGCAACCGAGCAGAATTCTTGAACCCCAAACACAAACAATTGTGCAGGGTCTTCGGGAAATGATTCTTCAACTTTCTCAATGAACCGATCAGCATCGAACGTTTGCTTGTTACAATTGTATGTGAATAGGAATAAGTCGATTGGGGTGGTCATTGTTTCCTGGTGGCACGCTTGGGAGGAAAAATAGGTGGTTCTAATCGCACTTTCAACTACGATCTGGTGCTCATCACATTAAAGACTCTAAGAAGTGCATTAGGGAGGTATATTAGAGGTAGATTAAGGTAGATTAGAGGTACTTCAGAAGAAATAGAAGTAGAAGGAGTAATTAGAAGAATATCTAACGCCCTTAGAAGTCCATTCCGGTCAAGTCCAAAACTACACACCATTAAGTCATACAAGCCTTTCCACACAACTATGTTTATAGAAGCTAAAAGAGCATTACTAGAAGATTTAGATACCATTGAAAGTACCATTTCGAAAAGACTTCGAAAGGATCCATCATTGTTAGGAGTTGCCAAAGGAAAGCATTCCCTTCTACAACAATATGAATTACGATGCTTTGAAGAGAAGTATAATACAGATATAATCAAATTGAACAATCATGATCAGAAGGAACTATTTCAAACTGAATTGAAGTCAATAGATCACGACTTTAAGAAGTTTGATGAACAACTAGAGAAGATCAAACAGAAACATATTGGTGGTACCGTCACTATTGCCGAAGATATCAACAGGACCTATGCTCCGTTTTCAAGTGTACTATATCATTCTATTGAAGACAACCCAAACGTTCAAAAACTTAAGAGCAAACGTAACCAGAAACAGAAGCTTAGAGTGAAACGGAAATGCATTTTATCAGTGGCTACTCAACATATCAATCTTGAGAATATCTTCCAGCCAGAAGAAAATTATGGTAAAATTCTCAACCTTATTCCATTCTTTCAAAAGTATATTCTAATGGGGAATTCAGGTACATATGTTGAGTATTTGCATACTTTCTCGACCTTTCCATATAAGTCTAAAAACGGAGAATATAGGACTTACTTAATAGAGTTGCTTTCTTACTTGATTGAATTCCTCAAAAAGTCCCAACCGTTATTTACAGGATTGGAAGGTGTTTTGGATATTAAATCCTTTGAACCAGTTGAAAATGGGAATGTAAGAGATACTGGAGAAGTGTGGTGTTCATATTGTGAGAAATTGTTTAGTAAGGATTCTGTTTATCAAGGTCATTTGAATGGTAAGAAGCATAAGAAGGCGCAGGCATTAAAGAGTGGACCGAAAGAACCTAAGCCGGCTGCATCTATATCATCAATGCAAGCACCTTCATCTACGCAAGCACTCTCATCAACTACGCACCCATCACCAACTCAAACACTCCCATCAACTGATACTCCAGCTAACCTAAATGAAGTAACCCCTTTGGCATTAATTGAATGGCAAATAACCAATATCTCCAAATACCTAGAACCAACAGTTGATGCTACTAAATCTGCCGCAGAGCGTAAAACAACTTTAACTGACCGTGAGAGGATAATCGAAGGGGCTCTTGCAGGTGATGAAGATTCAGATTATACTACGGTTCACGAAGGTGACAGTTCAGATTCAGATCCAGATTCGGACTATGCGGAAGAGAATCTTAAAGATTTACCTCTAGGTGTGGATGGTCGTCCAATGCCTTTTTGGCTTTATAAATTGCAGGGTTTGCATAAATCATATACTTGTGAGATCTGTGGAAATGTAAGTTACAAAGGTCGTTTATTGTTCTCGCAGCATTTCCTTTCGAGCAAGCATCAACATGGTCTTAAGTTCTTGGGTGTGAATGATGAAAGTGCTCCGTTGTTTAAGGATGTTACTGAAATCGCAGAGGCCATGGAATTGTGGAAGAAAGTCAAAAAGGAGAAAAGGATGAAGGAAGGTAATGAACAGAATGCGGTTGAGGTGGAGGATAACGAGGGGAATGTAATGCTGGAGAGGGATTACTTAGAGTTGAAGAAGCAGGGATTGTTGTGAGTATCGAGCTAGTAAGTGTGATAACGCTTTAAGAGATTATCTGAGAAGTAAGTGAAAGAAGTACAATCGAGGTTGGGGGAGAATATTCTTAGAAAATGCTATATTAATCTTACAAAATGTTACATCCTTATTATCAAATCATCATGTAAAGTGTATTTTTTTCTTCTAAAGCATTGAATGTAGTTGAAATTATATCTGGTTCATTAGAGTATTGTATTATAATACGAATTACAACCAATGAGAGATTCTGATGCATTTTGGCCAATCGATGATCTTGCTTTCTTTCAGCCCCAGATTCAGCCCAGTCATTGAATCGCGCATTGAATTTTTCATTGGTATGAAATTTCCAAAGATACTACCCATGTCTAAAGGAATAAAACGACCAACAACACCAACAGCTGGTCTTCCGAAACAAGTTGATGCCAATGGCTTTCGCTTGAAGCGTCAGGATATTGATAAAGTGACCTTAACTGCTTATGAGCAATTAGGAGGCGCAGATGCTACGGATAAGAGTATTACCCAAGGTAAGACCATAGAAGAAGAAGAAAGTGAAGGTGCTAGCTATATTATCGACGGTCCTTTACGTCGTGTCCAGCCTTATTACTTTACTTACTTGACGTACTGCAAATTACGTTGGATTGACCGTAAATTGATTGATGTATTTGTATCTGAGTTTAGAGATAGAGATGCAGACTTCTATCGTAAGTCTATCACAGAAGGTCAAGTTACGTTAAACAAGATTCCTGCCAATATTGATAGTATTGTGAGAAATGGGGATTTAATAAGTCATAGAAGTTACAGAAGAGAACCTCCAGTAACCTCTCGTCCTATAAAGATTGTTCACGAAGATGAAAATATTATAGCGATTGATAAACCATCTGGAATCCCAGTCCATCCAACCGGGAGATATCGGTACAATACTGTCACGAAAGTAATGCAACATGAAATGGGTAAACACGTACATCCTTGTAATCGTCTCGATCGGTTAACCAGTGGATTGATGTTCATGGGGAAGAATGCCAAAGGTGCTGATTTGTTCACCCAACAAATCAGAGAGAGAACAGTTCGTAAGGAATATATTGCCAGAGTTAAAGGTGAGTTTCCTCCAGATGAAGAAATAACTGTAGATAAAGCATTGATAACCATATCGCCTAAATTGGGACTTAATAGAGTTGATGAGGAAAATGGAAAAGAAGCAACAACAACCTTTAAACGTGTTTCCTATGATCACAAATCAAACACTTCAATAGTAAAGTGTAGACCATTCACAGGAAGAACTCATCAAATTCGTGTTCACTTACAATACTTGGGACATCCCATTGCAAATGATCCTATTTATCTGAATGAATATGTTTGGGGACCAGGATTAGGTAAAGATAATATATGTGATCAAGATGAGGTCATCTTCCGTTTGGATAGACATGGCAAAGACTTGGCTGCTACAAGTTGGATCCATCCCGAAGGAGATGGAGAATTGCGTAATGGGGAGATTTGTGATGTTTCTGGAATGCCACTTTATTCTGACCCGGGTCCAAACGATTTGGATTTATGGTTACATGCTTATAAGTATGAAGCTGCCGATAAATCATGGTCATACAAAACTGAGTACCCTGAGTGGGCCATTTCACCACATCGTGAATACATGGAATTGGCCTTAACTTTGGCCGAAAAGTGTGGAGAAACACAAACCATGTTCAACGTTGGTGCAGTTCTAGTACATCGTGGAGAAGTAATCCTGACTGGATATTCAAGAGAATTGCCTGGTAATACACATGCTGAACAATGCGCATTCGATAAGTATTTCCAATCCGGTGCAAAGGCTTTACCTTCGGGGACGGAGTTGTATACAACGATGGAACCATGTTCATTTCGTTTGAGTGGGAGCGAACCATGTGTTAAGCGCATTTTGGACTACAATATTAAAACTTGCTTTGTTGGAGTGGTTGAGCCAGACATTTTTGTGAAGAACAATTCAAGCTATGACATTTTAACACAGAAAGGTGTTGAATATGTTCATATACCTGGATATGAAGAGAAATGTATTGAAATTGCAAAGAGAGGCCATGAAAAGAGGGTGGGCGAAATTGTCAGCGTTGAGAGTAAACCATTGGACGAGGTAGTAATTGACAGTAAATCATTGGAAGAGGTGGTAATTGACAGCAAACCATTGGTTGAGGCAGTGATTCACCAAGAAGCAGTTGCTGAAGTAGATCAGGACAAGCCTGTTAAGGACAAGCCGTGAAGAGTAAAACATACCATTTTGCAATTGTCTATTTATACCTATATAAAGTAGTAATTTATGGTCATTTTATCCTTATTTTTAAGTCCAGTGCTATGGTGTTTATCTAACAAAGGCAGGTCAATCACATCACTTTGAAGTTTCTCACTCCATATTCTCAGTCCCAATTGTACTAAGATTAGGGATTATTGATAGCTCAACCTACGGGAAGGTAATCCTAAAAGGGAAAAGTTATTAAGGATAATCGTGAAACGTTAAGCAAGATAACCCTAGGATTAATCCTAATATTTTAGGTAGATAATATGTCCAACAGTGAAAATCAGCACTAAACTTGAAACAACCTAGGGTGACTTTCCTGATGGACCTTCTCCACAGAAAATAATTGTCGCATTTCTCCGTTATCGGCATCGTAAATATTCCGGAGCCATAGTTTACAATGAGCCTCCGTTGATGAGTTATATCAATAAATAAAAGTTCATATGCCTAAGGAGACAGATCCTTTAATTGCTAAGCAAGGTTTTGGAGAGAGAGTAGGGAAAGGTCGTTTGGTTGAAATAAATGGCAATCCCCTATTAGAAGAAGGACTCGAAATTACGGGAAATATCGTAGCCAATGATGTTTATGAAGCCGTTATTGAGAATGACGAATTATTCAACAATGAAAGCCATGACCAAGAAACTATATGGCTCAGACAAGAACGTTCCAAGCATAAGGATTTAAGTTGGTTCCGCCGACCTACAGTGAATAAATTGGCTTCAGTTTTATTCTTCCTAGCTTTAGCTTCTGGTATTGGAAGATCTGCCAACCAGACAATCACCCTTACATTGGCGTGCAACAGGGTGAGTCAAAACGTGGTAGGTTGTGATCTAGTTGAAGCACAAGCTTTGATGTCCGACTTACATATGGCTTACAATTTACTGGCGAATGTTGTTATGTTCATTACTCTGGGGAAAGTTGGCACTTTGCTGGATCAGTACGGACGGAAATTATTCATAATATTGATCGTGTTCTCGGGATTTCTAGGGACTTTGGTAAGATACTTGGTGATGATCAATTGGGATCAATTGCAATTTGTTCCAATGGTCATTGCCCATGTAATTATGAATGGTATTGGTGGGGATATAGCTCTATTTACAATTTCAAATTGTTATATGACTGATATCTCTGAACCAAATGAAAGAATCTTTGCGCTTGGTATGAGTACAGCTGCAATTTATCTGGGAATGTCAATTGGTCCATTGGTTGGGAACTTTATTTTAGGTTTGTCTTCAGTTGGCGGTCTGACCGTATCTTTAAATGATCTGAAATTGTCCCAAAGGGTGATCAGTCTGGCAACCTCCCCCCTAAATATTGCTTCAACTTCTGCTAACATGACTTCCATTCCTCTACTGCCAACTGAGTTTTCCACAATCAAGTACCAATTGATTGTCATGGGAGTATGTGTAATATATTCCTTCTTCATTCCGGAATCTAGGTCACTCAGGTCAAAACACCAATCAAGAGAATTGAACAAGTCATATGTATCAGTGTCTTACTACAAAGTAGTTGCAAACCAGATCACAAGCATTGTCAAACCATTAAGAATGCTTGTAATGCGGTCAAAAGATTTGCACCCTTCATTAGACAGATCAAAATTGATTAGGTATAGAACTGCGGTTTTATTCATAGCGTCTGTGGATGCAATTTGGACAGGACTTTTGCCTGCCATTGGTGAAATTCTTGTGTTATTTGGATTGTACACTTTCAACTGGGATCAAAAGGATGTTGGGAACATGTTTTTCTTAGAATCAGCATCGAAAGCCGTTATGTTACTTTGTATCTCACCTTTGATTAACCATAATCTTCTTAGGAATCAATTGAAAATGAAGGTTATTGATCATCAATTCGATCTGATTGATTTCAGTAATATTGTACTTGGGTTTGGAATAGAAGCAATATCTTTCATCATGTTATATTTCAGTACTAGTACAACTTTGTTTTATGCAATCTTGCCTATTAAAGCTTTTGGTGCCTTGGTAATACCTACGTTATTTTCTTCAATAATCAAGTTTTACCCAGAAGGACGAGTTGGGGAAGTTTATGGAGCAATGGCAATTCTTAAGAATGTGGTTGGGCTCGTTTTGCCATTGGTTTATCTTTCAATTTATAAGTATTCCCTTAAACACTGGCATATGCCTGGTCTTACTTTTTTGTTGAGTGCTAGCATTCAATTGACCACCATAGGGTTTGCATTCTATGTGAGGAAGATATTATCTTTGGGCAAGAGTTTGGACGAGATGCTGTTGATTGCAGAACAATATGCCTAGTTAGTACATATGTCAAGGCTTATAAGAGAATTGCAAAACCGCTACTCAAACGAAGATTGCAACTTCGATAAACCAATGCAGTTATAGATTAATAGACTAATAAACTTCACATTTATAAATTTCTAACTGGTTACACGGGTGCAAATTTATACTTTTGTACAATGATACCGAAAGGTCCAATGTCCACCTATGTAACTTATTAAGATCGTACACTGGCTACTTCCATTTTAATTGTCTGCACATTCTGTCAATCTACAATGCATTGAAAATATACCAATCCCAAGTAACCCCATGTAAATAAGATGACTACAATCAAAAGGAAAAATTGAAACATCCATGTCGATTGCCACGGTCAAAACTGCTACTACAAGTTGAATATGCTCAACACTAATTCCCACTCCCAGTCGTCAAAATCTCCACTAATCAACAAATCAACAATATTTACGAAATGAATTAAACCAAGAGTTTAAAGGTTTGTAAGCAACCAAGGCGAACATGAACCATCATAACCTTTTACACTTTCACAAGAAGCATATAAGAACCACATTTTTGTTTAGGGATCGCCACCGCAGCCCAAATCTAGAAGTAGCCGTTGTCGCACACGGCACTTATCTATAATGTATTTGCCACAAGATAAATAACTCCGCTTGTATATTAGGGTAGCAAGGTTCCTGGATTATAGGATTGCTCTTAGATCTAAAACAAATTAACAATCAACGATGACTGATGAGACGGATCCCTTGATTGGGAAACGCCTTGCTACTGAGAGTGGGATTGATAGTACAGGAAGTGCGATTGCTAATGATTTATATGAAGCTGTTATTGAAAATGATGAGGAATTTAATAATGAAAGCCATGACCAAGAAACAATTTGGCTCCGAGAAGAACGGTCCAGTCATAAGGACTTGAGTTGGTATCGTAGACCTTCCGCCAACGTGATGGCACTTTTTATGTTTTTCATCGCAATCGCTGCTGGTAGTGGGATGTCTGCAATCCAAAGTATTACCCTTAAATTAACATGTAATCTTGTTAGTTCTAGGAATGGAGGAGATCGTTGTGATCCAGTTGAGGTTCAGACAGTGATGTCTGATTATCAAATGGCGTCCACTATTGTTTCCAACATTGCTATGTTAATCACCCTGGGGAAAGTTGGTGCTTTACTGGATCAATATGGTAGGAAAATATTCCTTATTTTGATCATGGTGTTTGCATTCACTGGATCGCTTATCAAATATTTGATAATGACAAGCTTCGATGAGTTGCAATTCATACCGTTGGTACTTAGTGATGTGATTGTGAGTGCAGCAGGTGGAGTAGTGTCATTATTCACTATCTCAAATTGTTATATGACAGATATCCTGGAACCAAGTGAAAGAATTACTTCCCTTGGTATGAGTACTGCTGCCATTTTCTTGGGAATGACTATAGGTCCATTGGTGGGTAATCTTGTTTTGGCACTTTCTTCAAGAACCAATGCTGTAGTCATATCTCCTCCAACGGGTGAAGTAAATTCCAATCGGTTAACGATTTCAATGAACGAATTCGCTCCAATCAAATTTGAAGTGTTCCTCTTGGGGCTTTGCTTACTTTTCACTTTTGCTATTCCTGAATCAAGATCCTTAAGATCAAGAAGAAAATCAAGATCTCTGGTGGTCCGTCCTGTGATTGCTCACACAACTTACTTCGAGGCAATCTCAAGTCAAATAATAAGTATCATAAAACCTTTGAAAATGTTTCTTCTACTCCCTGAAGATGCCCATCCAATGTTGGATAGGTCCAAATTGAGCAAATATAGATTCACCGTCATGTTTGTGGCCTTTACAGACGCCATTTGGACTGGGCTCGGGCCAGCTATAGCAGAGATTCTTGTCTTATTTGGGTTCTTCAGATTTAACTGGGAACAAAAAGATGTGGGGATCTTGATGGCATTGGGTGCAGCAACGAAGGCGATCGTTTTACTTTTCATTTCCCCTTTGATCAATCATAAACTCTTTCAAAATAGATGGAAATTGAAGGTTATTGATCATCAGTTCGATATGATTGATTACAGCAACCTTACGATCGGGTTTGGAGCTGAGGCCTTGGGATATATCTTAACGTTTTTCAGTACCTCCACCTTAGGAATATATTCGCTTGCACCTCTTAAAGCTCTTGGAGCTTTGTCCATCCCAACGTTATCTTCCTCAATCATTAAATTTTACCCAGAAGGCAGAGTTGGTGAAGTTTATGGTGCACTGGCCCTTCTTAGGAACATTTTTGGGCTTTTCTTGCCGTTGGTATATCTTTCGATTTACAAGTATTCCATCAAAGAGTGGAATATGCCGGGATTCACCTTTTTATTGACTGCTGGGATTGAAAGTGTCATGTTACTCTTTGTCTTCTATATCAAGAAGATTTTAAGTTTAGAATCACAGTTAACTTTGGAAGAGGTGGACAATTTCCTATAGCTGTTGAATGGAAATTGACTCGCTAATTTGTCTAGAGTATGTCTGTTTTCTTAAGCTGTTTTTCTATTTACTTTCTTTGTATTATCTATTGTCTTTGTACCTCCATTTCTTTTATATCTTAATGTTATACGACTAGCTCAAAGTGAAAACTGCAATACTAGCCATTCAATGCTGTTGCTCATTTTCGGTGAATGATTAATAATTCAGAGTTAATATCGAGTTCGAAGTATGAAACCAGGTTTGCTCTTACCACTTTAAAAGAAGATCACATTGCTTGAAATGCAATACAAAACCAACTCACTCTAGTCCTCTTCTTCTGAGAAATCAAGAACAACCTCCTTCCTCGAATAGACATACACGTTCCGCCTATTTCGCGACCTTTCCCCAAGATCCACTTCATTCGAGTCATCTCTATGGGAAAAATGTGTATTCATTGCACTCAAGTGAGCATTCAGGGGCCGTCTTTCGGTTGATTGGGTAGAAACACTAACCGATCTTGGGATTGCAAAACCAGCTGCAATGATTGTATCAGTGAGTGCAAGGAAATTGCGTAGAAGACCCTTGTGTGCTGGAGTAGTTGAAGGGGAGGAAATTAAATGTTCACGGTCTTGTTGAACCTCTCGCTTGTTCTTTGCAAGTTTCTGAAGTCGCTGGTTGGTTGGTCGAGATTGTTGATTGGTTGGTCGAGATTGATTGGTTGGTCGAGATTGTAGATCATTCAGTCTTTGAGATTGATGATTAGATCTTGAAGAACCTGTTTCCTCATCATCCACATCCGGACTCCCGCCATTTTCTTCTTCCGTTTCCTCTTCTACAAACAACTCAAACCTATCTAATTCATACAATTCATCGTCGTAGAACCTTCTACCCAAAACCCCTTCCTTCTCCTTTGCTTTCATAATCACATTAAATTTATTACACCATTCCCATGGTATTACCACACACACCACGTAGGTGACCACTGAGAAGACTTCAGAAAGCTCATAAACAAATGAATTAGCGACATCTGCAATGAAGAAAGCAACTGGACTGTAAATAAGCACAAATGTAAGTAGCAGTAGTAGCCAAATTTTTTTATTTGCAATGATGTAATTGATTTTAACAATCAAAAAAACCGATATAATGACAGCATAACAAAGCCCAATAACAATACGTACCAAGTAAATGAAAGTTGGTAAGATTTCTCCTGCTTCATCATCATCATCAAACCTGTGAAACTTAGCAACAGCCCAAATAACTTGAGAGGCTATGGAAGCAACCACTCCAATAAAAAAGGTCATACGTTTATCCTTCTGTCTCAGGAAGATTCTCATAATCACTTGTACTTGATTGATTTGTAGTAGTAGAACCGCAATCAAGTCTATGATATTTATAGGCAAGCTAGTATTCAAGGTATCTAGTAGTTTTGGTCCATGCAAGAACCCATTTCTTTGTTGTGCATGTAGGATGACTATAGACTTCACCACTACAACCAACATATAAACGGAACTTAAACAAGTCGAAGCTCTAAGCAAGTAACTTGGTTTGATGGTATAGTTTGTCAAGACGAATATGGTCAAGAACCATGTTACTACAAATGACACCAGTATAGCATAAACGATGGCCAATACCAGGTACGAAAACGATCCTCGCACATTATCTCTAGTGTAATCAACCCACGATTGATGAACTATCGGTAATGGGGCGGAGAACTGGTCTATTACGACACCCATATTGGTGTTTAACATTGGGAAAGCCCCTTCGTAGCATATTTGCGAGTATATAGCACTTTTGATATATCGAACAGGTGCCATTAATTGGTGTGATACTAACATTCCTTCAGATAGTTCTATTGGTTTACACAGCGGATACGGCTCTGGGTTGAGCCAGGTTCGGCGCCAATACATCTTGTTAACTACCGTTATCTTAGCTGGGGGACCGTAGTCTGTAGTTAGATTTGCTTGGTCCTTTTGTCTTGGCTCTGTTAGGAGCGCAGCGCATGGGCCGCAGACGTAAGAGACGTTCCGCAAAGATACGGAAGGGAAGGAGTAAGTTGGAGCACGGCTATGGTTAGTTTAAGAAGTATTGAATGGTCTAAGAGATATCAAGTCTTGAAAATGGTTTACTTTGGAGGTGTGTTGTATTGTTTGCATTATTGTAAAGAAATAGGTTAAAAGTCAAAAAGTTTTCCAGATAGCGAGTTGGTAAAATAAGTAGTACAGGTTCAATGGTGAGGTGGTTCTTTAAATTAAGGGCGGGTCTAAACATCTTAAAAACCTTTTGTGAAGAGTTGACGAATTTTGAGGATTCAAATTCCTAACGAGTTCTGGAATACTCCAATGATCTGGCTATCGCATAATATGAAGTTCTTATTAAGTTTAAACTTCATATGAAGATCTCATTAAGTCTTACCGTTATCGCAATCATTGAAATGTTGAAAATACGAGGCTCAACATGTTAGTAATACTACAATTTTTCAACTCTAGTCTTCTACCTCGTGTAAAGCTCGGTGCTACCATAAACAACGCGCTACTCCGGTCCAATTTTCACGCCCTACCAAAATTGCGAATTCAGCAATGTCTAGCCACTACAACGGTGGGGGTCTACATGAACCAAAGAACGGTTCAGCAAAAGAACGACCAGGAGAGTCTGCGGATCTTCTCCTGACCCCGAAATCCCATCAAAGGAACGACTCTTCATATTCGAGAAATTATTCTTTATTGGATATTTACGGCACGGAATCACCGTATGACGAGGCAGGCATGTCTGAAGATGATCGTCCATCCGCGATAGGCATGGTCCTTGAGGAAGGAACGGATCTTTCAACAGGAGGCAGCGAAGTTGGCTCTAGTGGAATTGCATTTAGCGAAGGATTATACGAGTTTGGAGTAAATCAAGGATCTGATGTAGGAATAAGTGAAGGCTCAATTGGAGCCAGTGACATAGGTCCAAGCAACTCAAACGATTCCAACAAAGTAGCACCATTCGCGAAATTCCGCATTGCATCATTGACAGATATGCCAGCTTTACTTCGATCTGGTTTGGATAGGTACGGATTTAGAAAGGAATCAAACCGGAACCAAACTACAACTAAAGATTACAATGACTGGTTTCAGGAATATTCTCAATATCTGCAAAGGAGAGCCAAGAAATGGGTCTTACTAATGAAAAGTAGTGGCCTTGGAGGTGAATTAAGCCGCGGACTGGGTGGTACACTCAATGGAGAAAGTGGAACTTCAAATCATGCAGAAAACTCAACTCTGCCTACTAGATTTCCACCAAAATCAGATAAAGTGAAGAAAATGGTTCGCCGCGGAATTCCTGCGGAGTGGAGAGGAGAGGCATGGTGGTTTTATGCTGGAGGAAGTGAAAAACTTAGTAGACATCGTGGCGTTTATGATCAAATCGTTAGAGATACAAAAGATGTTCTGAATAAAGACACAGAAATCATAGAAAGAGATTTGAATAGAACTTTCCCAGATAATGTCTATTTTAATAAAGATGTGAGTCCTCCAGATATAGCGCTACCGAACGACGGCAGACCTTCTGCTTCGGGGGCAGTGTTGAGTGGATCATTTCCTCTTGGATCAGATACTTCTGCTATTGGTAAAGGTAGGAGATCGAATCCAAAAAATGGGTCTAAGAAAGATCTGGGAAACGTCCGTATAGACCTGGGAGTTTCTCGTAGGAGTGGCTCTGGAAAAAACCTAGAAAGTTCATCTAGTACTCAATTGGGAAATGTTACAATTAAAGAGCAGGTTAATGGTCTCCCTACCGAACTTGGTCCTGAAGTTGGATCTGCCACTAGTTCGCGTACAAACCTAGGCAGCACATCCACTGCCACATTAACCACCCAAGAAACACCGCTCATACAATCACTTCGGCGTGTATTAGTAGCGTTTGCTCATTATCAGCCCCAGATTGGTTACTGTCAGTCACTCAACTTCCTCGCTGGTTTACTACTTTTATTCATGAATGAAGAAAAATCCTTCTGGATGCTTGTAATTTTAACAGAAAGGATCATACCCAAAGTGCATCTGGCAGATTTAGAGGGTGTTCACACCGACCAAGGAGTATTAATGCTTTGTATCAAAGAATATATCCCCCAGTTATGGTCTATCTTGGGGCGTAATTTTGAGGGCGAAACTCTTCTGGAAGATAAAATTCTCACCCGATTACCGCCAGTGACTCTTGTAACGTCATCATGGTTCATGTCACTTTTTGTTGGTGTTTTGCCTATAGAGACAGTTCTACGTGTTTGGGATATATTATGGTATGAAGGATCTAAAACTATCTTTCGTATTTCACTAACCATATGCAAAATGTGCCTTGATAATCCCGAGTTTCAAAAGAAGAAGGCAAGCGCGGGTGCAGAGATGGACCAGATAGAACTTTTTCAGTTCATGCAAAACTTCCCCAAGATTATTCTTGATCCAAACTTCCTCATTGACAATTGTTTCAGGAAAATAGGTGGATATGGGTTTGGATCAGTTTCGCAAGATGAAATAAATAAGTGTAGAGAATTTGTTTCCAAGCAAAGGTCTAAGCTTAAGAAACTGTCTGGGTTTACAACTGAATTGTCCGCGGAAGAACGAAAAGCATTGGTTGGAGGTGATAACATACATGATGTTTATGGGTTCCATCGTTCAATTATGAGTGGAGTTGTTTGGAACAAAAATATTAGTAGTAAAATGAAGAAGAAGTTCAACAAGCCTGTTCTCCAGTGAACGAGTGAGTAGAATTGCTTGTTGAAGGTGGAAATATGAGGACTATTACAGGAGCGTAGTTCTGAAATATGGCAATGGCTTTCACAGAGTCAAATGAAGTCAAAATTAGGTTAAACGAACTCCAAAGAACCCTTCGCTAGGAATTTGGTGAAACTGTGCATTTCTCCGATTTGCTTCGCCACTTTCACAAAATGCCGTTTTTCTTGGAAGATCGCTGGGAATATACAAAAGTAAATTTTCCATATATCTGGTAACTGTTGATCGTACAGATATTAGCCATTTTGAATACTTAAGCTGGTGTTTACTATATGGAATTTCTTCTCTGCCATTCAAGGCTATTTTTGGCTGCGAAAACTTGCATAATTTGTTCTCCGTTTTTCAAGACCTTAAAAAATATGCGAAGCCTCAACCGCAGCATACTTGCAACTATATGATGAAAGCGAACGGCGTGTGGCACTGCTAGATGAATAAAAAGTGAGAGATATCCTTAGACATAGGTTCAACATTCCGAATAATAAGAAAAGAGGAACATGTGCTCGTGCTTGTACGGTACGTTTTTGGTGTTCTTATCATTAATCCTTCCACCAATACCAGTATGGATCAAAGAAGGATGTTGCAGCAAACATTTTTTTATCAACATTATTTTGAGTTTACTTGGTTGTATTCCAGGGTTGATACACTCGTGGTATATTATTTGTCGAGGTAAAAAGCCACAAATCCCCGACAACACTACTTATTATCTTGTTGATTTGGAAAACCAATGTCATCACCAACATCAGCAGACAGGTTATTATGTTGGTAATCACCATACAATTACGCACCAACCACAGCCCACGTATCCTCCAGATGCGTATATGGCAAGTGCTCAATGAAGAAACTGAACCGAAGAAGCCTGGGAATGTCGCCCATCATAACTCTTAGACAGAGAAACAATTCATAGAATATTTAAGAAAAATAAATGCACTTTTAATAAATCCAATTGGTTGGGACTTCAATGGGTTGATTTAGTTTTTACTGCTTAGACATAGTCCCCTCTATAACGTATCCTATGATGTTATTTTCTAGTACGAGGCATTACAAAACCAGTAATTATTGAGGATCATTCCACATTTTAAATAACTTATTCCTATCAATGAATGTCATGTATTCTGCTGGATTTGACTCATAAGTCTCTATAAATAGTGAAAAGTTTGCAGACTACTGTGCTTGAATTGGAATGACTCTCTAGGTGGCGAATAATATTTGGGGCACAAAGGATACGGCTTTAGTTTATAGCGGGCATCAGCCTTTAACTGACTTGTTTGTGACCATTATTCTACCTAGTGAGTCCGAACGGAAGGCCGAAAAATCGCATCACTTAAAACCCCATTTGCCTCCCCATTTACACACAATTATATCATGTGTTCTTGTATTGGTACTACCTTATTGGTGCTTTTGTCGATTGTTTTCCCTCCATTCCCCGTGTGGATCAGGAGAGGTATTTGCTCATCGGACTCATTGATTAATATCTTGTTGACTATATTAGGATATGTTCCGGGTTTACTTCATTCGTGGTATATCATTGCTCAAGATCCACATCCTCGTACAAATGTGTACTATGTATTTGGGGATGATTTAGAACATCAATCACTTCCAGAACAACATCATCATCATCATCATGCTGGATCAAATAAGCAACTAAATGGTACCCAACCTCCTCAATATGGATCAACCCATTAGTAGATGCTCATAATCAGCTCCTTAGAGGTTTTACAGATATTGTGAATGTACTTAACTAATGAAGGACTAATGACATGTTGAATTTATTGTTAACTTATGAAGGACTAATGACATGATGAATATATTGAAAATTAAATTGTTCTTCTGAACTTTATAAAAGATATCTTACTGAACTCTTGGAACTTACCGTCATATTGAAATTAAATAAGAAATGAATATTTATGAATGATTTAAATTAAATTTTGTAGTTCCGTGGTAATGAGCCCCACAGGTTGAACTCGGTACTAAAGAAAAGTTTCAGCAGTAAATAATGCCTCTCATAAGATGTATAGAATATTGAGAGTATCAAGGCAATTAGATAGTATTCTTGAGCATATTGAATAACGAAATGTGTGTGTCAAAATCTTTGTGTACTTGTGCTTTCCCTTAAACTTTATATCAAGTGACCATTTGAAATGGTCACTTGATATAAAGTTTATTTGAATACAATTAAGCCTGCTGTAAACACCAGTACTACATTCCGTGGTAGCTTGTGCTGACAAGAACTTTTGTGGCATGTCCAATTTTGCAGCCATTCCCCTCCTGCTATAATGATACATATACTGAACAATCGTTCTAAAAGGAGAAAAGTCATATCAACTATTCACCTGTTTAAGAGGTAAAAGAAAGACTGATCTCAACTGGTCTTTCAACAGTAGAGGTATGCACTTATGTTTCATGGTTTGCACTTCTATTTGATGAGTCTATTAATATCACACCAATGTTGAGTGTGTCCTCAGAAAATCCCTCTATATATAGCATCCCCTGTTGAAACTGCTTCCTTAGTTTCCGCAACATCATGAACCCTAACAATATCTGCTTTTTGTTGAATCGAAGCAATCACAGCAGAAGTGCTGCTTATGATCCTTTTAGTCGGATCACTTTCTCCTGTGATCTTTCCCAAGAAGTTTTTCCTGGATGTTCCTAACAAAGTAGGAAACGTGAATGACAAAAATGAATCGTCTTTGGAAATGGCATACTGCTTGAGACGCAGTGCATTTCTTAATACATGTAAATTCTGCTCGATATTCTTAGCAAATCCAATGCCTGGATCAACAATGATTTGCCATTTGTGAACACCAGCTTTGTAGGCTTCTCTAATTTGAATTGACAACTCATAGGCGATGGCACTAATCAAAGTGTCTTTAATAGGAAGTTGACCAGTAATAGGATCTATATAGAATTCTTCAACCAGTTCATCTGTGTTATCTTCATAAGTTGTTAATGAATTCATAGTTTCAGGAGTACCTCTAATATGGCTCATTATATATGGGCATCCAAACTTAGCAACCACATCGAATATTTTAGGATCATACATTCCCATCAGTATATCATTGATTATATCTGCTCCAGCATTTAAAACTGCTTCAGCGACTTTTGAACGATATGTATCCACAGAAATGAGAATATGAGAAAGAGACTCTTCAGCTCTTATGGCCCTGATGACGGGAACAACCCTTTCCAACTCTTCAAGTGCAGATGGTTCTTTACTTCCTGGTCTTGTTGAAACACCACCTATGTCAATGATTTCAGCACCTTCAGAAGCAAACTTCAAACATCTATCAATGATTTCTTGGTGCGGCTTTGAGAAGTTCGTCCCACCATCACTAAAAGAATCTGGAGTAACATTTAAGATGGCCATGATAAGTGTCTTTTTCAATGAAAGATGAGTATTAAGTCTTGGTAAGTGAATGTAATGATCAAGCTTATTACAATCTTGGAAGTCATTACCTTGACCCAAAAGTAATTCTTTCAAATGATTGTGGATTGGTTCGGTGCTGATTGGATGAATGAAGTCAGGACCTGCCAATTCACATAAAGGTTGCATTACAAATGTTCTTTCGAGCATCAGCTTATGAGGAATAACCAAATCTTCGGTATTCAAAGTGACATTGTCATAAAGAATTATATCCAAATCAATCAGGCGGGGGCCATTTTGAAATTCTTTCACTCTGTTTATGTGATCGTACTCAATGATTTTCAAAGTTTCGAGAAGTTCATGCGGTGATTTCTTGGTTGTTACTTTAACCACCCCATTGTAGAAATCAGCTTGTTCCTTATAATACATTGGTTTGGAAACATACATTGAAGAGGTTGCCTCTACCTTAATATCATATTCCTCTAAATGTTTTAAAGCTGCATTGATATTTTCCATTTGATTACCTTCATTAGTACCAAATGCAATGTATACAGTGTGATTCTTCAAATCTAATGTTGGAGATTGTACGGGTAAATTGAATGAAGTTTTAGTGCTCTCTTGAGTAACTAATAAATCTATAGGTTTAAGTCCTGTAAAACTACCACTTGTCATTTTACTTTGAACACCAACTCCATTTGTCCAATTGATAGCGTTTGGTTTAATCACAGTGATAGTTACGGAATCAACTGATATCAAAGGATTCTGTTGATAAATCAATTGCCCAATCCTTGATACTAATGCTTCAACTGTCTTGAAATTGGCATTCTCTACATATGAAGTAATATCATTGATAAGCAAATTTGGCAGTAATGTTGCACTTCGTTGTAGTTCAATCGAAATATCCAAATCTACAAATTGTTTTTGTAATCTTTCAAAGGTGAAGACTCCGATAACCGTAAGTAACCGAAGTCCATTGATTTGAAGGACATCCATGTCCTTTTGATTGATCCCACTTTCATCCTTTCTTCTATTCAAAATATATCTGACACTCTTTGCTCTAATCTCGGCCTTTGTGGATTCAATGATAATTTCAGCCGCTTGAGGTGTACCACCTCCAGTGTTTTTCTTATCAAGAACCAATTCTCCAACAGCTTCCCCAATTCCTCGGAGGGATTGGAAATTTCTGGATTCATTGGATTTTATAAATCTTGAAATATTTCTTGAAATCACAGCATAGTTAAGGGAGTATTGTAAATCATCACTAACTGAAGCCTTCTGAAAATCAGTAGCTAACAGCACTGAAATTAAAATTGGTTGAAGGGTTTTATTGTTCCAAGCATCTGTTCCGATAACTGCACTAGCTGCTAGTTCTCTTATCACTACTTTATCACAAGCTGTATGGATTGACCGTGTGATCATTGTAGGTAAAGTTTACTATCTGATCGGAGAGAATTTTTTGCGCGGCCGGTCAAGGTGCAATCAAGCATGAGGAACATGATGATAGATAATGGAGATATCTTGTAAGGTGTGGGTTGTTGATGGTTAATGAGTGGAAAATGATTGAAAGAGAATTGCCTAATGTTATGAACTTTTATACCGACACTTTTTAGATTAAGCTGCCGGTACCATAAAATGAAGCACTCAATTGAAAGGTATTGTTATCGCCATGAATCGAATACTAATATAGGACTTTATTCTTATTCTAAATTACTACATTCGATAATCTATCACCTTTAAATCGGTTCCATCTATTCTTGATTTTTCTATTATAACTCCAACAAAGCTTCGATATTCTGTAGCACCTTGTGCCAGTTCTAAACTTGACTTGACTCTACGGTGATTTGGAGAGATCTAAATCATCATCCAAATCCACGGAATCACTAACAACAGACCCATAATCCGTGGTTCGTTGCATCCTCTCCACTGCTTCATCCTCCATACAATCAAAATCTTCCATCACAAATCGGATAATGATCTCATTTGCAAGAACATAGGTTGAAAACCCAGCTATTGTCCAATACAGTATGGTCTTATTCTTTAGACTTTTCTGTAGTAGTAACTCCAGGTAACGTTTGTTTATGTAATTCCCAATTATCAGTTGTCGTTTGAACCCATAATATCCACCATAGTACATTTCCCAATTCAATTCCCACTTCTCATCTTTAGACATGAATTCGTGAGCAGATTTCGATTTCTGATCTCGGGCCATTTGATAATATTCCAGAGGGTATTCTATACCATTTAAGATCTTTGGAATTATATCGATGTATTTCTCGATTCTTTGGTGTAATAAAGCTTTGGAGGTTATATGAGGAGGGATTCCAGAATCACTATATTTCTTCTCCACGCTTGCGATTTTCAGTTCATTGTGGGTTTCCATGGCTACGAGAATGTTTTGCTTAGGATGTTCTTCAATTGTAACTACCGGAATTGGAATGAATACGGGTGGTTTTATTGGAGATGATTTTTCGATTCTTGGTTCGAGTTCATCAAACTGGATCAAATCTTGCTCAAATGGGTCTGCATTTGTCGTTTCCAGGGTGTTGATGTGTGAGGGACTTTGCTTTGATAAGGATTGGCTTTGTTGGGACAGTGAATTAGTCTGCTTTGGCAGATGCTTTGCAATTTTTGGAGTTCTTACTGGTGACTCCACATACTTATAAGCCTGTTTAACTGGTGTTTCTGGATCCGATTTAACTAGATCATTATATACACACACACCACCAGGTAATTTCTTCTTTCTCTTGAAAATCTTTCCATTTAGACCTCTTGCTGTGTCACCATAGGTATCCTTTTTGAAGAATTTACTGGCGGTCATTAGGCGTTTAGATTTTTGAGTAGGACGCGTACGAAATCAATACCAACTTAGAGTGAGAGTTACATGACTGGTTATATAAATCAAAAGTTCTGGAGTTATTGAAGGCAGTTTAGCGGTTCAGAATGGTTAGTATTATAGCTTGGTGGGATTGTGAGTATTGATCTTGCAACTTTACGATCTGGAATGTAAAGAGATAATATGATGTGTACAAGGTCGGTATGATGTCATACGATATAAAGGTTTGTTATATTATGGCTTGATTACCAACACCATCTTTGCAAATGGAACAATAACAGATTGTATAGTTTTCACCAGAGATCGTTTGCAAATTGTATCTCAAATCCCGTTTAATGTTCACTTTTCTTTCATCAATTCAATTGCTTAAACTGTGTACTAATTCTTATACATTCATCGGTTTACTGTTTACTCAGCTCCTTCTTAGAACACCCTACATAAAATAGTCTTTCCGTTCTCTTGATTGCAAAAATTTACTAAGCAAGTGACCGGTTCATGGAGTGAAATAAATGTCGATTTCACTAAATGAGTGAAATAAATGTCGATTTCACTGCATAGGCGCCATAAGTCCTATACATCCCTTGACTCTACTCTTCGTGAATTACAACTTATTTTAATGAAGATATGCGTGTTTTGAACTATAAATATGACCTTTAAACTATTTAAGAAAAGTTAGCTTGATGACTTTGTTGATTTGAATTCAATAAAAGTAGATTTACCTGTTTGCACTCCTAGTAAGAATATCGGCAAGAAGGTAAAGTTGCTACTTGAAACAACCTTAATGAAAAATTTCTTACCAACTTGGAAATCTCACATGCCATTCTTGAATCGTCGCTCAGCCTGCTGAACCTTCCATACCAAAGTTGCTCTAGGTTCTTACCCCCTGCCAACTATAAAATTGACTCATATCAACATGATGCTTTACTCCCGTCCCCCCCTCATACATACTACATCCATATAACATTGCATATGGTGGAGTATATAAATGCAAACTAACTGAACATTCATTTGATGGGTTTTCGACTTTATGAAGTCCAATATCATCAGAAATATATCCAACCTCATCTCTTCTTAAGGTGGATTCTCCAGTGGAAACCATCTTACCGGAACAATCCGGGATATTGTATAATTTCTCCACCAATTCACCTTTCAATACCTTCATCACGCAATGGGCATTTGCATGATCATGGATTGGACTACTCTTGCCTGGTGACCACACAAGGATTAATAAATTGGCGTTATTATTGATATTTATGACGCCATTACGGGAATAATTCCTCAGCGGGTCATGAAGTGCGAGGTGACTCCATTCACTTTCATTGGAAGTATAATCTTCCATAAGTTTTCTAACAGCCATGATATCGATCTGATCAGATGTAAGACCTTGGGTTCCCAAAAGTGACTTGAGGTCTTGTATAAGTCCATTAAGCTTGCTATCTTTGGGGAGTGCAATTGATGAATGATCAAATCTAGGTCTTGGGATTGGGGATGGTCCAGGTGAACATGTAGACAGTCTACTTATAAGATCTCTCAGTGATAAAAGCATTTTTGGGGTTTTTTGAATAACGGGCATTGCCCAATATTTATAATGAGCGGTCCTTAGCGGGGCCCATCGTATTTGCGGCCCTACTGCAAAAAAAAATTCCAAAAAGGGGATTGCCTCTTTTGGAAATATCTCTTTATGAAGTAAAAATGGTCATTCAACTCGTCGGTCTCAAAGAAAAGATCCAAACATCATTTTGACGAAAGAGAGACAAAGCAAAAATAAAACAAGCTTTAGTCGGGGGAGTTTTGAGGGATAGGTAAATAGATTCGTTGATTGGTGGTGCCATGGTTTTAACAAGTTAACTGGCTGAAAATGCCATAGTCGGTGACAATTTTTCAAACGCATAAACTGAACGATTTGGCAATATTACAAGGTCCTATAGGCACGATTTGGCAGTTCTACAATGTTTTTCTTAGGAGCGGCCCTAATGGGTTTTAACGGACATTCCTGTTTTTATGGGCTTTTGTATGGGCTGAACTGCTAAGCTTTTTGTAGGAGCGGCCACGTATACAAAAAAATACCAGATTAGGCGGCGGCTCTTAAGCCTACTGTGCGAATTTTAAAATGAGGTAATTGGTCCTGTATGTAGACATTTTCCTCGGTCTAAGCCAGATGTTCTAAGCAGATGTTCGGTCTAGAACCATTCCAAGAGAATAAATGCAGATAGGTACAATAGACGCGCCAATGAAAGATAAAGTCACGTCTCAATGAAAGATAAGGTCCCGTCTCAGAGTAGTTTTACGTTCAATGTTATTCAAGGAAGTGCCTATAGGCTCAAGGTTATTGGCTCAACAAATTTCTATCATTTCAGTGCTATACTTTTTTTAAATATAAATAAACCTTCCCATCAATCCATTTAATATAACTTTAAATGGCTTCAAAGATCAACTTCCCCGTGGATAAACAAGCATGTAGCACTCCAAATTGTGGGTCAGAGTCATTCTGAGTCATTTTGCGGACCCATTTCTCGCCAAATTCGGAAATTCCTAATGCCCGATGGGGTTCTCGAAAAAATAGGTCATTCTTGAGCGATGAGTCGAAAAATTGCACCACCATACAAATAACCGCCGATCCGTCAAGATGCCACTCTTTTTTGCAGCCATGTCTGATGGATCTACTTTACTTGACAATACAATGACACTCAAGTTTTACATCAAACATATAATAAAGTGTCTTGATCACACCCTCATAGATAACTTTCATCCAGCCTTCTTTACCAGTGTTATGGGAACTGGAATATCTTCAAATATACTTAGTAATTTTCCGTTTCCAGCACATTGGTTAGAAGTATGTTCATATATTATGTTTGGAGTTGCAGTATCACTCTTCATTGGAGCCACTGTTCTTATGGTCATGAGCTGTTATCGTGATCCTCACCAAATAACAGTAATGAATACGGAACTTTCAACCTCAGTATTCATGGGTTGTTACGCAATGGGGTTCACCACATTGGTGAACTACGTTTATTTTCTAATAAAAGATCTTCCTCATGGACCAATTGCAGTTTTTTGTTTATGGTGGGTAGCTGTTATCTTGTCATTATACACCGCATGTATTACGTTTTACTACTCATACATTGCCAAATTACCCAACAACGACTTTGATTTAAAAGACTTGCATATTACCCTACTAATGCCAATTGTCACATTGACAGTTGTTGCATCTTCGGGGAATATCTTCGTATTGGCTTTACCTACTTTAAAGTTGAAAGTATTAACATTGGTGGTGACTTTCATATTATGGTCCAATGCATTAATAGTTGCATTCATCATAACAACATTGTACTTTTATAAGTTGTTTGTACATAAAATCCCAGATACTCGTATGGTATTTACTTCGTTCCTACCTGTTGGGTTTTTGGGTCAAGGATCCTACGCCATCTTACTTTTTGGTAGTAATTCCTATACATTAATTAGAGAAGTTGGGGTCAACACCGACTATTTCAAATATTTATCTAATCAAGAACTTGAAGCATCTCAATTAACTTCCCTGATCATCGGGAATTGTGTTTTGGTGGTATCTGCCCTTGTTGGTTTACTTCTTGTTGCATTTGGTTATTTCATGACTTTTCTACTGGTTATTTCAGTCCTTTCCAAAATTGCTCCTTTCACATCTCAACCTAACCCTGAAATCACAAAACATGGTCTTATCAAGTTTCATAGAGGATTTTGGGGATTGACTTTTCCTCTCGGAACGATGGCACTTGGTAATACAGAAATTTGGAGAATATTTGGAAACGGTTATGTCTTTTTCAGAGTCATGGGTTGCATTTATGCTACTTTTGTGATAGTCATCACCGTGGGTTGTTTAATTGGAGTTGGGTATAAATTATGGAGGATTTGTAGTACTGATGAAGAGAAGGTATAATAGAAGCGAGGAATCAATGACTCATATGCAAAGGCTAGATAAAGCACAACGAACCGAATTAAAATCCACAAGCGATGCGGTAAAGTCCACAAACGATTGCAGTAGTCCAATTAAATGATCGATTCTGAAGAACTTCCATCCAACTCATTGGATTCGCTATATTGGTTAATGAATAGATTTTCAAAAGCAAAATAGAACAAGCATAAAAATAGAATATAATAATACAAAAAGCATTAATAACAATCTAGAAGTAATATCATCTAAAATAGGCATGAAGACCGTTCCAAAACCATTGGCAATTACAGATTCCAAACATTACTCTGAAATCAACTATACATCTCATCAAGCATTGATTCATATTCACCAATTAAGCTCCTCGAAGTAGACTTTAATGCCTGCAAATGTTCAATCACTCTTTGGGACACCATTTAATAAGAGCTATTGAAATTATTGAGACTTCACATTCTCAAATGTATTCAACTAAACAAACTAAAGAATACAAAAAATTGACTGACCGACTAACTAAAATGACCGATCCTAGGACCGAAATATCCATCTGGTGCTTCTGCTGTTGCATTCTTCAACGAAAGATACGCAGCATCAACACCTGCGTAGGGAACATCGTTACCCCACCAAGCTAAGTTCTTAGCGTGATACTGAACAGCGAAGAAGATAATTATTCCACTAAAGGCAGTACCAGCAGAAATTGCACCGGCAAACACATAGTTATATTTTTCCCAGAAACCAGTATAACGGCGCTTGACGTACCACATGGAAGCCAACCCTAAGTAGAACCCACCAGTTATGTAAGACAAGTTATATGGCGCATAACTAAGGAATCCGGAAACGAAAACAGTTGGATGGAAGGATCCAAGGTACTTTCTTGTTGCCTTGAACCTGTAAAGAGCGGCAAGTAAAAGACCAAGAAGTGCTCCAATCAAGAAGCAGTACTTCAAAATTGGATAAAGAACATCAAATACTTTTTTGGGTCCGATAACCCCCCAAATGACAGAAGCACTAAAGTAGGTGTTCGCACCAGGACAACTGAACTTATCCTTCTGATTTCTGGTACAATAGCCCGTGATATGATCAATCTCAAAATTGATTACAGCCAAGTCGATGAACGAGTTAATTAAAACGGACAATATTTGCACTCGGAACAAGGCTCTAGGTGGGATCTTTGAATAATGTGCCATTTTCTGATCAGTGACATAATTATCTGTCTGTGCATCAATGTTTGTACCCAAAGCTTTAACGAAAATCAAAGCCAATGGATTCCCTGGGAGGGCATAACCGATTATTAATTCAACCAACACATTAAGAGCTAAAGAAACCCCAGTGACTGCGTAAAGACTAGTTAAGGGGATCAAGAAAACAAAGTTAATAGCAAGTGCAAAGAAAATAGTCCAAACAGGTGTGTTTGTAGGATAAAGTTCAACACAAAGTATAGCAAGTACTAGTGAGATTACTAAAACTACTAAGAAAACCCAATCCGGGACTTCCTTGTACTTGCTCATCATCACAGAATGAGGATCTTTGAAATCCTTGAAGTTGGAAGCGTTCCATGATTTGAAGGACCCCACAAACGATTTCAAGGATATCCATAAATGTTTGCCATTGGACGCCAATTCGTATATTATCAAAAGTGGGTATATGGCAAAGAATGTTCCATATACAACCAAATTCCCTGCAGTATAAAATGGAGGCCCGTATTGCGCGTAAGCTGCTTCATCAATCAAAGAATTTTCATTCAATATTTCAAGGACCGAATAGTTATCACCTGTGTTGGTATATAAAGTATTGGTATTAATAGGCAAGTAGGCAGTCCAATAATAATTACTATAATATACTCCAAGGATAATGAACAAAGCAACTAATGAGCCAAGATATGAGTTTATCTGTGAAAATAAAGGCGTAGCAAGACTTCCTGTTCCAATTACGTTCCAATCGAAAGTTGGCACTGGGTTCAATCCCAATCCAGATAATGAACCTGTAACTGTTGCCAAATTGAAGTTATCAGGAGCAGTCCAAGTCATCCAGTTGAATGTCGAAATAGCACTAAATAAGTAATTTGGAATCCAAAAATAAAGAAAGGCACTGATTGTTGTGATGAAGAAGAAATTATACCTTGAAATTGTCCACCCACTGATATTAGCTTTCTTCTCCGGGGCCAACAAGGCCTTGTTGAGGGCTAAAGTTGGTAACAATGTTGGCCATAAAGCCCTGGTTGGGTAAATAGTAAACTTTCTCATTACCCCTGCCAATCCAAAGCCCATAAAGTTGGTACAGAGAATCAACAAAACTTCATAGCCATAAGTCACCCACTTATTGTCATAGAACTTGGCCAATTTCTGAACATGTAAATTTAAAGAAATATAAGACGCCCCTCCGGATACGGAAAAGAATATTGTCGACAACATTTGTTCCTTGTATGACCATGGGCCAGGATTCAAGTCGATTTCATATTTCCCAACAGAAAACTTTATCTTTGGAAGTATACGTTGCAAAAGAATACCACAAGGGTAGAGGAAAAGCTGGACGGTTGATGAACCAATTCCAATAGCAGGCATTCTCTCCGCAAAGAATTGGTTGATGAAAGTTCCAATACCTACCCAAATAATCCCCAATATGTATACTCTTACTGTTTCACATGGGGTATTAGGATCATCAAAAGGTTCAGTGATAGATCTAACTTCTGGATATGGTGAGTAATAAGCAATTAAACCAGCTTCAACTCTTGTTTGAAACTCCCAGTCTTTGATTTCAAGGTAGGAATATTCACTTCCTTCCAAATCAGAATCAACGAGCTCGGTGGCTGAGCTATCTGATGCTTGTTTCTCTCCTGAATCTTCTTTATCAAAAGCCTTTTCCAAATTATGTTTAACAGGATTCTCCTGGGGTTGGACATACCCTGGAGCTTGCGCGAAAAGTCTTTGAAGTAAATTATAATCAGCGGGAGGATAGTTGAGATCATCCTCGTGGTATTCAATTGCATCGGAAATAATTTGAACAGCATCATTGATTCCCAAAGCTTCGATTTTCTCAATCATAAAAGTAGCCGTGAGTGGTAAGTCCTCCAAGGAAAACAATCCCCCATAGTTTAAACGTTTCAAGATGAAGAATTTTTGAGTTGATGTTAAAGTCAAACCAACATCTCCAATAGATAATGGGTTGGAAGCAACACGATCAAGATCAATTATATGGTCTTCTGGTTCCAAATAACTTCTAACTGAAGTAATTGCATTACTTGCAGATACTGAAAGGTGGTTATTTTCGGTAGCCATGCCAAATGTTAGCAAATATAATACGGGACTCAATAAGTATTTATACCATTTACGAGCAGATCCTGATGTACACCACTAGCCTGTACCTACTCCAATAAGCCATTGTAGTTGCAACCTTAAGGTTGTATGGCAGCGTTATTTTTTACGATAATCTTGATTAAATTGACCGGATTCTCCTCAATTATTCCACATGCTTTTGAGATAAGAGAAAAGAGACTCTATCAACCTAATTCAAAGGTGTGGGCTTTCAGTTAATAGTTTTAACTTGTATCAATGAGGCTTCAAGTGGAGGCTTTTTAAATGTGGCAGTAATTGTCGAAATAGCCGAAATTACTTCAGAGTTAAGCATATATCTTGATTGTACCGATTTTTACACAAGAAGGCTAAATCAAAGGCGGGTATTTAATGTTTTATTTAACCCAGCATCAGTTCGGTAATTTTGCAATTTCTCCTGACACAGGACGAAATAGGCAATCTGCGGTACTTCAAATAGACTTACATACAGGAAAAGATATGTCAAGATTTTTGTAACTTGTGTCAAGATTATATTTGGCAGTATTCAAATTACAATCAAGACAAAGATAAAAGAGTGATACCCAGGACGATGAAAACTTGAGTTTAGAAGATTTGAAGTATTGAAAGTGAGGTATCGATCGAGCTTTTTTCTGTAGGTTGTAAAGCTGAATTCGGAAAATATCTCCGTGAATATTAGCCGCATCGTTACTGTGTTACCCTCTTAAGGGATTCTGCATATTACCGCTTCAAATGGAGCGGTGGCATTATTAACTGTGGACTGGGGCGTCAAAGTGTACACTGCTTTGTTTGTGTTGTTATGCAACTGTATCCATACACATTCACAACTCGTTCTAGAGTAATCTTGAGATGCCTCATAATTTGCATTTGCTTTTTAATTACTTTGTTCACAGTCATGTCCACGGTCCCCAAAGTAGTTATTGTCAATTGGTAACCTTGATAGTAGCTTCTTTGCGTGACCTCTACGACTGTGAGATAGACTGTGTGGCTTTCATCATCATAACGAATACGCTAACGAATCTTGGTGTATCATGAAAGAGAAATTTTGAGGTTGTTAAGAGCATAGAGGGCTCAGTAGCATCCAAGTAGCTGATAACAGAAAAAGTTTATTTATTTAACTTTGGCAAGAGATTTAATTTAAGACAATCAAGGTAAAGATTAGCATCTCCTCCAACTATTTATCTCCTCGGTTTGGAAAGTCGCAGCTACTGTATTGAACCAAGATTAAATTTCGGTTATTCAAGGAGATCGTTTCTCATTCGCCTAAATTATTTGAACAACTTAATGGGAATTGTATTATAACTCATTGAGTGAATTCATATGATTTAAATGCGGGGGTAAATTCTATTATAGCACTATGCGAGGTATTTTTTAATCTCGATATATCTCTCGCATTATCCACGCCTAATACGGGAATTTGTCCGCGGTCCACAGTCCTAATTTAGCACTGGGCCGTGCATTAGTTGGCTCGCTAATGAATTCGTGTACGTTTTTTTCACAGATAAGAACTTCGGAAAAAATACGCACATGCATGATGGCGTATTATTCGCAGACAATGTCAAGCTGATTGTGGGCCCTGCATATTTGAATGCAGTCGTTGTTGTATGGCTTATACACGGCTAGGGATTCCATGGAAATCAAACGTAGGAATCACCAAGGGTGTGTAAGGTTATTGTGGAGTCAGTGGGAAAGTCAAGGCTCAAGTTTATGAATGAAAAGGCAAATAATCCGCATCGCTTTTCAAAATACAAAACCAAAGTTCAAATAGTTAATATGTCGCTGTATGCTACTGATCAACAATCAAACTTTATCAGTTCTCCAAAATGCCAATCAATAGTGCATATAACTTAGATTTTGAGCCAACTGAAACTTAAAATTACAAATGGTACTTTTTTAAGATTGCAACATTACAGTGTTCGAAATCTGAATAATGCCCTCTCAGGAAAGAATTAGATTGCAATCACATTATATGCCCGCAAAACCCGCACAGTCATACGGATACTTGGATCTTTCGGATGATTCTGAATAATCTACTATCAAAGCCGAAGAATCTTGAATAATCGTCTCCTGTTTGGTGATAACAAAGCAAAAACCGATCAATTTCTTTGTTATAAAGAACGAAAGTCCACTGAGTATTTTTTTCTAAAAGCAAATCAACATGTCCTCAGCTCATGAAAAAAGCGAGCCAAGTTTGCAACAAATAAAATCCACTACCAGTTTCTTGGAGGCTGAAGACCACGCTTTGGATCTTCAAGCTGTTCTCTCAAATCCATTGGCAATCGGAGATGTCGGTGTTGGGTTGACCTCTTCCCAAAAATTTGCTATCTTGAGAAGAATAAACTATGGGGGTTTGCTCACTTTGGAAGACTTGCCCGCTGCCGCCATTTTCATGATTGAAAAAATCGAAGCTTTGCCTTTAAATGAAGCCGTCGATATACTTATTGAAGCTATTGATACTTGCTCAGGAGATCCCAACGTTCCACATCACGACTACGACTTGCTTGAAAGATTGGTTGCTGCAGCTCCTGCCCACTTAGATAGCGGTGCAACTAAAGAAAAGTTGGGAAAAGCTTTTGAGAAGGAAGATGAGAAGGTCAGTGATCATGTTCTCACTTCATCCTTCTCTGACTTAGAAGCAAGGGATGATATGTACCTATTGATTACAGATTGGCCATTGCAAACCAAGTTAGAAGCAGCCTTGATTGCCTATTACTCTCCATATCCAGAAGTTAGATCAATTACTGATCCGTACGATGACCCATCAATCCCTTGTGAGACTTGGAGAGTATACTTTTTGGGTATTATTTGGACAGGTATTGGGACGTTTATCAACCAATTTTTTTCCGAAAGGCAGCCTCAAATCAGCTTGAGTTCTTCTGTTGTCCAACTTTTCCTTTATCCATGTGGTGCTTTATTACATGCGATTGTGCCAAAAAAGAAGTTCAAGGTTTGGAAATACGAAATCGACTTGAACCCCGGTCCGTGGAACTACAAAGAACAAATGTTGGCCACAATTTTCTTCTCAGTTTCAGCAAGTGTTTCTTATGTTTCGTGGAACATTCACGTCCAAAAAATGCCCAGATACTATGGTAACTTATGGGTTGATTATGGCTATCAGATATTGTTGATATTAAGCACTAATTTCATGGGCTTTGGTTTCGCAGGAATAATGAGGAAATTTGCAGTCTACCCAGCTCGCGCTATTTGGCCCATAGTTCTACCAAACTTAGCACTTAACAGGGCATTGTTGTCACCTGAAAGAAAGGAAAATATCAATGGATGGACAATTTCAAGATACGCTTTCTTTTTCGCAACAACGGCCTTTTCATTTTTCTACTTTTGGATTCCGGACTTCTTATTTGGGGCTATTTCGACTTTCAGCTGGATGACTTGGATCAAACCTGATAATTTCAACTTGGCCGTAATCACTGGATCTCAGTCAGGATTAGGGCTCAATCCCATCCCAACTTTCGATTGGAACGTACTCAGTTATAACTCGGCATTGGTGATTCCATTTTATTCGCAGATGAATCAGTTTGTAGGCTCCATTCTTGCATTTTTCTGTATTGTTGGTGTCTACTATTCCAATTACTACTGGAGCGCCTACTTGCCTATCAATAGCAATCGGTTGTTCAACAACCAAGGAAATCCTTATTCCGTCAAAGCGGTAGTTGATAAATCAAGCTTATTTGACAACGCAAAGTATCAGGAAATTGGGCCACCCTTCTATACGGCTGCCAACTTGGTCGTATACGGGGCCTTCTTCGCGTTGTATCCATTTGCCTTTGTCTATGAAATTATTAGTAATTGGAAACCAATCAAGTTTGCGATAACTTCACTTGCTTCATCATTCAGGAACCTTAAAAAGTCAACGTATGAGGGGTTCAATGACCCACATTCTAGAATGATGAGCCGTTACAAGGAAGTTCCAGATTGGGTATTCCTTATTGTTTTGGTTATCTCAGTCGTTCTTGCTATTCTTTGTGTGAAGCTTTACCCAGCCAATACGCCAGTTTGGGGTATATTTTTTGCTCTTGCTATTAACTTTGTCTTCTTAATTCCAATAACCACAATTGCTTCAATGACTGGTTTCTCATTTGGTCTCAATGTTTTAGTTGAGTTGATTGTTGGATATGCCATTCCAGGTAATGGGGAAGCATTGATGTTCATTAAAGCATTGGGGTATAATATTGATGGACAAGCATCCAATTATATCACTGATCAAAAAATGGGGCACTATGCAAAACTTCCTCCCAGAGCGATGTTCCGTTGCCAGATTTTATCTGTTTTCATCTCTTCATTCATTGGGTTGGCTGTGATGAACTTCCAAATCAATCACATTAAGGATTATTGTATGCCAGGAAATTTGCAAAAGTTTACTTGCCCATCTGCTACCACGTATTATAGTGCATCTGTAATTTGGGGTGTTATTGGACCAAAAAAGGTATTTGATGGACTTTACCCAATCTTGAAGTATTGTTTCTTAATTGGGGCACTTTTGGGAATCTTTTTTGCTGTTGTAAAGGTTTATGCACCAAAGAGGTACTTCAATGCGTTCCAACCAACATTAATTATTGGTGGCTTTTTAATTTACGCCCCATACAATTTGACCTACATTACTGGAGGGGTCTACTTATCCATTGCATCCATGTGGTACTTGAAGAATAATTACAATGCCTTCTGGCAAAAGTATAATTATGTATTCTCTGGGGCCATGTCTGCTGGTGTAGCATTCAGTAGTATTATTATTTTCTTTGCCGTCCAATATAATCCTGTCAACCTTAATTGGTGGGGCAATGATGTATTAGCGAATGGTCAAGATTATTTGGGTGGTAGTTTAAAGAATGCCACTTTGGAAGCACCCGATGGATATTTTGGTCCTCGTATTGGTCATTTCCCTTAATTTGAATTCTGTCTATAACAGCTTCAAGTTATTAATCTTGTTGTTTCAAGTTGTTTGCCTTGTTGTTTCAAGTTATTTGTCTTGTTGTTTCAAGTTATTTGTCTTGTTGTTTCAAGTTATTTGTCTTGTTACTTTCTTCGTTCAATTTAGTCCGTACTACTGTCCTCCTTTTTTCAGACTGGTCATTCAGTTGGATAATCAACTCTTCAGGTTATTCATTTTGTCTTGTTCAGTGATCTGCAAAGTACGTGGGACCTTTTTTAGTTAAAAGTTTCTCAAGACTTTCTTAACTTTCTATAATTTTGATGTTTAAGGATTTCATCTGTAGGATTTACAAATCATGAAGGTAGGAAGTACCAACTGACATTTTGAAGTGTTGGGTAGGCAATAAATCTTGTGAACGAAATCAACAAAGTTCTTACTGTATGTCTACACTGTATGATTGGATGTTATCTAGAGAACTTGTTAATTTGGGATAGACGACTTGAAGTGCAATGTGGTAATTAGTGTTGATCGGTATATCTAGGTTGATAGATGGTCAATTTCAGTTCCAACAATTACCTCTGTACGTGGCCCTTTGTAAACATACTTCATTCAAAATGCTCAATAGTATAGAGCGACAACTCTTCTAAAGGTACTTATTCCTCAACAATGAAATAACCCCGTGAACATTAGGTTAAGAAGGTGTCATGACAGTAAAATGTCATAAATAATCTTCTTCTCAACATTTTATGATATCATACACTTACAATACACCAAAAGGTGAAAATTATATTTTAACTACCAATGACATCAACACTTGCACAAACAACGGATCTCATGGGGTGACTCATTTGACCTGTTTGTTCGCTTAAATGAAACAAAATTTGCTTCTTTTTTTGCAGTAACCAAATTAAGTACCACGTCCACAAAAGTTGACACTTGGCTTAGCATCGCTTCTACGACCCTTTGAACCCACTCCTACAGTACTAACCAAATGACCAACCTGAAAGATCCGAAAAATGGTGAAGTGATTCACTCCGATTCATCCAGTATAGAAATTCCAATTAATTCAAGAAATACCCCACCAAGATGGAACTATGGTACTACTAGCAATCGCCCTTCAAGCGTTTCCCGTACAAACACTTCTTCTAGTTTGGTTGGTAGAGGAAATGTTGTTGCTGTTCCTCAACCAGAATTGGTTCAGGATCACTTGTTCCCAACCACCGATGATTTGCAACTGAAAATTCAATACTATAGACATAGAGTAACGGATATCTTGAAAGAAAACAAACCCCAGCCATTATTGGTGATCACCGGTCCAACGTATATTGAAGATTTTCAACAAGTCCGAGCTTGTTCCCAATGGATTGGAGGTAAATTGGGTAAAAAATTCATTCTGCCGCCAGTGGTACCTGAACTTATAAAACCTTTATATGAATATCAAGAAACTCGACCTGAAAATTTGATCCTTTCTATAAGGTCCAATCTTACAAAATACAATTTCGATACGAGCGATCCAGACTTACAAACAGATAGTTCAATCATGACCTTGGAAATAGAAAAAGGTGTTCCTGTTTGTAGAGCATTATTATGTGAATTAGCTGAAGTTTGTCCTATTGTTGGACAAACTTCAGATACAATTACCCCACAATACTTTTCCGATTTGTTCTCACTTGGATTGGTGAGTTCTACAATGATTGAATCTCAATTACATAGGGAATTGGCTTCTGGGCTTTCCTATTCGGTTGGGTTTAGTGCTTTGGATTCGAATTTACCATTCAGTAAGGATATGTACGTTCATAGAGTGACCTCGGCCCTAGATGCAGTTTATGCATCTTCTCAGCCTCATCACTTCCTTTCTATTACAAAGGTTGGAACTGTTGCCGTTATTGGAACTGTAGGTAATGACGAAACATACATTGTTTTGCTCATAAATGAAGAGCTCTCCTTCGAAGATTTGAATAAATTGATACAGAAAGTGCACCAATATCCAAATGGAAATCCTAAGATAATGCTTGATGTCGGAAGGTTATCTGATGAAAATTATGATCACAAGGCATCCACCGTGAGAAGTCTATTGAAGGAGCACAGTACAGTTGTGGGTGTATTGATCGATAGTGGGAATCAATATGTTCCAAGTGGTACATCTGTAGATTTATCCGAAGCTCATGAAGGTGAAGAATATGAAGTTGATCAAGAATTAGTTGATTTACAGAAATATTTTGTTCATAGAAGACTCAATAAAGGTGCGTCCGCTTCTTCCTTGAACTCATTAATCAAAAATGCTTCGATTTCGTCGTTGGTTTCTTTGGACGAGGACCCTACCCAATATGAGTATTTTTTGAATGCTGATAGGTTTATTCATGAGTTAAATAATTTACGTAGGTGAATTTCTTCCTTCCTCAGAAATCAAAATTGTTTCATTGTCATTATGTTTCAACGCATACAAAAACCAAACTACACTATCTAATGTCACTTATATTAGGCCATCGTTAGTGCTAGAAATTACTAACATCACCTGCACTAATCAAAATAGCATGCTATATGGGGGCTTTATTGAAATGTTCAACTGAATGTTAACCCCCAAGTTTAGTCCAAGAGAAATTAATACTTAAATTGTGTTCATATATTCTTGCTCCGTCAAACACGTCAGAATATAATGAACTTAATCACCTTAAAAATAAACTTCAAAATCCCCAAAAATAACTTGTATATATTCACAACCACCCAAATAATACGAAGTAATACCACTATTACATTCTCTAAGCAAAAATACATCATTTTACTTAAATCACCCTCCTTCAATTTTCTTGAAATCCCATCCGCTTTGTCTTCAACGATACTAGCACCACTTAATCCGTAATTGCATGAAAATAACGAAATATTAAGTTTATCTAATTTTTCATTGACTTTACGTAATTCATGAGTGAGTGAAGTATTGATTTCTCCATTTGATCGATCGCTGCTACTCAACAAATTGTCAATTTTGATTGAATAATCATCATTCACCATATGAATTACTGATTTGATTTCGCTCAGGAACCCATCATATAATTGTTGATATTCTGGAAGATTGTATTCATTTACACTTATGATAACTTGGAACAACTCAGTAAGTTGTTTTTGAATAATATGATCTAATTTTGATTCCAAAGTACTGGCAAAATGAGGATAGATTGTAATTATATATTTCATTCTCATTTGTATCAAACTTTCAAAGTAATTGTATTGATAAAAAAGGTTTTTCATTTCTTTAGCCATCAAATCTTCACATGAATTTGGATCAACCTCGACTGACTCATTTTCACTCTCAATCTCTTGAGTTTCCATATCGGCAATTTCCTGCTTTTCATCCAGGTTTGGGGGTCTAGGGTCTATAGGGTTAAAAACAACATCATTGACATCAAGTTCTTCATTGTTAATCATAATTTGAGGTGGTGACGATAACTTTTCAAAAGTTAAGGGTTCTTTTATTTCCTCATGCAATGGGGAAATAGCTAATATACCACTTCCATTTACACTTACATTACTACTAGTAACGAAGCCACTCAGAGAAGAAGATGAAACATATGATTTTCTTAATTGCTTCTTCATTTTGTCTCTAAAAGTCTTCTTTATTGAACTAACTTTTAAAGTTCTTGGATCTTCCTCGTCGTCGCTCTCATTAAACAATCTATCATGAAGACGTTTTTCAAGACCTTCTCCGAATGAAGATGAATCGTTGGAAGATATCGACACATCATCACCATTCTTCGGGAAACATAATTCACCCTTGGGACCTATTAGATTGTGCCAATTATTTCTTCTCCAACTAACATCTGAAAAATATTCGTTCAAATCAATTGACCACAACATTTTCCAACTATTCTTAAAATCACTATGTCTACTGAAAACATTACAAGCCAAAGGTAGTAGTTTCATAGTTAGGGTTTTTGGAGTTTCACTCATATCTTGTTGTGCAAGTTGTCTATTTCTTAGAATTTGAATTGGGTTATAAACCCCTTCAACAGACCTATGGACAGTATCTTTTAACCCAGATTCATAGATTCTTTGCATGTATAAGTATTTGATTGTAAGCATAGACTTGACTCTTTCGGCTTTGGTATAAGTTTGTCTTGATATCTTCAAATTGGAAGGGATATCGAAGTCATGATGTTCGTTATATGAACCATCAACCACATTTGAATCTGCTTGTAAACTCTTCCTTGTATCTAGTAGTAATGCAGCTAGATCTTGGACTTTTTTGATTTCATTTCTTGTTATATCTTTATCTCTGAAATCAGGATTATTATTCTTCTCCTTGGGCCTCCTTCTCTCGTAATCGAATTCAAAGCCATCTTTCTTGTCTGAATGATCTCGCTTATTTCGTTTACTGGAGGACTTGTGAGTATGTTTCTTAGGACCATCGAACATTGGGTTCGATAGCTTAAGTGGAGTTAGCGGTGATAGTGGCATGCTCTATGCAATTTTGACTTGATTCAAATAAAAGTGCAGGCGCAGCCCCACCTTAAGCGCACTATGAGAATCGAACATATGCAAATAAAGGGTAGTGACTGTTGTGTGCTCATGGGTTCTTCATGAGACCTTGATTTGTCTTCTCTTACTAAATTTGAAGTGTTTTCTCTTACTGACTTGTCTTCTCTTACTAACTTTGATTTGTCTTCTCTAACTTTGATTTGTCTTCCCTTACCAAGGGTTATCTCACGTTACACTCAGAGATTTACAAGATATTTATTTAGAAGTATTAGATAGTATCCTGCCCATATTCTAACAATCACACTCTTGTCTACCATTAAGATTGTAGGTTACATTTTAATATCATGCCTCCTTATAATTTGGTGAGGTCTCACCAGGTGGCATACCGGTTATCGCGGAATTCATTAAACCCATTAAATTTAATACTACAATTGAAATTTAGAATAAAGAAGTCAAATTGAATCTTGGTTTATTTTATCAACCTATCAATTCAACTAATGCTCAAACTACATCACCTTGTCATGGGTGAAAGCAACATCTTTGGTAAACCCGTGTAGTCTACCTGCAGTACCGAGGTCTTTTTCCAATTGAAATTTTTGCCTCCTGAGGGAAAATTCACACCACTTTACACCTTACATATGTCTAGTGGAATGTTTAAGATTGGACGTTCATCAAACGCTCTATTGTTGAGAAGGTTGGCGATAGAGAAACCGTTCTATCCAAGTGGATTGTATATCAGGTATATAAGTACTTCAAGGATACTTTTGAATGGTTACGCAACCGAAAAGGGTCAAGCCAGTAAGTCAACAAATGGCACTGGAATAGATTTGGGAGTTTCCGGAGCAGGGAAGGTGGATTTAAGTAAGTTGAATTCGAAGGGAAAGTCGGATTTAAAAATTGCAGACAAACCTGAGGCTAAAGACATAAAAGTGGTGACTGAAATAACGAACTCAGTTAAAGATCTTTCAGATGAAAACTCCCTTTCAAAACACCCTGTAGACACCAGTATCGTCAAGACTGAGGAAGCTAAAAAAGAGGTGCCAAAGTTATCACTTTGGGAGAAAGTCAAACATGAAGCTCAACATTATTGGGATGGAACTAAATTATTGGGTTTTGAAATAAAGGTCTCCACCAAATTACTTTTCAAATTGGTTTCCGGTTATGGGCTTTCTCGTAGGGAATCCAATCAATTACAAAGAACTATTGTAGATGTTATTAGATTAGTACCATTTTCGATGTTTGTACTTATTCCGTTTGCAGAATTGTTATTACCAATCGCATTGAAGCTTTTCCCAAATTTATTACCATCAACTTATGAATCTAAAGTTGAACGTAACAAGAAGAGAGTCAAGTTGTCAAAGACTAGAATTTCAGCTTCTGAATATATAAAGAAAACAATGGAAGAATCTGGTGGTTTGCAATTATCTAAAAAAATCACCGAAAAGGAAAAGGAGGCTTTCGTTTCGTTTTTCGATACAATCTCATTGGGTTCAAAACCAGATAGGGAACATTTAACTACCGTTGCAAGGATGTTTAAGAATGATCAAGTTTTAGATAATTTGTCAAGACCTCAATTGGTGGCCATGGCTAAATATATGTCATTAACTCCATTTGGAACCGATTCGATTTTACGTTATCAAATCAGACATCGTTTATTGAATATCATTAAAGATGATAAAGCCATTGACTATGAAGGTGTCAACTCTTTAACCATCCCTGAATTACATACGGCATGTTCTCAAAGAGGTATCAAAACAATCGATGTTTCTCCTGCAAGATTGAGAGAAGATTTAAGTACTTGGTTAGATTTAAGATTAAGACAAAAGATCCCTTCAACCTTGTTGATTTTATCTTCAACCTATACTTATGGTGAAAACTCCCATAGTATCGAATCTTATTACGATGCTTTGTTGGCTGTTTTATCTTCTATTCCAGATGAAGTTTATAACGTTGCTAAATTGGAATTGTCCGATGACTCCAAGTTGAAGTTGAACATTTTAAGAGAACAAGAAGAAATGATCAATGAAGAAAATGTAAGAGAAAAGGATACAGTCAATCAAGTTAGAGATGAGATTAAATTGGATGAGTTTGAAGATACCGCTACCGAAGGTATAAAGATAGTTGAAGATGATGTTAAGGCGGAGGAAAAGGAAAATAAGGTTGAGAAGTGATGATTAACGACGTATACTTTTGTATTCATATTTATATATAGTTATAGATGATAAGCTAGCATGACTGTAGACATTGGAAACCTTCCATTCCAGTATTATTTCAGCACGGATTAAGAAGATGTTGTACTAGTCTAAACTGGTTGGATAAAGTCCTTCTGTATTTGGATACTGTTTTCATTAGCGTTCAATCTTAGACCCATTTTACAATTCAACGATAGTTCAATCTTAGACCCATTTTACAATTCAACGATTCCGCAAATGCTTTCAATATCTTAATATATCAGTCACCCGTTCAAAGCTCATACGCTACTCATATATTGTCTACCTATTATTTATAATCTAATTTAACTACTCAACATCCTAAATCACTTTGTTCAGTTATATCTCCTTAACACCAGTAGATCCGAACCTACCTTCCCCTCTAGCAGTTTGATCAATCTCGTCAGCAGAGATTTGAACAATATCAGCATTAATGATCTTTTCCAAAACCAATTGAGCAATTCTATCACCAGCTTCTACCTTGAAATCAACATCACCGTGGTTGAAAAGTAAAACCTTAACTTCTCCTCTATAGTCAGCATCAACAACCCCAGCACCAGTGGAGATACCATGCCTTACTGCAAGTCCAGATCTTGGAGCAATTCTACCATAAGTACCATAAGGAACAGCAACAGTTAAATCAGTATCAACCAATCCTTGACCTTTGGCAGGGATAACTGCAGATGCTGAAGAAAAAATATCATATCCAGCTGCCCAAGCAGAACCTTTGACAGGTAAAGTTGCTTTATCGGACCTAAGTAATACCCTTAAGGTTCCCTCTGATTCAATCTTTTGCTTCTTGATTTCAGTCATGTAGTAGAGTTACGTGTTTTGGTACGCGTATTTTCTGAATTTTTCACTCCCTTTTAAAGGTCCGTTTTGTGTCAGATTTTGCAACTCTCAAGCTGAGTTATTAGGTATACCTTTCAAGCGGAGTGATTAGGGTATCTCAAGCGGAGTAATTAGAGGATGGATATCTTTTGAACGATTATAGGATGTATAACGCTTCCGCTAAGTAATTAGAGGATTAGAGCTGTTCTAGTCTCGTTTGGGTGAAGATATGCTTGCGTATGAACGAACGGTTGCAACTTTGCAATACGCAACACTTACACATCTTAACATTACTAGAAATTCATTACTTGCTGGAACTTCATTCAAGAGAAAGAAATACTTGTAGGAAGTTTTACGCTATATTTAGACATGCGTATACAAATAATTATAAATGTAGTTAGTAGGTAAAGTTCCATGGCTGTAATCACTTTTTGCAAATTGAAGGGCATGATCACGATTTTGTTCAGATTCACTCCCTTTTCATTGTAGTAGTATTCATTTGCATGCTAAAGCCAGAATTAGTAAGATCAAAAATCCGCTTAGGACGAGTGGTTATCTCTGTAAAATTGCAAGCCTACAAATTCGAATCTTAAGCCAGACTCCTAGATTCTCACAACCATAAGATATCCGCTTTAGAGATATGGCGTATCGACAACCTCTCGATGAGTGGTGCATTATCCCAGCCCCAACTTTAAAAGCAAACTTGTAGTACACCAGTCTGGAAAGAAAATTCAACCGTAGTAGTCCGCTCTAAGCTGAAACTTCTTAATACAACTGGGCTCGCTCCATTATTGACTTTATACTCATGAATCATTTGAATCAAAAATCAGATCTAGGCTAATAGGAAGTGTGCAAAAAGTCTAATAAATAGCTCTAGTGCTGAGTTCTATAATCCCATGACAGATAAAGCTCCTCAGAATAAACTTTATTCAAATAGAAGAAGTTCAGTAACTCATTCAGTTTGCGAAGTAGTTTATCATATTCCTTTTGATCATCAACACCAATTGTATTGATATAATGTAGTACGACGTTTGTCTTGAGGTCCAACATTTTCTCATAGTATTCTGTTGTTGAAGTTATTGCTCTTGGTAGTTGCCATTTTTGCTTCTGTTCCTTATTCAACCTTGTCCATGATCTTGCCAAGTTGTAAAGCAGATCATCATGGCCATAATAATAGGAATAAAATGAAGACTTACCAAGAATAGCAGACTTTACAGTCCGATGTAGTTTTCTCTTATCAACTTGTTCTTTATAGTTTTTCAATTCTGAAGCAGTTAACTTTTTAAATTTCATTTCAAACTCTTCGATGGTCATCTCTGGTTGCTTCTCCAATAGTTCAGCACAGTATATCAGTTTAATATTTCTTATTGGTCCAGTAGACTCGTCAATTAAAACATCATAAATATCTGATTTGAAAACCTGCAGCTTCGGTTTGTTATTAATGAGTCGTAACTTGTCTTTGATAATCTCCCTTGGATATAGTCCCAGCAATGGGAAAGGATTCCATGAATGTTCGGGCATATGAGTTTTCACATATTGTACAATTTCATACCCTTTCCAAACTCTAAGCGTTTCTTGATACAATCTATCTAAGTTGGGTGAGTTTTCCAAGTCATATTTCTGTTTTGTTGTTAGCTGGTTGTACTTTGATTTGGCGTTGTTTCTTCGATTTGAATGGGAAATTTGATGGTATAAATCAAAACCACGCAAATTCCTTGGAGGAGAAACAGTAGGATTGGAAAGATCAATATTTAGTAGGGTGCCTGATCTAAAAAGTTGGAATGGTTCCGGTAGATATTTGGATGTTATCATGGCATTTTTGCACCTAAATTTTGTTTGTCTGGGGATTTAGTAGTTGGGTTTTAGAGCTGCAGAGGATATTTAAGACAGAGGTCAAGTTTACCATTGAGGTGAAGCAAACAAAGAGGAAATGCAGAATAATACATTAACTTGACATTGGTAAGTAAATAATCTTAATATAAAACTCCTTCGAATGCCGTATTGAAAGTGAATAGCACTGTAGTTGTACATACACTGCTCTGAAGTATATTGAAATGTTCTCTGATACATCAACAAGGACACAGTAGGTGTCAATACAATTCGATGCGCAATTCACAGGTATTTTACAATCCTACGCGAGAAGAAGTCATTCGAGACAACAATTCATCCTGCGAGACAGGAAGCATCCTACAAGACAAGAAGTGTACAAGACAAGAAGTGTACAAGACGAGAAGTCTAAGACAACAAGTCAAGTACAGACAAAAAATCACAATCCACTCTACAATCTACAATCAGAAAGCTGTGCTCTCTAGGTTATACAACAATTAATATAATGCGTACACATAATATGAAACAATTAACCTATGACAAAATAGAGTCAATTTCACCAGGTAACTCAACAATCTGGGTAGAATAGAACTTTTCAATCTCTCTCATCATCATCACATCCTTTTCGGTGACAAAGTTAATTGCCACACCTTTACGACCAAATCTACCACCTCTACCAATTCTATGGATATAGTTTTCTTTGTTGGCTGGTAAATCGTAGTTGATAACAAGGGAAACTTGTTGGACATCGATACCTCTGGCCAATAAATCAGTGGAGATCAAGATTCTTGAAGAACCGGATCTGAATTCCTTCATGATGGTGTCTCTGTCAGCTTGTGGTAAGTCGGCGTGGATGGAAGAAACAGTGAACTTTTGGGCTTTTAAACCTTCAGTTAAGAATTCAACCTTAGCTCTGGTGTTACAGAAAATAACGGCTTGGGTGACGGAGATGGTATCATATAAATCAATCAAACATTCTAATTTGTAATCTTCTAAATCAACATTGATGTAAAATTGTTTAATACCTTCCAAGGTCAATTCATCTTTCTTGACCAAGATTCTAACTGGGTTGTTCATGAATTTGGTGGTGACTTCCAAGACATCTTGTGGCATGGTGGCAGATAATAAAACAACTTGGGTGGTTTCTGGTAATAATCTGAAAATGTTGTAGATTTGTTCCTTGAATCCAGAACTCAACATTTCATCGGCTTCATCTAAGATGAACATCTTAACCTTTTCGGTCTTGAAGAATCTTCTTTCAATCATATCGAAAACTCTACCTGGAGTACCAACTACAATTTGGACACCTGATCTGAAAGCATCAATGTCATCTTGAACAGAAGTACCACCAATAGAAGCATGGACGGTAACGTTCAAGTATAAACCAATAGCAGTGATGACATTCTTAATTTGTAAAGCCAATTCTCTGGTTGGGGCCAAGATCAAGGCTTGGGTGGCCTTTTCCTTTTCATCAATGTTTTGTAAAGCAGCAATGGTGAATGTAGCAGTCTTACCAGTACCGGATTGGGCTTGTGCTAACACATCACGACCTTCAGTGATTGGTAAAATGGCTCTTTGTTGAATGGCAGATGGAGCTTCGTAACCGTAACCAAAAATACCTCTAACAATTTCTTCCTTCAAGTTCAAATCATCAAACTTGTAGACAATGTTGTCGTAGTTGGTTTCAATTAATCCATTATCGATTTCGGTAATACCTTCAGACATATTGGATAGTTCTTTATGTGGTATTGAAAAGAAGTATTAAGTATAAGGGTACGAAAAATTTTCCTCTCATCGAAAACTTGAGGGAGTTGCTTGTCCGGGTAATTCTCACGTGTGGCAAACGCGCCAACTGTGCGATTTGATTTGCCTTCCAGAGGAGTTGGATTAGCGAGTGGAGTTGGATCAGCTCCTTATTGGTAGAGTGGATTACATAGGTATTGAATAGATCGATGAGGTTGGTTCGATGATATAATTGATCTATCATCTTGTGCTGGTCAGAAAAAAAATGTTGAGCCATCAGCAGACCGTAGTAATTTGGTGCGCTTAATTCGCATAGGCTGACTCTCGTCTCGGAGTTAGTTGGCCTATTATCTTTGCAATTGAATAGACTGGTATTCTGCTTAGATTGTGTACTGTATGTACTTTAAACTGTATCAATAGTTGAGATACTCCTGGTCCAAACTGTATCAATAGCTGAGATACTCCTAGTCCCTGGATCAGGATAATGCATTCAAGACTAGCTGCAAGTTATACTCAAGTAATCTTCTTCATACGCACAATGTATTCTTTTAAACCTCCCATTGCTAGTCTTTTGTACCCACTTAACTTAATTTCTGTACCTCATTTCATACACACACCACTCATTTTACTCATGATTTGCACCTTTTGGGAGAATTTTGAGAAAACTAATTTCTAATTAAAAATTTTAATATCTTAATATCACACTCTCTTAAGCTTAACTTAATGATTCACTTTACCGCTGAAGTTAAATCTTAAAGCACTCATAGAACTTCTGATCCATTTATTTTTAGACTAAATTTACGACAGTCACATGATCTCGTATATTTTTTTATTTTTGAGGTCGCATCTCGGAGTTGCAAATGTTCCCTTCTCTACATGATATCACTTCTCCCTACAGTGTGAAAGTATATCGTTTATGCAATATATATATGTATGTTTTGGTATACATGAAACATAAGCAAGCTCCACTCCTCAGCTATCACAGTAAGCTCACTAACCTGGCTAAGCTCACTCCCAGTATCCTGGCTAAGCTCACTAACCTGGCTAAGCTCACTCCCAGTATCTAAGCTCACTCCAGTTAACCTGGCTAAACTCAGTCCCCAGCTATCACAGTATATATCTATATGTTAAACTTTTAAATGACTAAATATGGAATTACAATGCAACTGAATATCAATTTAACGTATGACTGGAAACCGAGTGTTAATTAGGGGATGACTGTCATATAGAATTGTTTTTGCATTAATCTTCAAAAACCCTCTCTGCAACGTTTCTTGATCTGAATTCCCATGGAAAGATCCTTGCAACATCCACCAGTTCATACGCTTCTTCGTAATCTTCTACAACTTGCCTTTCTTCTTCCTCTTCTTCCTCAATCCCTTCGACAATCTCTTGCTCAAGTTCAATATCCTTCTCAGTTACGATCTCGATAGCCTCAACTTCAGGTGCTTCTTCAGCAGTTTTCTTCTGCAAGTCGCCCCAAAGCTTTAATTTGTGTTGGGGGAAATAGTCTCTGCTGGAATCAAAAACTCTTTCAGCAGGTATTCTAGAATGAGAGACTGCGTAAGAAACTTCCGGAATTGATGGTGTGGCTGATCCTGGGATTGAAGAAAGTATTTCATCTTCGAAGGTATGTTGTTGATTTCTTTCAAATGTACGAGAATCATCGCCATAAGTGCGAGAGTCAAGAACGTCATTGAGGGCATTCTTGAGATCGGCTTGGTTGAAATGCTCATGGTTCTCATGTTCGGCTTGTTGAGGGGAATCTACTTGTTGGGAATGATGTTGTTCTTTGGGTGTTTTATTTTCTTGGTGCAGATGCACCTGAGGATGCTCCTGATTCTCCTGATGCTCCTGATGCTCCTGATGCTCCTCATGCTCCTGTTGATCCCACAGACTAACAAATTGAATACCAGATGCAATTTGTGAAGCTCCCTCGAACCCTCCTGCATGTGTGGCAGGAGGAGGTTCTCTAGTAGCATCCCACAACGAGTCTTGCGTTTGAACTACTGGTTCAGGGAATACTGCGTAGTTATGAGGGTCAAGGAGATAAGATTGTTCCCATTTAGGAGATTCTTGATGATGTGGTTCATGAACTTCATGAACATGCTCGTGTGCATGGTCATCTGGGGTTTGATTATTTGTGTCATTTTGAGGAACTTCTTCAACATGATGTTGTTCAATTTCATGAATTTCTTCATGAACCTCTTCTTTCTTTTCAAATATCACTGTATCAATGGATCCCTTAAATTCGGTATCCCAAACATGCCACCAAGACGAATGATTTGCAACATGGACGGTTCCTTCAATTGGACGACTGTTCCAAGGTTTTTTCTTACCAATGAAATGGACCAATTGAATGAACTCCTTAAAATGATTATAGGCAGGTAAATATTCATATTCCAAGGAAGGGGTTACATTGTATAAAAATGGCAATTTAATCCAATTTGTTGGGATGGGTTCGGAGGAAGGAGAAACAATTCCGTTGGCAGATATAGTTGTCTCGGATGAAACTCCACTCTTTCTAGTGACCCAATTTGGGAAAGCATTAAAATATTGATTTAATAATCCTTGATCAGCACCATCGAAGGAAGGAACATTAGTCAATTCAATTAATCTTTTTAAATCCACTTCATTGGGATGTAATAATAATAAGCCTGAATTGAAAATATCAGGAAAACCTGAATCTGGACTAGCAGCGACTTCTCCCACCTTTATATCTATATTGAATAAGTCCAAGATGGAACCATTTTGACCAAGAATTGGTAAGGTATCACTATCCAAGTATAAAACCTTATCGTAAGGAAGTTTCCAAAGCCAGATTTTATTAAAGGTTTCGGAAAGTTCTGGTCTTTTCAAAACATGTTGTAACTTATAATGTTCATGTGAAGAAAGTTCATGTTCAATTGGAACGATTTCATAGTATCTTTTAATCAAATATATTTGATGTTGTGTAAATCTACCACTATTCCCCAATAATACCCCGATAGTAACCCCGGGATTTAATTTCTTTAATTGCGCTCCCAACACAAGTGTGCCCGGTAAGTACCTTGGATCATATAATAAGGTAAAGATAGCAGACATGTTCCCAAAAGAAAAAGAAGGATGTTGGTTAATTTTTAAAACCTACGGACGTTGGGCAATCTCCCCGCTTCGAAATGCACAATTTACACACACAAGATTTGTGTGTACGGATTGGACTATTCCAGACTTTTACGAGCTGTGGCATAGGAATGCACCTACATATCCTAAGCTTTAATGTTGGTGCGGTTAATCAGGAATGGGGTGATCTTTTTGAGTTGTTGGTAACATCATATGAGGTGAAGATTAAACTTCACTAAAAATCTAAATGTGGAGCAAGACGGTACAAAGGGACATCCAAGTAAGCTACTAAAGTCTACAAAGCTATAAGGGCAAAAGTATAGAAATCGGGTCTAATGTTATTCGAAGGGTGCATCATGAAGATATTGCGGAATGTATTTATACTCTATAAACTTCCCGAAGTATCTTTAGATTAAATAAGGCTGCATTGAGTGTTTTATAGACTGTATAGAATGTAAATAAGTACACCAGAGACTGTACAAAGACAATCAATACTGTATAAACATCCAAGAGTGTGTCAAAGACTGTACATTGAACTCTTCATACTGGAGTGTATAGACAAAGTCCGAAAAAGTGTATCAAATCGCCGAATCCAGGAGGTTGCACTGATTTGCGAGCTTGTGGGTTATCGAATGTAACACTAAGAATGGAAGTTAGACTAAAGATTCTACCCATGTGGGGTAGAATGAATAGGCCAGTATAAGCTTGTATAAAAAATCGATATCGATGTTTGCACGGTGGGTAATAACTTTAGTGGTTATAATTAGATTATTTTGAAGATTGTTGAGATTGGGAAACCTCGTTGGGTGGATGTGGTGATAATTAAAAACTCTTCAATTGAGTTAACAAGATAATTGGACAGGGCAATAGGTATGTTTAATGGATTGAATTTGTAGCTGAAAATGATTTCTTCGCCAATCATAAGGTTTCTTAGATAAAGGTTAATTTGCATATAAAGTTTTATTACAAGTCCGTGAATCTGTAGATAAAACCCCATTTACTTTTGTAAACAATCCTATTGTTGGATGGAAGAGAATTCTTAATAATTAGTGAAAAATTTAATTGAATTTCATCGTTAAGTATCAATTATCTAAATATGGTTCAAGTAAACTTCATAATATGATAATATCAGAACATCCTTTTAATAGGTTCCTTTCAACAGTTGAAACAGTTTCATGGGTTAACATTTCAACAGTTTCATCGGTTAACTCTCCAAAATCACACCCATTTTTTGTCCTATCTAGTTAAGTCACATAAATCCTATTTCAACTTCACAATCACACAGATTGATCTCACCACTTGTTTATTTATCCGTTTTGGGGGATTGTTAATACATAAGATGGACTGAAGTATTCCCTCTCTAACAAGGCTACTATGCATCTTAATGGTCCTTTCTTAATCAAGTTCAATTCTTCCTCACCAGTATCATTATGTAAGGGTTCAAATTATACGAAAGTGCTCATTTTATGTAAATATGTTGCATATTTCTTGCATATATTGTTGAAGGTCACAATTTGCAACTTCAGTAAGCTCCGTAATTTGAAACTTCAGTAAGTTCGGTGATTTGAAACCTCAGTAAGCTCGAAAGGTCAAAATTTGCAACTTCATTGAAACTCGCTGCAGAACTGCAAAGTTTATCTATTTTGAGGTACTAAGATGACGAACATCACCAAAACGAAATAGGTTTTCTCTACCATTTAGACATGGATAAGGTTCATGGGATTCTCACAACTTTTCGCACCCAACCATCTCGTCCCTTAATTAGTAAAACAGCCCACAATTACACGGTACCACATACTGAAACATGCTCAACAAACTACAATACTACAGCAATACCAATGCATACTACAACATCAGCATTACAATCAATCATCTTAACAACTTATGCAATGCATTAGTTCATATATTACACTAACTAACGGGAGTAAGTCCAGACGTTCTTTAATAAACCATCAGCTTGAGCCAATCTGTTTAAAGAATCGTCAGCTTCACCTCTACCTCTAATGTAACCGCATAAAGCGTAGGTGGTGTTGTCACCGGCAATAGCTCTTCCGTCTTCGTCAATGTTAGCAATGCTAATTTGGACAGAGGAGTGATCCTTGGCCTTGATGATTCTGTTGGTGGCAGAGCACTTTCTTGGGACGTATAATTCCACCTGAAAAGTTAGTATGGGGTTCAAATAATTGGTAACGGGATGATGACCACTTTATTGAAGGACGAGGGGTCCTAATGATGATGGCTTATGGGTTCATACGTATTGTTGGACAAGGTTTTCAAGTCATATTCTACATAACCTCGATATTTCATATCATCTTAACTGCTATCGATATCCTCAGTACCTTCGTCATCTCGACATCCAATACTTTCGTCCTATTCAAGATACTATCTCTCATGACCCTCTCCTAAACGTCCACTTCTCTACATGATCATCCTTTAACATCCCACAGTATAAATCGTACGTACTAATTGACCTTTATCGTTTTCCATGTTGGCTAGTATGTATTAATGAAGAACTGAAGAAAATTTTACGTATCTAAATTTTCCGCTGCCAGTGAGCCGACAGTGAGAGAAAATAATATACTGCAGTTTGGGTGTAAACAAAATGAAAAGCTCACGTGAAATGAATTAGGGCTTGTCACGTGTGTATGTTACGTTTTATACTGGTTGGGTTTGTATCAGAGAGTGAAACTAGAGGTTTGGCTGAACAATCATTTCATTCATATAAGACACCCCTTTAACTTACAAATTTGAATATTTGATGAAATTCATCTTGTTTATTGGCCCTCACGGAGTCCACTTTTGAATGCGTATTAAAATATATTTACATCTCCGTAGAGTAGGTAATTAAGGCATGTAATGCTTCACCTTTCTCCACGAAAGACTTATCTGCGAGTTAAAACTGCAACACTCTCAACATGATGAGTCTGAGGGAAGAAGTCGAATCCTTTAATGCTCTCAACAACATATTCCCCACCTTTTTCTGTATTTTTAAGAAACCATTCAACATCTCTGGCCTGTGAATGCACATTACAACTAATATAAACAATTTTAGCAGGATTGTAACTGCTCAATTGTTTCAAAAAGACTTCATCACACCCTTTTCTTGGTGGATCCAAAATGACAGACGTTTGACTTGGTGGAGTGTCTATGCTACCAAAGATTTCCTCAGCTTTACCTACAATAAACTTTGTATTTGCGATTTTGTTTATCTCAGCATTACGTTCTGCAAACTTGACGGAATCGGCAGAAACTTCAACTCCTATCACCTTAGAAACTTGCTCAGAACAAGTAATGGAAAAAAGCCCGGAACCACAGTATGCATCAACCAAGTAGTTTTCGCCAGCATTACCCTCAATAGTCAAGTTCGACTTGACATAGCTTGTGACGGAGGGCAATATGGAATTATTGTTTTGGAAAAACTCTCCTGCCGAAAACTCAAATGTGTAACCGTTTATGTACTCATTCACCACTTGCCTTGATCTGGTGGAGCAGGTTTTGAATAATTTTGATTCTCCGACTTCAACTTCTATATTGGCTATTTCTCCTTGTTCATTTGTAGACCCTTCAGTTGCAGGCTTTCCAATCTGTGTATCCTCCCTCAACAATATAGTTGCACCTTTTTTGTAATTTTTGTAGTTTGACATGAAGCGTTTCCTCTCATTGTCCATACCTTTGTTAATGATGGGCGTACCAATGGCACACTCTTCAATGTCCAAAATAGAACCAGAAGCTGGAACGTCCCTCCAAGTGGGTCTTCCCTTTGAGCCAAAACCCAAATTTGGTGGTGAGTCGAAATCGGCCCCAGTCTTCTTGTATGGTATATTGAAATGTGGGGTCAACTTAGTTCTATAGTTGTATTGTAAAGGAGATGGTTCGGTTTCAAGAATTGTTGGTAATTCCAGACCTAATCTTGGGGCAAAGAACTTATAAGCATTTACTATGGTTTGCTTCTTAAACATTAACTGTTGTTCGTACAGGACATTTTGGTATTGACATCCAGAACACTTTCCAAAGTACTTGCAAGTTATGAGGTCATCGTTTCTAAGCTTCGAATGGGTGTGGACTTGGAGCAAATCAGATTCAGCATATAAAGGATGTGTTTTGAACACTTTGATCGTGCATACATCACCAGGCAATCCAAAAGGTACAATGACAACTTGCTTCAAAGAGGTTTCGGTTGGGTGACCGATTATTGCGATCCCATCTCCGTTTGAAAGCAACAGCACAACTTTGACATCTTCTACCTTACGGTGGTATACTTCTTCAATTGCCTGGTTGTTCAAAACACCAGTTATATCATTTCCAATATCATCCTTGGAAAGAGCATTTTCTTTCAAAACCTCATCTATTTCATGTTGAAGTACCCCCATTGGAGATGTCGAATCCACCACCTTCGATTTATACTTCTTTCCCTTACTCTTCTTAGGTTGCTTCGTGGTTTGGGATGGACGCTTGACTGACGTATCAGAAGTTGCCTGAAAGTCAGCAGTTGATTTTTCATCATCTATAGGGAGTTCACGTTTAGTAGGTTCACCGTTGGAAGGTCCATCTATAGCATTCGAAAGATTGTCGTTTGGAAGTACATCCTTTACTATATTTGATCCGTTCTTCAATTCTATGTCCGTCATGTCTACAGATTTCGCGATGAGATAAAACAATAATTCAATGAGATGAAATGAAAAAAGACAATATGGAACTATTTTGAAAATACAAACTTGCAATGTTGCAGAAGAGAAACAAATATATATGAAGGCATGTTTAATAATATGACTGCCTGAAAATCAACATCATGGATAATACAACGTAACACTATGATAATACACGAATGGTACCTGTACCGGCCGCCATAGATCCAATTCTTAAATCTTGAAGCCGGGGGTCCCATAAAAAGTAGGTATTACTCTTAGGAAGGTAACAAGCTGAAAAGAAAGGTCTTGAGACAAGTAAGCTTTGCGCAGCAAGTAAGAAAGAAACAAAGTATCAAGGATGTGATTTGAATATGACAAGACGACTCAAATATTTCAATGCATTCAGCAATTAATTATATGACTCCCCAAGTTATTATAGTACATTTTGGATTCCTTGGGAAGATTTTTGGGCTATTGCAGAACTTACTTCCAAATGCCACTGAAATATTGCAAAATGTCAAAAGTATGATTTGAAGGACAGCTACGATGAATTGCAGATCATAGCTGTATGCAAGTTGAACTAGGTTCTGATACGGATTCTTTTCCATCGGTTGTTCAGTTTTATGATTACCTTTGTGAAGGTGTCGTTTCTGCTTGTAGCCAAATTTAGTTTTACTCGCCTACACTCTCTTCAGTTTGATCACCTATACTTCTCAGGTATATTCTGACATAACCACAGTAAAGGTCGCCTCTTCAAAACTCCATTATGCTCAAAACTCCTATAGCTCTCCAAATCTGCAATCACTTGATCCTCTCGAAGTCCCTTATTCTTGCCAGATTCGATTGCTTCATAAATCTTCTTTCTACGCAAAAAAGTTCTTGATTCTGTTTCATTGCGCCACTTTGTTCCGTACTTCGCTTCAAGATGTCGTAATGGAGGCTTATCATTTAACCCATACTCATATTCTTTCCATATTTCGGAAATGCTTTTGAGGGACCTTTCGAGTCTATATACAGGGATTTCTTCATCTGCTGCACCAGGACTTGTTGGCGAAGCAGCTGCGGATAATGGTGTTACAATGCTTGGTCTTCGCTTCTTCTTTTTCTTCTGCTTCTCTTCTATCTCATCCTGATAGTACCGCGATTGAGATTGACTTGGCAAACTGGATGATATATTCGACGTCAAACTTTGAGACAGTGTCAAACCTATTGATTGACTGGATTGTAAATTGGCTTGCATATTCTGCGCTTGAAGGTTTGACTGGAGATTTGACTGAAGAGCTTGAGGCTGTTGTTGACTACCTGGTAAAGTAGACATGAATGCAGCAGCAGCAGCAGAATTGCCTCCCATGTACTTCATCTGTTGGCCTTTTGGATACTCTTCCGGTAGTATGTTTGGGATCGGAAGGTTATAGGAGATATTTTGAGGCACAAGAGACTGGCGTGCTTGTTGACTTTGAGCTTGAAGTGCCTGACCCTGAACTTGAAGTGATTGGCCTTGTAATGATTGTAGTTGAGATTGTTGTTGCTGCTGACCAACATCCGACCCTCTACCCCTTTTTTTCTTTTCAGCAACCATTTCTGGAAAGCCTTTATTTAATGTGTTTATATCGAAATTAAACCTATTTGAAATGAAAGGGGAAGTTGGATTTGATTTTGAATAATCAACATCCTCTTCGAAATGACGTTGGGATTGTAACGGTAAAAAGGTTTGACTTGGGTGGCTCAGATGTGAAGGAGCTGGAGGGACCAGGGATAATTCTTCAAGATCTTTACCCATTTTATGTATATTCTTTTGGATCGTTTCCAATAATTTGCTTTGATTAAAGATTGGTTGATTGAACATCCCTGAATTTTGTAAAAGGAGTACGATTTGTTGACTTAATTCATTTAAGGTATGCTTTACTACTTCGATGGAATCATTGATGTAACTTAATTTCAAGTTAAATTCATGCATCTTCTCATTTGTTTGACCTTGGTTGGTCAGTATAAGCGAGTTCAATTTGACCAACTGGGCATAAATGTCATTCATGGATTTATCAGCCATGATTGAGTTTTCTGACTCGTCGGATGATTCTCCAGAAGCAGAATGTTTGGAACCACTTGGAGATGTATTAGGACTATTTTTATTTGCTGGTGCCTTGTAATATGAAGCATTAGCATTATATGTGTCGTTCATAACTAAATGGACATCCTTTTCTATATCCTTCCCTTGTTGGAAGATGTCTATTTAAACTTTTGGAGGAACCTTTTAAGTATTTTTTTTTGCTGTTGGTAAGAAAGTGGGGCTGTTCTATAAAACGTTGGTACAACTCAAATATATAAGACAAATGGTACGCGTTAGGTATGAGGTATGAAGGTCAATTACATGTTTATCACTCCACCAAACAGGGAAGTATACGTTATGTACAAAACACCTGTACTGAACATTCAGATTCGAAACATCCTTTTTCTAATTCGCAACCATACAAAGACTAAAGACTAAATAATCTAAAATGGTAGATAACAATCAGACAATAGACTCGTAGTTATACCCACGGATAATTATTGCACCCTCTAATCTGGGTACAGCGTCTCAACAATCTAGTAGTCGTCGAGACGAACCAACTTGAAACATAGCAAATGCAAGGTTGACATTAGATCTCCATACCACCAGATTGGTTGTAACCATGAGTTTGACTACACGATATTTCTAACTACAGGAAACTTTTTGAAATGGGTTATAAATAGATCCTCTACTCTTGGTAATATCAACAAAAATAGCTTGATAATTAAGTAGATGCTCCAGCATCCCCTTGTTTGACTTTTGAGGCCTCCTTTATTACTTTAGCCTCATCTAGTATTGTCTGTTGTATCTGGCGGGTAAATTTGGATTGCGATAAGGCGTGTTTCGACAGGTCCAAAGTGGAGTTCGGACTTTTCAAATCGGTCAGTCCACCCAAAGAAATGCTTAACGTGGTTTGGTTCCTTTGCCATTCGCTTCGCTTCTGAACATTCTCCGCTTGCATTTCTATCTATGCACTAAAAATAAAAAGTACCCTTCCCTAGAATGACTGTCACCAACAATTTACAAAAGACTGAAAATTATATTCTACCTAGAGTCAGAAATCAAAACCGAGGTTGTCTAAGGGTTGTATAAGCCACAACCCACCTTATACCTAGAAAATGTCTGATCCGTTTTATGTATGTATTAGGTATGTATTAGCGAAGATAGCGGTCATATTCATATACTCCGTCACCTCGTACTTTCAGTTTAGAATCAATTACAAAAGTGTAATAGGATATCAAGATATCCAATAGATACAATGTATCAATACACAAGCGATATAAACAAAGCAGACAAGTAATTGGTGTCCGAAAATGCAACCCTCTATCCTTGTAATGCAACATCCATGTTGTTTCACGTCAGGTCACATAACTACAAGGACAACCGAGAGAGTCATAGTATCAACACCTTATTCTCAGCTCATATTTACACTGTGCCTGAGACACCCATTACTGTCACAAATTGCTTGTTACCAGACCTTGACTTTGTGTCGTAATGCATATATTTGGTTAGAAGGCAAACACTAAACGCGTTTCTATGAAAAGTTGCAAATTGGATAAAATCTCAACTTCATCCATTTTCATGAAATTTAAGAGTGAAATGTAGTATATGCATGCCCATCTAGATACCAGCTCAATATGAAAATGAGAGATTATTGGCGAATATATATTTCCAAAAAAAGGGCGCAACAGCTGTGTTAAACTTAGTTTTCAAAACCCAAATGATTGTCTAAAATATGGCTTTATGATTTCAAGTGGGTGCTATTCAACAATCTGGAACTCCTTTGAAAACAATATTCCAAAAAGGCTACTAAAGGATCATAACCCTTGTAGTTGGTTAGTGTGTTCATTTCAAAGTCCTTCAGTCCAAACTGCTGTTACAGTACGCTTATGGGGCAAGGAGACCGTTGAATTATGTTGTATGTTACATTGTACTCGAATTTGGTACACCGGGGGTTGCTTCAACATATGGGTGCTTCACGGTAACTAATACCGCACTGAACCCCCACTGAACCCCTCTCCACCTTCAGAGCATTAAGTCAAGCCGACTAATTCTACTCCGAGAGCAAATCCCCAAAAGGCACTTATCGTTACCCCAGCATAGATAATCAATCTCCCCATGATCTCAACATCGTACCTTGGTTTGAAAACCCCACCGGTCATCACTATCTCACTCGCTTCCTCTTCATCCTTCTCATCATCTGTAGTATTCACATGTTGTTGAGTTTTATAATCCAACATCTCATAATAATCGATATCACCACGAGGACCCATTTCATGACTCACTCCATACAGCAAATGATTTAAATTCATTGAATCATTCAGGATGGAGGTGGATCTAATCTGCCTGGTCAGCTTCTTGGTGAATGCTGTTGGAATAAAGTTTTTCCTAGGCAAATACACACCTATGTATTTATAAATTGGAGGCAAGATGGTAAAGACAATTGGTTTCAGTACTGCTTTCCAAGCAACAACAATGGAAATACCGAGAGCCACACGAAGAACCAGCTTGAAAATCCCCAAACTAGCAAAGTCGAATGGAATCAGCATTGGATCCAAATATGGACTCTTAAGAGTTAAGTAATCTGTTCTATAAGCATAATAATTCGAAATATCTAATCCAATTAAAACACCAATAAATGCAACAGAATCATCAAAGCATGGACAGTCATCGACAGGTTCTGCATGTATATGAATTAGGAACAAATAGCACATACAAATGAAACAAATAACCACCCAAGCTGGGAGAACTTGAGAATCGATAAGTAACCATTGATCCCATTGAGGACCAAGGAATTGTCTGAAGCAAAAACATAAAGCTCCAACAATACCACCGGTAACAATATCGACCAATCCATGCATTCCACAATACAATCTCCCGAATATAAGAGAGAAATAATAAAGGGCAAGAACAACGCAAACCCCATTGAAAGCATTCGTTGAAAATTGATCTCTCAATTCAAAGAGCTTGACCAAAATAACCAACAAGACTGCAGTAGCATTTGCAGCATGACTCAGAGGGAAGCCATATTCTTGAGTGGTATAGGTACTCATTGTAATACGATGCACTGGTGGAGAACGTGGTCTAGGCAAACAGAAAAAGTCCTTAAGGAAGCCACTGAAATAAATCCCCAAACCAAGTACGGAAATCAAATCCCTGGCCAATTTACTCCCACCGAACCACATCAGCAGTGGTAAGATCAAAACGTAAAAAGTATGCAGCGCCAAATTGGCAGACCAAGCAAAGTATAGGTCGAGCCATGGGTATCTAGCCCAGCTTTGTAATTTGAACAATAGAACGGTTTCACTACGAACTATTGGCAAAAGCCATGAACGTAGCTTATAACGGAAAGGTGATAACCTTGATTTATAGTGATCATTCAGCTTATTCCCTGCATCACCCAAATGATTGGATTGATACGAAAGTAAAAGTTGGATGTCATCATCGTTGATAGTACGATCATCCGAGTTGGTGCTACCTCGGGTTCTCATGCCGGTCGAGCATTCTTCGCTTTCACTGCCGGTGGACATGATGGTAGAATCGTGTTATTTTTTGTTTCTTGTTTTTTGAACTTGGTGCGCCGACGTAATCAATGCAAGTAGAGAGAGATAGAGATGAATGTTGAGGCAATGAAAAATGTAGTAAGAGTAGAGATGGTCTAATTAATTTGATTCGTAGTTCCGTGTTACTAGTAGCAAGTTGAAAAAAAATTGTGTTAGAAAGTGAATAGCAATAAAGATTAAAGTAGACGAGAACAAATTAAGATTAATGCTTCTGTAGTTGATAACTTGTAATTAAATGGTTATCTAGGGGTTACTTTACATTGCAATTAGAGTATGCAGTATTCGACCCCTACTTAGCACACAGCTCTTGAACCTGCAGAAGCGTAATTTTGTAAAGTTCATTGCAACCTCTGAAATCTGTTCAATTGCTAATTGTATCAGAACGTTTATTGGAGTTTGGCACTGAAATAACAATATATTGCTATAAACTCTTCATCAGTATTTATTTTCTATACTTCTCAATACTTCTTTCTATGCTTCTCATTACTTCTTTCTATGCTCTCAATTCTTCTCTCTATGCTTCTCATTACTTCTTGCTATGCTTGCCAACACTTCTTCCTATGCTCTCAATTCTTCTCTCTATGCTTCTCAATACTCCTTTCTAATTGATCAAATAGATAAAAGAGACTATAATGATGAATTAATATATTTTTGTATGAATAGATGATGAAAACGAAGGTTTCCTTATTTACCTTAGTGCAACCTATGTAGCAGCGAAAGACAGAGAATTGGGTTGGTATTTGGGGGACAAATGAATTTTACACTTGCCCATTCTCCAAAACCTCTTGTGAGTCTCACTTGATCTCACACTCTCATCACGGTGAATTCACGTAGGTTGACAGAAGTCAATCACACGTCTGTATTCACATACAGTTGGTTTCAACAGGCTATGAATGTGATAATTACTAGGTCAACCACCGTCTACTTTCAGTACCAAATTTATAAGGTAGGGGCTCCACCTACCCAAACCACCACGCTGAGATTACAAAATAACACATCTCTTCTTCTTCTTTTTCTTCTCCCTGGTGAAGGCAAACTCATCTTCCCTATATGGACTTGAACCTTGGTTATACGGATTAGCACCTTGGATATATGGATTGGAAGTATAAGTATCTTCGGTCAAAGGTTCATCAAGCAAAATGGTGGAATCATACAGGGTATTTTTCAAATGACCCCTTCTAGTTGTATTAGTACTTGCATTTCTGGAATGAGACTTTGAGTTTGATCTTGAATGATTTCCCGAACCGTTTCCTAAAACCTTCAGGAGTCTTTTTCTAGCCGTATTTGATTTCTCTTCTTGTTCTTGGACTTCCATTTGCTTTTGGAAGTGGTTCAAAGCAAAATTAAATACTGTTTTAATATTGAACATTAGTTTTGCGGAACATTGGATATAACCAATCGCATTGATTTCCATAGCCAATTGGATAGGTAAATCCGGGTCGAAATCACAAGGCAAATCAGATTTCGTCCCCACAAGTAAAAGAGGCACACCTGGGCAAAAGTGATTTACTTCTGGGAACCAATTATCTTTAACATTTTGTAATGAAGTTAGGTTATCAAGGGCAAAACAAATGAGTAACAAATCCACGTCTGGATAAGACAAAGGTCTCAAACGATCATATTCTTCTTGACCAGCTGTATCCCAAAGGGCCAATTCTATAATTTTATTATTTGGAGCACTTACATTGGTAACATAGTTTTCAAATACTGTTGGGACATAAATCTCCGGGAATTTCCCTTGGGAATAACTAACAAGCAAACAAGTCTTACCACACCCACCATCTCCAACCACCACGATTTTCATATTATATTGGGAATTCTTTGTTATCAGTTTCTGGATTTGATAATGAGGTATTATTGGATCATCATTGATGATGATCTTGGGTGTACTTGATTTCTGGTACATTTCTCGACGTTGCTGATCAATCACCAGTTGTCGATTGACTGTTTTATAAGGATTGTATGAGTCCGACATTCTTAGCGAAGGTAATCAATGACTTGTGGAGTACTTGATATAACGATTATGCCTAATTAAACTTTCAACTTATTATAATGAGATTTAATATGGTCGCAGTGCCAAATTTAGAAAAGATAAACAAAATGAGCCTTGATCACACAAGATGACCGATACTTCGGAGTAAGTTGCTGTGGAATTGATTGGGCTTTGTTTCAACTTTGTAAGGGTAACTTTCGGGTAGATTTAATAGAATAAAGAATGGGGTAGAATTAATATGAATAAAGAATATGGGGATTTAATATGGGGCGTTATTTAAAAGCAATAGAAGAATGTAAGAAGGAAAATGTCAGATACACGAATTGAATAGGAATTTTATAAACTCAGTCTCATACTTTAAATAGTACCGTTCTTGTTTTTGCAGCATTGTCCGGATAGGGGCATATATTGCAAAGAATCATAGTGATGCGGAATTCAGGCATTCATTTGCATTGTGAAATATGAGTCTGAATAAAATGGTTACATTATAAGAGGGTGGCCCTGGGCCAGCCAAGGGACATGCCGGAGACAATGAGTCCGAAACTCCAGGAACGATAATTTGGTTCCCCAAGATGAAAAATCATTATCTCTAAAGACTCATCAAATAGTCATCACCTAAGAATCATCAACTTTAAAGAGTCATCACCTAATAATCATCAACTATAAAGAGTCATCAGTAATCAAGCATGGCCACACCCAAGACAACCTCGGGATTCCTCACAAGATAGTGACCCCGGATAAGCACTCCTAACCTTGACTTATAATCTTGCGCCTTATTCTTGCTTGTGATTCCAAAAGACAAGTTGAGCAACTCCACGTTTCGTTTTCACATTCACTAGCTTGTTTAACCGCTATTGTTTGATACCTTTAATCAACAATCAACGCGTCTACTGATGACCTCATTTTTGATCTTCTACATCATATACTACATTCTACAAACCTCTCCCGGGATTCCAAACGATTCCTTTATCATTTACCATTTCATCCCCTTAGACCGCATGAAAGGAATTTTGATTGCTAGGTTTTTTTTGGAGGCCTGAAAATTTGCCAAGGCGTGCTTCTCTGACTGATACTTCGGTTTAAATAAATAGTCGAGTGTTTTCATTAAGTTATACACTTAAACGAACACTTAAACGAAATTTAATTTGATATAGGTTGATTAATAGAAAACATATTAAAAGAATATTCCTTATACATATAAGTTGTACCATAGCCAAAGAAATAAGAAGACCTTCAAAAAGACCTTCAAAAATAACAAATAGAAGACCTTCAAAAAGACCTTCAAAAATAACAAATAGAAGACCTTCAAAAAAGTGGAAGAATAAACAACTGGAGGAATCAGATAGAAAATGAATCAAACACTTTATCAAATAACAGCCATTTCTGGCTCGATATCGAAGATACTTCTGACTTCAAGAAAAGCTTTGGTGAATGATGTTTGTTCCATATATGAATCAACTCCATTAAGAGATTCATCAAAAGATATGTGGGATAATTTAAATAGGTTAAGTTCTCAAAAGAGATCTGAGTCTACCTATGTAGATATCAAGGATATTAAAGTTAAGAAGGTAGTAAAGAAGGTGAAAGGTATAAGGAATTATTCCACTCAAACATACAATTTAGGTTCATCAAGAGTGAAAATCACATCAGGGTTACTTTCACACAGGTTATACTCATCTTATATCGGAACTCCAGATGAGCAAAACTCATTGGATAAGGAAGACCCTGAAAAGGTTGTTAAGGTGATCGGGACTGCCAAACCCCTGTCGGGTTTAACCTCATCTGAAATCCCTTCAACTAGACTAGCTAGAATCTTTCATTATGGTTCATTGGCTGCTGGAATGGGATTGGGCGCTGCAAGACAAGGTATCAAGCATTATGCTTCCGGAGGATCCACCAATGATATTTCCATGAAATCGCTTTTTTTGTCACCAGCCAATATTGAAAGAATGGCCAACAAATTTCTGAAAATGCGTGGTGCTGCTTTGAAAATCGGGCAAATGATGTCGTTCCAAGATTCTTCGATATTACCAGCCGAAATCCAAGCGATTTTGTTAAGGGTCCAGAATTCTGCTCATTATATGCCTCCAGGACAATTGGAAAGAGTTATGTCTCGGGATTTGGGAAAGGATTGGAGAAAGCAATTTGCTCTGTTTGAAGATGTTCCATTTGCAGCTGCCTCAATTGGTCAAGTCCATAATGCCGTTACAAGAGACTTGACTGCTGTTGTTGTCAAGGTCCAATATCCAGGAGTTGCAGATTCTATTGATTCTGATTTGAATAATTTATTAATGTTACTAACCGCTTCCTCAATACTACCAGCAGGTTTGTTTTTGGATAAAACTATTGCAAACGCAAGAACTGAATTAAAATGGGAGTGTGATTATATAAGAGAAGCTCAAAACTTAATAAGATTCAGAGAATTGGTTGAGGATTACAGTGACACCTTCACTGTTCCAAGAGTGTTTCATAAGTTATGTGGAGAACGTGTTCTTACAATGGAACGTATGAAAGGGGTAGAGATAGTGAAAGGAAACTTTGATCAGAAAACAAGAGATCACATTGGTACCAACATAATGAAATTGTGTTTGATGGAAATCAAACAATTCAAATTTATGCAAACTGATCCAAACTGGGCCAACTTTTTGTATAACAAGCAAAACAAAAAAATTGAATTGCTTGATTTTGGTGCTTCAAGAGAGTTTAGCAATAATTTCATTGCCGACTACATCCGCGTTTTACGTGCTGCAGTTCGTAAAGACCGCAGTCAGGTTGAGTATTATTCAAAGAAACTTGGATACCTCACAGGATTGGAATCTCCACTGATGGTTCAGGCTCATGTGGATTCAGTCATGGTTTTGGGTGAAGCATTTTCTCCTACTGACAATAAGGGCGGTGTATTTGATTTCAAGAATCAAACGATAACAGAAAGAGTCAAGAAGAATATGGGGGTAATGTTAAGTGAGAGGTTGACTCCTCCTCCTGAAGAGACTTACTCATTACATAGGAAGTTGAGTGGTGTATTTTTATTATGTGCTAGATTGAACGCCCAGGTTCCATGTGAAGAATTATTTAGGGAGATTATAGGTTTTGGGACTGAAGAGAAGAAGTAAATGATGATGAAAAGGTACTAAATCAGGTGAAAACCATTTATAGAGAACTGGTACTAATATATCACTTTTTCGAGAGTGATAACGATTGTGGAGAAATGTCTGATGAAAAATCTATAAAATACTAGAATTAATAGAATAATAATGATTAAAGAAGTAGGCTTGCTGTGTAGAACTGTTACATTGGAATTGACATGGAATATCATACTATTAATACAACTTTTAAAATACATCCGTTAAAGCTTATCAACAAGCTCTTGACTTCTTAAAGGACTTCTGCTTCAAGGAAATCGTTTGAGAAATCATCTCTTTTAAGAATTGAAACCCCACCATCGTTGATCCCTTCAACGTTATTGGCATTATACTCCAGAGCATCTTCGACCAAACTATCGTCACCGAAATTGAGACCACGAGCGGGGCCAGTATAGAAAGATCCATCCCAGCAATACTGCTGGAAGCATTGCTTGCACTGGTCAGACTGCGGAATACCTTGCCTTGTCTGCTCTCTATTGATTATGGCACACCCTACACAAACATTCCAGTTTGGATCAATGGTCCCGTTTTTACGAGTAGCTGTTTCATAACCATTTTGGATCATACCTCTTCTCTCGGTTGCATCATAGGTTAATTTATAAGTTGATGTGTTAGACCAATATGAAAAAGGTCTATTTGCCAAATAAATTATAAGTGGAGAAGAAGTGGAGTTAGCACTACATCCAAAGAAAGCGGGTCTGGATGTCAAATTGCCATTTCGGAAAGTATACCTATCTGGTACTGCAGGCATCTTCGAGGCTCCAAAGCCTTGTGCGGTGAATTGCCTTTGATACGTAGCAATCATGGAAGAACCATCTGGCCATCCAACAGTATCAGCTGAGTTATCGTGTGCAAATATGACATCCACCTGCCTATTTAAAAGTGGCTGCAATGGTACATTTTGACCATCAATCCCTGCATCTGCCAAATACAAATGTTTTTGTGATTGAAGAAAGCCTCTTGAAGAACTACTATAAAAAGGATTAGGAGTCCATCCAGCAAGGACAACATTGAGCTTCTGATATGGTACAACAATTGCGTTGTTAATAAGGTATTGGGTCAACGATGGCAATGAAGAAATATTGAACAACGTATAGAAGGCAGTGAAAAGTGCAGAAGATGTGCCCATGACAAAGCCTGCATTGTCCAACCCAGTAACACACGGATGAAATGGAAGAACCTTGCCATTATCCAAAGAAGTACCTACGTATTTCAATTGTGCAAACGCTGCTAAGGAAGGATCAAATGATCCAATTTCAAAGGGATTGAATTCAATCAGTGTTGATGCAAGTGTAATCGCTCCAGTGTTTGGTGCTCTTGAAAGTGCAGAAATTGCTGGGAATGGCATGTCGGCATTACTAAATACATCTTGGGTCGCCAAAGATGAGAATGTAAGGCCAGCACCATCACCGGGGTATGTATTCAAGAATTGGTTACTTAATGCTCTGCTCCAAATATCAACAGCTGTTACTTCGAAACCGGAAACACTTTTGGCTAAAATCGCTGAATTGATACCTATGTAATATGGAAGGTTGGTGAATGGGTCGATAAATCCTGGATCAAGAATGGAATGGTCCAAATCCCACAATTGTGAATTCAGGATTTGATCAATTGATTGAAAGTTATTCATTGCAACACTCCCCACCAACCAAGAACCACCAGACAACCCTGTAATATATGATGAAGATTGCAATAAACCTTTCAAGGTTGCATCTTCTCCCTGAGTTCTTGAATCATAGGCTGCAAGTTGTCCTGCACCAGCAAGCATAGCACGATATCCCCCACCACTAAATGCGAGACCAATTGAAATGGGATTCTTAGCGCCATTTACAAGGGATTCTGCATCAAAGTTATCGAGATTCAAATTCAGCAAAAAGGAGATTAATGCTGGATTCGTTTTGGCGTGCCGCTTCTGAATCCAATCAGTTTCTGAGTCCGATATTGATCTACCCTTTCTAACAATACTCGTCAGAGGGCATCTACCATATTTTGGGGCATAACTAGCGTAATCAAAAGGATTAAATAGTTTCGCTGATGTGAAAGATATGAGCAACAAATAGGCTAGCAAGTAAGAAGAAATCATCTTACATTACTCCCACTAATAGCAGTCGCCCGACTATTTAAATAGTCCTAATATGAAACGTAAATACGGCTTGTGACTGCAAAAACAATTGCAAAAAATGTCCCAAAAAGCAGGAACGTGGCTACATTGGTAGCTCAAAGGTATTCGTAACCTTATTGGTGTCTTAATTTGGGCAAGACACCACAAGGCGTGTATTAGTTTTCCCCTTTTTAGTCTGCTAAGTATGTCTAAACGCATTGCAGCTAATCTCATATGGGGGCTTATTTATGTACTGGAAGCAATTCGTTCGTCTAAAGCCTAATTGCATAGTTTTAAGTGGGAAATTTTGTTTTGGAACAACCCACCTCGGAACTCTAACCTTAGTTTAATGAAACTTTAACTTTGATTTTTAGAACTCTTGGAGAACTTTAATGGGAGCTTTTGAAGGAACTTCCAATGTGTAGGCATAGCTGTAATCATTTTAATCGCGGATCTCTTATGCACGAGCGCATGTGAACCATAAGAATAAGTAAGTGTTTCCAACGAACAAAGAACACCGCCGCTTTCTCATGACCACCTTATTTTATATGGATGCCAAAAGCGACTTGAGCCTCCGTTTTAGCCACCTCCAAACTTAAGCGAATAGTCTAGAATAGAGAGGATTTATACGATAAAGGGACAGTATTAATCTAAAGGTATCGGATCTAGATCCGGTAGGAAAGCATTCACACCAAAGAGTTTCATAGAGACAAAGTGTTTCATAGAGACAAAGTAATTAATAATAGATCTTGGAAGTAACAATCAAAGCCCCGCGACAGGATAATTGGGGACTCCATCGCCAACTTTAAACCGTTGCGCATCAATCGTAATCAATTCATTACAGTACCATCAACAACCCATGTTGAGTAATCAATCACCGGCAAGGCGTGGAGTGAATAGACAATCATCAGTCATCCTTCCGCTCACAGGTCAACGAGTACATCGTGCGATTTCCAATACTAGTCATGAATCTACGCCATTGCTACGAACTGCGGAAGTTGGAACATCACTGATATGGAGATTTCTAAATGATAAGCAAATACAAAGTGTCATCAAGTGTTCATTGGCATATCTAATAGCATCATTAGGGGTTTACTATACAAGGTTCGATGAATTCTTGGGTCATACAGATGCAAAGCATGTTGTCGCAACAGTAGCAGTATACTTCCATCCAGCCCGTTCAAAAGGTCAAATGCATCAGACATTGATATTTGTAATGATATCCTTAATATTTTCCTTTTCAATATCGATGGCTTGTAGACTGATATCTGCTATTTTCTTCAACATTGGTGAAAGTGAAATCAGTCATGCCATCGATTTAGCGATCAGTTCCATCCTGCTTGGATTCATTGCAATGATGAAACAATCATATCCTAATGCAAATACAGCCTGCTCATTAGCATCAATTTGTATTGTTGCTTGTATAGTGAAAGAGGGTAGTTTGAACGGCGCAATCATTCCCATTGAAAGAATATCACTGACATTTCAAGTTGCATTTACGGGCTGTTTCATAAGTTGTTTTGTTTGCTACTTTGTGTGGCCCGTAAGTGCTGTGGACGAATTGCGTAGCTCGTTAAATGACTCCTATAATATCATGTCTTCAATAATCTCAATAATCTCCTCGAGATTCCTAAATGGTCAATCATTAAAAAAGGATGATGCTGAATTGTTTACTAAACTACGGTCAAATATTGCCCAATTGTTGAGAAACATAGATGAGGCTAAGTTCGAGTTGAATTTGAAGGGCAGAGAAGCAGAATGGGAGGTTTTCGATGCTTTAGTAAAACTGACTATCGCCTTGTCTAGGCATCTACAAGCATTGAGAACGTCGACGGAAATGCAAGCAAAATTATTGGCAGGAGTAGTTGATAGCGAATTAAGTTCATTAAAAAGTTGGGCCGACGATGATAGAGCTACAACTGTAGAAGACTTTCCAAATGACACCAGAGCACCCAATAATGTTGGGCTCACGGGAATCGAAGAAGAGGATGATGTTCTTGAATTTCCATTCGAAAGACGTGCCGAATTACCATTGCAAAGAGCTAACGTCACAAATGAACAAGCACACATTTTTGATTTGTTTATCTACCACCTCTCTCCATCCATAAGGTCACTCATCTTTACACTTAAAGGAATCTTATCGCAAGTACCTTTTGAAAAATTTAAACCTGGAACAAACAAATTTGCTGAAACCGTCCACCTTCAATCATCATTAGCAGAAGCAATCAATCTATACGAACAAAAGCAACTGGAATCGTTTGGAATACTTTATTCTCAGGAAGTTTTCAAAAATAGAGATTTCCTTCTCAAAACAGACCAAGAAGAAGTCACTGCATGTTGTGGGAATTTCAGTTCTATTCTCAGTTTGTATGCGCTGGGTTTACTTGAATTCTTAAAGTTGGCCGAGACCTATGAGCGTGCTAGAGAACGGCCACGCAGTTGGTCATGGATAAAATTTTGGAAACAACTGGGAATACAACCCGCAGAGGACTTTAAACATAATAGCAGTACCCTTAATGCGGCATTATTGGAATTCCAATCCCAATATAGAGATACGCCTAAAGTTCACACCTCGTCATTCCGTTTCCATCTCTGGAAAGCACTCAAAGTATTCCGTCGTACTGACGTTAAGTTCGGTATCCGGGTGGGTCTCGGGGCGCTAGTTCTCTCATCGTTTGCATTTCTACCTGGATCCAAACAATACTTTATTAGTTGGCGTATCGAATGGGCCCTTGTTGTATATTGTATAATGATGAACAAGTCGGTTGGAGGTACGTCAATGACGGTGAAGTGGAGATTTGTGGGAACTTTTGCAGGTGCCTATCTGGCATATTTGGTTTGGATTTTAACAGATGGGAACTGTTACGCATTAGCTACGACAGGGTTCCTCATATCAATACCCTCGTTTTACATCATATTATATTGGAAAAAGAACAATCCCTTTGGTAGATTCATCTTGTTAACGTACAATTTAACTGCCTTGTATTCGTATAGTATGACCCAATTGGACAATGAAGACGGTGATGAAGGTGGGGATACTCCGATTATTGGAGAGATTGCATTCCATCGTGTTGCATCTGTTTCCCTCGGTATTGTATGGGCTCTCTTTATGGCAACGCTCTTCTTACCAAGTAGTGCAAGGTCAAGATTGAAGACTGGACTTACCATTTTGTGGCTAAGGCTAGGGGTAATATGGAATAGTGATCCTTTGGACTATGAACCAGAATCTCTTGTGTTGATTGGCCTCAAGGACGAAAAGGGAGTAAATGGATTATTAGCAGAATGTGAATCCCTATTGAAACAAGCACCTTTAGAATTCCGATTGAAGGGAGGATTCCCCGAGGAGAGGTATAAAAACTTACTTAAAGCAACTTCAACTATTGTGGATGCATTTCAAAATATGAACTTAATGATTCAGGTGGACCCACTTTTGAATGAAAATGACCAACAAGTTTTGAAGTATATTGAGAGTGAGCGTAATGAGTTTGAACATAGGATCTTCTTGATGTTTTATATGATTGCAAGTGCTTTGAGGCTTGGGTTTCCAATTCCAAGGAAACCTGCTTCCACGGAACATGCAAAGGATAGGCTATTATTTAAATTAAGTGAGATCAGAGATAATGAGGTGGCATTGACTAATAACGATTTTATTTTGTTATATTCGTATATTCTTGTCACTAGCGAGATCACAGAGCAATTGGATGTCATCATTGAGGAGCTTTCGGAAATGCTTGGAGAGATCACAGTGGAGGTTTTAGAGTTGGTTTAGGCGGGTCAAGGCGGCGGCTTGATTCTGGGGTAGCTGATATGCAGCAATCCTCCCATACTTCTGAAACAGCCGAGAAGAGTTTAATATTCTTTTTATTTTTTTGCATTTCATGAAGCTTGGTAGTTTTAGAAAGAGAGAATTGCAAAGAAAGACAGAATTGCAAGTGATGGATATTTAGGATTCACTTTTCCTGTTAAACCAATGCTTACGCTAATATTCGGTAATCAATAAAAATCTTAGATTAATCAAACGTAGAATCGCATGTACAAACTCATCACCAATAATACTTTCCATTTCCCAAGAATGCTTTATAGGTTCTGATGAGAGCCTATATATTCATCATACACACCCAGAATGATCAAGTAGTCCAACCCATGTTTAAGCCAGTCCCATATTAACTTTTCCAACCTGCATATACTGCCAAGTGATGGTCTTTACATTTTATAACCAAAAAAACCAACGCCATCCATCACATTAGTCATGTCTACCCAGTTCAATCCCGATGGTCCTGTAGGACTTCAACTAAAACAGAATTTGATACAAGAATTAAAGAATCGATTTAACTGCGGAGAAGATGCTGTTGATATTGCCGAATTTATTGTTATTTTAATAGTCAGTGGTAAGCTGTATCAAGAGATATTAGGAGAAGTGCAAGAGATTGCAGATATTGCTATTGATGTAGCATTCATTGAAAGTGTATTTAAAGAGATTGAAAGGTTACAAGGAGCTTCTGAAGAAGCAGTAGCACCTGTTCAAGAGGTTGCTCCTTCGCAAAACATTTCATATCATCCCATTCCTGGTCAAGACTTAAAATTCCAAGCTGTACCTGGCGATCAATTTCCAAATCCATTTTCTGAGCAGCCAAATCAAACTCAGAGCTTCCCTGTTCAGCCTGTACACGCTGAGCAGCCTACAAGTAACTCAACGTTCCAGAGTTCACAAGTAGGTGCCGTCTCTGCTTTCCCACAAGGAAATGTCTCAGCCTTCCCCCAAGGAAACGCACCTTCGTTCCCAGGAGTACCCACTACGTTCCCAGGAGTACCCACTGGTCCATCTACAACGTTCTCCCTTCCAGACATTCCTAAGGGTCCTAAGAGCATGAAACGTGATTTTGTCACGAAACGTGTTGGTGGGATCCAAAAGGACTCTGGAAAGTTTGACAAGACCAAAAGTTTTGCCTTGAAGAACAGCACCAACTTCCAGAAAGTGTTGAATCTTCTGCAAAACCAAACAAACTTCGTACAAAAGACCCCCAAGGGAAGATGTAAGGACTTTCCAAACTGTGAAAACAAGGAGTGTGAACTTGCTCACCCCACGAAAAATTGTTTTGCATATCCTAATTGTCCAAACGCAGCAGGAACTTGTAACTTCTTGCATCCTGACCAAGATCAAGAATTGATTGCTGCATTGGCTGTTTCCAGAGAAAAGTACGCTAAGTCAAGAGAAGAGTTCAATGAACGTAAGAACGCTGAATATGAACGTAAGAATGCTGAATTATTGATCACTCAAGCATCCTGTAAATTCGGGTTGAAATGTGGTAAAGATTCTTGTCCATTTGCACATCCTACTCCTTCAAATCCTTCTGCCAAAATCACAACCTTGGATTGGTGTCCTCAAGGTAAAGGCTGTATAGATACAGACTGTTCCAAGGCGCATCCTCCTCCAGCGTCAGCAGCTGGTGTCAAGTTACCCGATCAATCTGAGATAGCATTGGAGCAATGTAAGTTTGGTGCAAGTTGTACAAATCAAAAATGCCCAAGAAGACACGCATTACTGTATATGCCGTGCCGTGCTGGATCTCTGTGTAAGAGATTGGACTGTACCTTTGCGCATGCTATAAATGAAGACTGTAGGTTTGGTGCCAAGTGTGGAAATAAGAATTGCATGTACCAGCATCCGGAAGGAAGAACCATCGGGCTGAATACCTGGAGTAATAATGGTGGTACTGCAAATCGAGTTTTTGTTGCTGGCGATGCTGTTGAGCAGGTTGTGCAGCAGTAATTGGTAAGGTTATGTCCTAGCTGAGGTTGAGGAAACAACGTGGAGTTGACCCGATTAGAGACTGGTTTTATATGAGCCTTCAACTGCGATGATCAATTCTTGTTTGGGTTCTTTATATGGCCAAGATTTCTATAGTGAATTCCTTGCAATGACCAGCCTAATTTTTGCTTATGTGAAGTGTGAACCACTTGGGTCCTTTAGATAGTCGGGGTTAATAGATCAAAAAGATCGGTGTATAGTAATGTATTTTCGAGTCGGGTCATTAGAACCGACGTGTTTAAGGAAAATGTAGAGATTTAGTAGAAATGTACAGATTTAGAAGAAATGTAGAGCTTTAGAAGACTACACAGGTTGAAAAATGAGATTAAACCAAAGTAGGGTCACTTTATGGAGGTAGTCTTAAAGAGGTCATCAAATAAGTTATACGAACATGGCAATGGTATGGTTAATTTAAAGTAATTTGATTAGTAGATATATTAAGTATATAAGTTACACGATGCATAGCATCAGTTGACTATTTAATATCTCTTCTTAGAACCAGCAGCTTCGTCACTGAAGGTGTCCAATGGAGAAGCAACGACAACACTGTCAGCCCACAAGTTAGGGGTCAAGAAAGCGTAAGTGTTACCAATGGCAACGAAAGCAGCCTTCAAGGTGTTTTCGGTAGTTCTGGTAGAACCAGAAGAAGAAGTATAAACATCTTCAACACCGGCGAATTCCAACAATTTCTTAACGGCTGGAGAAGCGACGATACCCTTACCTCTTGGAGCTGGGATCAATCTAACGGCAACGGAACCACACTTTCCGGTAACCTTGGTTGGTAAAGAGTGTGGAGTTCCCAAGTTGGTACCCCAGTAACCTCTTCTGATTGGAATGATGGACAACTTGGCAATGATGATAGCAGACTTGATGGCAGAAGCAACTTCCTTGGCGGTCTTGATTCCCAAACCAACGTGACCGTTAGAGTCACCAATGACGACAACAGCCTTCATTCTGGTTCTTTGACCAGCTCTGGTTTGTTTTTGGACAGATCTGATCTTCATGACGGCATCGGTCAATTCAGGTAATAACAAATCAATGATTTGGTATTCCTTAACTGGGAGAGCGTGGAGGTAGATTTCTTCCATAGAGGTAATCTTACCAGCCTTTACGAGACGACCGAGCTTGGTGACTGGAGTCCATCCCTTTTCTTCTTCTCTTCTTGGGCCTCTTCTTTGACCACCTTTCTTGTTATCTTTACCAAATTGACGCTTTGGGGCGGCGGCAGCAGCGCCAGCAGGAGTAGCAGCAGGAGCGGACATGATTATCGGAATGTTACGTGGAAAGCCTAGGGTGGATTTCGATCGATAGTGAAGAGGGTATAGGTTGGTTTCGCATTTGAAAATTTGACCGGGTACCAGGTTAAAAATTTTTGGGGTTTGTGTGCAGGAGTGAGTAAACTTTTCCACGTGATGCGTGACTGTTATTTGTTGCAGATCGACCTTGATGTCTAGTGATGTATCATTGTACGTATCATTGTGTTTAAAGTGTATCGAATTGAAGTAGTGATTAACGGTTGCTATGAAGGAGTACTTGTTCATTGTTTATATACTTCCGAGTGTTTGTTTTTCTTGGGTTGTTACATTTTTTGCAGCCAAACGAGCAAATGTGAATACGAGGTAGGTCCACAGGGTAACGATCTACAGGATCTGAATGAACATTTGGTATGGTAATACTAAAATGTTTCTAACCATACAAGAGCAATTATTGATCTGTAGACTATGAATATGAAATCTTCTGGAAGAGCCAATCTGAACTTGTAGAGAAATATCAGATAACAGATTGATAAATTATATGGATAATAATAATATATGCTAGAAACAGCTGATTAAAGTCAAATATGCTACAGTAGAAACAGCTAGGTAGATGAAATATTCTTTACCTCCACCATCAAGATATATTATGGATACAGGATCAAGTAGAGAGAGAAGTACGAAATTAAAAACTTTAAAAACAACTTCGCCTTGAATATGTTCATTTACAGTTTATAATAAAACAAGTCTAACCTAGCAATGATATTTAAAGAATTTTCTCAATTTTTCTAAAATTTAGTGTATTTTGCAGCCTCATTTGTAACCTGGTCATAGAAACCACCAATTAAGTTAGGTACTCCAAAAGTATAGCTTGTATATTCTTAGTAGTTTATATGATCCGGCTTCAAAGTACTGCGGAATTCAACCTACCACCTCGTAGCATTAGCAACAATGACGCGGCTCGCATTTGGACATCTTTTTTTTGCTCAGTACTGAGTTCCGTTTTTCTTATCATTGCTCTTAGCCCGATTTAGTATATATACTACGGAAGCCCCTTAAATTGTGAGACGATTAATTGCAACAACCAATTAGAAAAAAGAACGTTTTTATTTAAAGACGACTATTGAAAGTACAGATAAGATAATAGAATGAGTTACGCTGATGTCGCTGCCTCGGGCCTTGAAGATGCCCCAAGAGAAGTTAAGATCGCTGCCGACAAGGCAATCCAAAATGCAGAAGAAGCTATTCAAAAAGATCTTGAAAGAGCAGAAGAATTGAAGAAAGAATTGGAAAAGGAAGGTCAAACTTTGTACTCCCAATTGGTTAAATTGTTCAATGAAAGTAGTACGAAATTGTCATCAACTTTTTCCGACTATAGTGCTACTTTCCAAAGTAGAGGACTGAGGGTTGCAAATACAACTATCACAGAATTACAAAACCCAGTGGTTGCAACTCAAGTTGTTGTTGGGTTGACTGGGGCTGTTGCTGGATATTTAGCATATTTGGAAAGAGGAAGAATTTCAAGTAGCAACTATGTTACCAGTATCCATGTTGGTGTAATCACCGGATTAATCTTGGTTGATGGATGGTTATTCGGCAAATATTATAAGCAATATAAGAAATAAAAGGATGAGGGCTTGCAAATGTGACTATTTTACATGTGAAACACTTGTAATTTGACTTTGTGAAAATATTGAACCCTTGCAAACTTTTTGTGAGGATGGTGATGATAATGAGCAAACTATTTGTGAGGATGCAATGAGCATCCTTAAATTGGATAACCATGCAAAGCATAGCAAATCTGTAAATGTCACCAAGTCTGATCACAGCAAACACTTCTAAAGGTGACCAAGTCTCTCCAGGGAAACCATGGCGAGCATATTTATAGTATGTAGTAAATACAGTAAGTTTGTGAATTTTGTAAGTGGGTTTGTTCCTATGTTGATTTGTCTCCATTGGTTTCATATCTAGTTAATTCAATTCATTGGAATTTGAATTAGGAAGATTAGGTCGAGGTTGATTCGTTGGAGATCAAATTGGCCTTGATCGATTGGTTATATGTATGACTTCATTTTGGTAATGCAGATCAAATTGGTCTTGATCGATTGGTTATATGACTTCATTTTGGTAAACCTGCCCTTGACAAAAGCGGTCTCATTGATCTTCTATGATCTCATTTCTAAACATATGAATTCACCTCATGTTATGCTTTAGACTGTGTGGAAGTAGTAACTTCAGGAACAACTCGAGTAATTGAAATTGGTACAACCTTATCATTGATGTTTTAATATCTTAGATACTTTCATTGAATCACTATATCAACTATTATATCTAGGTTTCGGACCTTTGATGAAGAGCAGCACAAATTAGAATATGGTTTAATTAACACTTTATTTGTAATGAAGATCGTGATTAGTGTGAAAAGGAGGAGGAAATGATCTCTACTATAAAAATTCACTGTCATGTGGACTTAAACTTCTTCTGATAAGTTTGATCACTGAGCACATTTATTACACCATTTAAGCATATGATTTAATGAACTTTTATTGTGATAAACACACCAGCATGAATGTTCCTTAGAAGGCTTATAACATAAAGCGCAATTCATTATTCGAGTCATTGTAGATTGGGAGAGTATTCGGCAACTTTCAATACTAAAGATACGAGTTGATAAAGCCGGTGAGCTAAGTTATAATAGACCGGCTAGAAATTTCGAAAAACACTACGATAACAATGGAATGTTATGGACAAAGAGATAATAATGAAAGTGAAAAGACAATCAAGTGACAGTGCTAAAAGTAAAAAGTCAATAATTCTAAAAAAAACATTTGGGGGTTAAATTATAGTCAAGGCATATTTGCAGCCATGTATTCAACATCAGCTAATCCTCCTTCGTAAATTGACGCAGCGAATGTATTTTAAATGGCACGCACTTCATTTACTTGTCAAGAAATGATAAGTGAAGAACCGACGAACTAAAACTTGAGAACAAACCAGAAATGGTGCTTGAGAACAAACCAGAAACGGTGCTTGAGAACAAACCAGAAACGGTGCTTAAGAAATAAATAATGTACCAGCTACAAAGAACTCATGAGTCTAATTGAAACAATGTGTATAAGAATGAAAAAAGTTACGAACCGTGCTACGCCGCAACCAAGGTGCTGCTCCAATTACAAAAAATTAGTAAATCTTCAAAAATAAGTCCCAAATGGGAAACCAGGATCAAATGCCAGAATTGTGGTTATAAATAAAACGCTCTTGACCAATGAGGGTGTCAATCTCCATTGTTAAATCATCCCCCAATATCAAAGTCCAAGATATAATTATTAGCCCCAATCACCCCCCATCGGTTATCGTCGGGTCGTGTTGCCAGATTAGACTTTCTTCCTCCTATCCTTACATTTACCAACCTTACAGACGGATTGATCTGGTTTTAAGAGCTCGTGAATTCATTGTAGCTTCTATTTGCTATTGTTGTATTGTCATGATGTAAGGCTGTATCCCACTTTTTCTCATAATGGATCGGCTCGATTGCAACCTTAACTTTACATACCAGACTGTTAAACAATACAAACTAGAATAAGACCGATGGCAATATGCCAGTGAAGAATAGCCGCGTTTGGGTGACAAACAGAAGATATCTGAAGTGTCACAACTTTTGAACGTTGGCCACACAATAGCAGCATTCCGTAATCACAACAACACAGTAGTCCCTAGATGACATAAGCTGAGGTTAGGGGAAGTATAGGCCGGGTTACATATTAAAAAAGTGACCATGTACATCCGCGGCGCATGCGCCATATGTACGTTTTGTTCCATGCGTTATTTATATGTAGGAGGAAATAATCGGACGATGGGCAGTACGGATGTCATCTAATTACACTGATTTGCTGACTGATCATGAGAGACTAGAAACCTTCGATATGCAGCTTGTACGTAATACTGCTTTGGTATCACCGAAACACACATTAAGGTGGGGTTCCTTCAACTATTTCTTGGGCATAACGAACTGCCTGGTTTTCTCTACTAATGCTTAATTCCTGGTATTCTTTATCGCCTACAACTCTATTTTGGTTCACTTTTATTAGTATATACGTTTCCTTCCCTGAGTTGCTCTTCGTAATCAATCGAGGGTGACCGCGCCCATTTTCTTTCTCATAGTCCACAAAGGAGAAGATGTCATCAAGAAACGCCGACTACCTTTAGCAAGGACTTAATATTTTGCAGCACTTGTTGATGCTTACACAAGATGGGTGTTTTGTGAATTAATCTCTTTAGGGTCAGGCATTGTCACAGGCGAAGGATGAGAACATGTTTGGGTGGCCGAGTAATACATCGTGAAACGGTTGAGATGATGCCGATGCCGATGCCGAAGAGGTAGTGATAGATTACATTCAATACTAAGAGACGTGTAGATGACTAGCGAATTAGGTTAAAAGTGCCTAATGAGGCAGTAGGGCGCTTTTAGCATAAAATATTTGACCCTTTCATGTGGAGAGCAAAGTACCAGCAGAGAGCAATCGATAATCATTAAAGCGGAGTAAATGCTTAAGGCATGATCTCATGAGGCAACTATCTTCCAAGATCATTGAAAAGATTATTCCCTAAGAAAGATTGAATGCCCTCTTAAACTTTCCTGTGCCACTAAACTTGCATCCCAAATACGCTTAATACTTAAAATCATACATAAAATAAATCTAATATACCTACCATCCCCCTCCTCTCTCCCCCCTAATGCAGATATTAAGATTTAACTTTTGAGTCTTATCAAACTTTTCTTCACTCACAGTTTAAAGTTTGCCGTGGTGATTAAAGCCAAATTATAAAGCTTGGTGAGTTAACCGGAATAGGCAACGCACGTGAAGTAATAACTGATCTGGAGATAGAATTAAAAGATCACAGGTTTACGAGTACCAGATCGGATGTGAAAATGATCATAGCTATTTTAAGAAATGAGCTCATAGGGTGCCACATTTAGATTGACTTTTTCTTTACTCTTTTATTTTATGATATGATATCCAATAATATCTTTCCATTAATATGTATTCATGCTTCTACTTGCTTATTGCATATTCTTGAGGTTTCTCATTACCATAACTCAACTCTATATTATCCTTCTTCAGGCTCAATTATCCTTCTTGATGTTTTTCAATACGATATTATCCTTCTTCAGGCTCAATACAATATTATCGTTCTTCTGGTTTCTCAATACGCATTATCCGGTGAGTAATAAGGCAGCCACTATCATCAGTGTTATCATTCTCCCCCAAGTATTGCTTTCGTATAATATCTAAGCATGATAATTCGGGCTTACGTCAATGTACCGCTCCTATATCTTGACAGTGGAAGAATTTCTATAGTTAGAAAAGTGAACGGCTTATTTTCGATTTGAGCACAGCCCACGTCAGCTAAAAAATTCGCAGCCAATTTTTTGCGGTGATGGGCGAGCATATGCTTGAACAAATGCCGTATGCGAGATTGTAGTTACGGTGTTGGAATGTTAATATATCAGATTATTGTAAGTTATATTTGGAACAGTCATATATAGGCGAAGTCTACAAGTCGCAAACAAAGTTTAATCAATAGTATAGCCATTTGTTCTGTACCCCACCATGAACTTCGGGGTTAGTCCTTGAACCAGACTGATTAGGATATATACTTCAACTGGATGGGATAAAAAGCCGAAGCTCCTAATTAAAGTTAAACTACTCTAGATACCTAATACGATGATTCTTGTTCTTATTCCCATCGTAAGTAAGTTTCCCCAAGTTTCGTAAGTAGCCCAATTTTCGTAAGTTCCCCAAGTTTTGTAATTAGTTTAGATATCGATTGATTACGAATTATCAAAATGAATAGATAATACATCCCCACTCAATTATGCGTTCTCCACTCCGTCATACTCCTCAGAAAACATCCCATGTCTTCGGTGCGTCACCCTGGGCTCATCTCTTCGAGAAGCATCACGTGTGCTTATACAATATGCGTGGAAGCCAAAAAGAAAATCTCTCTTGCAGAGTCGCGGAAGCACAACATGCTACTCAATGTCAAACGGGGAGGCCTCGGGTTATGCACAGCGGCGTTAAAAATGTTCTCTGGCTAAATATTAAAAAAGAAATGGGGACGGCTTTTTGATGGCCCTTCGGTGGGGGTCTAAGTTAAGACAGAGAACCGAAAGAAAGATGAAAAGACAGTTATGAATCGGGATTATTTAGATTTTGAGTTCAAAGTTATATATGCTCCTTTAGGTGATAAGGAAGTATCATGTAAGTTCATATGTAAGTTCATGTGTGTAAAAGTATTATCCCAATCTCCAAGTTATCCCCTTTATTGAATTCTTACTTCGTATCAATTAATTGAAGTCCATGCCGTTATACACAACTTCTCGAATCCCCCAAATCATTACTATCTTTTGTAATCGTACATGTGCATCCAAAAATAGTTGAAGTCACTCCGTAAATATCGCGAGTTACGGCAATTAATTCTTTACCTTCTGGCTTCCAACTCCTCCCGATGCGTACTGCATTATAAGCACGCTCAAAAACAAAGCCTGAAGAAAATATTATTTTATTTTTAATTTTTTTATTTTTCAAGAGAGTGTATATGTATATAAGATGGAGATATCCTTTCGATGTAGAAAGGTCAACAGTGATAAGAAGATATCAATTACACTATTAATAGTCAGTATATTCCTTATCATATAAGACATTGAACAATCCCAGTTTGTTATTCCAAGAAAAGAACAGTTATATTAAAACAGTTCTATCAACCTAATTGCCCAAAGGTCCTAAGAAAATAAGGATCCCTTGAATCGGTTACAACCCTGATCCTCACCCCTATTTAGGTCAGTTCGCTCACTTAAAGCTCGACCAGTTTGCCCCTGCCAACAATTTTCATGTTCAGTTCGGTCTTTCCCTTCCAAATGTTCGACAATGATCTTGAATTTGCCTATCCCGGAATAGCTGGTTACCCACAAACATATCAATTTGAAGAATTATTGGATGATCATTATGCTACAACATTTAGTCCAAGCATTAGTACACCAACTGTGAACCAACAATCTCCAGGAATTAATCAATTATCCCCAGCAGTTAACCAACAGTCTCCAAGTGTGAGCACTTTACAATCACCAAACCAGTTTAATAATGTCCATTCCAATCTGGGATATAATCGGTATGATATTGGAACTTATGAACAGGTGACTCCTCAGATGCAATACATTGCTCAACCAATGTACCAGAATGTTTCATATCAGATGCTGGATAGTGTTAAGAGCTTACCACAAGAGATAGATCTTTTCCAATTCCGTGATAATATGTTACAACAAGAGACTCTTCAGCCAGTTCAGCAATTACAACATCATCAGCAGGTACAAGTTCAACAACACCCTCAACAGTTACGAGTGCAACAACAACAACAACAAGTACAGCAACAACAAGTACAACAACAAGTACAACAACAACAAGTACAACAACAAGTACAACAGCATCAACAACAAGCTCAAATACAGCAAGCAAAACAAATACAGAGAATACAACATTCAAGATCATTCCTTTCATTGAATGCACCAAACCAAGGCAAATTTAGAGTGATTCGTGGTATTTCAGCTGGAGGCTGTTCAACAAGACCTCCCAAGCAGTCTTCACATTCTCAGTCAACATTTCTTCCGGTACAACTTTCGTTGAATGCAGCATCTGTTCAAGAGATCTGTTACCCACAATGGTCTCATGCAGAGAAATCGGACCGCCGTCGTATCATCAGGATTGAACGCATCCAAAACGGGCCTCAACTCATAGCAAACTTTTCGATTGTTGGTAGTGCTAATGAGAATCCATTAACGATACCACCACCACCAAATGTGGATGTCGTTGAGGTAAGTTGTTTAGAATGTGCTACGAGTGAAGACTACGAAAGTAGTGATGATGAATTCCCAGCCAGCAATTCATTCCAATATTACATAACTTCCGTTGAAGTTGTAGAGATTGTTGAGCTCCTAATTGGCACTGAGTTGGTTGATCCAGCTGAAAGAAGACGTGAACGTGGTCGCGTTAGAAGTAACTTAGTTCCATTCTGGTCAAAGAAGCCTATTTCATCAAGGATGCATGAGCAGAACAATATCCAACATATGCCTGGTGCTGGCACCAGTTACTCCAATAAAGATTTTAGATTGGATCTTGCCAAAAGAATCATGGGGTATGAGATTAGAAAACCTAGAGGGTTTGATAAGGAAGTTCGTATATTAAGATGGGATAAATTGGTTCCAGCATTGAAAAGGGCTTTACAGAGTTATTATACTGAGATTCCAAGCCACACGAATCTTTCTCAATCAAACTAGTTTTTACCAATCAAATAGGGTCCACCTTAGAAAAGTTGCTTATAGAAAGGCACTAGATGCCGAATCAAATATTAATATATAAATTATTTAATAAGAATTATTAGTTAGTATCACATGATGTAGAAGAAGTTGTGCATCGTAGGCATGCCGGGTATATAAAATATTGATGGGGGTGAAACCCAAAGCATCTTTACAATACGCCGATCCACTTAGATATCGATAACTGAGAATTACTTATTGTTTTTTGTTGATTAGAGTCATTCATATGCACAGTATATGATGTATTCACCTAAAAGTAGAGTATGTCGCAGCTTTTATTCTTGTAGAATATGTGCTTGACTATGTCACTACAATTATTCTTGTGAAATTTCTAGTGACCTAACGTCATTGTTCGGGCAGCCTAATTCATCTACAATTGTAATCACACCAACAGTAGACATTGGAACTGACTGGCTGCAAATATTTTCTAAATACAGCACTTCACTTGCGCACCGAATGTTTCTGACCCTTTACGGCATTCCCAGGGTTCAACTATTGCGAAGAAAATTTGTTTCTACGATTAGATTAAATTACCGAGAAGAGCTGTGCCGAGTATGGGGCTCCAAATCAGACCAAGGATTTAAGTCCGCTTTAGTTGACAACAAAACTGAAAGTCTAAACGCATGTTCGTGTTCGGCCGAAGATAATTCGGAAATGTGGAGGTGAGGTGTGCGAACCAAAATATGGCACCATTGCCACAGGGATGACAACAGGTGTCTCCTGTACAAGACTTTTAAACAGGGATATTTTAACGTTCGATAAGTGAGCTAAGCAAGCGGCATTTCTTGAAGCAATCGTTCATAAAGAGATTTTTGATAGTGTATCACCTTGTACATATGTGGGGTAAGGCATTGAGTTTTCACGTATGAGTACTTATGCATTGTAGTTTTATTCTCTTCACTTTTGGTGTATTCCTTAAACAATTACATTGATCTTTTAGCATTTATTCAATATAATTTTGGTTTGTTCCCTTTGTACTTCCAAATCGTATCATTATACTTTTTCAATTCTTAACCATTAAATTTACTTACACGCTGCCTTTTACTATCGCTACCTCTTAATATCACTTCCATTTAGTACCCTTTACCATCACTTCCCTTTACTATCACTACCCTCACTTTCCTTTCCTTGTTACTCCCACCTTCCTTTCCTTTATTTTATTATCACGCCTTATATTATCCGTACAAGGCTAGACTTTTCAACTTACACTATAACACATTGCTGAAGAACGATGATCCAATTCTTGAACTTCTAGAAGATTTATTGCGAATTTAGAGCTTAGATCCCGGAAGATTAGATTTCGGATAAAGTATATACCCTTGGTAGCCTTGTACATAAACCGCGCCGACGGAACCTAATTGGCGGAGTTATATTATACACACGAGGCAAGGCCATGACGCACATCTAGGATATATGATCATTTATGCATGCGAAGGATGCATGAATAAACATTGTGTAGGCATAAAATCTCCGGCGAACCTTCCGCACTCAACGTCATGCATAAGTTGCGCAAAGCACCTCTGTCGTCGCACCCATACTTTGCATGTACATACCGCTTGTTTTATTCGTCTTTACACGATATATGGCTTAAATCACATGCTAATTAGATTTTGTACTTCTCCTATACAGAACAATAGGCCAGATTTTATGTCCGCCAGGAGAATGTATATATATTTGTGCATTATGCATACGTTTAAATTATAGAATGTATCACTTACACATATACTTGCATAAAAAGCTTCCATTCATAAATTTTACAGGTCTTAAAGATGAAGAAGTACCACAGTACGTTGGAAATATTGTTTCTTACAAGGGATCTAATTTATACGAATTTCCAGAATGTAAAGTATGTAAAGAGCCCATAAAGTACAAGATTGATTGGCTCAAACGATAAGTGATTATTTGAATAGAGCGCACTTAGAACGACAAGTTTTGTTTATTTGAATAGAGCGCACTTAGAACGACAAGTTTAGTTTATTTGAATGGAGCCTACTTAGAAATAAATGACAGTAAACGATAACTATAAATTTAACTTGCCTACTGGATATATGACAACAAACGTTAACCATAAATTTGAATTTGAACGATAACTATAAATTAAATTTGAACGATAACTATAAATTTTTAGGAGACTTATTACTCATTGAATTATTTTTTCCTCTGGCTGGTTGAATAATTTTGTGCCTGGAGACTAATGGTTGGTTTTTGTCCTTGTGGAGGCAGACATGTTGGTATTCCGGTTGGTCTTGTGGAATCCTGTTTCCATCAAGACTGTGTGTGCTTTGAGCCAGGATCGACATTCTTTATCTTGACATCCAGAATGGACGACACTTGAAAAGCCAATGCGCTTCTCTAGAAGAAAAGGGAAATTGTGCGGAATGTTTGCAGCAATGATGCTACTGAAGTACTTGATAATAAGATCGATGAACGAATGAATAAGAATTGTCAATAGGTTGATAAATCTCAGAATCTCTCAAAGGCGTTCTTCTCTAATTCTTTTGATAATTTTACTAAACAAACTTAAGCTATGTAAATCCAATTTAAATCCAATTTCTATCATCATATAGTTTTCAGATGTTCGAAGATACCAGGCACATTGCGGAGGATGATAAGTCTCTACCAATTGATGACAAGTCTCTCCCAATTGGATTAAAAAGTGGCTGCAGTCTATGTAATACATACAATGGACTCAATCGTTGTGTCTCTTTTAAATAAGCTTTGGGGTATACGAGGTCATCGTATCTCATATGAGTCTGGGCTGCAAAAGCTATTTATCCTTTCTTACGTAATTATAGCTTGGACCAAATGGTCATGGGATTACAACGGAGGATACAATATGAAGAGTGTTTATTAACTTACATATTACAATAATACTGTATAAGGGGAAGCAAGGTTCGCCTTATATATTTAACAATCGATTTGGAACATATAATTTGCCTAACACCAGATTTGCTCACTTCAATGGGTACAATCAATTCAAGATAACTCAGTAATCAATTCAGAATGACTCTACACTCAACAAGATAACTCAGTTATCAAATCAGAATGACTGTACACTCAACAAGATAACTCAGTAATCAATTCAGAATGAATCTACACTCAGCAGGATAACTCAGTAATCAAATAAGAATGACTCTACACTTTTCAGCATCCCAGCATTCGGCAAATCGCAAATACATTCTACTCAGATCAATTCACAAGGAATCTCTTCTCAGCTTCCTTCCAGTTAATAACCTTCCAAATAGCTTTGAAGTAATCAACTTTAACATTTTGGTATTGCAAGTAATAAGCATGTTCCCAAGCATCGATAGCAACCAAAGGAACAAAGTTACCACCAACGGTATCTTGATTTGCGGTAGTTACAACATCCAATTGACCCCCATTTTCCTTGTTCTTGACAATAAATGCCCAACCAGACCCTTGAATTCCAGCCAATTTAGTATTAGTAAGAGCAGTCAATTTATCCAATGAACCGTATTGAGCAATGATTTGTTTGGCTAAATCAGAACCTTCACTTGGAGGTTCACCACCTCCTTGCTTTTCTGGAGCTAAGTTTTTCCAGAATAAACAATGGTTGGTGTATCCACCACCATGGAAATTTATAGCTTTCTGCAATTCAATGGTTTTCTTGATTTCTCCCTTTTGTTTAGCTTCCAATTGCTGTTCAATGGCAGTGTTATAACCAGTAACATATGTTTGATGGTGCTTAGTGTAATGGAGTTCATTAATTTGACCAGAAATAAATGGTTCCAAAGCAGCAAAGTCCCAATCCAAGTCAGGTAATGAGACCTTGGTTCTAATGGCATTGGCAGTGGCCAATGGACGGATGGCACGCAATGATGTACGGGAAGTAAGTGAAAGCATGGTTAAATCTAATTTATTGGGAGGGCGATCGTTTTTATGCGATTTCATTGGGTGCGAGTGAGGGCTCCTAAGAACCTACGTCACAATTGCTATTACATTCTTGGGGGCATATTAGTTTATTCTTGGTGATGTAATAATGTGTGAATGCAGAGTTTGATTAGTGATGGCTTACTTGGCTCAATTGCTTTGCTTTTGATGTTCATCATTATAGTAGATGATAATAGTGTAACTGTGGCGGAATCAAACTCACTTATTATTAGAGCATTACTGCTTGTCTCTTCTGTAGACCTGAAACTTGTTCAATAGAATTGTAGCTGCTACTTGTCTCTCCAAGCTTCACTAATGAATTCAAGATGATTCCTTTTGAAATGACATCAAAGTGTTAGGAGGATTGAGGTCCATTGGTAGTACCAGACCTTGAGTTATAAAACAAATTGATCTTTGATACGTTTGCTGTAAAACCTTCAATTCAATAACATACAATAGTGAATGCCCTCTAATATACAAACCACGTCTATAACGTACTAACTTCTATATTACATAACTACACCTATAACATATTGATTTCTATATTAAGTGAGGAAATATTAATGCTGGGTCAAATCGAAAGTGTGATGATTTTTCAGTATTTGGCTCCTATCTTACTGTATATACATTCCCCTGTTGCTCCATCTTACCGTACATTCCCCTATGTTGTTGGTATACATTAAAACGTTACAATCGATCTTGCTTCACATCATAGTTTAAAGGAATACTTCAAAATTAACAGCCTCAATCATTTATTTTGCACGTTCCATTGTAAAGGCAGTGTCGTTGCTGCAAATTCTCGCTTTGTACTCACATTCTATCAACAGGAGTTAACCCTAACAAGGTCATACCATTGTACAAGACATTTCTAGCAGAAACATACAATGCCAATCTAGCAAGAGACAATTCTCTCTCCTGTCCAGCAACCCATAATTGATCATAACATTGAGAAACAATATGAGACAACACAAACAAATAAGTTACTATTGTTGAAGGTTCGTTTGTTTTCAAAGCTCTCTTAATCACATCTGGGTATTGAGCCAAAGTTCTAATCAAGTTACTAGCAACTGGTTCGACTAAAAGTGAAAAGTCACTTTCTGCAAGAATATCCAGGGATTCACCTTTAAAGTCAAAGTTTCTTTCAACGGATCTTAATCTGGAGTGAGCATATTGCAAGTAAGGACCAGTGTCACCTTCAAAAGATAACATTCTTTCCCATTTGAATTCATAGTTATTAATTCTTTTGGCTTGCATATCTTGAATCATTACAGCTGAGATTCCTACCAAATCAGCAACTTTCTCTGGTTCAGCAATAAGTGCGTATTTGGTTGGGTTTTGTCTCATCACTTCATGCATCTTCTCCTTTGTTTCTTCCAAGATGTGATCCAAGAATACCACGGTCCCATTTCTGGTGGACATACCTTCAACCATACCAAAGTTGATGTGTTCCAATTTTGGATAAAAGTCAGTACCCATTTGTTTCAAGATCTCGAAAAATTGGGCTACATGAAGATCTTGTTGATTGGCAATGACATATATCATTTTGTCGAACTTATATGTATTGTATCTCTTGATTGCTTCACCAACATCACGAGTAAGGTAAAGGGAAGTTCCATCAGATTTTTCAACAAGACATTTACCGAGCTTTTTATTGAACTTAGAAAGATCAATCAACTTGGCACCTTTATCTTCATGTACAAGTCCTTTGCTTTCAAAAATTTCAGTCACTTCTTTCATTTTATCTTTAGACACTTGAGATTCACCAGAATATGAATCGTATTTGATATTCAATCTTGCGTATGTATCAATATACTTTTCGATGGAGAGATCTCTAAAGGTCTTCCACATTTTCAAAGCTTCCTCATCACCGGATTCCATCTTCTTGAAATAAGCTCTAGCCAGATCATCGGTTGGAGAAGTTCCAGTTTCATCTTTTTCTTTCTTCATATCATTATTGATTTTCACATAGACTTCAAATAAATGATTAATAGGATCGTTCTTCAACTTAGCTTCATCTCCGTATCTACCAAATCCAACAGCTAAAACACCATATTGTTTTCCCCAATCACCAAGGTAATTGATTCTGGTGACTTTCCATCCAGCAACCTCGTACAAATTGGAAATGAACCCACCAATGATGGTGGATCTCAAATGTCCAGCATGGAATGGTTTGGCAATGTTAGGAGACGAAAATTCTACTATCACCGTCTTACCTTCACCAAGTGGTAAATAACCATACTTTTCCTTTCTGGCTAAAACGTCCTTAATAACCAATGGGTATAATGCTTTGGCACTGAAATAGAATTGCAAAAAGGCACCTTCAGCTTTAACTTCACTAAAAAGGTCAGTCTTATTGAATTCAGCAGCCCATTTGGTTGCTGCATCTTTAGGATTAATTCCCTTAAGTCTTAATCTAGGAACTGGAATGATTAAATCTCCCTTATCTAAGTTAGATGGGGAGTCTAACGCTTGGAAAATGATATCTTCTTTAACATCAGAGATCCTGTTCAATTCAGTGGAAATATAATTCCTCATGATATCAACAACATTGTATTTTGGGAAGGATCCCGGTTGAATCGTGAGCGATGATAAGGTTTGGGTAATGTTGTTAAGGGACATCTTCAATTTGAACATGTTGAAGAAGTGGAAAAATTTGTGATGAGATACTAGTTTAAAAAAGGTTAAGAGTCAAAATGAGTCAAGTTCTAATCTTAGTCACATTGTTAGTGCTGATAAATAAGAACGTAGTACTGTGGAACTTTTTGAAAGGCTTCAACTGGGCAGCTGGCGAGGTTGCTTATTGGCCAAACTGAGTTCTCGTTAGTTCGTGGGTAGTGTTGGGTAAAAATTGCATTGTTGCAAAAAGTCTCACAATTCCAGAACCAGGGGTTTTCTGTTAAGGAGACTGCTTCCTAGAAGACAACTATACTTGACTAGTAGGAAAATAGGATGTTGCACGTATATGAAGAAAAGAAAGTTTAAGAATCTTTTTGACTTTACAACAAACAGTTGGGAGGTGGAAATTTTGCTGCTGTAGTATAGCAGATGACTTCCATTATTGAATATCAACGCCCATTTACAATAACCGGGAATCACAAATAGGATTAGCAATTTATACATAAACTATTTTCAATACATAAACTTGGGGCAAGTATGGACTATACTGCCCAATAGAACGTAAAGTTTAAACTTGTTTGAAAGTACATTGAATACTTCTACAAAAATACTAGAGAGCACTAAACGCCCCCCTATTACCACTGTCAAATTGACCACGAGATCTATAGTGTTTTTTGCATCATGGTTCTACATAGGTCTTTCTTGATCTTGTCCCTCCCTACGACGACATGATTACACACAGAATATAGTAGATTTATGATTGATAACATTACAATACTGGAATAAAATAAATGAACCTTCTATATTAACAAACATCCCTAGGTCCCAAATTCAACTATATAGTCTAATCACTTACTCTCGCTACGTCTTCGTATATTTGTACGCTAAACCTCGCACAGGACAATTTGTTCCCCTAAACATTCAACCCAGGCTACCGAAACGAACAATCATGGAAGGCCAAATCAAACAGCTATGCGAGATGGGAGTATCCCAAGAAGACGCCATAAAGGCATTAAGGTTGGCGGGCAATGATTTTGAGAAGGCAATTGGGTACATTTTTGATGGGTTCCCTGAAGAAAAGGAAAATGACTATGTGGCAATCGTGCCTCTAGGGTATGAGAATCAAGTTGATCAAGGAAGTGAAGAAGAAGTGGCAATAGAAGTAGAGGATGGAGATGACGAAGGTGAAGATGATGAGGAAGAAGAAGAGGAAGAAGAACTGATTGATGAAGATGATATATTTGATCAAGTACCTATTTTAAGAGGACTTGACCATCCTGCGGTATTACCTAGAAATGCTGGATTCATGGAGAATTACGTGTTACCAATTGTGGTCATTTTAAGTCAATTTGAAGGGTGGAGACTGGATGCTTTAAGTGGTAGTTATGTGAATAGAAGAACGGGTTTACATGACAGTACTGATAATTTATCCAATTTTACAGACTACTCCAATACAAACAGTACAGATGATTTATCTTTCTCACAAAGTTTTGATACCAAAAGTAACACAGTGACTAATCCACAAAGCAATATAGAGTCCAACTACTCACAGAGCAATTTACAAAACATACGGAGCAATTTGGACTCAAGTGACTCCAAAAGTGAAGCAGTCTCAGAGAATATAGACTCATCAAACTCGCAGAGTAATTCAACCTCACAAGGGAATCTAAACCCCCTTGATGATAATTCACAAGTCACAGATCCATTCCGTGACTCTGTATTTTCCGAATTATCCAACTCGACCGCAAATAAATTGTACCTGAAAATCCCATACAATCCCAATTGGGCTAGTCCCTCAAAGCTGAAACAAAAGTCAAGCACCGATCTTAGTAGTTCTATGAAATTCATCTATGAACTTGAAAAGGTCATCACATTCCTCTCACCGATCAGTAAACGACAATTCATAAGTGCATATACGCTTCTTGAGTCTTTACCTAACGACTTCAAGAAGGACCTTTCCATTATTGAGGACCATGAAGATTTGATTACCAAATTTTACCACACTTTAGGGGCTCATACAGGCACCAAGGACTTTTTCACCTCCACAGTACAAGATTTCTCAGAAGAAACCGAAAGTAATCTTCAGATAATTCCAATTGATTTGGAACTGCGTGGTGATAATCTTTATAAGTCCTTGAATGATCTTTTCTGGAGTGATACGAATATTGGTAATGTGGCATTGTCCAAAATAGCACCTTTAATAACCATCCATATTCATGGTGATGACGAAGAATATCTGCGACAACCATTTAAATTGGATGAGGTGCTCTTTCCCGAGATTTACCATGCCAAGTATTCGTCTGTAGTGACCAAAATGTCGGCCAAGAAAGATGAGATCAGCAGAAAGAGACTGGCCCTCAGTGCTAAATTGATGGAGTTCAATGCGTTTGAAGGGAAGAAAATCAAGCAAATATTAACGCTGATTCAACTGGTATTTGTGGATGATGAAGAAACCTTTGCAGATCTTGGCAATCTTAACGATAGCATCAAGCTCCAAGCAGCGGAAAATATGAAGAAACTTGATATCCTTAATAAAGAATACAGAAGCTTGGATATCTTTGATCAAGACAATGTCATTGAGAATGTGAGGTTAGCTAAAGGAAGTCCGTTGACCGCATATAACTTAATTGGGATAATTCTTTCAGATACGGAATATTTATACAAGTCCAGCGAATCTAAGGGAGATGAAGACTGGGTCTTTTTCACTGCAGGTTTTGATAACCAAAGAAAGGTCAATGCTTTTAATATTGAATCGGTGGATTATGAAACAGTCAGAACTCACGTTATGGAAAGTAGTAGCAATGACTTCACAAATGGTTTGGTATTGTTCTATGGTAGTGTTGATGAATTTGAGAAAAAGGTGGACTCGGAGGTGCCTGAATATTTGCAGAAGTTCTTCGCTGAAGATAATGAATATTTGCGAGGTGTGATCAGAGAAGCTGAGAGAAATTCGAAATCGGATAAAATCGAGGAAGAAGTCGTTTATGGCGAACAGATTGGAGAGGAGATTGAATTGGATGCAGATGATGAAAACTTGGTTGATATATAGGTGGGTTTATGAGTGTAGTAGTGAGTTTATATGCATGTTAAAGTATGAGCCGAGTGAGTGGAAGCGATTTGTCGCCAAGAGGATTCACTACCCCGAAGATTTTGCGCCTAACGGTAACTCAGTGCAATTAACAACCACATAGGGGCCTCAATGGGCTTGACCTCACATAAGAGTGATGAGTTAAGTTACATGGGTAAGCTTTCACGTGTCCGATGTTAATACTTGCAATTAAGGGAGGCGTTTTAGGCTTAGCAAATGTTTGAGTTGTATGTCATATTTGCCGCGCAAGCACTGCTTTGTAGGATCAGAGGAACACGATTTGGAACGTTATTCGCGATGTTTTACCGTCGCTTTAAGGCAATTCCCACCCGTACCATGGCTCCTTGTCATAACCTTACTTCACGGAAATATAGGGAGATATAAATAGCTCTAGTGAATCGTTCCACTGTAGATTCCAAGGAAATCACCCGCATTCAGAGTTATTCCCATGGAGCCTAGCTCGGCGGCACAAAAGGTCAGCCTTAACCATGCGGCGGTATGGAGAAAAAAACGGCGGACATGAGGGGTCCCGGACCGGATAATCAAATTGGGATAGCTTAGTCGTAACCTTTGTATGAGTAATCGTGACTCGACTAGGAAGTATTAAGAATGAGTAGTGCGCTCGTTATTGGCTGTTTTCTGACAAACTTGCAATAGCCATTTTTAATAACCTGCATAGAATAAAAATTTGCAACCATGTTAACTGAATCATCACTGGAATCACTCAAAAAGCCTACCGATCGAAGTCTAATAACTCGTCTAGACAATCTTTTGATAAATGAATTCCATCCATCTTATTTCTCATCAGTAATGGGAACAGGAATTTGTGCCAATCTACTAACTTCATACGCATACCCTGCTGGATGACTAGTTGTATGCTCACATATAATGTTTGCATTTGCATGCATCTTTTTCTTAGCAAGCACGATTTTCATGATAGTTAGTTGGATTCGAGATCCTAATAAATTCGTATTATACAATACCGATATCAAGTTATCGGTGTATATTGGAGCATATGCAATGGGATATACTACTTTGGTCAATTATATCTTCTTTTTGGTGAAAGATACGAAACATGGTCCCAACGCAGTCTTTGTCCTTTGGTGGATAAGCATTGTCTTAGCATGCTGGGGAGCTTTAGTTTCATTTTACTTTTCGTTCATATCCAAAGTATCAACCAATTACACATTGGAAGACATCAATACTACGTTTCTTATGCCAGTGGTTTCATTGGTTGTGTGTGGACTGTCTGGAAACACTTTTGCAATGTCATTACCATCGACCAGATTAAAGGTACTTACATTGACTGTTACTTTCATTCTTTGGGCAAATGGGATGATCATGGGCTTCATGATTACTACCTTATACTTGCAAAAGTTGCTATTTCACAAAATCCCAGATACCAAGATGGTGTTTTCAAGTTTTCTTCCGATTGGGGCATTTGGTCAGGGTGGTTATTGTATCACTCTTTTTGGACTGAATTGTCATCAGTTACTTATGGAACATGGAGCCTCCTCTCGTTATTTCAATTTTTTGACCGAGGTGGAACTTCAAGCACCAGGTACGGCACTGATCCTTGGGAATGCGCTCTTATTGCAATCTGCTCTTGCAGGATTATTGTGTATTACTTTTGCATATTTCATGACATTTATCCTGGTGATGTCTGTTTTATCGAAGATTCGTCCATTTGCAACGAATCCAAACCCACAACATACAAAGGGGGGATTCATTAGATTTTCAAGAACATTCTGGACAATGACATTCCCAGTAGGGTCTCTGGCTCTTGCCAATACCCAGTTCTATAAGTTATTTGGAGCTGGTTTTGGCTTTTTCAGAGTGGTTGGTGCGATATATGCCACCACCGTCTTTATTGTAACCATAGGGTGCTTGTTGGGAATTCTATTCCGTATGTATAGGATATTCTTTGTGAAGGAGATAATTGAACAGGTAGGTGCATTTGACAATTTTGAAGATTTCGAGTAATATCGGGACTCTGAGGTGTTGAATTAGTGCAAGAGACGAGAGTTGGATTTCGCAATATTACTTGTAAGATTGAAATAACGAAAGAAAATTGAGGCGAATGAACTAATAGATAAGAGGAAGAGAAATTATTTATATGAATTAGATTTATTAGTCCCGAGTGGACTTCAAATATTTATGTATGGCTGCAAAATAATTATAATTGCGATTTTTGTGTTGTAGTATTCATTTAATTAGTGCTTGTGAATACAAAGGGTAATTTGAATAGGTATTGTAGTTTGAAAAAGCTCTGTCTGTGAAATAGAGATTACATGGGATGATTCGTTCTCAGTTGAAGTGAAAATTAATCTACAACAACAACCATTAGACGGCATATTGAAACCGACTTAGACTATCAGACTTATGCAATGGCTTATAGTCATAAGTTTTGTATGGAACTTGAATAACTTTACTCTATACACTTTGGCAATACTAAATTCTATCTGATTCGTCAGCAATAGACGTATCTATATGAAGAGATTTGGGATGATTTCTGCCTATAACTATGCTCTTACAACCTGCAATCTTACGCTGGTCATATCAAGAGTAAGGATTGAGAGGAATCTTAAGACGATCATCCACCTAAAGTTGCCCTCAATTCAAGATTATGACAATTCTTCTTTAGGTACTCCTTGAAACTTCAGTCTTGGATCATTCCGGAGGTGGAAATTTGCCGTTCTCATATTGTATTGCCCTAAGTAGCGTTCTTGTCGTTTGTCACTCCTCTACATTTGATCCATTTTATTGCTTGTCAGCTAGTGACGCCTGGGGCGCACTCAAGTTCGCTAAAACTCTCCGCAAATTATCACCAAAACCAACATGTCTTTCCTTGATGAGGATGAAAACAATCCATTTGCTGCACCTGTTGATCGGGCTGTATGGGAAGAACCAGTCCAAGCTCCAGTGGATGATAATGAGGAAGAGGAAGAAGTAGATCAAATTCCAGTTGAGACTGAAAACAATCAACCAAATGAAAATGTATTGGATAACAAAACCCTTCGTAGATTGGTGCCTGAAAGGTTTGCCACCAAATCACAAATTACCATTAAGCTACAGGCCATTGAAAAGAACAAATCTGGTAATCCAATTGTCCGGTTTAATGTTGAAGTTCATGGATTACCAAGGTTTCGTCAACAAACATATAAAGACGTTCGTAGGACGTTTAATGAGATCACCAAGTTCAATCAGTATATGACTATTTCAAACTTGGAAGTGTTTGTGCCTGTTTTCCCACTGTGTATCACATCCTATCCAACGGGAGGAGACGATGAAAATAAACAATTGACTTACATTTGGCAAGAATGGTTCAATAGAATCTGTGGCAATCCAATTTTGATTAGGGACGAAGAATTCGTTTATTTTGTGGAGAATGATTTTGGTTATTCGGTAATAAATACCAACAAGAAAACCTCAGTTGCAAGTGGATTCATGAGAAAGACCTTGAAACAATTTGCCGTTCCATCTGATGATTTTGTCGAGTTATCGGAATTTCGACCATTAATTAAAGGTTGGTATTTGGAATTGACCAAATTACACAAGCAATTGGATAGACATTCCAAAACTCAGAAACAAGTGTCGATTCAAACCTATGATTTATCTCAGAAATTGGGAGTTTTATCTCTTTCTGAAACAGCACATTTAGGTATGAAGAATCTATGGGAGAAACTTAGTAAAATCACTCAACTACAATCAGACTTACTTTTGGTGGAATCTGTGAACGAAATGGGGACATTGGGTGATGGGTTTCAATGCTTACTTGAAGACTTTTATCAAATCAAAGAAGCTTTGACCAATCGTCATTTGATAATGAGAGAGTTGGAATCAGCAGAAACTCAAACAAGGGCAAAGACAGCAATCGTAGAAAAACTTAAGCTGAAGTCAGCGTTGGACCCAATGGGTACGGATGGAGCAATCAGGTCCTTGGAGTATGCAACGAAGACTCAGGAGTCTCTTGAATTACAAATTAAACGTATACTGGGAGAAATGATGGTGGAGAGAGAAGAAGTGTTAAAGTTCACAGAACAGAAAATGCAGAAATTGTTGAGAAGGTATACTTTAAATAAGATCGAACATCATAGGAAAATCCTAAAACATTTGGAAAACATAAGACTAGATGTTAGAATAGTTGATGAAAAGGGTGGTTTATCGAGATTAAATAGGGATAATTTACTGAACTTGAAACACAATTTGACTCAATCGCAAGGCGCCAGCGGAGATGCATGGTCTCTGAGGACTGCAAGACCAGTGGTTGAAGATGTTAAGGGGACTGATAGTGGTCCGATAGACGCTAGAAATGCTGCGAGTTTGTTAGGTGTGGCGACTTTTTGATGGAAATTGACTGTGAAAGTGAATATCAGACAGTTTAGCGATTGGAATGACAGTTTGAACTCAGACAAAAGAAACATTAACTCAGAAAAAGCATCATCCGATAAAATTTTGTCTTAAGTAATAGCATGATTAAGAGGACTCGTTGAAATGTGAACTTTAAAGTACACCAAAAAGTTCGATATGCTCCACATGTGATATTCATAAATATTTATTGGAAACTGTTAACACTGAAAAGTGGTCATGGCTCCATTTTAAGAGGCCTAAAATATCATGACAAGTCGTTAAGTCAATGAACCTATGAGTGCCACAAGGAATTCAAGATGAACTTATTAATCTCCTTTGTTTGTGTTGTTGGATTAGAGAACATAATTCAAATATTAGCTATAGATAAGGACTTGTCGTCTTGTGAGAATGAAGAAGTCTATATAAACAACTGCCCATATCAATCTGATAATATATTCTTGCAATCAAAGATTATAAAATAGTAATAGAAATACTTAGGGTCTCGCGACACCTAATGAATTACACGTAAGCAATCCATACAATCACCTGATGGTTAAATTAATTTTAACACATAATCGCAATTCCAAGTAAATTTGTAGAGTTCCTAGTAAGATTTCCGATATCTTAGTAATTCAGCATCTGTTTAATGTCATTTGTCTGATGAAGTGTAATTTTCAAGTCCTTACCAGCCATACCAACGCGTGGCAAAATAATTTATGGATTAGTTCTAAGACTTCTTCCATCAATAGTAATACCATTCTCTGGTTACAAATAACCTCTCTTGTTGAATTATCTTCTAATTGCGTTTATTTGCTTGATTTTTGACTTTTCAATGCTCTAGAGGTCTTTTCGAAGATTTACGATGAGCTTGGATAGGCATTCATACATTTTAGAACCACAACTTGAAATAAGCTAAATATATACAATACATTTAGTTATTCCGTTATACACATTCTACGCTTTCAATCTCAAATCATAAGCCTTATTTGATTCTTCGTTGTACCAAATAACTTTCCCTCACCAAATAGTTATAGATAGCGAAATTTTCTTGAAATCAAGCATTCGAACCATTTTCCATTGACTTGGGGTGTCATCATCAGAATCATCACCATAATATAGACCTTCCGGAAGCCATAGATACCATCCATCAATTCCTTTGAGATATGTCTTCGTCACATAGTTTCTCTAGAGATGAGTATCAAGATACACTTCATTTGATCAACCACATGAAAGTTGCTGAACTTAAGGATCTTTGTAGATCGATGGGACTACGAGCTTTGGGGCTTAAGAAGGAATTAATCACTAGATTAGAAGATTTCCTAACACAAGCAAAAACAGATTCAAATAACGCTAAGCTTTTGACCATTCGTACATTGGTGTTGAAACGGCATCAAGGAGAGAATTTACCACACTTTGTAGAAGTATTCAATGCCATTTCCCTGGGTGCTTATTCCATTCCTATAACTCCAAAGACAGCAACAAGTAAGGAACCAAAGTATGCTGAACTCCACTTCCGTAGAAATCCATTTCAACTATTGAAAAGATTGATCCATGGCAGTCCTCAATATTGTCCCCCTACTAATAATGTCCGACAACTGAGTACGTTGACATTCACCTTTACGGATGAGGAACAAAGATTATTTGATACCGGAGATCCAATAAGAGTAATGCTTTATTGCGGACAGCAACGAACTGGGGAAGCAATAGTGCAATTTCCTCAGCCGCTGGAAATTCAAGTAAATGGAGCCTTCATTGGGCAGAACCATCGTGGGATTAAGAATAAGTTGGGAACGGCAAAACCAGCAGATATCACATCTTTGCTAAGGAAAAGAGGCCAAAATAACATCCTGATGACATATACTCAAGCTGAGGCAGGTTACTTATTGTATGCATACTTTGTTGAAGTACTCCCCACAACCGTTGAGTTAGCTTCTATAATGAAAAAGGCTCCAATATTGAAGAGCTCAACCTTGGCTTTAATGGCTGATGATGGAAGTGACATCATTCAAACAAGTATCAATATCACCCTTCGAGATCCTTTATCGTACACTAGAATGAAGTACCCAGCAAGATCAATCCTGTGTGGTCATATCCAATGTTTTGATGCACATATTTGGTTGGAATCTCAACTACAGTTGCCTTCCTGGACTTGTCCTGTTTGTCATAGCGTGATTAAAATTGAGAATGTAACAATATGTTCGCTTTTCAAAGAGATTCTAAGTAAAGTTTCTGAAAATATAGATACCGTACAAATCGATATGGATGGAAGCTGGACAGTGATTGAAGAAAAGAAAGCGGAGAAAGAAGAACCTCAAAGGGAGGTGTTTTCTCTTTCTGATAGTGATGACGATTCAATTGATAGATTAGTTGAAGAAGTTGATGATGTCCTTGCTGAAGAAGCAGAGAACTCGTTTGTTCAGCAGAGTGACGCTGTGGGGCGTCAACTGGAAGAGCCAATAAGACTACAGGCGGAAAGAATGGCTGAAGAACAGGATCTTCGTGCCAGGCAGCAACTCAATGAGTCCCTTGAAAGGCAGCGGTTAGAGGAGACTCTTAATAGGGAACGTGTTGATAGGGAGGCCAGAGAGCGGCTGGCATTACTTGAAGTGGAAAAGCTTCAAAGAGAGCGCCTCCACCAACATGAAATTCAACAACAAAGTCACCAAGAGCAGTCCCGTCTTGTCCAACAACGCGATGAGCAGTATGAATTGCAGCGGAAGCAAATTCAGCGAGAAGGTGAACGTAGACAGCAACAAGAGCAGAGGCAACATCAACTACACTCGCATGATTTGTCGCAGCAGCAACATCATCAACGCTCATATGATCAATTACTACAGCTGCAGCACATACGAGATCAATCGCAACTAGACTCATCAACTCAACAAAGCAATAGCAACGCAACTCGTAGTTGGAATGATGCATTTGGAACTGACGGTCCACTGAGTGGTATCACACAAGGCTTGAGTTCCGGGAACTTTGGGGGAAGAAATATCCAGCTTGCTCCAATTTTACCCTTCAGATTACCTCCTGTAAATCAAGCTGTGGGTGGATTTCGACTTCCGCCTATTAATTTGCAAAATCGAGAAAGCAACTTTACGGCGAATACTTGGCTGAATGTGAATGGAGGTGGTTCAGAGGATTTACCTATCCAACCCAATAAGATTGCACCCACCGAAATGATACAGAGTATGGAGCACATTGAAAATGCGGCTGTACAATTTGAGTCTAATGGTTCTCATTTAGCAGAAGTTCCTCACTCAACTCCCAGCGTGCCTAGTCATTCACTTGAATTAAGCGGTTCAAATTTAGTAAGAGGACCTCATAGCAGTTTTAACGTCGCGTTTGAGACTGGCCATGAGGTCCCTATTTCCCGAATTCTGCGGAATTCCTCTCACTTAACTCGCCAACCTGCCCCAAGAATCATTGACGATGAGGTCAGTGAGGATGAAGGCAGTGATGACGACCGTCCTTTGGCACACATTGTCAAAAAGAGAACTGTTGGCAATGGCATGGCTACTCCTTCTTCAATCTCCCCCATAGTTGCCAGTACCAATTCAAATTCCAATTTTCTGCATGTTAGTACTCTATCTGATAAAAATAGAGTTACACCGTTAAATGTGGACCAAGAGCTGGCTGTTCGCCTGAACTATGTGCAGAACCCTAGTGCAGAAGTTGTGAACGTCATGAAAGAACAAGGGGCAGAACTTCTGAAACTACAAGCTCCTGAATCCGTAGGCAGTCTGGAGCAACTACAAAAGGAACTATTCCTTAGGAAGCAACAAGAATTCCAAAATCATGAAAGTCAAATTTTACTTAGACAAAACCATGCAGGTGAGCAACAGAATCTCTTCAACAAGAATCCAGCTCAAGAAGTTTGGAATCAAGAAAGTAGCTCACAAAAATTACCTGATCGGTTAGGACATACTGGTTTTGACAATCAAATTCCAGGTGAAGTGGCCCAGCGCAACTGCGAGGCTGAAGAAGATTTGCCGCAACTCCCAAATGGCCATCTCCGAACTGCACTGAAGTATATTAATGGCCAACAGCAGTATGAGCTGAAACAATCTCAAATCAACTATAAGCTGCAGCAACTGTTGGAACAAGTACAGAAATTGCTACATATGCCCCTGAAGTATGCAGAAGAACTCTCGAGAGTTTTCGAAGTTTTCCGTACTCTTGAATCCCCACAAATTTTACGACAAAAGTCTGATTTACAGGAATCCCTCAACATCGTCAAGCTTAATTTGCAAAAGATAACTGCTCACCAAGCCAGGGAACGGAGTCAATTGAAAGATGTACATGAGCTCTCATTAAAAAAATTGATGACTGAATTTGGGGACCCATTGACTAGTGTTGCTGAAGGGGTAACTCACGACATGCAAACTTTGATAAATCAGAAGTTGGTCTTTTTTGAGGTTGAGACCAAGCAGCTTGTCCAAAATCAGAATTCTGATTTAGCAGAATTACTTTCAAGCTTAAAGAAACATGAAGAGCATCTTGATATTATCAATATTGTCTTACTGGAGAGGAAATTATTACCAGGGAACATTCGTAGTGTCTCTTCACCAGCGGTCCAAACGCTATATCAGCTGGGAACAAGTGAGCCGACTCAAACCTCACAATTGTCGCGCGAAATGGGACCTCAATTGGGTCCACTAGAACGTTTACCCTCACTAGGACCGAGGTCAATATCACATGATGCTTATAGGCTACGTCTGCAGCCACCATTTTTACCTAATAGGTCGATCTCGTACGCAAAGATAGAGTCGCAAAATACTGAAATTAATGTGCCTTCCCTGAGTATATCAAATGCTTTCCAAGTGGGTACTTTGGAGCCCTCCCAGAATTTTTCTCAGAAAAGTATACAATTTGAACCTTCTGCTGCACAAGTTAACGTCAGTTCAAATCACCGTATCTGGAATGCTAATGGAGCGAGCGGGTTATCTCAGGTTTCTGGCACGATAAAGTCCAGTATCACTGAAGTTGCACCAAACGGAAGTGATGAGATTCAGTCAAATGGAATAATTGAACAAGACTTGCTAAATGGAAGCATAGATGATATGGCTGAAAAGGCAACGCCAACTCAACGCTTTCAAAATGTCAGCTCCAATTCTGGAGAGAATGTGGAGGTTAGTTTAGGAACACATGAGGGATACGCCCCATTGATGCCTTTGTCGATTTCACGGCAAGTGACAGTAAATTTGCCTGCTTCCATTATACATCTGGAAGCGCAACAGATTCAACAACAAGTGCCAGAGATTGGGTCACAAGCTCCAAAAATTCAGACACAATCACCAGAGATACTTAATGATTCGGCTGAACAAGTATCAGCTGCGGCTCTGTCAGCCCAAGAGAACCAAGAGTTTATGGGAGACATTCAAGGGGTGGCAGAGGATACTCAGGCGCAGGTGCTCATTCCAATTGAGAAAGATGGCCATGTACGAGTGCAAGGTGACTTCTCATTGCTGCAGCAGACTCAAGATGATAGATTCGAAAATCAGAAGGTACAGAATGATGCCCAGCAACAGGTAATAGAGATCGCCTCAGGGAATATAGACAATGCGCCTAAGGTTGTGGACCTGATTCAAAAGGTTTCTCTGGTGGAAGTTCCCTCAAAGGTTACTGAAGCTCCAGGAGCCCCAGTTGCATATAGTCGTCGAGTTTCCGTATCCAGTGCTGAAATCCCCAAGAACAAGAAAATTATTATAGAAGGGCTCTTGGGTATACGTTTGGATGAAAACATTTTGCGAGGCGAAAGTGGTAATAGCAGCTCCAGAAATACAGTGACGCCTGAGCCAGAAGCAAAAGAAAATGTTGAACCACAACTCCAGAAGATACCATCAGACATTCAGAAGAAAAGCTGGATCCCTGCAAATGAAGAGTCTGTAAGTCAAAGAGTTTTGGAGCCAGCTACAACGAGTACGCTGCAAATCAGCACCACTCAAAAAATGTCTCAGACAGGAAGAACCAAGTTTGTAATGGAATCCAATGTTCAGGTTATTGATTTAACTTCCGATGAGGAATAGAATAGTTAGATAAAGTAGTAATATAATAAAGGATTGTAACTTGGTTACATTGTATTAATATGGTAATTTTGTGGGGCTACATTCAAAGAGAAATATCATGCGTGATTCTAGTGTCAGGGAATCCCACGAAATACCCTACGTGGACGTAGACATACTGCTAATGATTTTATTACAAGAAGGAACTGAATTAGTTTAAATTTTTTAATTTTTCAGGGTATACCTGTTTCTATTATAATGTACAATTGTAATTTTGAAGTGCAAAGATGTGTAGCATAGCCATAGCCGGTGAGTCAATACCAAAATGCGAAGGATCTTGGCTCCATGGCATATCATACTAAAGATCACATGTGAGCCACGGAGCTGCGACACAGCATAGGTCAGTAGTAGCACAATTTTGGCTCGAGATGTACCGAACAAACAATGCAACAATTTTGAATACAACAATTGGTGGATTTGTTCTCGCAAATCACTTTATTGGTTCTTGTGTAATCTCAAACTCTATCATTTTTGAATAGTAAAGTGGGATTGCTCTTGTCTTTGTTTTTCGAATCCTCCAGTCTGTGCCTTGTCTACTACTAATTGCGTCCCCGATCAACGTTCATCAAACAAATGACCCTAAGAAAAAAATAGAGTACCATTTGCATAACCCTTGAATCGTATTAATTTTCTTACAATCATTTGAAACATTGATGGACACATTCTGCCATAATTGTGATTCTGATCCAGCTCACATGGTGTTGACGTAGTTTAAGATTTGAAAGATTTCTTTCGTGCCATGACTGGTACTTGTTTGACATGTGTGACTTCTGTTATACTACATAGGCGTTGGCCCCAAATAATCCTCCTTAATACTTCCAATAGCATAAATCTCGTTAACATCTGTTCTTGTCCCCACGATCTTTAACCTCACCCTGCTTCCCTTCTCGATGTTTTCATCTGGGGATACATATGCTGGAGGATTTGCCAGGGGGTTGAATTTCATATCTGAAGGAATTAAATGAGTTGAAACGAAAACCAGAAGAGGTCCAACATCTGCAAAAAAACCCATTTTATTCACTGTAGTGACCACGGCATCTACCACCTCACCCTTAAAGGGTTTCCAAACAACTGCTCTATATTTGACTTCAAACTCTGCCATTCCAGAGCCTGGTATGATTCTACCTTTGCCAACATCGATATTCATACAATCAAGTACGCAAACAATATATCCAAATTGACCTGTACAAGTACCTTCCACATCACTAAGTAGCTTGTCTCTTAGGTATTGGTCCATCTGAGGCCCAAAATAGGATGGGTGTAGGGTCAAATTCAACGACAAGTCTTTCAAGAAGAACATGTTGTGTGTTGTGCTGGGGAGGTTCGTTGAAAAATGTTCGCAATATATGCAGGTGAGAATATGAAAGAATTAGGCTGAAGGGTTCAGTTTTTGGCTTAAATGAAACTTTTTAATAAGTTTATAAGTTGTTTATTAAATCTAACATACTTATATATAGTTTAGAGCTTTTTTCACCTTTTCAACTGACATATTGAATGATCTTCCACAACTCTGATTTTCCCATAGTTAGGCTCTATTGTGCGCAGTGAATTTTGGCTAACAAAAACTTTTCACCAAGACCATACTTAATCTTTTCACCAATAGGTAACGCAATATGTCTCAACGAATCGGTATAAGTGCCGCTGCCAGTACCAAGGTATGGCATCATCTTGACGTTGCTGGTGATTCCAGAACGCTTGGACGTTTGGCAGCTTCTATTGCTATTGCCTTACAAGGAAAACATAAACCAACGTATTCTCCAAATAGAGATCCAGGTGACTATGTGGTTGTTACAAATGCCCTGCATTTACAAGTAACGGGAAATAAATTGAAAGAAAAGACCTACTGGTCACATAACACTCGTCCTGGGTCACTTAAATTGATTCCAATGGAAAGGGTAATTGCAAATAAAGGATATTCCGAAATATTGATGAGGGCTGTCAAGGGTATGATCCCAAAGAACAAACACAGATTGGCCAGATTGGATAGATTGAAGATATTTGATGGTGATGAACACCCATATAAACAGAACTTGATAGCATTTGCAGATGAGTTTGATTTAGTTGAGGAAAAAATTAAGGCTTTGGATGCAAGGGAGAGGAGTGTGAAGGAACTTAGGGAGAAGTATTTATCGTAGGTGTAAGTAAAGCGAACATATTAATTATGCACCAATTTACCTAAGTCAGATGGATGACTTGAAAGGTAACCAAATTCAGTGTGATGCTATGAAAGTAATATTGGCCTGCCTCACAAAGCTTTTTTATATCAGGACCAACATATGCCAGCTTATATGAGAAACCCACCTGCAGGTAATTGGGACCTTTTACATGTTTTCCTTTGGATCTTGGAAGTTGTCTTGAAGCATCCTAGAAGGTAGTAAAATATACACCCAACGTGAACGTTGACTGTTACTAATTCCATGAGATTCTGAATTAACTTAGGATTAATAAGTACTAAATTGTGTCTGTATATAGATTTTAATGCACAAGGCATTCATAGTTTGTAAATCAAGTTAACATATTGAATGGTATGAGGTGAAAGTTTAATGAAATAATTTGGTCTCTCACTAAAATTAAATAATCCATTTCTTTATCAACACATTGAACCATCTCTTTCTCAAAGTATATAAAACATTTCCTCACACTAAATCCACAATCTGAGGTACTACACATTACAAAATCAACATAGAATTGATAAAAATACACCCTTTTATTATTTTTGATTTTTACATAAGGGATACATGAACCTCACAACTGTAGGATCGCTCCCCTTCACAAGCGGCATAACCATTGTGATATTTATGTCCAACTTCTGGACCAAGCACAAGATGTCTTTGATCTCACCTTAACTAATTCCTTACAGTGACCCCACTCCTTTCAGTATACATCCTAGGAGCGATGTTCATAGCCATCAACTCCTGGAACAACAATTTGGCAGCATATGGAATATGGATCTGGTAAATATTCGTCTTATTCTTACAAGAACGGCACTCAAATTGATTCTTTTTCAAGTTTGCAATGACCGACATTAAACCACACATACCGCAAATATGCACTCTGAAAGCATCCGAAGCTTCCATTAAACGTTCCTTCAAGAAACCGGCTGCACCATGCGCAATCATACAATCTCTTTCCATCTCACCGAATCTTAAACCACCATCTCTGGATCTACCTTCGACTGGCTGTCTCGTCAATACTTGCACTGGACCTCTTGCTCTGGCATGGATCTTATCATCCACCATATGTCTTAATCTTTGGTAATAGGTTGGGCCTAAGAATACTTGAGCCATCAACTTTTTACCGGTATGACCATTGTACATTACTTCGAACCCACGAGATTGGTAACCATGTTCTCTTAATAACTTGGAGATGGCTTCTGCGGTAACGTCTGTGAAAGGAGATGCATCACCTTCTAACCCAGACAAGGATGACACTTTTGATAATAAACATTCAATCAAATGGGCAACCGTCATACGAGATGGAATAGCATGCGGATTGATAATTAAATCAGGAACAATACCCTCGCCACTGAATGGCATATCCTCATGACGATAAGTAACCCCAATGGTACCCTTTTGACCATGTCTAGAAGCAAACTTATCCCCTATTTGAGGTATTTTGGTTGTTCTCATTCTGACTTTTACAAACTTTGCACCATCACCATTGGTAGTGAGTAAGACTTGATCCACGATACCGGATTCCGTACTTCTTAATGGTGTGGAAGCATCTCTCTTAGTATGATATTGAGTACGTTGACCCAATTCTTCAGTGTCAGGCGGAATAGGCGTGGTTTTACCGATAATGATATCTTCACCACTCACACGAACACCTGGAGAAATCAACCCATCATCATCCAATTTCTCGTACGTACCATGCTTCAAACGCAAGGTATCAGATCTTGTAGGTTTTTCAAACGTTTCCAAAGCTTTCATACCTTGACGCTTTTCCAAGTCCATGTACGATCTGAAGAAAAGCGATCTGAAAAGTCCTCTATCAATTGAAGATTGATTCATAATCATAGAATCTTCTTGATTATACCCAGAATAACAAGAAATAGCCACCACTGCATTTTGACCAGCTGGCAACTCACGGAATTTCAAATGTTCCATGGATCTAGTCGTTGCTAGCGGTTTCTGCGGATAGTATAAAATATTAGCCATAGTATCCATTCTGACAGCATAATTGGTCAAGAAAACACCCATAGCTTGCTTACCCATAGCAGATTGATATGTATTACGAGGAGATTGGTTATGATCTGGGAATGGAATAATGGAAGCAGCCACCCCTAAAATCATTGAAGGATGGATTTCACAATGTGTGAATGTATGTGAAGCAGCACTGAAACGAGGCTTAATACGTTTCGCAGAATCAATCACTTCCACCTCCTCTTCTTTGATTCCATTTTTATCATCCAATGCAAATTGAACACTTGCTTCCAAATCTTCAGGAGTCATGGCAATCATGATTGTCTCCTCTTCTTCAGCATCCACATATTCAATCACACCATCAGCAACAAGGGAGGACCAAGTATAGCTCAGTCCTTCGTCTTCGTCATATTCATCGTATTCAGAGTTTAACAATTTATTCACTTGTTCCTTCTCCAATTTGATTTCTCCCTTGTGTGGGGATTCATTATCATCATCTACAATAAACAAGGGACGGTAAACACGCCCAGCATCTGTGAAAATCTTGAACTCCTTCTCTCTAATATCTCTAATGATGGAAACTTCAGGAGAGATATCACCTCTTCTTCTCAAATTCCTCATGGTATCAACCAATTGTGAAGGTTCTCTGTGGGTACCTACCCAAACCCCATTTACAAATACTCTAGTTGAATCTGGGGAATTTGAAGGTACATAGTCTTCCAAAGGTTCCATACCCCATTCCTCCAAAAAGTATAAAATAGGTTCTGATGGTGTACCGACGGAAATACAAGTCATCAAAGATAAATTCTTCACCAACCCACAAGCTTGACCTTCTGGAGTTTCGGCGGGACAAACAAGACCCCAATGGGTATTATGCAATTGTCTTGGTTTGGCAATCTTACCATCACGACCAATTGGAGTATTAGTTCTACGCAAATGTGACAAGGTAGAAGAGTAGGTATATCTGTTCAACACTTGAGAAACACCAGCTCTTGCACTCATGGCCTTCTTTTGTTCACCCCAATTACCAGTGGCTAAGGAATACCTTAAACCATCGGTTATGGTTTGGGATTTGACAGCCAAGGTCAAGTTGAATTCTTTATCATTTTCAACACACCTTTGCATATAATTGTAAATATCTTTGGTTAACTTTCTGAATAAGATCCGGAACAAGTTTGCTAATAAAGGTCCTGCCAAATCCAATCTTTTCTTACCGAAATGATCTCTATCATCTGCTTCTTTTCTTTCTAAAGCACAAAGTAATAATCTATTAACCATGTAACCAAGGAAGAAAGCCTTTCTTGTTTCGAACCCTTCTTCTTGAGTGATATTTGGAAGTAATTCCTTTTGTAAAATGTCCTTTGCGTATTGAATACGCTTTTCTCTACGAATACCCATCACCCCTCTTCTTCCAATGAAATCAAGTGCAACTTCACGTTCTTGGATTACAAACCCTTCTTCTACACAAGGTTTCAACATCTCCAACATCTGCCAATCATTGGCATCATAACAAATGTGTTCTAAGATATCTCCATCTGGTACAATACCCAAGGCACGGAAAACAATCACAATTGGAATATCTTCTTTAATATAAGGTAATGTGGCTTTAATAATACGTCCACTTCCTTTATCATCTCTACCGTATAATTTGATTTGCATTGAAGAAATCAAACGAGAACCCTTTTCCAAAGCTGATCTAATTTCAGCAATATGAGAAACAGGAGATGGGGCAGCTTTTTTGAAAACTTGGACAATATTGGCAGCACTTCTTTCCTGTGCAATCAACACTTTTTCAGAACCGTTGATCACGAAATAACCACCCATATCGTATGGACATTCTTTCAATTCATAAAATTCATGTTCACCAAGATCACGCAACATACAAAATTTGGATCTTAACATAACAGGCACTTTTCCGAGATAGACCTTGGTTTGAGGTTCATTTTCAAGCTTCTCTTCGATCCAATCCAACTCATTCTCTCTACGTTTGTTATCATCAGAACGGAACACCTTCTTGGTCATGTCAACGTATAATGGAGAAGAATATGTCAAGTTACGTAACCTGGCTTCTTGTGGGAACATAGGATGAGTAGTACCATCACCTTCAGTTTGCGTTGGTTTGGAAATATAAATCTTCCCAAAGGTTATTTCAAACCTACGATTCTCATGATCATGATCAGAAGAATGTTGAGCAGGTTGATCCAAGATTAAATGAGAATCTTCCCATACCAATTCTTGGATGGTAGTTTCAATGAATTCATCAAATGAATCTAATTGTTGAGAAACCAAACCTTTCTCCTGGAAGAAAGACGAAATCACAGTCCAACAATCCTCAGGAGTGATGCTGGTTGAGTCGTCCGTTTCCTCGTAGTAGTAAGGATCTTCGGTGGACATACTTGGTTAGTAATTTGGTGAAAAAATCAACAAGGCGAAAACTTATACCGGGTCGTGTGCGGGAGAAAAGTCAGTCCGGTGAGTGTAGGAATTATCACCAGAGTTAAGTGTGTTAATAGTAGTTTGTTTATTGACTGGATGCTATTTTATTGTTCTGATGGTATATTAAGAGGTGCTAAAGGTTTTGTTATATTTTAGATTTTGCTATGTTTTAGATTTTGCTATGTTTTAGTTTTGTAATTATTATAGATTAAGTATGGACTGTGTAATTCATGTTAACTGTAAGAAACACTTATTCAAGTGAACTTGCCGTTGTATTCATTTCTTCAGAAGTACTCATTTGGGTCCGTCCTTTTGGGTCTTTTTCAGTAAGATATTCAGCCGCAATTTAACTGGGTCATTTCACTGAATGTACAAATTCTCGTACGAATGTTCGTACACACACTTTAGTCTTGCATTATACAGAGTATGAATACTGGAATCGTCTTACTATGACTTGCAAATTGCATTACTAGTAGTTGCCCTATCAACTTTCCAACGTCATGGAAAAACCTTGAAAGTCTATGAAGACCATTCTTGTAGATTCTGATCTAGATCCAAGCATCACATCATCTCTCAAGTTGTAAACAATATATCTCTAATTTAAATACAGATTGTTCAATATGAGAACTTACTTTGCCAATCCTTCAATGTAACATCGATTTGGCTGCAACGACTCAGGAAAGTACCAATCTAATTGATAATATATATCAGAGGGAATTTCCTTGACTCGACCCTGATTTCTCTCTCTGCGGTTTCTTTCCTTCTCCATATTAGTTTGGACTATGGAAAGATGAAAAATTAACAGGATATTTAAAATTCCATTTTAATATAATCAATCTCCAGTACTTAGTTCACTTAAGTGTCTTAAACTGTAAGCCCCGAGTTAACAATTATACATTATGTTTCAATATTATGTTGCAACATTCCCAATCGGGAATGGGCAGTGGGAAAAATAGCCCACACTATTTTCTTACCGATTATACATTGGGAAAAATAAATCGGCAAGGAGTTCTAGGAGGGATTTCTAATGAGATTTACAATGAGAAATTGTAACTTACCTAAGAGTGTTAATTGGAAGTTATCTTTTTGGCCCTGTTCTGCTCCCGTTGTGGCTGCAATAGTTTCTCGATTATTTAAACTCAATTACTAACTTACTCTTTAATTCACATTTTTCCAAGGAAGGAAATTAAACAAAATTATAAATCCGAAATTGGTGGGATCCTCTTCTTAACTCTAAATGGAATTGGATTCTAAGAACTTTATGTTCATTCTTTCAAATAACGGCTTTTTCTAAAAATCTTTAAATTTTTTCAAAAAACTCCTTTAGGAGAACCTATCTTTCCAAGATTTGCCTTCTTTGCCCTCTCCTTAAACTTCCACTTTTAAATGGCTTTCCACCTTTTTGAACTGAATCTACCTTCAGTACGGACTTTCGCTTACAAAAAAGGGCCCTGCGTTCGAATCCATCCATTCCCCCTCCAATAATCGCGAAAAAAATTTCACTCTTCAACACTCCTAAGCAGTATCATGAACTCCTTCTGGAACATAACTAGGTCACTTCATTACCGTTCGGTCGGTAGGAAATATCCTAAAGTCAACATAAAAGACATAACATTAAATAAACCAAGATCTGGGTACAGAAAAGAAAGAGAACCATTACTTTCACTGACCATAACGGATACAGTTTTCTCACAAACCGCTATCAGAGAAGCTTATGAGGCCGCTGGCAAGCCAGTGCCAATCAAGTATCGTCAACGAAGCGATGAAATATCAAAGCGTAATTACGAAAGATTTCAAGAGGAAATTGCCACTGGTGCTCCTCATTTCAAGGTTGGTGGTAAACAAGTATACTTCCCAGGCGCTCGTATTTGCTTGTTGAGACCAAATGCTAAGCATACCCCTTATCAAGCAAAGTTCCTAGTACCGAAGAAGTTCAATAAAATGGACTTGAGAGATTATTTGTGGCATGTGTACGGTTTGCGTGCTTTGAATGTAACTGTTCAATTATTGCATGGTAAGTTTGTGCGTGGTCCATTTGACTACAGTCGTTATAGAGAACCACAATTAAAGAAGATGACAGTGGATATGGCCGAGCCATTCATTTGGCCAGAGGTTCCTCAAAAGATTGTAGAAGAGTCACAGGCAGATTACGTGGATGAAGTGAAATCAATCGAAAGTAAAAATGGTAAAGGGTCAGACAAATTGAAACCAGTGGAGGGATTCGATGGATTATTTGCAAGAACCATTTTACCAGATGCTTTTGTAAGTGCTGATAAGAGAGAGGAAGGAGCTGCAAGAGTTAGAAAATATAATGAGAAGTTGGAAGGGAAAGCGGATAGAGATTTGGTTGCAAAATATTTGAAGTTGTAGTGGAGATAAATCTTCTTGATAATAAGGGGGGCTCCTTCAGTGGTGCATTACAATTTGGTAACGGAAATTGAGGATTGGATTTGGGACAATGTCCTTGTACCTGAAACGGAAATTGAGGATTGAAATTGGTACAATTGCATAATATAAAATCAAAATTGAACTTGGAACAATTGCAGAACTCAAGGTTGAATTTGGTCCAATTGCAGGATATGAAATCGAAATTGACATTGGTACAATTGAAGTCTATCAACTACAAGCAATTCCACACAATCGAACTAAGTAGCAATCGCAGAACTATAGATAAGTGAGACATGTATATATACTTACGAGCTTTCAGGAGCTTGTTACATACAAATAAAAGAGATCCTGAGATGTTGTAATAAACTGGGTTGAAGGAGGTACGATAGAAATACGTAATACAGAAAAGCTTTTAGGATGAGAAAGCCAATCCACCATAGAGATTAGAAGGTCATTACAAAGCCTTGCAGACTCTACAAAGTGTTCATGTACATATCTTTATCTAACATTGGACCCGCCGTATTTAGTGCAAGATAGAGCCGTCAAAAAGTTGCTGATGGATCTACGTTGAGGTTTCGCTTAACCAGACCATAATCAAATGGGGTACATAATTTCGCATGGCGATGAATTAACTGGAATGGCGAATAAAGGAGCCAAACCTCTCATAGTCTTTTACCAAACCTATTCCACATTTGAATGATAAGCGTCCGCGTGAACTACCAAATCCAACCCTTTTTCCTTTGAGTCAAACCCTCGGCTTCTGCGTTCTCTATCAAATCAAATTCAAAGTCTGGAGAAGGAGGAGCAGCAGTAACCACCGGAGGAGATTTCACTTCCGTTGTACCAGCATCGGAAGCAACTTTCTCCCCTCCAGCAAACAAGTTTCTAACTAATACATATGAACTACCCAATACCGAACCGAATTCAGATGGTGAATCTGATAATGTGGAGGAGATTGTAGAAGAGAAGCCTTGAGATACAGCACCGCTTGCATATGACACCCAGGCACTAGGACCACCTCCAGCAGAAACAATATCATCCAAGGGATAATCAAGTAACGGCTTTACAAAGGTATAAAATATCAAGCCACAACCTCCAGCACTGAAATCATTCCATTTTGCATTTTGAAGAGAAATCACTTCTTCTTCTGGTTCAGTTTTCCATAACGTATTGGCAATGGAAATACGGGATAACATCCAGCAATTAAACACCAACTTAATCATACCATAAAAGGGAACAACATACCTTAAGAAAAGGACTGTTTCTACCAATTCACAGAATGCACGAGCGATCCAAAAAATGAACCATTTTTGTACGGTCAAGGAATGTACTTGAACCTGTTGGTCTGTTGGAGGAGGGACATTTGGAGTTTCCACAAAGAGAGGGTTTGGAAATGAGATGCCTTTGATTTTGATGGTGGATGACTGCGCGGCTGCAGTGACTTGTTGATACTTTACCAATGCGTTATAGGATACGTAAACTGGTAAGACAGTTGAAACAAGGGTACTTTCATGTGTTAGTATTGTGGCAAATTAGGGGGTCATGACATTTTTTGGCCCAATTTTCGACCATTAGGAAACCTCACCAATGCTTTCTCGTTGATAATTTGATGTAATACGTACTTTAAAAGAGAAAAGAGCATAGTTGCCTTAACAATTGATGGTGGTATAAACGAGTCTGATAAGAGATGATCCTTTTTTGAGGGGCCGCGATTGCAAATACATGGGATCACGTGAAAAATGGAAGTGGTGGAAGGGTGAGGCGGAACCTATGGGAGGCAAATTGGTGGCAAGTAATTCCGTATTAACATTCCGTTGTATTACCACAGATTTGAATTGAAAAGTTATTGGTATGGAAAGATAGTTATGAAATAACGTATTATGCTTCCTGATTCATATCTTCGATTTGTTATTGTTGGTGTTTTACAGGTCACCTGATTCTCCCTTTGAGTGGTTGTTCTATTCGTATGTTGCCGCCTATAAAAGGTTCTTTGGCGCTAAGTCCGATTCTTCCGTAGTTTAAGAGAGATCCTTATAAACGAAAGAAGAGTAGTACTAAGAAGAGTTGTACTAAGAAGAGTTGTACTAAGAAGAGTCATCCTTTCAAATTCTCCACAGTTTTGTTTTGCCAGCATTTTAAGTTTCGATCTATTACTATATAAATAATATAGGACAACTCCATTGAAACGAAGACAACTTCTTGTAATGAGGCTGATTTTTGGTCATTTCTTCCGATAAGCAGAACAACTTAACAATCCATATTAAACAAGGCACGTTTTTGAAATCTGGGGAATTATACTATCCCATACGCAGTACGAAGAGAATTTCCTAAGAAGGAGCAAAATGTCAGAAGATACTAAAAGTAGATATAAGGGTTATGTTTTATTGGGAAATTCTCTGCGGCTGAGTGATTGGAATACATTTTAGGTTTGAAACAAATTTATACTAGTTACATTCTTCTAGGGTAGGATCGTTTAAAGCATTCTTGTACTTTTTAGGATTTCATTTGAAGCATTCTTGACTTTTTGGGATAGCATTCTTGTACTTTTTAGGCTTGCAAATCTTTTACATTCTTGTACTTTTTAGGATTGCAAATCTCTCACATTCTTGTACTTTTTAGGATTGCAAATCTCTCACATTCTTGTACTTTTTAGGATTGCAATCTATTAAAACATCCTTGTAATTATTTGCATTAAGTTTACAGCCTGTGTATTAAGTATATACTTCAATATTAAATATGGCCAGAATAGGTCTGTGCATGACAGCTTGGAGTACAATAACATTTGTGGTTAAAAAGTTGGTAGCAAATTGCCAAAATACCTCTAAGCCTCATCAAGTTTCTTCGATTTAGCAATTAGTGAAATATCATGAAGCAATTAAAATACACTCAAGTCCCTGCCCCTACAACACTCAAAAAAATATGTCATTGATCCATAATTAAGACGGTCAAGCGAAAGTATGGTGGCACAAGAAAATTGATTATTTCACGTCTTTGCATGTATTGTCATGTATCCCAAACAGGCAGGTGATTCTTGTAAAGTGATTGTCAATGAAATGACAATTGAGGAATAAGGTGTTAAACGTCACAGTTGAGGTTGAATAAGATGTTAAACAGTCGTGACAATTGAGGTTAAATATGGCTGATGTAGTCGTCAAAAAGGAATAATCGACCTCTACACAGAGAACATTCTTACTCACACCTCAATATCACAACTCCTAATTGCCTCAAATGAACTCTTCCAACATAATCTAGCATATTCTGGATTCCTAGCCAATTTACTGGCAGTCTCTTTGATTCCCCCTGTTACAAAGTAATCTCCTCCATCGTCTGCAACATTGAGTTCAGGGTCCATTACCCCCCGAAGCGTTGAAAGACAACCTTCTTCACAAGAAATCCCATTAACCTTATCAAAAGTTTTGAAGGCTTGCTTGGCAATCGGACCCACCAAGGTGATACTTCTCAAGTAATTGAATAAGGGGGTGTTTGTGATAATTCCAGGGTGCACTGCAATTGTGAGAATATCTGGATACCTTCTATTTAGTTCTTGAGCAGCATATATCAAATTCATTTTCGAACGTCCATAACGAATCCAAGTGTACAAGAAATTTGGAGTCTTCTTGATAGGATCCATTGGGTCGAAATGTTTGGGAACGAAATGATGAGCTATGGATGAAAGATTGACTATACGAGGAGCAACCATTTCTGTAGGGTCATCACTAACTTCAAGAAGGGCAGGTAATAATTTCTGGGTAAGGAGGAAATGGGAAAGGTAATTAACTTGATATTGGATTTCGAATTGATTTTTAGTCAATTCAAAGGGTAAGGCCATAACCCCAGCATTATTAATAAGGACATGTAATTTGGATTCCCGAAGTCGGAATTCTTTGACACCTTCAACAACAGTTGAAAGGATACTTAAATCCATATAGAAGATATGGATTTCGCCTCTATTTCTTGCGAAATGTTCAGCGTCGGAGTATTTCTCAACACGATTGTTTGCTTCTTCAATAACTTCTTTCATTGCTCGATGAACTTTTACTAAGGACCGACCAGCAACGTATATAACGTAACCATGTAAATATAAATGTAATACTGTGAACCAACCTATACCTGAGTTTGCTCCCGTTATTAAAACAACTCTTCTTTCAACATCAGGGTCCAAATAAGGTGCTTCTGATGGATTAAAGAAATCTTTATGAGGTGTCATTGTAATGGATAATTAAACGACTTTATGGAACGAATCAAACGACTTATCAAACTACTTGATGTGTTTACTTGAAACGGCGTAAGTATATCTTAGTTATCAGTAATGTTAACGGGATGTTAAAATGTAAACAATTACTTTATAGTTTTAAATTCAATAGCGACGTATATAAATAATAATATCGGTACTTATCAACAGTATAGTATAACAATATCAAAGAAATACTTAATATAAATAATATACCAATATATGGATCATTTGTGATAGGGACGCTTCCCACCCCTATATATACATCCCCTGAATGATTGAATTTAATACCTATTACCAACTTGAACCAGGCCTATTCAAGCAAATTTCCCAAGATGGGAAAGTTCTTAAAAGCTAGAACAAGCATTGTTAAGTGATATAGCCGCCATTAGGTTATTTTGTGGTAGAATTTTATGCCTTAAGCAGCCCTACAATGGTGGGACTGACGTAGTAGACGGAGTGCATCGAGCATAGGCAGTATCCGATCGCCATTATTCATGTGTGGGGTAAATTCGTTGCATGGTGACCAAAACTATAAACCTTGAATACTACATAGTCAGTTGAATGTTCCTCGACAATCTTATTGTTTTAAGGGACAATGATAATTCTAAAGCCATTACGGATTGTGGTATATTGATTCATTCTTAAATAGTGTATTTAAGAAACTACGAAAGTACCTACATAAACCTTGCATGAACAATTTCATTGCTCATCTACAAATATTTTCAGTAGATAATCAATTATTCCTTTGGCTTCATACAATGACTTCACTCAATACAATAGGTCACTTCATTTATAGTAGTTTACCACGCATCACTTTTACCTCGCAACTTTCCATCTTGAGTAGTGACTTCTTCAAGTGTTCAAGTCCATTTATTTTGTAGGTAATTTTGTAATCACTCCGCAGTTCATCACTCCTCCGTAGTTCATCTTACAAGTTTATCTATAGTATATGTAACCTTTCACCTTTAACTTTTCACTTTTACTTGTGCTGTTTCAAAATGATGACACAACCACGAAGGAACATATTTGTTGGGACCTGAACGAGATCCCATCCAACGTTGTGTGGTAATTCTTAGGTTAATTTGTAAGGACTGTGAATTCCAATACAAATTAGGTAAACTAATTACCTGCATCTTCGGTAATTCCATTTTGGGGCGATTTACGAATGAATTGATTTTGCATTAAAAGTCACTTCTAAGCGATCTCCGCATATCCTAGTTGTTAAGGTCAAATCAAAAGTTTATTCATGTCAGTTTCATTTTTTAACTTTATATTAACCAAAGGTTTTAGTGCTTACTAGAATTATTCATTATCCGTTATTACATCTACTTATCCTAGTCAAGTACCTTTTTAACCAGTTACCTATACCTAAGTACCCTTTTAACCAGTTACCTATACCCTTTTACCCTCTCAACCTCTCACACTCTCACCCAGTTACCCATACCCACCCACCCACCTACCCACCCATACCCTTTAACCCACTCTTCCTTCCTCAAGTACGCACTCACCCAATTACCCTCTTGTGTTAGAAAGAAGGATGTAAAGCGTTAAAGGAAATGATATATCCGCAATTTGACGAAGCTGTTGGTTGTGTTGGCGGGGGGATATAAACGGCACTTTACAGTTAATGAATGGGAAGATTACTCTCATTGGGTAAATTTTCAATTGTTCTCTTGATAAGACCTCAAATGTGGAAGTATGAAAAAAATGGTTGCAAAATATTCTCAAATATTATTCGTATATCAGGGGTAGTTGAAATTTAAAGGAAATAAATTAGTCAGCTTTGGTTGCTTGGTGAATTAACCTTTAGCCTGAAATCATGAAAATCCTTAATCGAGTCACAATGTGTAGGTTGAGTAATCCAACAACCGATATTTTGATGCTGCAATGAAGCTAAGGGATCGCTCGCGTATTATTATTTAGAGATTCTCTGTTGAAGATTATTATGCTTAAAGGGTTTCCGGAATATTACCATACTGGATCCTCGAGGATTACAAGAATTTCAATACTTTGAGCAAAATTCTTGCCAAAGTGGTGTAATGAACGATCCAACATTATTTGAAAGATTCTTTTCCAAAATTTGGCTTCATTTAGTAAGCAGTTTCAAGTATGCATCCTATCAACACACAATAATATAGCTCCGAGAATCAAAATGTAACAAAAAACGAGCTTTGGTGCAATTTCCATAGGGCCCTTCATAGTTACTACGCATCCCTTTCATGATATTCCATGATAAAATGTTGACTTTTCATCCTATAAATGAACCTAAATGTGAAGTTTAATGTACTTGTGAAGTTTAATGTACTCTCTGTTCTGCAAATATCTGCAACCTTCGCAATCATGAGGATCGGTAAATAGGTGATCGTATAATCAAGAGGTCAAGCGTATTTAAAGTTAACGAATCCGTAAACTTTGTCGTCTATGCAATGGAGAATATGAATATATCTTGAATAAGGATTTTTAATAAACCTGTAGGTTATATTTTACGAGGACTTGTTGAATAAAGTTTATAAGGAATCTAGACACATCCAGTGAAGTTTATAAGGAATATAGAGGGAAGTTTATAAGTAAAAGAGATTGTGAATATTTTAAATAGACACATCAAGTGTTGCTAAATTGAAAATTTATAAGTTAAAGTCTCCCAGAGATAATGCAGTACATTTAGAATACTACGTTTGCTATATTTTCTAATAACTTTTCTTCACCAGCCGTCTATAAAAAAGGATGATAATCCAGTTTTGATATTCATCATTCCGTTAATCGAACCTTTATAATTAACTCCTTCATTTAAGAGGGAGTGAGGGTTGAGTTTTAATAGGAAGTGAGGGTTGAGTCTTCCTTCTAAGTAGATTCAACACAAGACAACTTCTAAAGTGAGGGTAGAAAGGTTTCCTGAGGGCTTACAGTGGGTAGAAAACATGTCGGTATCAAGGTAATCTTCCTCTAACTACAAACTAAAAAGGAATAGAGAGGGGTTGAGTAATTACTTGAACACCCCTAAGCACTATTACTTAAATTCCTGTATAACCAGCGCAATATAAAATGTCATACCAACAAAATTGGAATGTCATTATGTTCCTGAGGAACTTACTTGCTCTTACATTTTATAAAGTGCTTTACAAGCAAAGTGCTTACAATATATTTCTGAAAATGATTCTACCTATTAAATCCTCCTTACCTTCACTCTTTAAGGAGACATTGTTAAAATCCTTACAATCAACGATAAGTCCAGTATTTGAATCAACCATCAATAAACAATATCAGCTGCTGAATATGTCATGCGGTTAATTGAACATACTCCGATAGTTCCATAAATCTTTATAGGTTGCTCTTTTGGTTGATACCCCACAACCTTTGTACAGTTGCATCCACAACTTTCTCCACATATGATTGAAACTTTTCATGCAACTTCTCCACTATCAACTTCTTATTAATCTCCTCTGTACCATACTCATGTAGAATATATAGATCTACTCCACTTCATGAACTTCACTATACGACATATCTTCGATATATATGACTCATTTCCAATATAGAGACGTCTCAATACGTAAAGTCTTCTCCACATTACGAGACTTCTTCAATATACAAGATACGCATAGTCTTCTCCACTTTACGAGACATCTTCAATATGTAAACTTCTCCACATTACGAATGTATTCAGCCCTACTGATCCAAACTAGTAGATTAGCCTTTAAAGCTATTCCATTGAATCATAGAAAAACTATACTAACTATAGCAAACTTTACTTTCTATACACTTCAATCCTTTTCCTCTTAGCAAATACATCAAGCAGATTTCGACTATACAACCATTTTTCATGCACGTCAATCCAATCAGACTAATGGAGGGACAGATAAGAGCATGATTACTTAAAGCTTAAATAATCAACAATAGGGGGGGAGGGGGGATGAATAATTATCCCTTATCTAAAGTGGAGAATCCAAGTCCGAAGTGATCTCCCCACACACTAAGTGAATGGAGAGTGAAAAAACCACGGTTAAGTAGTGCGGTAAGGATGTTTTGGGCAATTTTGGCTCATCCAGTTGTGGTGAAGTATATATACCCAAATATTCCGCTGAAATATAGGAGGCAAATATCAATTAAATATAATGTCATTGAGAACACTTGGGTTAAATTCTGGAATTAAAGGACTTTTCGCAAAACATGGAGATACTTCTAAAACAATTCAAACGGTATTGGATTTCAAGCATTTCCCTACAGAACTGTTACTGTCTGTTATGACTAGATCAGATAAAGAAATGGGGGGATTTTCAACAGTCAATTTTGATACAGATGATAATGGAGTAGGACATTTTCATGGAGTGCTTAATTTAGATTTACCAAAGGATAAACCAGAAGCAACTAGATCTGGATATGCCATGTTTAGAACGGTTGATCAAAAAGAATCTTGGTTACTGGGTAATTCTTATTGGGATTGGTCAAGTTTATCACTGTTAGTACTTAGAGTTAAAGGAGATCGTAGAAAATATTTGGTTAATATTCAAGCGAATACTCCTTTGGTAACGGATTTATTCCAACACAGATTATTTTTGAATCATCCTGGTGAATGGGAAACGGTGGTTGTACCCTTAAATGATTTTGTTATGACCAATTACGGGGTCATACAAGATGGAAGTGAGTTAAATAAAGCTGAAATTAAAACTATAGGAATTGGTTTGTTGGACAAACAATATGGTCCTTATTCTCTTAAAATTGATTGGATCAAGGTCATGACTGGCGCAGAGGTTGAAAAAGAGACTCAGACTTCAAGGTTGGACAGATTGACAGTTGAAAAGGAATACAATGGTGCTGCTTTTGGCGGTTATAAAGAAGAGGAACCAAAGAGCACCATCTTTTAAGCGGAACCAAAACAGTAATTATATTTGAAATGTCCATTTGACAAACCAACAATAGTTTAATTGCAAGGATAGCAATTGATATGAAAGTATAGTTTAATTGGAGATTTGAAAAAGAGTGCTATCTTCTAGTTGACAAGGCGATTGCAAGCAATTTGTTCGAGAAGGATTCTGGTGGCAACGCATTTTCGCTTGTTTGAGGACATATGATTTGACAATCTTTGGTACTTTGAAACCCATAGAAGGAACAACAAAGTGATTCGTAGCAATCCTCGAAAACTTTGGTCATTTACCTAAACCGACTTGACACTAGTGTAAGGTGGCTTCTAGAGAGCTGAAGTTTTCTGAGAGGCCTACCGTTATATCAATTAGAGTGTCTACTATCGATGCTACTGTAAGATATCTTACTATCGACCTATATGACATCTCCGCAATAAGTCCTGGAGACTTGAACTGCCATATAAGCCAAACTTAGCGAAGTTTGAAGACATTAAGTAGATGCATACTTTATGAGATGCATACTTTATGAGACGCATCCAATGTGAAGTCAGACGATGACTTGACACTCTTCTATCAATCTCAAATTTCAAATTACACTAAACAGGGCTCAAGCAGGCGATCCCCAGACTCTCCTCCTCTAGCCCCGAAATATATTCAGAAATTCTATAGCAATTTAACGTCATTATAAACTTTGTAGTAGCAAGTAACTACCAACAATAGCAATATAGTTGGCACTGGGAACTCTGGGATGTGGGGATCGATCCAGCGAGGGGAATCGATGCTAGTCCGAGCACTGGCACCGAAATTACACAAAGGGGGTGTGAAAATGTAGGTTTGCGAGCCCTAATTTGTTTTGAATCACGTGACCATCTACATTTCAGGCTCGGTATTTAAACTGAAAATTTTCGCTTGAATTTAGATTTCTACAACACATTATTATCCAAGATGGCAAGAGGCCCGTAAGTCTATTTAAGACACTGGAGTACTCAGAGTAATCTGACGGAAACATCAGCGTTGGAATGGGAAGGCATTAGGACGTTTGTTCTTATGTTTTGTCGTTCCAGCCACACCAGTCGTACAAGAAATTGTATGATTCGGAAGGGAGCCTTGTCGTGATAATTGTGGTGTAGTTGGGAGGAGTTTTTTTTTGATAGTTTGAGTATTTTAATTTATTGTTCAGCGTTATGTTGTAAATTAGAATTATGACAATTATCAGAAAATAGTAACATCCACCCAACTTCATATTGTTTGTTAATCAATGATATACTTGTTGTTAACGCCTTATAATTGTGTGAATTTAACGCCAATTTAAGAGCATTTAACGTCAATTTAATACCATTTTCAATGATAATTCATTGTTGATTAATTCACAATATACACCCAATCACGATTCTCCCTCTGATGTCCGTACTCTCCTTGTAACACCAACTAACCTCTCTAGAAAGAAGCATTTAAAAAGATTAGCAGCTCCATCCCACTGGATGTTGGACAAATTGTCTGGAACTTATGCTCCAAGACCATCCGCAGGTCCACACAAGCTTAGAGAATCATTACCTTTGGTTGTGTTCTTAAGAAACAGACTTAAGTATGCCTTAAACGGTAGAGAAGTCAAGGCTATCTTGATGCAAGAACATGTCAAGGTTGATGCTAAAGTCAGAACCGACCCTACCTTCCCAGCTGGGTTCATGGATGTAGTTACTTTAGAAGCTACCAACGAAAACTTCAGATTGGTTTACGATGTGAAAGGTAAATTCGCCGTTCACAGAATCACCGCTGAAGAAGCTTCCTACAAGTTAGGTAAAGTTAAGAAGGTGCAATTAGGTAAAAAGGGAATTCCTTATGTTGTTACACATGATGGTAGAACTATCAGATACCCAGATCCAGCTATTAAGGCCAATGATACCGTGAAAATTGACTTGGCCACTGGTAAGATCACTGATTTCATCAAGTTTGATACCGGTAGATTAGTTATGGTCACTGGTGGTAGAAATTTGGGTAGAGTTGGTGTGATCACCCACAGAGAAAAGCACGAAGGTGGGTTCGATTTGGTTCACATAAAGGATACTTTGGATAACACTTTCCTTACTAGATTGACAAATGTTTTTGTTATTGGTACTGAAGCTGGTAGACCATACGTTTCATTGCCAAAGGGTAAAGGTATTAAGTTGAGTATCTCTGAGGAAAGAGACAGAAGAAGAGCTCAAGATGGGTTGTAAGTGAGTGTATATAATAATGTATTTTAGTATGATGAAATGTAGGGTGGGGAAGATGCAAGTTATGAAAGCCAGTATTTCGAGCGTTTATACGAGCAAACTATAAGTCCTCTAAGCCTCAAGTTCACATACATGGCTAAGCCATTTTATGGTAAGGGTGCAACTCAAATATTCCAGACCGTTGCATGAGATATCTCTTCTCTGTCCATAATGAAAGACGATGACCTCAAAACGTGGGGAACGAGCATTATGTATCACTATTTTTCACTCTAATATATTTGTTGGTTTCAACACATCATGACATCAAGATATAGAGTAGAGTATGCATTGAAGAGTCACCGCCGTGACCAGTTTATCGAATGGATCAAAGGGTTACTTGCTGTTCCATTTGTTCTCCATGCTGACGCTGAGAATTATTCTTTGAAGTTAACCAAGGAATACCTGAGCATTGATGAATATGAAGAAGATCAGAGTTACAAGATTGCTCATGAATGCTCCAACCGGTATTACGAAATCTTTGAAGATGTCGAGAGTTTGATTGAGCATACCATTTTACTCGACCTACTCAATGAGAAAAGAATTCATAACTCAAGGTTGCCAACAACTAGATTAAGGCAATTGGTTCCTTCAATTGGTCGTTTCTTCACTCATTTGCCATTGACAGAAGCATTCAAGATTGAAGATAAAAGGAGATCCATATCCAAGCGTCGATTTGTAAGTCCATCTTTCAATGATGTTCGGATGATTCTAAATACAGCTCAGATATTGGCTCTTTCTCAAATCTATAATGATACATCCAATGAAGCTAAATTGAAATTAATTACTTTTGATGGGGATGTGACCTTATATGACGATGGAAAGTCCTTGACAGAAGAAGATCCAATTGTAGATAGGCTTATGAAGTTATTATCTCTTGATTTGTTCGTTGGGGTTGTTACTGCAGCTGGCTATCCAGGTCAACAAGGTGCCCAACAATATTATCAAAGATTAAAGGGTTTGATTGATGCTATAAACAAGAGTACAGTATTGACGTTACAACAAAAGGAAAATTTGTTGGTTATGGGAGGTGAATCGAATTATTTGTTTAGATTCTCGAATGAATTACAAGCATTCAAATTTATCGGGGCAGATGAATGGTATTTGCCAATCATGCTGAACTGGAATAAAGTCAAGATCAGCTATATTATGGAAACTATGCATAATCATTTGATCTATTTGCAGAAAAAGTTTGATTTGCAAGACATTACTACCATCATATTGAAGGAAAGATCGGCAGGAATTGCCCCTAATCATGGATGTAGAATCTTGAGAGAGTTCTTGGAAGAAATGGTTCTTTCGTGTTCGTTAAAGTTGACTGACTTATTAGCCAAGATCGCTGAACCCCAATTTTTGAAATCCCACATGCAACTGCAAGGATTGGAATTTAAAGAAGATGTTGGCCCGGATCTGGATGAGGACATTACCGTATGTGCCTTCAATGGAGGTTCGGATGTTTGGGTAGACATAGGTGATAAAGCATTGGGTGTTGAATCCTTACAGAAATATTTATGTAAGGACGAGTCCCTCCATCATCTTTGCCCTATTCAAAAGTCAGAGAGCTTGCATATTGGTGATCAATTTGCTAGTATTGGTGCTAATGATTTCAAGGCGAGATTGAGCGCATGTACTGTTTGGATTGCTAGTCCTAAAGAGACGGTTTCTGCATTGGATGATTTGATTGGAAATATTGCGGCTCCAGTGGGTGTGTAAGGCAGATTAGTGAGTTCATTATGCCCGCCTCCAGAGGGGAATAGATTCGATACAATTTGGGAGTAATTCTAATATATAATGCAAGTTTATTCGAATATATAAATATAGAAATAATTTGGGGGTATAAGTTTTCTTAACAGCGTTAGTGGCTTCGTTCTTATCCTACGTAATGTATAATGGGAGCCCGTACACCACTGGAGCAGCACCATTCAAGTAAACCAAATTACAACTCAGTCTGCTCTTATACGTTGCTTCGCAGATATCTAAGCTGCCCGATTTTTGGAATAAGCCCCAATAATTGAAAGCTGTCATACTAAATTGATCGATATCCTTATCAGTTACATCCCAAAGGTTGACTAATACCATAGGAGACCCACAAGTGATCCAATTATAGATGTTACCGGTGGGTTCTAAAATCCCATTCGTTTGTAATGCCCCCAGGGAACATCCTATCAATAGACTTGGAGGCAATGGGGGTCCATCCGGCAAGCACCTTTTGTATAGCGTAGAGGTGCGAATGTACTGGTCACACCCACCATGTCCCAAGTATACAAACATATCAGCTTGCAATAGGTTTTCAAGAAATATGGAATCATCGATTGGCTTCTCTCCAATCAATCCTCCCCATTTTGTTTCATCTTCAAAAGGTTTCTTAAACTTATCTTCAGTTCTCTTCAAATCACCGCTTGGATTGATCATGTAGTAGAGCTTTTCATTTTTCACAGAAAGTTTGGGCCTCGACTTCAAAAGTTCAACCAATAAATGTACCGATGGCATTCTTGAAATCGATTTATTGCGCATGCATTGTAAAGATTCCCAAGGAAAGAATGCGCATTTCGGACTTGTAATCAAGATTAGATGATCCTTTTTAGACTGTTCTCTCAAATTGAAGTACTTATCGAAGAGAAAAGCCACGGACTTATGGAACTTTTCAAAGTTAATCTCATCATACTTATTCTTTTCGCCATGAAACGCTAATTGGTTAACGATGTAATAGATCAAATCATCAACTTCCTCTCTTGTATAGTGGTTCAAATTGTAGAACGCTTCAAATAAGTTCTCATCAAATTCCATATATGTCATCTGTGAGTTCTTTCTGCTAGGCAATATTGATTTGATTAATTTCATCATATCCTGTTTGAATTTGAGGAATAGCATATCATTTTTGTAGTTGTTGAAGAGGCATTTAAACCCACCGAGCCAAAATTGCTCAACATGGTCAAGAAGATCTTTCAATTGTAAATCTAAACTGAACCTCAACTTCCACCATTGCTTACGATCTTCTTTGGTATGAATTTGGGAAGTTGTGGCGGACTTGGTAGACAAATCACTTTGACTTATGATTTCCTTGAATTCCCGTTGCACTTCCTCAAAGTCTTTTACGTCATGTCCGCCTCTACCACTAAATCGCTTCATCGGTAATCTAATGAAGAATGGCTGTGAGCCTTTCACAAACTTGCTCATGATCAAGTCACCAGATGAGCACACATCAACTGAAATGATTGACCAATTATCAGGGAGATAAAGATTCAAATCAATGTTGAAATTGACAGACAATTTCGAAAAGTCATCGTGGACTGGTTCAGTAATCTTCACATCTGTCGGTAAAAGATCATCCATTCCGCTGGAGCTATGGTCAATTAATTTATCATTCTTAAATGGCAAAGTGCTTGCAAAATCTTGTAGATAATATAAGTCTATCAACAATGAAGTATTTAACTTGAAGATGGTCATCGAGGAAATCAATGAAAGACAATGATTCAATAACAAATTAAGATCTCTAACCTCATAGATATTTAAATGGGATAACGTTTTTGCTGAAATGAAAGACAATAGAATTTGGCTGCAATTTGAAAGTTTGTTGATAATGTCCAAATTAAGTGTAGATTTGTCCATCAATCCTTCGGAAACAATTGTTGGCAAAGTCTTGATTGATTGGGAGAGCTCCGAATAATCCAGAGATTCCTTGAAACTGTTTATGATATTGTTCAATTGGAGTTTGGAGTCAATGAAATTGGAACTGCTCAACTGAAGCTTAGGGTCAATGGGTGGGTCGTTATGATAGATATTCTTCAAACTGAATAGATACCTCCAAGGTATGGCTGTTGCATAGGTAGTTTGTGAGGTATTTTTATGCTGGGATCTTCCTATATCACAATTTTCATCCACCAACATCGCGTCAGAAGTATTATCCATTAACATTCCAATCCTCTCATCCAAGTCCATAACAACAGCATTTCGTCTCACAAGGTGAAACTTGAAATATCCCCTAGCCTCCACTAAATTTTCCTCCTTTTTATTCAATAAAATGTCATAAACAGCCATTTGATAACAGTTGATACAATTTATCAAAGGAATATTATTGGCCTCATTAATCTTTTTGTACTCATTCAAGTAGTACACCAAGTCTCTTGTTATACCCAACTTCTGAAGGATGGTCAACATAATGTTGTATGATTCGAACAATAGGTGTGCGGTTTCCCATTTTAGTTCGTCGTAATATAACTTGGGTATGTTTGATGTTGTCTTTTTGATAATCGAGTGCAATAGCTTTGTGGCGATTTTGATATTGTTGAAAGATTCAAAGTGATTTCCAAGAGAAGAGTTCAATCTGGAGCTGATTATTTGAAATTTTGCAATCAAAACCAAGTTGGTAAACTTATCTGTTAACTTTTGATTCCTGTTCAAATTGAACTCTGGTCTCGATTTTAGAATCTTCAATACTTTCGAAAATTTCTCACGAGCTAGGTCATACTTGGAAGTTTTAAGGAAGTAGTCCAATTGGAGTAGGTTGAAATTCACAACCTTATGAATCGAGTTGATTTGCAAAGCTTTTAAAAGTGAATTGAATTGAGTTAAATTTTCATGAAAGATCGTGGTATTTGACCTCTCGGCTATGCAAACTTCAAACTGGAGGAATACTTGCTGATCTGCCTGTAAATTTGGTAATTTGACTGATCTGATTAGAGAGGAGACTTGATCTGTTAATCCGTTGAACCTTAAGTAAAGAATCAATTGTTTGAATATTTTGAAATCATCTTCACTTCTTGCTTTGAATTGGTCTAGAGTCGTTACATTTGATGTAAGTGTATCTTCACCGTAGAGCGACCCCTTTGCATAGGCACCAGCAATTTCAATACATCTCATTAAAATCGCTTCGTCCCAATCAAAATTAATCAATTTTTGAAGATAAAGTCCACATTGATTCATTGAATTTTTACAATAAGGTACTTCAAACTCTATCATATCAACCAATCCATTGACATCATAGTAATTATAATAAATTAGGCATCTTAAGTCAGGATCAGTTATAACCAAATCCTTCATTAAGCCATTCAAAATAGTAGTTGGATCAGCTACGTATCGTTCCACGTACTTGAAAAGTTTCAAGATTATACTCACCAAGAAGTTTTCATCTTGGACCAGCTTTACAAAGTCACTTGCAAATCTTGGCAAGCACTTGGTGAGAGCTTGAATTAACGGTGGGCTCTCACAATCATCCAATAATGGAAGTAATCTAGAGAGAATATGCCACGAGTGAGAATCCTCATTCCAGTCAGCTAATAATCTAGCCACTTTCACGGATTTTGAGTTCAAATTCAGTAAGTTATCTTCAGTCGATTCGTTCGAATAGATAAAATGTTCTAGATCTACTGAAGTATTCAAGTTTTGACTTCTTTGAAACTTCACTCCTATGTGAAAGTTCAAGTTTGAGATGTTTCTAAGCCTTTTTAATTGCTTGAAATGCTTGAAGGTTTCTTCCAACAATGATAACGTCGAACAAATGCTCTCAATGAACTTGAAAGACAGCTCGTAATTTTCCTTTAAAAAAATTGTAAATGAATCTAGTATAAGAAGGTGATATTTGGAAAGTCTATTCAATGCTGAGTGAATAACTATAGTTACCTTGTAGATATAATGATATGAAAGTTCATCCGAAGACAAGGGGTACCGATTTATCAATTTGACAATCTTGTCATTATTTAAATGGGATCTGTTCAAGTTAATTTTATGGAGCTGGAGTAAGGATGGGGCTTGCAAAAATGAGCAAATCTGTTGGGATACAATTTCAAGGGAAATATCAAAGCTTTGGGAATTGAATTCTTCCTGAATATTAAGCGTGTTTATGCGAGTGAATGGACTTTTTGAAAATGCATTATTACTCGACTGCAAAGTATGGGTCACATCGTTCTGATAAGTAGTCACATCGCCCTGACTAGTCACATCGTTCTGACTAGTATTCACACCCTTCTGAGAAATATATATCACATCATTCTGCGAATCATTCCCCTTCTCCACCTTCGATATCTCCGCCAACAACTCCCTCCTACAATCGAACAAATCTGCTTTCTTAGATACCAAAGCATCAAATACCTTCAAGAATCCTCTAAGTAATTTTGTTCTATTAACTTCATATTTTTCTACATTTGGAGACCCCAACTCTTCAGCTCTATGTAACCAAGACTTGAAATCACCATTGAATATTCCTCCAACATTCCTCAACATTGCTATATCAACCAATACATTTCTACCCATATGAATATCCTTCAAGTTTGTTGAAACATATTGTAACAAGCATTGTAAGGTCAAGAAGTTTAATGAGATGACTTGATGGGCGGTTGATAGGCTTTCATTCGAGGATTTCAGTATCACATCCGCAGTATTTCCCACATATAATACTCCATTCAACACTTCCTCTAGTGAAAACTTTCCACTTATTGGCCTCAGGTGTATAAGCTTGTTTAAATACTGGACTATTACATGTAGCTCCTCCAAACCTTTTGCATACTTCTTGATCTCAATCAAATTTATAACAAGCATTTGGTGTTTCTTTATTATTACTTGCTGGTTACATTTATGTAGGAAGTATTGACTTTTGAAGGCATTGCTTATGGACTGTAGGGACGTTTCATCATATACCTTCTCAGCTAGGATTTTTGATATAACTGAATTTGAAATTATATCGATTTCCTTGCATGAAGCGAGTGTGGAATTCTTCTTTACAGATTGTTGTAATGGGGTGGTTGTATGTAGACGGACAAATGTATCTAGAGTTTGGAAGTTCCCTTCCAATTCCTCGTACATAGTGTAGTTGTCTTAACAAATGCTTTTTGTTTTGTTTTGTAAATGCGCATTTACAGGCTCACCCAGAGGTGTGAATAATATGTCAATGCAGGAAGTGTGAAGAATGGGGTCAATTCAGGAGAAGGTAGTAAAACTAGAAATAGTAGAGATAGTAGCATAAAAATCTTTAGTAGAGTTAGTAGCATAAGCTGTGGAATAATAGTACAATTACAATTACTGTACATCTAAAATTTATCAATATCTTTAGTACTTTCTATCAAGATCTCTTATATAATACCTATAGCTCTTCTTGTTGCAAACATAATCCAACAGTCTAAGAAATCACATGAAACCAGTTACTCCATAGGTCTATAATATTCCTACATACAAGTAGCAGTAAGTTTTAATGTGTAATTTGTTGAATCAAAGTCTTCCATCAAATTATCCATGATTGACCTAATGGGCTAAATAGCCAATAGAGCATGAGCCCTCGAGAATCAAAAAGGCACTTAAAATAAGTCTGATGTAGCTTGTAGGAGCTTGGTGGAACTTGATACGCATCACAGTAGGTAAATTATCCACATACTGTGTATATTCTTTAATACTGAGCTCTTCAATTAACGGTGAAGGCAAATGTTCATGCGATCTTACCACGCATCCTCCCCATCAACCAAAACGCTAACCATTTGAGTGCCAAAAATTTGAACCCCTCCCAGAGTGATCACAATTGTAGCCTTCATTAGTCTAACGTCGTGCCGCAGCCCTCCATAACCAACATACTCTACATTATACTCCTCGAGTTGTTCATGTTTTGTATACGCAACGAATATCCAGCCTTGTCTTGCTACGGGATACAGTTCACAGATCAGTTCCCAGTGTGGTACAATCGCAGGGTCCACTTGATTTGAAAATAGTTGAAGTCTATTCAATCCAGGAGGAACTTCAAACAGATCAAGGTCATTGTCCAGTAGATCCAATTCAATCAAACGATGAGGGTATGTAAAGGTTTTCCATTTTTCTGTAGTCAATTGACAATCTGTTATCTTTAAATCCCAGAGTGTTTGGGGAAGTTCAAGGTAGTCAGGAAGTGTACAATTGCTTATTGATAACTTTGTCAAAGAAGCTCCAATTGCAAACAGATCTGGGTCCGTAGTTGGGTTAGACAGAATTCTTCCAACATTATTTAATGATAAAGTTTTTAAGCCGTCAGGTAATACCCCACAAAGATATGTACCATCTGATTCTAAACGTCTTCCCAAATGGATCTCTTTTAAATGTTCAGGCCATTTTATATAGATGACATGACCTGCTCCATTCAAGTCTCCCAAACTGAACACTTCCAAATTCGGAGGTAATGCAAATTCATTCGTTAAATCTGTAAACACCAGTTCCAAAGTATATAGCTTAAGACTTGTGATATCATCTGGGAAGGTATGTAGGTCTAAGTCTTTTGCAGCCGAATAGTCCAAATACTGCAATTTCTGTACACTTTCAGGTAATATAAATTGACCGGATCTTATTTCAACATTTTTCAACTTGTTGAGGAATCTTAGATCCGAAAGGTCCGATGTTTGAGGTTCAGTAGCACTGAATATAGGATGTTCTCCGCAGATCAAAGTAGTTATTGTTGTTGGTACTGTCAATAGATTGATACTGAAGTTTATTTCAAGGGTTTTCAATTCAAGATACAGTATATCTCCAAGGTAAGTGCGAGCCACACCACGCATATAATCCAACTTCAAATGAAGTAAAGTTTGTGGTAACTTTAATTTATAGTCCAATTGATTCACACCCCATAAGTCAAGTTTGACTAAGTTCGGAGGTAATTTGTCGAATCTTAAAGATCCAAAATAGCCAAGTTCCCTAATATCCGGAAAAGTGGTGTCTCCTCTATGATACCTTATATTCAAAGTTTTCAAAGTCTTCAGAAATTCGGGTAATTGGGACTCTGGCCCAGTCATTGCCAATTGTAACTTACGAATATTCTGCAAATTAGATATTTGAGCGTACTCTCCAAGATTAATTACTCTCTCAAGGTCGATATTTTCAAATCTTGTCAAATATTCTTCCGGAATCAATTGAAGCACCAGGGGATTTACTGATTCAAGGACTTTTGATACATACCAAGGATTCCGATCAATAAATAATGGCAAACTTAGCGAATGCATGGATGGATACCGCAGTGAATCTAACTTCATTATTCTATACTTGGATTGTAAGTAAAACGGGTGAAGGAAGGGGACTTCCTCAAGGTATTTGACGTCATCTGCCGATAAGTATAGGAAGATCTGCTCTAGAAGTTCTGGAGGATACGAACTAAGAATTATCGGACTAGACATTTTAACTATGGTTGTTGATTAAGATTTAAATGTCTTGGGGCTATATCATTTGTAATACGATTTTCAGGACTCACTGTTTTGCTGCAAAATGCGTAGCACAAACGGAGCCTCGGTTATAAGTAGGTGATTAGGTCAGGATATGTGGATGAGAGGTTGGTAGCTCGTAGAGATGTCTCTTAGAGGGTAGGATATAATAGAGGTGATTAGATTACAAAGGCATTTATATTTTGAGGAAATTGTAAAAGCTTAATTAAGTATTGAAGTTTCACTTTTCAACCGGAGTTGATGGGAAGAAGTATAAATATTCTTAATTACTTTGCTACAGGTGATCCCGATTAGTACTGGCTTATTGTATCAATGTTCACTGTCTTTGAAGGCTTTGTAAGATTATGAGATTGAACAACTGGTAATAGAATTTCTGGCCTTTAAGAATAATCGTTTTTCAAGGAAAGAGTGCTTTCTTTTATGATTACCTGTAATATGGATAATATTATCCTTTCTTTACTAGTGCTACTATTCTTACTTTCAATAACATTGGTAAAATTGTTAATTAATCTATTTTTCATACTTTTCGATTCACACTTCCGTCTCCATCGATTGTGCGTTCCCCTGACTTCTTCCACCCTTAACTATCATATCCCAAGAGCCATATTGTATAGTCTCTCAATATCCAACTTCTGATCTCTAAAATACCTTTGATAGTTTTTGGCAAAGCACATTTTCCAACTACAAGTTCAAAACTCAAGCATAACAAATTCTACTTTCTACATGATAACATCATCTCCTCAGTTTCTCTTAATTATATACATCTCCTACTCATCTCCCAATGATGATTTTGCTTCCGAAGTTCGAACAAGTCTATTCAGAATAATCATTAAACTTCAAGCTAGTGTAAGCTGAGGTTACAGCAACATGTTACAGATCTACAACAGTTAATAAAACTTCATCTCAGCAATCCCCAACCTGCAGCAACCTAACAATCTCACTTTACAACATTCTGACTCTACCACACTAACATCCTCGCTCTACAACACACTTCCTGTTGAACTCAACTAAAACACCCTATCACCTCTACTCTCCGCAGCCAACTCATCTTGCTTAAGTTTATCCTTCTGTTCTAATCTCTTCAAAGCATTCTTCTTGGCCAAGACACTCACCTGGTTTCTTTCACCTCCATGCTTCTTCTTTCCCTTCTTATGTTCTCGTAAAGGTTCCAAGTTATTCTCGAATTTGTTGATCCACCTTAACATGTACCTTCTTGTGGAAATGTCAATCCCGAGGTTTTTGAATTCCTTCGATGAAGTCTTTAAGAACTTGTTCAAATCCCCTTCAAAGGTATCCAAGTGTTCAATGGTATCACGACCAATCAACTTGAAAAAAGTCTCCAAATCGGTCACATTTTCCTTGGTTCGAGTCGAAGTGTTGGTCTTGTATAAAGTAGGTGTCAATGAAAAGAACCTTGGCTGTATTGGCTGTATGGATATGCTAGGACGTACTAGCCTTCTAAGTGCAAACATTGTGGTTGTAAGAATTTTCGCAGTACTATTTTTTTCAGTCTGTGAGTACGAGTTGGTTCATAGTGAAAACATGAAGAGGAAGAGGAAGCTAAGAGAAAAAGACAATGGTGAAGTATTTAGAACGTCTGATAATGATAAACGTCAGACAATGAAATCTCAATGTAATTCAAAGAAGAATGTTTTATGGAATATCCAACACAACCTATTGCAAGGATTGGATGGTTGTAGAATTAAATAGTCTAACTATCATAAGAATTTATTACTATAAATCGCAAATATTGACACCACGCATAAGACTCCGTAATCAAACTACTTTGCACTCTGCGAGCATCATATGTTAGCAATGGGATAAGTTTTACACAAACGCATCTAAATTTATAATTGCAATGGTGTTCTCTATTCTGTCCATTGGCAGTTACAGTTTATCAATTAGTCACACCTGTGGTTCTTTCACATTGGAGTCCAACTTTAGCTATTCAACTAAAGTAGACTCATACCTATTCTCACTTACAATAATCCCTTATTCTTGAATTCTTGCAATAAGGAGTTACCCAATCTAGCTGGAGATGGTTCAACGATAACACCCGCGGCTTGCAAAGCAGCAATCTTCGATTTGGCATCACCCTTACCACCAGCAATGATTGCACCGGCGTGACCCATTCTTCTTCCTGGAGGTGCGGAGACACCAGCAATGAATGAAACGACTGGCTTTGGAACAGCTCTGGTCAAGTTATGTTCTTTCAAGAATTCAGCAGCTTCTTCTTCAGCAGTACCACCGATTTCACCAATTAAGATGATTCCTTCGGTTTCTTCATCAGCCAAGAACAAGGTCAAAGCATCGATGAAGTTGGTACCTGGGAAAGGATCACCACCCATACCAATGACCAAGGATTGACCAAGACCAACGGCGGTTGTTTGAGCAACGGCTTCGTAAGTCAAGGTACCCGACTTGGAAATGATCCCAATTCTACCTCTTTGATGGATGTGAGAAGGCATGATACCGATCTTACATTGGTCTGGGGCAATTAAACCAGGACAATTTGGACCCACCAATCTTGTTTTAGATTGGGATTTTAAGATCTGGGCAATTCTGATCATATCGTGTTGAGGAATACCTTCAGTAATAGCAACGGCCAATGAGATTTCAGCTTCAATGGCTTCTTCAATGGCACCAGCAGCGATATGTGGTGGAACAAAGATACCAGTGGCGGAAGCACCGGTTTGTTTAATGGCATCTTTAACACTTGCGAAAACAGGTCTATCCAAGTGAGTAGAACCGGCCTTTCTTGGGTTGGTACCTCCTACAACTTGAGTTCCATATGCAATGGCTTGTTCGGCATGGAAGGTGGCTTGTTTACCAGTAAACCCTTGGTAAATGACTTTGGTGTCACTGGTTACCTTCAAGTTCTTGATGGTAGAAGCATAGTTCTGAGCTGGTTTGGAAGATCCAAAGCCACGTACAAATTGTCTGTTCAACATGGTAGATATATTAAGAAGAAGTGGTTTACTTTTTTGTCGTCGCTTCGGGTTTTTTTGCTCCAGGCTGATTTGGCTGGAATTTGAGGGGATCATCGGGAAAAGTAGGGAAGAAGCTTGGAGAGATCGGACGAGTTTGTATGTTAGGGCTTGACTTATAGAACGGTTTACTTTGTCTTCTTAATGATACTAATTCACCTTTTTAAAATGTCCGAACTATCGGCATCTTCTCCATTTATTTGGGCGTGTGTAACTTGTCCGACATGGACCGGGAATCCCAACATAATACACGTGGTTATGTAAGCGTCAAGTGTCCTCTTTATAAAGCCTGGAAATGTAGACAAGTAAACTGGGCGGCATTTTTGTATGTACTAATATGGGGGGATTAACGGGTGATCTCTATTGATTTTGAAATAGTATACGTTTTCATATATAAAGAGTAGATACTACGAATTCATTGTTCTGATCCTTTTTCAAGTTCACCGGCACTTCCAGGTATAGTGAAAAAAATCCAAAGAACCCATTGGTAAGTCTACGAATTAGGGGCGGTCTAATATGATAGTAAGCAAATACTAAGTACTTTGAAAGGAGCATACCACTACAAGTTAATGAAATCGCTATAAGTGTACAAGTTAATGAAATCGCTATAAGTGTACTTGTATTGTGTACTTGTATTTTACCCTTTAAACAATAAAACTATCAAAACGCGTTCTTCATGATACCAATCTGTTCTCTTCAATCCTACTTCTTATCTTTGCATTCTTATAAACTCTTTGATATTTCTGTTGAAATTTGTTAGTTAAGTCTCCTTTGAAGGATGCTCGCTCAGCCAGAGGTTGGCTAAAATTTCAATCATAAGGTAATCGCCAAAATTTCAATCACATCATCATGTCCACAGGAACGCCCTCGGAAGCCATCACTGACGGTACACCCAATGGATCACCTGAATCCAAGAAGGCCAGGGTTGAATCACCTGCCCACTCTGTCAAGCGACCAAGTGCAGAAGTGCTTCAAAGAAGAAAGGAAGGTAGAATGAAAGCGGCCATGACTATTGCTGAAAACTTAAAGAAAACAGGTATTGGTAGAGCTGAAGAAGCAAATAAATTCAAGTTGACCAGTGTCAAAACAATTCCATTGATCAATCAAAAAAATTACTTTACTGAATACTTAAGAAAAGACGACCAAGTATCTTTCATTAGGAATTGGAGAAGAGAACGGTTGGTTTCTTCAAAGTTGAAGAAAGCTACAGGTACTTCTAGTACGAGTAACTCCAAAACCACCAACTTTGATAACTTTGATTTGAATGATATCGAAGTGGAAATGAAAAAGAATGCAGCTGCTGCTGCTGCTATTGAAGAAGATGAAGAGGATGATGATAATGAAGAAGAAATCGTCGAGGATAAAGCTAAACAAGGCCATGATACAATTGTAGTTCACTTGGGATCGGCTTATAGTAGAATTGGTCGTGCTACCGATGCTGTACCATTGACAATCCCAACTGTGATTGCAATCAAGAATATAAATCACTCAGATAAAAATGGAAATCAATCAAATGGCCCCTTCCCAACGAGAGAAACAGATTCAGATGGTGACGTACATTTTAATGAAGATTTTGATGAAGTTAGATCTTTGATGACCAAGGACTTCAAGGCTAGAATGAGATTCTATAAACGTAGAATCTTACCCAACTCAAAAGAAACTGCTTTAAATTTTAACAAGAAACAGGAACCGGAAAGAATTCCAGATCATAACGATCCATACAAAAAGGAATGGGTCGAGTTGAAAACCGTGGAGAAAGATTATTTCACAGGTGAGGCGGCATTGAAATTGCCGATTGTTGCAGGAGGAGATTGGACATTAAGATATCCCATTGTGAATGGGAATTTAAATGAACATTCTAAGGATTATTCATCGTCTCAAGAAATCTTGGGAGATATCACCAACCTTCTACTCGATGCATTAGATGAACTTGAGATTGAAAAAGATCTGTTGCTGCAACTCAAATCAATATTTATTATTCCAGATTTATATGATAAATTGTTTGTTGAACAAGTAACAGAGATTCTTTTTAAATATGTTGGATTTGGAAGAGTGGCAATTATTCAAGAATCCGTGGCTGCTACATTTGGAGCAGGTGCACTGAGTGCATGTGTGGTTGATGTTGGAGCTCAAACAACCTCCATTAGTTGTGTCGATGAAGGATTGGTTATAACTGATTCTCGGATATTACTTAATTATGGAGGTGATCAAATAACGGAACTTTTCATGAAATTATTACTTGAAAATGGATTCCCTTATAAAGATATTGATTTATCCAGTAGAAATGATGACTGGGAATTGGCTCAAAATTTGAAGCATGAATATTCCACGTTTCAAGATGCTGATATCGCCATTCAATTATACAATTTCTATAAAAGGAAACCTTATCAACAAACTGAAAAGCATGAATTTAAAGTTTTCGATGAAGTTATGCTCGGACCGTTAGGTTTGTTTTATCCTGATATTTTCCAAAGAAATTTCAATAACACCTCCATTCCATCTTTGATAACCTCATCGAATCCAAACAATACTCATATCAAAAAATACTTTACTCCTTCGCTTGATCAATATACAAGTAAGCCTAATAACCCAGTTTCAAAATCTCAAACAGGGTTAAAAACAAGACATTCATACTGTGATATGCCAGAGGAAGCCTTACTACTTGAATTATGTAAAAATAGAGTGCAGTCAGATACCAATGGAAATGTTGTGGTTCCTGGTAAAAAACCAAAGAAAGCAGATGAAAAATTATTGCAACAGGATATTCACTCGATTCCTCTTGAAAAGGCAATTGTTGAATCAATTACAAACGCTGGCCTTGCTACCGATGTAACTAAGATAAGAAAGTTTTACGAGAATTTGCTTGTCGTTGGAGGTGGATTTGCAAAGATCTCAGGTTGTGATTTGATCTTATCTGATAGAATAAATATCTGGCGACCCAAAATTTTATCTAGCGGAAATTTGGAAGAAATTTTGAATTATGTTAGTAAACAGTTACGTGCATCGTCTACGGCTAAGAAGGAGATGGCTTTACAATACAAGAAGCGTAAGCAGGCAGATCTATTGCTTGATGTGGAAGATATAGAACTTACCTCAGCGGAAATGGATGAAATTGAACAACTGGTTCCTGTCAAGTTGGACCTTGATTATATAGACGAACTCACAGAGAAGGCGGGGGTATTAGGTGCTAATGTTTTGCCTCCACCTAGAGAATTCGATCCAGTGATGTTGACCTGGAAAGGTGCCAGTGTTTTTGGAAGAATCAAGGTTGTTGGGGAGATGTGGATTACGAGTAGTGATTGGGATATGTTGGCGAGTCGGTCTTTGTATTATAAAAGTATCTTTAACTACTAGGTAGAATTCAGAATACATGGCCTTGAATTGTTAGTAATTTCGGTAATTCGGTATTATTCCTCTAAGAGATAACCTCGGATCACTCTCAGTATACGGCGCAGATACCGTTGTTTTGGCGCTGGACATGCGGCGATAATGCTAATTGAGAAGTCATTCCAAATGGGGTTATCCCCTGAATGGGCTAGTCTTATCTAAAGCAGAATGCACATGGAACATTGATCAATTATACGCTGAGATTTGTAGTGAAAACCACTCTCCTTGTAAATTTAATGCGTATGCTTGCCCCATTTCTTTAGCTCTACAACTCTACAAGTTAATTAAACAGAATGAAGATATTAAGTTTAGATGCAAAACCACTTGAGAAACACTGAAACCCAAGTGGAGTAATTATTATGGACGTTTTTAGATTTGGTTCGCTGAGCTCTTATTTCCTGGCTCTGTTTACAACAGTGAGCTCTTATATCCTGGCTTTGTTTACAACAGTGAGCTCTTATATCCTGGCTTTGTTTACAACAGTGAGCTCTTATTTCCTGGCTTTGTTTACAACTGTTTATATTCTCTAGCATAGACGGACACAGTAACTGATCTAGCAGCGATGAAAAGCTCTCTTATAGCTATTCTCAGATAGACATGTTGTTTCGATTCAGCACAGCAGTTCTCTATATTTTTGAAGCCTTCTTGGTATCCATGGCTCAGATCACACCTAGTAATCCAAAGAAACTTTCAATTTGGTGGGAGCCCTCACATTCACGGCACTTGGGGCTGCACTCACACTACTCACATAACCGAAACTGGGACTCTTCTTATGTTTTGAAAGTCCCATTATTTTCTCCTTTTGTTTGATTTCGCTTTCGTAATCCCACAATGTCTTTTTCCATTGGGATAACAGAGTATGTAATTCAAACAATTTGACCAATTGTTTTTTATCTGAATTTTTGTTGGCTTTTAGCTTTCTGTATAAGACTTCGTACTCTTTGTACTTGGTTTTAAACTTTGAAGCTAAGCTTGTATAGTACTCCACTCTTTTGGAAGTTTTTGGAACCAATTTTTCTTCCTCTGAAGATGGGGAAGTATATTCTGCTTTATGTTTCTTGGATTGTTTCTCATCATCGGATGAAGACGAAGTATTATTACTTGATGATGAGAACTTTCTTTTAACGGCTTGTGAGGCTGGTTTAGTAGCAATGTTGGGTTTATTAATCGGTAAGTTTGATTTGTGCAAGGACTTTGGCAGCTTAACAACTTGAGATCCGTGGTTTACTACGGGTCCCTTTGGCAGGTTTACTACAACTTGGCCAAATGAACCCAGTGCTTTAACTCCCTTTCTAGGGACATTCATCTTTGGAGAAGATGCAACACTTGTTGCAACTTTTCTATCTATGATCTCTTTGGTTCCAGTTAATTTTGGAGAGTCGGTATGAGATTTTCTGAATGGGGTTGCCTTCTTCGAAGTCAAGAACCCACCTCCTAAGGTTGTATCTGAAGCAACCGAAGTGGAGGGCTCACAAATCTTTTTCCGTAAAGGATGAGTTTCAGAATAACCCAATCTTGTTAAAGCCCTATTTATATTTGAAATGATTAACTTTAATTCAAAGTCGGTGTAATGGTCCCATTCTAGTGGTTTGAGCTCTTTATAAGCTTTATCTTTTAATATTAAACTTCCTTGGACATATAAATCATCATCTTCTTCATCATCATCAGAATCCACAATCATTGAATCAATAATCAGGTCATCATCATCTTGATTGAGATGTCTTCGCCTTTTCATGCGTTCGATGATTGGATACTTGTCATCTTGAACAAATGCATTCCTAGAATATAATTGGGTATTTTCAGATATCAATGATTGTATTGAGTCCTTGGAAAGGTTTAATGATTGTGCGATTTGTTGTAAGGATTGTGGACCAAGAGCCAATAAATTCAAGAATTTCATTTGAATTATGGCATTTGAATCAGTGCTTAAGACTTGGTAGGAAAGTTCTTTGTTTGGAACGCTAAGTTTTCTAATGTTATTATAAATTGGCAGTACATTTCCATTTGTCAGTTCTGTATTTGATTTTAATTCAAGAACCTTTTGGAAATCCTTTATTTTCTTTGGATCTGTTATTGGGTTTAATTTGGTTGAAACTCGTCCATTGAATTGGGAAACTTTATCATGATCATTTGTCTGGGATTCATTTACGGAATAAATATCTACATTCAAATGTTCTGGGATCTTTGAACAAGGGAATTCTAATTCTTCAATTTGGATTGACTTTTTGTTAGTATAGATTGGATGATTTATAAATTGAAATAATCTAAGTAAATTGCCATTTCTTCCCTCTTTAAACTTAATGATTAACTTGAGTATTAAACTTTTAGCAATTTATCCACGGTTCCAATAATAGTTCATGAATCATCAATAATTAATCCTTGATATAATCTTCTTAATCATTTGCTAATTCTCATTAAACTTTGATAAACCTTTAATTCTCCTTAAACCTTGATACAATAATTCTCCTTAAACTTTGATACAATAATCTCGTAAAACCTTTGATAAAATCAACCTTTGATAAATCAGTTTAGGAGAACCTTTGATAAATCAGTTTAGGAGATGAAGGCAAATCAACTCAAGCAAATCACTGGAAAGTAAAACAGTCAAATTCGGATGTTCAAATCAGGGTAAATCAAATATACATACATAATTCCCATTCTTCACTATCAACTTCGGAATAATATTCCTTTCAACACAACCTCTCAACTGTTCTAATAAATCATTATTCAACTTAATAGAAATCGCTATAGGAGGTCCCAGTGGCGGGTCTAGTTTGGATATTACTATCGACATGATATACTAAGAAAAGTGACTGACAATTTGAATTCTGAAATACCTGCCTGTAACTTTTAAGAAATGGCGCACATATCGGAAGGAGTGAGGAGTTATAGAGGAGATAATGATTAGATATGATATAGAGTATAATTAAAAGAGTATACTAATAGAAGATACTAATAAAATATCTAATAAATCATATCAATTTACCTATAGAATATATGGAATATTGATTATAACCACCTATTAATGCTTACCCTATCTGCCCCATTATTAATAGATTACCGAGCATATAAAACAATTTAATCAAATAGGTAACTACTTCCATACAAAACCAAATTCCCTTCACTTCACAACGTATCCTCAATATGATCTTTACCTACAACCGTGGGCTTCCGCCTCTTCATCATCCACTACACTAATTAAACCAGGCTAGGTTCTGATCTCCACATATCCTGTATGGTAAGCCGCACAAAAGAGTGTATGTTTTTTTGAACAATCTTTGTAGGGTTTCTTTGTCAAGATTCCTTGTAAAATTGTAGTATTTATATTGTTAGAATTGAATTGGATATTGTTAGAATTGAATTGGTTATTGTCATGTTACCGTTAATTAAACTTCCGAATCCCCCCCACTGTGATAATATTAGTGTTGTTAACCCTCATAACTAGACGTTGTAAACTGATGTTAGTATGTTTGAATGCAGGATAGTTTTGCTATATGTAGGATATTGTTAATGAACCATCTGAATGCAGTCCGAGGCAGGAAGTTAGCGAACCCAGTACAAAAGTTACGAGACGAAGGAGTGATCATGTGATGATGGAGGTCATGGAGGTGTAAGTGTATGATAGAACATTAGGGTGAAAAGGTGGAAAAAATGTATATAAGGATCATCAGTAACATCTGATGATTGTCAAGGCTAAGCGAAGAATACAGAAACGATAAAATGACCTGACCGCGAATTGTTTAGAGGAAGCTCAGGTTTACTGAGGAATTTCTCTAACCGTGGACCCGCCTTATAAACTGACTCCTAATACAATTTATATCATAGTCACAACTTCTTACAACTTCTACTCTAAAGCTTAACCTCTTAAAAGTTAACTCGGTTTTAGAAGCCGACCTCCGCAACGCTGGTGGTGGGTCGCGCCAATAAAAATCTTCTCATCCCCTTATTTTGCTACCAAACACTTTTTGCCTTCAAAACATAATGCTTAAGTGGGTACAATCAGGTCTTTCATCCGTTGCAGGAACCGCCGAACCAGAATATGGTAGAGAATCCATCTATACTGTTGGTGATTCTATAAATAAAGAAGAATTAGATGTATCAAGAGAAACTACCGCAAAAGATTTCAATTGGAATGAGCCTACTTCTACTAGTGTTGAAACTCAAACATTTTATTTCACTGACTTAAATGCCGGGTTCCTTGGGTTTGCTCAGTTGATATATTCTTCAGTTATGGGTGTCCATACTAACGCTCAATTCACATTTAGATTATTTCATACAGCTGGTGAACATGAGAATATTTGGACTTCCACCAAGTTGGTCAACTTTAGAATCGAAGCCTCTAACTTTTATGCCGATGGCTTAAGTATTGAATTGACCGACAATTTAACCTATATTATCAAATCGTCCGCCAATGAAGAATCGGTTGTTGATTTGACAGTGGTAAGACTCGTGCCTGGGGTTATTTTTGGCAAAAATGGTGCCACCATTTTTGGTGATGATATAAATGAACCTTGGGGTTCCGTAAGACATTTGTTCTGGCCAAGATGTAGCGTTGTTGGAACTGTTGTTACTCCATCTAGAACCTTTGAAATTAAGGGTCTTACAATGTTTGTAATGGCCTTACAAGGAATGAAACCTCACCATGTTGCTAAAACTTGGAACTTCCTTAATTTCCAATCGGAGGAATATAGTGCTGTCCAAATGGAATTCACAACTCCCATCTCCTATGCCAATACAAAGGTTAATGTTGGGATTGTTACTTCGAAAGATAAAATCTTACTCACTTCCATTAATAATGTAGTTACGCATTTGGATCTGGAAAATGACGATGTTGGCTGGCCTGCTCCAAAGGCAATCGAATACAAGTTTATTACTGGTAAGATTGAAGAAGCTCCTTTGGAAACTGATAAGGTTTATGCCACCGTCGCCGGTGATATTCCAAACTTGGTTGAAAGAGTGGATGTTATGGCCGAAGTACCTCAATTTGTAAAATCCATTGTTAGTGGAGTTGCTGGTGCAAGACCATATATCTACCAATATGCCAATGAATTGGAAATTGATGTTGGTGGGCAAAAGAGCAAAGGGTTGGCTTTCAATGAAGCTACTTTTATCTGTGAGGGCGAAGAGTTGGCGTGAGCATCTCGCAAGTGTGCATGTATGACTATCACACGATATTTTGTGGAGATGTTTCATGTTTGAAATTTTGCGAATCTTCTCGTGAGGAGACTCGGAATGTTAATCTCAACACCTCATGCTCCTATTCTTATCATTGTATTGCTCTTGTTGCATTATGAAGGCATTTTGGTTGTCTATTTCATTGCTAAATTTATGGGACCTACTGTACTCCCAATGGCTATTTACATTTTACATATCTACATTTTTTTCGAACAAACTATAATAATCTAATAATATAATAATAATATAGTTGTCACATATGAGTATGAAGGGGAGAGAAGCAGGTATGATATAACGTACTTGAGACATGTGAGAGTAGGGGAGAAAAGCAGGAACAATATAACATAGTTGAGACATATGAGTGTGAAGGGGTGAGACTAGCAGGTACAATATAATATAGTTGTCACATCTGAGTACGAAGGGGAGAGAATAGCCGGAACAATATAACATAGTTGAGACTTATGAGAGTATGAAGGGGAGGGAATAGCGGGTACAATAAACATAGTTATGAGTGTATGAAGGGGATAGAATAACAGGCACAATATAATAAAGTTGAGACTTATAAGAGTATGAAGGGGAGAGAATAGCAGGTACAATAATAATAAGTTGAGAAATATGAGAGTAGAAGTTAAGAAGATTGGACACACTGCAGATCTTGGGCATGGCTGGGGCATCCCTATTGCAGCTCCCAAGTGTTGAGCCCACTCTAGCGATAGGCTTCGGAAGTCCAAGTGAGATTTACGACAAGGCTCAGATTTAAGCATTTTCGTATCATCTCTTGTCAATTATGAAGGATATCATTCATATGGAAATCAATTGGTTGAATCATTGTCCTTGAAATCTCCTCCCATTGGCATTTAAAACCATTGATGAATACAATAACATCTCTTTGTTTTGAAAAATTGGGGCTTCTCTTGACGCTCCTCATGACGCTCTCTCGACGCTCCTATTGACGCTCCTATTGACGAGGCTTTATGCCACAAAAAAATGGTTGCAAAATATTTCCTTACTTTGTTTGAGAATGCGATTCCAAAATTCATATTAACCTCGACAATACAAACAGGAAGCTAGGAATTGAAATGGGAAGTTTAAAATGAGTAATTTATATTGAATTGAGTTCATGTTATCATGCAATTTATCTTCAAATGCAAGTTATGCAGCTGAAAGTTCGACGCAACGCATTCGTATATGTGTAATTCTCTGGAATTGATTGGAATTTGCACTTACATATAAACAAAGTGAATATAAGTGCTTTATAGTTGAAAATTCATTTTCTGCTGTCGAGTGGAGGCATTAATTGAATAAAAAAATTAATTTCTCCACATCTGCCCACTTGTCTCTCAACTTCCGTGCGCAGCCCGGAAAAACAACACTAATATTCGATATTACACAATATTCTCGGAGGACCACATGGGTCTAATCCAAATTGAATACTTCAATGTAAACCATCTTAAGTATTGAAAGATGATTTGGTAGATCAGACAAACTTCACTTCAGGTCAAAATTGAACTTGAAGAGTAAACTTCTATTGAGGACTCTTCACTCAATGGATGAAGAGCTTGAACTTTACGATCAATAAACCATAGTGAATATCTGATAATTCGGCGATATTGTATTCTTTAGCGGCTTAAATTTTGAGCCCATTTGTTGGACTCCAAATCAACCTCACAACCTGGAATAGGGGAAAAAATTAGGTCCCTTATGCAATTAATTACCTTCTTAATTCGTATTATTTTGAGCCAATCCGGACTAGCCATGGGTGTAACTGCTAATTTTTTGCACCTGTTCCTTCCGTATGAACGGCACTCTCCGGCAGACGGAAAATTTACCCTCAAGCACGTGCGTACCCGGCGCACGTTTTGACAGATTCTAAGACTCTCATCTTCATTTGCACCCAATAAAGCTCAAGTCAGCTTAAGTATCTTAAGAAGATTATCTTGTAATCTTTATGTTTAAGTTATAGATCAATGATCTATCCTGAGATCATTAACGCTTTAATTGGAATTTCAATTATCGGAAATAATTAATTGCGATAGACACATGCAAGAGAGGTTATGGGGGTTGCGAAATGATATCATACAGGAATGACTACATAGTTAACATTATTGGTACAGGATCAGTATAGCGATAAATTGTCGGCGTGGTCTCAGATACGGGTACGGCATAAATAATAGGAAGAGCGAAGATTAATTTTGCTAAGCCTTTATTTGAGATATCGTAGATTCTCCAGGTATATAAGAAAGTCAGAACGCCCTTACTCTTTCAGTATCCAACTCAATGCAATTCAATATCCTCAGTTTATGCCTTTTAGCAACATCTGCTCTTGCCAAGACAGTTTTGTTAACCAACGATGATTCTTGGGGTGCTACCAATGTCAGAGCTACTTACTACAAGTTGAAGGAAGCTGGACACACTGTCATTTTAGTTGCACCAGTTTCCCAAAGATCTGGATTCGGGGGTCAATTTATTGTTCAACAAAACAAGAACTTGACTTCTAACGGAGAATTCAACTACGTCTTGCAAGGTGCTCCATCTTGGGGTCATGAATTGACCGATGATCACATTTGGTATTATAACGGTACTCCAGCTTCTTGTGTCGCTTTCGCTTTAACTTATGTTTTACCACATTACTTTGCTGCTCAAAACTACTCTATTGATTTGATTGTTTCTGGTCCAAATGAAGGTACCAACATGGGTGGTTTATACACTCTTTCCGGTACTATGGGAGCTGCTTACAATGGTGTCTACAGAAACTATCCAGCAATTGCATTCTCTGGTTCAAACACCAACAATTCTTTCTACAAAGACAACTTGAACTTGTCTGATCCATTGGAACCATCAACCATTAATGCCGAACTTACCGTTTCTTTGGTTAACACCATCTTCAAGAACCAAGGTAGCAATCCTAGAGCCTTACCATTAGGTGTTGGTCTTAACGTTAACTACCCACCAGTAGGATACCAAAATGAAACTTGTACCAAACCAAAGTGGGTTGGAACCAGAATGACCGGTGACTTTGCTGCTACTTCCGACATGATTTGGAATGAAACTGCTGGTGTCCCACAATATGTTACACACCCATTCACTGCTTTGAGTGTATGCAACTCTGGTGATTGCACATTACCAACTGAAGATTACATTATTGGTCACACCGCTTGTCAAGCTTCTATTTCCGTTTTCCAAGTTGATTACGATGCTAATGTTGCTTTGACTGCTCAAACCCACAATTTATTAAAACCATTGATTGGTTAAGCTTTATGCCTCACCAAAACCTTGATTTATTATTAAGAATAATTTGATTCTTTGATTGAATAAACTTGGTTTGTTCTCTTTCTCCCGTTACCCTTTCTTTCTAAATAAAATGCATGTATTAATACGGTTGCAAAAAATGTGTAGTATGCAGGTTGTTGCAAACAGGCTTAGCCAAAAAATATAATTACCTTCAAATAAAATAGGTTTTTACTAGCATGAAATGCTAGACCTTTCCTATTTGCGGACACACTCTATAAATAAGTAGTCTTAATATCATAATACATGATTAGCAGTCTAACTGTGATTTTTAAAAAAAAAAAAATAATCAAAATCCTACATATATCAATAGCACATATGAATAACAAATTCAAGTAAAAAGCTATATACTAACAAGTCCTAAACTAACAAGCTTAGTCAAGCAAAAAGTACTATCAGAGTCAACTAAAAACCTTTTGCAAAGTTATAAAGTAAAGAAACAAAGCCGGAAGTTCCAGACCATATAGAATAGAAGAATCCTGGACCAGCAAGGTTAACATCACCATTTCTTTCAAACCAAACAGTACCTCCGTAATTATCGTAAGCAAGATTGACGATGTTTGCTTTCTTCTCAGTGTAAGGAGGATATCTTGGAGTGTTCATCATTTCAGCCCATAATGGTACAACTAAAGTTGTTCTTTCGTGAGTGAAACTCTTGAAAGAATAGTAACCATGATAGGCACCATTACCAGAAGTACCAAACCCACCGAAAGGAGCATTTGGAAGTCCTACATGCATAATACAATCATTGATCACAACAGCACCGGAACGGATGGAGGTCAAAATCTTATCAATACTTGGATTCTTACGAGTAGTCACACCACTGGTGAAGATATATTGAGCCAATGGAGTATCGTGACGTCTTTGGACACGTTGAAGTGTCTCACCTAAATCTTTATAGACAAGAATTGGTAAGAGTGGACCGAACAATTCACCACGCATAGTTGCGTCATCCCAAGATACGTTATCGACAATAGTTGGGTAGATCACGTTAGTTTCTGGATCAGCATCACCGGTGAGAACGATATTTCCCTTTGTTTCAGAAATGATTTTGGTGATGTTCTTGAAAGAACGGGCATGAATTACACCTGTTAAATCCTTATTGTCTGGGTAGAATTCTTCCTTAACAACACGAACAATCTCTTTGACAAACTTTTCATGAATAGATTCATGTACAAGAACATAATCAACAGCCACACAAGTTTGACCACCATTGAGGAATCTACCCCAAGCAATTCTACGAGCAACTGTAGTGAGATCCTTGTCTGAAAGATCTTCCAAAATGAAAGCTGGAGACTTACCACCCAATTCCAAAATAACTGGAGTCAAAGTTTCCGCAGCCTTCTTTGCAATAATAGTTCCAACAAGACCATTACCAGTGTATAAGATTTTATCGAATTTTTGTTCGAGTAAAACGGTAGTTTCAGGAATAGCACCAAGAACGGCATAGAATAAATCTGGATCCAAGGCTGAGGTAAGTAAATCGGAAAACAATTTAGAAAAACGAGGAGTAGCTTCACTTGGTTTATAAACTACGTTATTACCTCCAGCAATAGCCCCAGCAATTGGACCTAATGACAACAAGAATGGGTAGTTGAAAGGAGAAATAACCAAAACTGTCCCATAAGGAATTCTTTCAATATAAACAGTACTACCAGTGCTACCCTTTGGTAAATCACTCACAGCTTCTGGTTTAGCCCATTTTTGTAAGTTAGACATGATGTACAATAATTCAGACATTGAAGGAGCAATATCAACTGCTTTGGTTTCAATATTATTTCTATGGAAATCAAGTTCCAAAGCTTTAGCAATTGGCTCAATATTATCTTTCAAGACAAAATAAAGATTACGGAGTTGATTTAAACGATATTGAATCGAATGAGTTTTTTGAGTATTATGGAAAGCAGAAACAAGTCTAGCAACTCCACCTGGGATTTCACTCAAAGGAGTATATTGATCTTCAAATGAAGTTGCGGTTGTCACGCTTTTTGCAGCTTCCAATGAGGAATCGTTCTTTGTATCTGGCATATTTATAACTATTGGTAAGTCCCTTTTACTGAAAACAATTTTGAGGGGGAAGTGGATATCTAACCGTTTTTATACAGTACTCACATTTCCGTGCATTTGCTCGCTAAATGTGCATACGAAAATCGTTGAAGTCGTGGGGAAGTTGCGGAGAAATTTACAGTTAGAAGTTAGAGTAGGGATCTTGTTAACAACCGATCTCTTTGTTTAAATCCGAGTGGTTGATGACTTTGTCAAGATCTAAAGTAATTTGAAAGATTGATTGTAAAGACATGAATTGAGTTCTTACTGTTTTAGGATATAAGAGCAATCCAAGCAAGTTGAATTATATCGAGCACAAGGCAGTACCATTGTAAAATAAAACACCGACCATTATCAAGAAGCAGGACACTTATTCTGGGATCAAGAAGTAGGACACTTATTCTGGAATCAGGACTCTTATTCTGGTATCAATCCCTTTTCAAAATGTCTGAAACCACAGCTTTATGTAAGGGTTTCTTAAAAAATATATCATCTTGTCCACTAGCAATGGTTTTCTTAGTTAGATAGTTTTAACTCCTGTTAAGTGTTTATAATATCTTCATCTCTAGTTAACTTTTTGATCATATAGGTCTACTCAGCTTTATATATTTGTTCACACAAACCATGATCCATTTGGTCCGAATGAACCGGCCGTTCAAGCAGACCCTATTTCATTTGGCGACATGCAGGTTTGCAGCATTAACTCCGCCCATTAGGATTGTGTGAGCTTTTCTTTGAAAGCCAACTCCGCTTATAACATTGTGTGAGAATGGCAAATTGGATGCAGATACTCGTACCTCTAGTATAAGCTTAGGTTGGGAAGGTTTCTTTTTTATAAAATACCCCAGTGTAAATTTTTATTTGGGGTGTTCTCCTAAAAGTATGTGGGCTCAATTTTTCAAGATGGGTGCAACACTTGGTAGTGTAGCCATGGATTACTAATTTTCGTAAGTTTTAGTAAATCGTAGCTGCTTGAGTATCTGGTTCATTACTAATACGAGAATTAGATGTGTTAAAGTTAAATGGTGTTTGCATGTATTAATAATGTAAATCGTTACATAAGCTGACTTAAAAATTGGGCTAACTTAAGGAATTGATTGAATTTAGGTAGGTTAGAGAAGAGGTTGAGTTTGAAAAACCTTTTTAAAAGGTGTAAGCTATGCAGATTTAGTCATTTTATATTCTAATTAGAGTGAACTGAACACTTAAATAACTCTCTGACATTCATTGAGGAATTATAATGGACATCATGAAATTGTGCTATGAAATTCTTTATATTAATAGGTTTATTGCACTCGAAGGAAATTATACATGTCCGATCACCATTGAACTCCGCTGAGTTAGGCGCAATACTAACCCCACCAATCATGAAGTAACACCCCTAGCTAAAGCATCACTTCTTTCCTCCCATACGGTTTTCCCACTACAACTACAAACCAGTTTATCATTTTCCCAAGCACCGGCACTCCTAGCAATGACACCAACTAAGGAATCTTCACTCACCGAACCCTTCAGACTCGAAAAAACAACACTTCTACCAATCAATTGATCGATACTCAAATCGGCGTGTAAGAACAGTTGGCCAGAATAAAGTCCTTCATTGAATACCTTAGTGCCAATGGCATTTATAGCACTGGATAAATCCAGTGGCAGCTCGACATCTACAGCGGCGAATTCATGGAATAATGCACCAGTACTTGCCGCACCTTTTGATAAATCTCCAGACACACGAATTGATGGATAATATCTACCTTTAGGTAACCCATTTACAGTCAAGTCTACGAATAAGTCACTTTCACTAACACTTACAATACGTGCAAGTCCTTTTACAGGCAGCAGGCGATCTTTATCATCAAACGATTCTAAAATACAAACGGCAGCAGAATTTGCACGACCAGTACCTCTGATAATAGCATCACGACCAGTACCTTGAATCGCTTTAACGATTTCACTTGGGGGAAGTGTTCCTTGGGTGGTTACAACATTTTCAGAAAGACTGATATTGTATTTAGAAATCTCCGGGATTTTAGAAAGGACTGAATCAACCGAATCGACACAACTTTGACATTCAAGAGGAACGTTGAAGACAATTTCAAATGTCATTTTGGAAGGTGACAAGTTGATTTCAAATCAGTTCTGTCATTTTTTTTGTATGATGCACGACTTTTTGGAAGGACTCCGGGAGGTCCTGTAAAGAGACCCTATGTGTAATGGCCAGGGTTACTCAGCATGAATTGGAACTAAGGAAAAGAATAGGGAGTATGAAGTAAGCTCGGAGATATACATGGAGGGGAATTATAAAAAGTTGGGAAATATGGGAGGTGCCCATATTAGGCGATTAAGGCAAATACGAAGAATGGGGTTTACGAAGAATGGGGTTTAGTAAGAATGGGGTTTGAGGCAAATACGAAGAATGGGGTTTAATGAACACAAGAAGGTGGCGGAGTATTGAGATTACGGGGTGAACCCCATAAGATAAAATGCGATTAAATTAGATTGATTATTTTTAAGATAATACACTAATTCGTTTGTTCATCATTAAGGGTGAACAAATGGAACTTAATACGATTTTCATAAGTTGATAATATATCTTAAGTTGATAACATATCTTAAGTTGATAATAATGTTAATTCCGGACGTGGGGGCCTGGAAGTGTTTAGTAATTGCGATGATATAGTAATCATTCTTTGTATCTACTATAAAGTAGCAGTTGGAGAGATTTACACCTATGGTGGAAGATTAATTTTAATTAGAGCAACACACATGATATTTTGCATTCTACACATCTGACTAATTATAACAACAATGTAAGACTAATTTATTTAACAATAACGGTTAACCATTTAGGTTATAACTCGAAAGAGTTATTACCTCAAGCAAATAGCAGTTTTGATATTATTCCCCTCACTGAGGCTCAGATAGAGTTTAATTGAATACAATGGGATCACTTTACTTCACACTTTCTAAATTCACCTCAATAGGGTACTCTACATTAGACTGAACTTCTCTCTACATCTTTAGTCTTCATCCCTACATTTATCTCTGTCTACTCAATATTATATCCTATATCTATCCTATACCAATAACCCATAATCCATTCAAAGAAGCAATATCTTATTACCCTCTATTAATTTGACCCCATCTCTTCCACACTCTACATTTAACTCTTCGAGTACTTTTTATAAAATACACATTCTAAATTTGCAAACTACTCATCCTTCTTCTAAATCCATTTTCTGGCACACCATTACCAACCACTTCAACGTCTTTTGTTGAGTCAATTCCTCTAACTTTAGTACAAACCCAAGTGGATGCGTACATATTAACTCTATCGATTGATTCTTCTGCAGTTCTTACAGCGGCAGCTTGACATTCGAAACCTAAAGATTCGAAGGTCTTGATGTACCATGGCTCAGTACTTGCAGATCTTAACATCACACGACCACCATCTGCAAGACATTGACTCATGGCTGTGATTTCATTAATGGCATCTTTACCATTTGGATCGAACCAATCCATATGATCCATAATGATTGCAATTGTGATTGCCTTACTGCTAAGACGACTGAAAACATCATTCAAAGTATCAGTGTGTAATCTAATGTTATCAATTGGGGTGGCTTTTTTGGAAGTTAATCTATTGTAACCTTTCAATGTAAGATAATCTGGACAGTTATCAATTGAGTATTGACCCTTTAAACACAAGTAATAGAAGTAATTATCTTTTGAAATAAGGGATCTCTCAATCAATGGATCTAAGGTATCAATAACGTATTGTAAAACTGAGTGACCCATCATCTTTGCTTGGTTTGCTGGTACACCTAATGCCTTCCAGAGGAAAATAGGGTTACCCACCATCAAGGTTGCAACAACAGGATTGAATAAAGCAGGTTTAAGATGTTGGTTCCAAATGTCTAATTGCTCTTCCATACTGTTTGCTTTACACAACTTGTCAACATGTCCAGCAACACCGAAGAATTTGAAAACAATACTGGCCAAACGAAGGGCCCATCTTGTTGAACCAGTATCATAAAGACCTCTCTTGGAAAAGGTACGGTCACCACGATCCATCCAGTATTGGAAACCTTGAGAAGACATATGAGGGGATAACTTATCAATGAGTAATTCAGTGAAGTTTTCAATCTTACCTTCACCAAAGATTTTCCAAACGGTTTCATGATCTAAGCATTTGAAACAAGCAAGTTTAAGTTCAAGTAAATGACCTTGGCATGGATTCAAATCAACAGCATGAATTCTACGAGGAGGGTTTGGTAAACTAGCGTAAGACAAAATATTATCACCAGCAGAAGTGATTGCAAGAACGGTATCTTCAGAAGTGAAGTTCAAGATTTGATGATCTTCACGAGGATCTTCCCAAGTGAAAGCATAAATATATTGGTTTTTGAATTGTTCGAACATTGGGTTAAGTTCATCGTAGAAAACTCTCCAACTTTCACGCTGATAGTAAATCGAAGGGTATGGGAGATTTTTGGAGCTGTTGGACAAAGCGGCTTCATGGCCCTTAGAAATTGGAGTATCTTGATCCAAAGTCTGTTTATTGGTAAGAAGTTTCTGAGGGGCCAAGTAAGGGGATTCAGTGGCTAAGCAATTGATCTTGTGTAATAAGGAATTAGCTTTTGATTTATCGCATCCAACCCAAATATAGTAAGGTATGCGACCCAACTTGTTGTTTGTGGCATTTAAAGATTTCACAGTACCGAAGCGATATTCTAAGTAATTTCTTCTTGCAGAATCCAAGAAGACACGATCGGCTTCAAACCAGATTCTCCAGAAATTACGTAAAATCCAAGGGATGTTTCTATTGACTAAACCACCAACAGTGTTGACACGGCCAATTGAAGTTTCCAAACTTTGAATACCAAAATCAACACTTGCAATAATCCCATGAGATTTGTTTAACATATTTGAAGCATGATCAACTGCACTATTGAAGGTTGGGATCATTGAAAGGGAATAAGAATAAGTGATTAAATCAGCAGAATCATGTTCGATTTCAAAGTTGCAAGCATCAGCAACAACGACATGAACATTGGTCCAACCATGAGCTGCAAATCTTTCACGAGCAATATCACAAAGGGATGTGGATAAATCCACTAAGTAGATTGATTTGAAGTTTGAGATTGGATGGATTTGATCCATATATTCGATGTTGGCACCAGTGCCACCACCAATATCGATCCAAACGAGATCCTTTTTAACTTCAAGGTGACCGATTGCTAACCTAAGACATTCTCTTCTTCCTTTCAACAAAAACTCTCTAGTAGTGTCATATATATGAGCTTGGTTTTTGTAAAATAATTCAAGGGAATCTTGCTGAGCTGCGCCAGATGTGCGCTTTTTCTTAAGAAGCGGCTTCACAAAACATTCCCAAGCAAACACAAGGAGGGAATGGACGGTTGAATTGATTCTATCGGCTAGTAAAACTGCAAGTCCAACTATAAAGAGAGGAAGGAAGAGCATGGCTGTTTAATCGTTCCAAAACTTGGGATAAGATTCTTCTTATATATCAACAATACTCCCACACGTTGACGTTTTTTGCATCCATGAAAACGTGGATATTTCCGTATGCAGTACACACGTTCTCGGAAAAGTAATTTGATAACGGTAAGAAGACAAGCGACTACAGGATTTCACACCCCATGTAGGGGCACGAGGCCCTGACGCGTTCGATTTGGCCAATTGGCATGTTTGATTGTTGGTGAGGGACATTAATTTGTTACCCCAAAAGGAAATTGATTACCACGTCGCTACAAATATTTGTTGGAGGGAGCATGTGAAAGAGTTCTTTAGAGCATAGAGGTTGTTTTGTGGGGTACTTGAAGGAAAAGGTAAGTGGTATTGTAGGATACCACTTCAAAATAAATGTGGTAGAGGCTGTGTCATCTACCCTGAGTGTAATTAAAGGGTGTATTTGGTAATAGTTTAACTAGGTGTGGAGTTAATTGAGTAGGCATGAAGTTAATTAAGTAATAGAAAGTTTATCGAGTTAGTTCAACATTTAATTTTGTAATTCTTTGGATATTGGTGAATTCTTGGATGCGGAGTACCTTTAGTCTGCACCCAGTCTCCTTTATATTAAACTTTTCACATTTGTGATAAGACCTCTGCAATTTATTGATCCTGTCTCTTAGGAATATGTGGAGCTTAATCGTTCCAAATCAGCTCATGGTCTAATGTGTTGGGCTTTGTGGTGTTTTTTTGATGTTGCAGCCGTAACAAACAAAAAGCTCGCGCATTGAGTCATATTAAAATTTACTGACTAAAGATAAGGCTGGAGTTTGGCTTAGAGATAAAGGGTATTTGTGATTTGAAGATTTATGAATGTCAACGAAATGTAGAAATATCCTTTAAAGATGGAGCTTAGAGAATGAAGTATTGGCGCAGTAGTATAAGATTATTTAAAGACGATCTTGAAACTCTTCAAACATATATGAGAAGGGTCTATTATACTAGAATATTGTTGAATCTTGATGATTTGTTGAAATGTAAAGTCGCACATGGCTATTAGGAGATTAACAATGGACTCAATAACAATCGAAATCAGGGGCTGTTGCATACATTTCCGTAGTTACTAGGAAGTCCATACTTACTAGGAAGTCCATACTTACTGGGAAGTCCATACTTGTGAAGAATCTTTCAACGTGGTTAAAGGCCCTGACTTGATTAGATGAACTGTGAATGTGTCACACGTCGTGGAGAAGATCATATCTCGCCAACTCGTTGAAGGATCTGATGCGCAATAACCTAATTTTGCACCCAAAATGATTCCTTGGCAATTGATGTTGCAATTTACTCTTAAGAGTTGACTTTAATGGATTGATCCACACGACGAGAGATATAGCTTCAAATATAGGTACATACTTGACATGCATATAATTTTCCATTATTACCTGCATAAAATACATTTCAAAATATGTTCATAGCTATATAAAGGAAAAGATGAAACGTTTCTGGAGGTTAATTAATTAATTATCAAAGGAGTATAATAAGATGGACTACTTCAGTTAATCTATTGATCAAACACAAGCAGATAAGAATACCACTCTTTAGGTACCAACATTGAAAGCATGTCCAACGATAATAACGGTGTGGTTGGTAAATACCATTAGTAGGCTGTACAAATCATAAACAATACAACACCAATATCAACCAAGACGAGATACGCCGGGTATTTTTCCCTTAAAAGTAACAAAATTACAAGATTGGTATGTGTAAAATTGCACCCGCATTGCTCAACGTGCACTTTTTTGTTTTCATTCTCTTTCAATTACAAACTGTCGACTGGAAATTAAAAGTCAAAGGTATTATAAAGATTGGGAGTCATTCCTTTTCTTTAGTAAACAACAATGTATTTAAGCAGCATATAATATTAACTCGCATTGTATACTGATTCCTAAGAAGTTTAAGGATATATACATTGTCGGTGAAAGTGAGTAATTTAAGGTCTCTTACACCTCGACCTGCAGATTTTGTAAATAAGGCAGGAGTTTAACACTGGAAGGATGTAACGTTTTACGAAGAGCATCTGACATCACGTCAAATACGGGGCCCTTGGCACTTGTTGCAACATGTACTGAGGGGGGTCTCTGAAGGTTGTTGCATCACAAGTGTAGAACGTATGAGGGCCTAATATTATGAGATTGACGAAATAGCGTAATGGAGTTTTGCATTTAAACAACTTAAAAGGAGTAGGACAATCTGAATGTGTTCACCGTTCTTGTTATGAGTGCATTTGCAATACTCGGCGGAGAATCTTGAATGTGAAACTATATTACAATATTTAACAATCGAGTAATATTTAACCAAGTCAATCTAACAAGTCTGATAATCGAAAAATCGCTATTACAAATCAGACTAAATATTCTGTGAATCAATTGCACAATTTAAAATAGTCATATCATTTACTAACACCACTCAAACTTTATGGCCACTGCTCAATTAGCATACTTACTTCTAGCCCTCAACTGTGGACCATTCAAATAAAATAAAACAGGAATTGCAATTGCAGCCAAAGCTATAAATCCAACAATAGCACTTCCCCACCCAACAGGAAACTTCTTAGTTGCTAAATTATTATACATATCATACCCAAACAAAGGGAAAGATCCTGCGATAAGAGATCTAAAAAGTGCATTTCCAGCGAAAACACTTGCCAAATATCTCCAGAATGACATACCCATATAATTAAAGAGCGATTGGAAAATCAAAAAAGCCCCAGCTGCAAAAATTGCAGCTCCAAACATAGGAGCGATCCAGTGGATAGACTCTGTTCCTGTGAAAGCAAACAAAAATATTCCAATAGGCATCAAAACACTGCCGGCAATTGCAATTGGAATGAAAACCTCAGGGTAAACTTGCTCATTTCTTAAGATCTTATCTGTAAATATACGCTTCAAAACAATAATGTAAACAATACAAGCACATACGATACCAATCATTACAGACAAATAAGAACATCCCAATTCCACCAAGGTAAAATGGTAAGTACCCACGAACAAGATTGGAAAAGCTTCAAACCAAAGGTAGCATACAGCATACACCAACCCTATGTAAAGATTAATAAGTAAAACCACTGGTTCGATTATAGATACCTCCATGGGTCTATACAAGGTTTCAATGGCAACTTCAGCAACTGTCAATTGTGAATTGTCAATTTCATCTTGGGTGGTAATTTTAGGATTCCCTGTGACGGCTCTCAAACGCTTAGCTTTCCTCAATAAGATTGTTTTCCCTAAAGTTTCTGGTAAAAAGAAGGTCAACAGAAGTAATGAAGTACCACTGGCGATTGCTAAGAACCAGAAAGGCCATCTCCAGCCACCTGCAACTGTGACTGCAGAACCGAACAAAGGTCCCAAGCTTGGCCCACAAACAGCAGCCATTGACCAAGTTGCAATACCAACAGGAGCATAAGCTGGGCTCAAGATATCATGAATAGTGGCACCTCCTGTAGCCAAGCAAGGAGAAGCAAAAAAGCCTGCCAAAAGTCTCAATACACATAAACCAGCTATGTTATTGACGAGAGCAGTTGGAATTTGAAGAATGACAAAAATAAAAAGGGTTCCAAAATAGATACTAGTCCGGCCAAATACAGCATTTTCACTAAATGGAGACCAAACCATGGGACCAAACCCGTACCCAAACACGAACAATGCTAAAGGTAATCCAGCAACAGTTTGGGTAATATTGAATTTGTCCTGGATTTCCTTTATACCAGGGGTATAGATAGCAGCCCCCATATAAACTGACGTGGTCAAAATTGCAATTTGACTAATTACGAAAAGCTTATATGCAACTGGCCAATTGTAAGGATTCTCGGGGTCATCATCACTATCCCAATCAACTAGGATTACATCTGAATCTAAACTTGGTGTAGGTGAATCTTTTTCAGTAGGTGTATGGGATTCTGTTACATTTGTGTTTGAATCTGAGTTATTTGCAGCATTTGCATCTTTCCCGAGATATTTTTCCGGAATGATATAGTCAGGCAGCTCTTCTTTGAAACCGAAGTATTTGTGGCCAGAAAGGTGGTAAACCAATCTTCCAAACGTACTCTGCCTAACGAATGTCAAAAACATAATGTCTTGAAACTGAAGGAAGTGAATTATTACTGACGGAAGTGAATTTATACTTCAGCCTTGCGGAACGGAAATTCATGCATCCGTGTCGCTTACTAAATGGAATTGTGAACACTGGCATCACCATTATAAATGCGGAGAACAAACGGGATTTTGAACGGGATTTGAAATAGAATTTGAAATAGAATGCAATCATTGAGCGGGAGTAACATTTTAAGTTAATCTCCGTACTGAATAAACTATTAAGGAACCAACGCCACTGAGTAGTCATTCTATCTCAATTTCTCGGCAGATTTAAGGTACGGCTAAGAATTATTTGGTGAAGGCATTCAGCCATAACGCCGTAAATAATACGAGGAGCAATTGTGTCTCTAAGACCGTCACTAAGAAGATACTCATTACTGTTTTCATGTTTACTGTTCTGAAGTATCCTATGGCGAGTATTTACTTAGGGTTCTCAAGTTTAGGTACAGTTTTCATATTTGCTGTACGTTCACAGTTTTCATATTTGCTGTTCGTTTCATATGCTCATCAATGAAAATATTCATGATAAGACCTTGAAAAGATTGCGAGTGAAAGAAATCACATCTATATTTGTTGTATCGCGAGGAAAATTCTGCGAGCTTCTATATGGACGTTATTTATAATTGTGCGAGCAATTTTGGTTATGGCTTACATGCGATTTATGGCTTGCGTGCAATTTAGATTTTTAGGCTTTTATGCGCGGCTCAATTAGGAAGTCCAGGACATCAGCACAAAGAAGCAGAACAGGCTTCTTATCAAAGGATCCATACCCTGGATGTATAATTAGAAAACCATAGTCTGGGTTTATAATTAGAAAACCATACTTTGGGTATATAATTAGAAAACCAGTTATGTTTTCAAGTAACATTTCAACCCAGTATACATCTGAAGTGTTTTTGTCTTCGCATAAGTCATCATATTTTTTCTGTAACCAGATAAAGTCATCGTGTACGAGACAAACTGTGTGGGGGAGAGATCAAACTTTTAAAATGGTGGCAATATTATCATAGCGTTGACTTTTAGTAAGATTGCCACTACAGAAGGGGTCAAAAAAGAAAAGTAGCAAAAGGCATTGTTTAGTAATGCATTATAAACTTTGATACGGGAAATATATCCTTTGATACCAAAATTTTGTTTTCAAGTATTTGAATGAATCTTGAACTATTTGAATGAATCTTGAACTATTGTTCAAGATTATTAAAAGACTAGTATTCTGATGGCAATAAAAGAGTGATATGCTATTCTGATGGCAAGAAGTAATATTCCGATGAATTGTATTAAAAAAGAATAATAAACCTCAACAATAAGGATGATGCCAAAAATGCTTATTTATGCCCGTGTCTCGTTTCTCTATTTCATAAACCGTAGAGATGAAATCCTTCGGCTTTACAGTATGATTTTGAGATTCTCCGTGTAAATACAGAAGTGAAGGAGGAATCTTAACGATACTACCATAGGAATCGCTTATTCTTACAATCTTGTCTCTATAAAGATTCTATCATAAGAAAATGTGGAAAGAAGGGCATAAGTAAAGGTAGTACCGACTGTTGATAGCAAAATGTGCCTATAATCGGAGGAGGTAGACCGTATGACATAAATACTCCAAGGAACGGAGAATACTGTCATTTGACTTTCAGGGGCTATTTAAGATCTCCGCTGTGAGACGCTTAATGAGGAAGACTTTTTTAATAAAACAAAGGTAAGAACGACTCAACTTGTGAGAACTCCAAAAGAATATTGAACAACCTTGCCTATCAGTTGAGGTATCAATCAATCAAGTTCTTGAAGTTTAACGAAACCAATTCTATTGAATAATTTCAATAGAAGTTGGTTGGGCTAAGAATTTGCTCTACTATATAGTAGTAGACGCTTATTCTGTAACAAATAGCTAACCGTATACGCTTATTTTTCAACAAATTGAATACTCTTCTTTTGCTGAAAATAGTAAACGTATTCTTCTTGCAAACTACATTATCGATTCCCTCTTCAATCATCATTATTGGCATGCACAATTCAACATGTAACTACTTCAGAACAAAGAAGTAAAACTGGCTCGGACTAATTCTCTCTCGCTGGGAATACCGTGGTATTTAGTAGAAATACATCCGAGAGAGAATATCATTGGCCAGCCTTAAGCAAATTGAGCCTATTCTTCAGCTAACAATTTACCCGCAGGATTATTGTTGGCCGGTTTTACGGCCCTTTTCGGATTATTTGGGGTTCAACCGAGAGCGGCTTAAGTTTTCTCCACAATCAAAAGTGGAGTTATACTCCACTATTGAATGCCGATCTCTATTTTACTGCCGTTATGACTTGATACTATAAATATCGAGAGTTGCACATCCAATCCATAGTCAACATGGCATTCGAAGAAGGAGATATCTTATATGAAGTGAAAGACAAGTATGCGGTGATCACATTAAATGCACCAAAGAAATTTAATGTCTTGGACTTCAAGGCAACCATGCAATTGGCAAAGTATATTGAACAAGCTGATCAAGAAGAAGGGACAATTCTCACATTATTTCAATCTAGTGGACGTTTCTTCACTGCTGGTGCTGATATTAGTGGGTGGGATTTAAGTACCAAAAATCCTGATTACTGGTTGCAAAGGTTTCTTGGTCCTAACACCTACGTTACAGATTTGGTTCACAACCACAGGAAGATCTTTGCTGTTGCACTTAACGGACCAGTTATTGGAGCATCAGCTGGTATTATAGCATTGAGTGACTTGGTTTATGTCAAAGAAGAGTCTAAGGTCAGTTTGCAATTACCATTTGTTGAGTTTGGGTTAGTTGCAGAGGCTGCCTCTTCAGCAAGTTTGTTCTTAAGATTGGGATGGTCCAAATCTTCTGAAGCTTTATTATTGGGGAAACCCGTCAAAGGAGAGGATTTGAACAAATTGGGTTTTGTAAACAAATCTTATGATGGGCAGTTTAAAACAGTTGAAGCTTTCAACCAACATGTTCAGGAAGAATTATATGAAAGCTTCAAGGATTTACATTTTGATTCCATTTTGCAAATTAAGCAATTGTTGAAAGCCAATAGGGATCGTGTAATTACCAGCGCCAGTGCTAAAGAAGTTGTCACAGGATACCGTAAATGGTTGGAAGGGACTCCGCAAGAAAGAATTGCTGCCTTTATGAAGAAATTGAAGGCTAAGATTTAGGGAGGTTAACATTAGTAAGGTTATGATTTGAGTATAGTAAGGGCTACTAGGAAGGGCTAAGATTTAAATATAGCAAGGGCTAATAGCAAGGGCTAAGATTTAAATATAGCTAGAGCCAAGCAATGGTCAATTAAACATAGCAATGGCTAAGTTTCAAATATAGTAAGAAACATTAAACCAACAATAAATGAACTGAAGAAAAGAAATCTCATTTAGTTTGTGAGCTCTGTCAAAAGAACACCGTAGTTTGTCAATGGGCTTAGTATGATCAAATGTATAAGAGAATTTACAAAAAACTTGGGTAACTCTAATCTTTAATAAACGAATCTAAAATCTAATCTCTTGTTCCCATGATCTGTTGTTAACTCTTTATAGCTTTCTTGCTCAACTTGTGTCAACTTATCCCAAGCAACCTGCTTTTGGTTGTTCCTAAACGGATAATAGATCCTAGCAAATATCAATGCTCCGATACACCCAAAAGCAATACCAATCAACTGGGTATTACCTCGGTGATACAATGGAGCATCATCTGAACGATAAATATTTGCAGAGACAATACCAGCAGTTTGAGAGAAAATATTAACAACAGCAGCCAGAACAGCTCTAGCACGAACACTATTACTATTTGAAGAGCACCAACTTATTGATAAAGGCCAGTAAGGAGCAGCACTTAATAATATTGTGAGTAATGCATAAGTACCCCAGATGTTTTTCTGTGCATCGGGCCAATACCTCAAGGCAATTAGACATGTTACTTGCCAAATGGGAATCACCAATAAGGCTAAAAATCTGGTATCAAAAAGCTCCGAGAAGTAGCCTGTGGCTAACATGGAAATTGCCCACAAAACAGCATACGGAATCGTCAAAGCGTTTGTTTGGAAAGTTGAAAACCCCATCTTTCGCAAAATTATTTGCAAGTAGTTGGTGACTGGAGACGCTCCAATGTCACCCAAAAGTCTGATAAAATAGATTGGGTACAAATCATAATCCTTCAATACGGTGAATAATTCGTAAGGACCCACTGGCTCCCTGTTGTGCATATCCCCCTTCAGTGGATCGTCTCTCAAGACACGATTCACAACAATCTTTTCTTCTCTATCCGAGTACCAACCCTTCTTTCTATACCAAGTTTTTGTTTGCACAGGAGAAGCTGGCATTTTAAAAAATGATAAGATTCCGATAACCAAAGTAAATAACCCTTCAACAAGAAACAACCATCTCCAATTCTCCTTCAAACTATTGGTGGAGATCTTAAGTATAGCAAATGCAAGAAGAGATGATACAACAATTGTCAATTGAATTGCGACATAGAAGATCGATATCCTTACAGGAAATTCTTTGTTAGTATAGAAGTAACTAATCCAAAGACATACATCACAAATGAATCCACCTTGACAAAGTCCTAGTAAAGCCCTTGTAGCGTAAAATCCATGGACATTGTGGATAGATGCTTGACTGACCGAAACCACAGACCATAAAACCATCTGGGTTGGAATCCAAATATCAGCCCCCAACTTTTTGGAAATCAATTGAGAAGGCAATTCTGAAATTAAGAAGCAAACTAAATTGATAGTGTGTCCAAGATTCAATTGATTTGTTGTCAAATTCAAATCCTTCAAGAAATTTGTAGACAATGCTTGATTCAAATTACTTCTGTCAAAATTCAAGGCGGTGAACATAATAAAGGCCCAAAAGGTTACGTGATAATCGTTTTTTAAAACAACCTTACGCTCTTCTTCAATTGTCCAAGTGAACTCAGGGTCCAAGTGGTGACGGCATTCATATTGGTGTTCTTCATAAAGGTTGGTATAATAAGCGAGCAACTTTGGGTCTTGGAATGCATGATTGTACTGCCTCTCTTCCGCACTTGAGAGCTCATTGATCAGGTTCTGCTCAAATCCAACCTGTTGTTTTTCTATTTCCGTCATGATTGGAAATATTCAAGGTAAAATCTTACCTTATATAGATCTAAACGGCTATCCACTATAATGTAATTTAATTGCACCATTTTGTTCCTAAATTACAATAAGATCGTTCAAAGTGTGGTAGATTGGGGCGCAATTTACCCGTCGGCCCTATAATGACACAGGATTGGCTAAGCCTTAGTTTTCACCCACTTTGACTAACCTCTATGTGGCGTTCTTTTGATACTGGCAGCACCCTTCCATGGTTCTGAACCATGAAGGCGCGTGATTTGCAACAATTTAAGGTGGCACAATAGCAGTTGACAGATTATGCAACCCATCCAGACGCACGGCTAAATAACTGCAGAGGAAATTTGCAAAATTCTTGAGCATCTTAGAAGGTGGCTGCTTTCATAATTACGTTTCTAAAAACACAGAGTTTTAATTTCTATTGTGGCTTCGGTTGTCTTGTGAATTATCGAGACTTGCAAGTCCCTAGTGAAAATTTGAAAATTGCTGTACATCAGGAAGTTCGAAATTCAGTGTGGTAGTTTGAAGGAGCAGGAAGATGAAGCTCTGATCCCAATAATACTGAGAAAATTTAAATCTTGGTAGGTGCTTCAATATTCTAATAGTGAATTTCATGTATCCAGTACAAGTGGTGAAGCTCTTGAGCAGATTATGCAAATGGAAAAGTTTAATGGTTACATCTTTTATTAGGGGAAATAAAACTAGTATACATGTCATTTCAAATCTAGAGGATCTAAACATTTGCTTAGATGCAACTTTTGTTCAAGCTAATTGAGTTTGGTTCACATTAGATGACACCAAAGTTCTGCCAACATACTAACTTAATACAATATCAGCTCCTGAAAACAACTTGAAGATGTGTGCGCCAAGGAATGGACATAAAATGATAGTCCATAGAGAATCGAGTTCAAAAATCATAGTAGTCTCACCTAGGAGAATAATAATCATTTAGTACTACGCATAGATCTGGAAAAATGCAAGAGCAAACTGTTGCCTAACAAAAGATGACTATTTTATATGAAAAGATGCAAAACTATGAATACAATAATAAAAAAGTAAAAACGAATAGTATTCGGAAATTGAACTGTAAAATTTCAGATGTTTCTATATTTTGCTTAAAACTTGAACAATTTCAGAATAAAATAGTATTTTGATAAGTTACTAAACTTCCTAAATTCAAACTCAAGTACATGATACTACTTTAAAACTATATCAAAATTACTTTACAGATCAAATTCCTAACAAAATATGGCTGCAAATATCTTTATTTGACAATGTCATTTTCGGGAGCTTACTAAGCATTCTCATGGCGCAGTGGCTTTTTCGATCCTAAGCTCAATTCCTGGGTGTGCTACAGATTGAAGGTACGCACGCGCATAAAAATAAGTTCACACTGCCGTGAACAATGACGGGGAACCAGACAATGTAATATATGGAAAGATGGACTGAAGTATGAATAAGAAAGAAATACCTTTATATTTTGGACTTTATCTCAATACTCATTTTATTTCACAAGTCTCCTTGTCGTTTTATGATTTGAAGTGGTGCTCATGGTTTTATAGCTGTTTTTAGTGCGTATTTTGCAGCCGTAACCACATTGCATCTGTTTTGATATTTAATGTTGTACAAGACGTAAGTGAGAAGAAAAGACTGCCAAGCCAAGTCTTGAGAAGATGGGCGATCCATCCCAGCTCTTTTATATCACACACCACTTTATGTTTTCTATACCAGCAATCAATCTTTCAAGATGGTTGGGTGCTTGGCAGACTTTAGTCGGGGCAACTACCACAAGTGTTGAGATAGTGCAATCAACTCATTACAATACTACACCTTCCTTTAAAACAAGTTCTAGGTATTGAAATGAAGAAATTTGATGGAAAAGCTTTTTCGATTTACATGGAGATGATGGTGAAGATTTTAGAAAGAGGATTCTAGAAAGAGGATTTGGGAAGTGATAGATTCTTTGCTGTATGGGTTTTGATTCTGGAAGTGTTACTCTGATAAATTTCACCAGAATCGGGGTCATTGAAAGTATAAGCGAGTTCTGGGGTAACGGTAAACAAGCTTGGATCTTTGGGTATCCAAGTTGAATGGATATTTGGCTTTAATACGGTAATGGCTAAGAACAAGTTTCTATAGAAGTAATGATTCTTAAGCCGGAAGAAATGATTCATAAGACCTACAGATGACAGAAGTCCAACCTCCTTATAGATTTCAAACCAGAGCTTTACTTACCTCATTCGATTTGCAGGTCATTGCAAACTATAATTAGGAGCGTCACCTACGGTCAAGAAAATAAAGGAAAAGAATTAATATTTCCGTTAGAATAGAGCCACGAAAGAGCAACATAGAATAGAGCCACAAATGAGCCTTAGGGGGAGCTCGTAATTCAAAGTCTGGCAATTTTTCCTCACACAGTTCTTGAGTTTCTTTTCATTTTTCATTTTTAAGATCTTGAGATGCCCAAAAAAATGACAGCCACAAACAACCGTTGAATAATATCATAGTACGAATTAAATTTTCTTGGGGTGCCCTTTGTCGTTAATACTTGCCCAGTGTGTTCATTTTCGTATGGGGAACACAAGAATATTTGATACCGGTTATCACCCCGGTCATGCAGCCGAGGAGAACAAAGCTTCATCACCCAAACTTAACGAATGCATGACGGAAGTATTATGCTTCCTTTTTGAATTAAAAAATAAGCCGCCACTTTTATGTTCTACGCATATCAAAAAGGAACATTTACATCAATGAAGGTGACACAGAGGCATTGCAGATCCATGTACAAGATGCATTGATCAAAAATAAAGTAAAATTACTAATACAGAGGAAAGTTTTGTGGACGGAAGCAATCTTTTTAATCTTATTTTATTATGGAAGTGTTAGGAATCGCCCATCATGGAACATCTCAATGATGAGATCGTATAGATTTCATGCAGCTTGATGCGTAACATGCACCACATTCCATAGAAATAACGGAGTTGTTAGAGTAGGGAGTAGAGGTGCATAGTCCTTCTTTATGACAAACAAGCAGCTCTGAAAAGTCCCTCAACTCGGTTAATAATTTTCGCTATAATTCCGAGCTGCTTGAGGAGGCCGAGATTCACAATGCTACAACTTCGGCTGTCGGCATTCGCTTCAGCCTCAAGAGATCTGGACACAATTTTTTGAAACCTTAAATACATTTAACTTTTATTGGCAGATAGAATCTGATATTGCATTTGCCTCATGTGGCTCGTGGTACTCACACTCAAACCTAATATGGGCGTTTTTTTCACATTTCAGGGGGATCTAATCCGTTCCTAAAGCAAGAAGGTGCCCTTTCTACAAATCTAGAATTCATAAAGGCTATCCGTGCACACACCATGATGTCGAATTTCTCTCCTACGCACATTGCTGCCCACTTTGGAATCTCCAATCTAGGACACAAAGTTGTTATATGTAGAATCTGGTTTTATGAGTCGTTTACTTGTCTCCATTAAAAAATACTCGTCAGTTTTCATCTAATGAGCCCATGATACCAAGCATGTGGAGCCAGGATCTGCAATGAAAATGATGCGAATAGCCCACGTCACTTTGTGGGCATATAGCATGTGCCAGAGAGAAAAAATAGATGGTTATGCCCAAATTTTGTAAGCAAAGCGATGTATTCGTGGCTTACAACTAAAAGTACAATTCAATCGCTTAAACTAATTTTCATTAGGGTTTTGACTCCACCGAAACAATAACTGGATTGGCCGCTATTAATGGGTAATATATCTATCGTATTTACTGTGGTTGCATAAAAATCACATTGAAATTGGTGACACCACTGCGTGTACGGATCGGCATTAATTTCATCTGCGAGATGTGCGATAGTATGAACAAGGCGGATTATCGTAATTGAATGAAAGCTCTTCCTAGTATAGTGGAGTTTTATAGTTGTAAAGGAAAATTTGGGCAGTGAAGAGGCACCCACTAATTTAACTCCTTTGGTGTCAACTGACAACCCATTCTAGAGTTCTTGTCAGTCCATCTGGTTTAGAAGGCGACTTAAATGGCTTTGTCCAAGTAAGCAGCCTTTAGTAACCCCCCTATTTAGTGTATTAATTGCTGTTGAGAAGCACCTTTAAGCGGTCGGTCTTGTGCATGCCCGCATTACATCCGCGCACGAACATGGACATTTGCTTGGTACGAATCTGGTGTTTAGTAATTCATACAGGCAAACTATATCTTGCTGCAATGAAGGTGGAGCTTACTTGCATATCACTAGGCTGATCATCGCTTTGAGTGCATCGACAATGCATACCTGTATATCACCTTTCGGCATTTGGAAACCACCTTGGATCTAAGTATAAATATATGGGAAATGTCCATAATTTACAAGACACCAATGAAGTTACTCAACATAGTCACATTTGTGGCTACCGCGACTGCGGCTCAAGTATCAGGTATTTTCACTGAAATAACCTCCTTGACGAACGCGAATCCAGCTGTTTCGCCTGAGAATTCAGGTTGGCAGATGTCACTCAATTGGGCTATTAGAGGTGCCTTGCCAAAAGGTGATACCTTTAGTCTCCAATTGCCATGTGTGAACACTTTTTCTGGTAATATTGGTCAAATCGATATTAGATCAGGTGTCAATGATATATACGCGAATTGTTTCTTAGATAGTGGTTTCACTACTAATACCTTTTCTACGATTTTTTGTGTTTCAACAGGACTCGCAACCGCTCAAACTATTGCTCAGGGAACTATTAATGTGCCTATTTTCTTCAACGCTGGTTTAACTGGTGATTCTACATTTTTAGAATGTGCGGGATTCTGGCATGGAGGTGTCAATAATTTCCAAGCATTTGATGGTGTTAACAACTTAGACGGTAGTGTGACCTTCCAATCAGGTGCAATCAATGGTTGGAATACTGACGAATTCAGTGCATTCAGACTCTACGCTGACCCTGATGAAGCTGTAAATGTAGTTGCAGGAAATTGTCGGGATGGGTACAGAAGTGGATCTATTGGTTACACATCAACTGATTTCACAATTGATTGTGCGAAACAATTTTGCGCTATTTCTGATGGCCTCAATGATTGGAAACAACCCTTGACAAACACAAAAGGTACTGGATTCACCTGTACTGTAGCCTCCTGTAATTCACAAGGTGTTGTGTTTAACTACAATAACGTGCCTGCTGGATTCCGTCCATATGCTTATGGTTACCTTGACGATTCAGGAGTTCTGAATATAGTTCAGTATACCAATTCCTATACCTGCGCAAACGGACAACATTGGGAGTTCAATAAGAGAGTCAATTGGTTAACTGGAGGAAGTAGTGACTCTGGCTCGGATGGTAATGCACTTGTGTATACAACTAGCACATGGCTTAGTTCTTTCACCTCGGTTACTACTTTACCACTTACTTTAGACCCTGGTAATTTCGGAACTCGCACGGTTCAGGTTTTTGTCCCAGTACCAACTACTACTACCACAACTACCTGGACTAGATCTGGCTCTAGCACAAGCACTAAAACCGCTGGTCCAGGCCAGACAGGTACCGTAATTGTTGATTTGCCAATCCCAACCGTAACAGTCACCTCAACTTGGACTGGAGTCTTGACAACAACTACTAAGACCGCATTACCTGGACAAACAGCCACTGTGCTGATCAGAGTTCCTGTTCCTACCGTGACCTCAACCACCACTTGGACACGTGTCGGAAGTTCAACTACCACTGTCCCAGGTGTCCCTGGTGGAACTGGTACTGTCATTGTTGAAGTACCAATCCCTACTGTAACTACAACCAACACCTGGACTGGTGTCGGAACCTCAACCAGCATTGTCCCAGGTGTACCTGGGGGAACTGGTACTGTCATTGTTGAAGTACCAATCCCTACCGTAACTACAACCAACACCTGGACTGGTGTCGGAACCTCAACCAGCATTGTCCCAGGTGTACCTGGGGGAACTGGTACTGTCATTGTTGAAGTACCAATCCCTACCGTAACTACAACCAACACCTGGACTGGTGTCGGAACCTCAACCAGCATTGTCCCAGGTGTACCTGGGGGAACTGGTACTGTCATTGTTGAAGTACCAATCCCTACCGTAACTACAACCAACACCTGGACCGGTGTCGGAACCTCAACCATCACTGTCCCAGGTGTACCAGGTGAAACTGGTACTGTCATTGTTGAAGTACCAATCCCTACCGTTACAACAACTAACACCTGGACTGGTGTCGGAACCGCAACCATCACTGTCCCAGGTGTCCCAGGTGAAACTGGTACTGTCATTGTTGAAGTACCAATCCCTACCGTTACAACAACTAACACCTGGACTGGTGTCGGAACCGCAACCATCACTGTCCCAGGTGTCCCAGGTGAAACTGGTACTGTCATTGTTGAAGTACCAATCCCTACCGTTACAACAACTAACACCTGGACTGGTGTCGGAACCGCAACCATCACTGTCCCAGGTGTCCCAGGTGAAACTGGTACTGTCATTGTCGAAGTACCAATCCCTACCGTAACAACAACCAACACCTGGACTGGTGTCGGAACCTCAACCATCACTGTCCCAGGTGTCCCAGGTGAAACTGGTACTGTCATTGTTGAAGTGCCAATCCCTACCGTAACAACAACCAACACCTGGACTGGTGTCGGAACTGCAACCATCACTGTCCCAGGTGTCCCAGGTGAAACTGGTACTGTCATTGTTGAAGTACCAATCCCTACCATTACAACAACTAACACCTGGACTGGTGTCGGAACCGAAACCATCACTGTCCCAGGTGTCCCAGGTGAAACTGGTACTGTTATTGTTGAAGTACCAATCCCTACCGCTACTGTAACCAACACTTGGACCGGTGTCGGAACCTCAACCACCACTGTCCCAGGTGTCCCAGGTGAAACTGGTACTGTCATTGTTGAAATTCCAATTCCAACCGCTACTGTAACCAACACTTGGACCGGTGTCGGAACCTCAACCACCACCGTTCCAGGTGTCCCAGGTGAAACAGGTACTGTCATTGTTGAAATTCCAATTCCTACCGTAACCATCACCTCCACTTGGACTGGATCTCTTGAAACTGAAACAATTCCAGCTACCCCAGGTGAAACTGGTACTGTCATTGTTCGTGAACC